>ML133365.1:2366869-3019377 GCA_003864495.1 Nemopilema nomurai | reverse complement strand
TCTTGCTTTTGCCTCTTCTATCCGTTACACCTTTGCCTACACACTGCAACATGTGACTTTAATAACATACCCAAATGTTCAATGTCTTCCAATTTTCTGTACTAAAATCCCCAATCGATACTAAGCCCTCAATTGTTAATCCCTCGATTATTCCCTGATTTATCAATATTCTAGCGACGTATGATGAAATTGCAAGATTCGAATGCCACGACTTCTGCAATGCAAAGTCGAAATGCAAAGTTCAGAGGGTATCAGCATATTTTGGCTGAACATTCTTGACCCATATAGTTGACAAACTGGTCAACGTAGATAACGCTGTTTTTATTTAAGCTTATTTTTTCACCAATTTATTACAAAGAACTTCGAGAGAAATGTTGAACTTTCACAGAGGACTGTTTTTCTGCTCGTTAATGTCACGCGATCCTTCTGACGTTTTAATGAAGGCTTTTTTGCAAAAGGGAGAAGTTTTGCCCCCAAGCCTCTCTTTGAATCTACACCGGAAAAGAAGCCATCGTTTTCTGCTGATCTTTGCATTATAATGATCAAAGATGCAAGCAAATGTTTTTAACAACACGCTATTGCATTTCAACCTCTATGTTGTTTACAATTTCTAAAAGACTGGAAACTACAGACACGAAGTGACTTCCAATCCTTGACCTGTTACCTTCTTTCTGATGGCTTCTGGTCAAGCAATTTTGAGCATGCTTTTCTGGCCTTCCTGTTATTGAGCTTCATGTTGTTGCTGTGCGCTGCTTGGAGCGACGATTTTGGCAAAAGCCGCTTACATTCAGTTTTATTGTGGTCATTTTCTTAATTATTTATAGCAAGGTCTCTAAGGGAGGTAATCCGAAAGCTATATGCTTGGAGCCATTAGTCCTGATCGACGTGAAAGCGGAAGAATAGCTCTGTATTTCACTAGAAGAACGTTTCAAATGATATGGTTAGATAAGAGTGATATACTGCTTTCACGGTAATCTAATTAAAAATTTAATTCCGAACAGCTGCCTTTTAAGATTTTTTAGCCTCTTCAAAGAACAGCTTAGATGGATTTCCAAAAGTTACCTCATTAGTGAGCCGATTTTTATCGGTAATAGCGACATGGCATTTGCTTCAACGACTGCCCTGGCACATTAAGAATGAGGAGTTTTGCTTGAATCAAAATCTTCTTAGCTTATGGTTTTGCTTGTAAGCTTATCAAAAATAACACCCTTTTTGTCTATGCAATCACTCATTTGTCAGTTGTGATTTTATTTAGTAGTCTTTGAAAACATTCCTTAGATGTCTTGAAAATGTTTTCGTCCTGTCTACACTGCGCGAAAACATTCTATCCACTTAATAATTTTATAAGTTCTTGCTAGGAGAGGCCTGGCAATACACTAGGCAATTTTTATTGCTGTGCTATTCTTCTCCTGCAAAATTTGATATTGTTGAAGGAAAAAGTTTTGGCTTTGAAATAAGATTCTTCGCACATTTTTACAACTCAATTTTGAATTATCATTTTCCGTTTAAACCCCTTTTGCTGTAAAAAATGAAACAAAGGTATAAATTGCTTCTTCATAAGCCTCAAGCAAAAAGAGAACAAGAAAGATTTTTAGAATTTTTGAACAAAGCACTTTTCTTGAAAGGGAACAAAGCACTCTTCGCACCCTCCCATGGCGCGCCCCCGATTCTGACTTGGAATAGAAAACGAACTTTCACCCTTTCAAACTGATGAGCTTTCATCATTCTTTTGCTTATAAGAAAGGGGAAGAAGCTTCTCTTTTGGGAATCCTTTTTTGTCAACCTAGGCCAGTTTTTCCAGGTCTCGTTATTTGCAGGTTTTGCTATTTGCAGGTTTTTGAGTTTGCCACCCCTGTTGCATCTTGGGCAGTGGCTGTGGAACCAGCATTTGATTTGGCGCCTCATGTTTCCAAGAGTCACGTGTAAATATGGCGGTAGCAGTCGTACAATTCTGGACAACAAAACAATAGATTGACGTTTACTCCGCAAATTTATCGGAAACAACTTGCAGCGCTGTACTTTTAATTTGTCAAATCGCCCTACACTTTGAATGACTCCATGGATCATGAGTAAAAAATACTTTGAAATTGTTTTCTGTCATGGCCTAATCGAGACCCATACATAACTGCAGCAAATCTACAGCCCGGATATGATCTTACTGGGGCTCAAGTTATGATTGCCTGGTCAGCAGTTGGCTCATAGTATGGAAGACCATCCTCCAACAGACGGATTTACAAATCTTTCAGCTTCAACGTGGCCCATGAACGATGTTTCGATGTCTGATCCTCTTATCGGCCTTGACCAACAAGACAACGACGGATTCGGAGGTAGTTTTGACAGTTTCATGCATTCATTGGATGATCAGGGCGAACATTTGTTGACAGAAGAAACAGTTAAGCAAATAACTGAAATCTTGAAGCCAGAAAAACATGGTCTTGTCGAAGAAAAGACTGCAGGTTTGTGTGAAAATGGTCCTGAGGATCGACAACATGAAGGGTCGTGTTTTCATGGTAGTGGGCATGCGCAGGTAGACCATGCAGCAGGAATTAGGCCGTGTCATGGCGGCGCGGTTGAGGGAACTTCTAACCAGAATTTAGTTCGTTCATCCAGCCAAACCGCCCGAACAATGCAGAGCGAAGGAGAAGCAAAGAGTCCTTTAGCGTTTAAAAAAAGTAATGCCATTCAAGAAGGGCTACAGAAGATAAAGGAGCAGCTTGACAAGGGAGGAACGCTTGCTACACCTGAAACAGATGCTGGACCTGCAGTGGTTACAGAATTTATAGGTGGTCATGGAGACAGGTTTATGCTAGAACCTGACGAAACTTCAAAGGGGAGTGTAGACTCACAAGAAGGGTCTGCAAATAAAGGCAAAGAAACAGACCCACCTGTGAGAAGGTCAGGCAGGAAAACAGTACGGTTATTTGAAATAACAGGCCCAAGGAGAGGTCGCAAGAAGGCAGATGACGATAGAAGTGCTGACGAGACCCGGCAGCTTCGCAAGTAAGACTGAAGGCACAATTAAGTGCACTTTTATCAACATTCGGTCTCGTCTGTAATACTTTTTAAAATCGACTACTAGTAATCCAGTGCAACTTCTGAATTGTATGCATACTGCAGAGTTGTGGTGAACAATACATTGGAGCCTGTTAATTGAGATTGAGCAGTATATTAGCTGGAAAACATATATGCCTAAGGTGGCTTTTTGTGCCCTGAAATTAGAGAAAAAAGGAAAAATATTATTTTGATGCATTTGGCCAATGGCAATGGGGCCATGCTTACATTCTGCACAATGCTGCACTAGATTTTGACAAAGCAAACCACATGACAGTGGCCATGCCATTCATCTATCCAAACATGCAAATGCCCATGATTTATGTAAAACGTTCAAAAGAAGCTATTTAACCCTTTTGTTGCTTAGTGGTATATACTTTGTATATATTGTTGTTTCCAATATATACATGGTTTGTACTTATTGATTTATGTACATATTTATGATTTATGTAACTAATGTATTGCAAATAGGCCTTTTTTATCTTAAGCAGTTGGGTTAGCTTTCATGTCAACATATAGATGCATTTAAGTGGTACCTTTGCAATTATTTAAATGCAGCATTTCCATATATTTGCTGTGCTGGTCTAGGTTTGCTGAAATGTCTTTTTTTTAATTGTGCTTTGTTTCCTAAAACATGCTCTTTCATATGCTATAGAAATCCCTTTAGCTGTTTTCATATTAATAATCAGAACAGACATTGGAACGACTTGGAAAAAAAATGGATTTTCTGTTTACTTTTTCTCTAACAACTTATGGCATACTAATCACATTTCACAAATCAATTGATTTAAGGGGAAAACAGAAAGTTGTCTTGATGCTGATGATTTTAAAGTGTAGAAGTAAGATTTTTTGATAATGTTGTTTTTACAGCCATGATGATTCAACTGAAAGCAAAGACAAGAAGAAGATTCAGTCACCCAAGAAAGGGACCAGGAACCAATCTAAAGAAGTAGAGATGAGTGAGGAAAAAGATGGGTCATCCACACGCAAGTCGCAGAGAAAGTTAAAAGAAGATAAGGATCAGGAAGTTGAGAAAGTAAATGGGAGAACAGAAAAAGGTGAAGTAAAGGAAGTTAGGCGAGTTGGGAGACCCAAGAAGTCAATAGAGCATTTGCAGGGTGAGTTAAACAATTTTCTGTTTCGTTTTTAGTTGGACTTTCCTAAAAGTATCAAAGTCTTTTGCTGATGACATTTTGACTACAAATAGGGGAGTACCAGATATTCGGTAGGCTGGATAATCCGGTGCTGGATCTATAATTATTTTAAGCTCCAGCTCTAACCAGATTTGTTTCTGAAATCCGGCCAGTTACCAGAATTTCAATGGTAGCCAAGAAAATACTCACAAAAACAAGTTGTAAATGTGAAGAACAACAATATTTAAAAGAAATATAACAGATTGAATGTCATATAACAAATATAACAGAAGGACCATTAAACATCAAAAAGCTACTGTTGTCCTAGGTCATGACCCAAGAAAAGCAACTTCTCACCATTCCTTGGAAGAAGTTCTGATTGCTTCTCTTAGAAAATTTTTCCAGCCTCCAAAGAAGGCTGGCCTGAATAATTATCAGGTGTTGGTGTGGATAAAAATTGTTGGGATAGATCAGGTTGGCCTTTTAAGGCCAGGTTTTTCACCTTTGGCTTTTAGATTGCCTGAAAAAATTGTTTTTGCTCCCTACTTCAGTTTTACCTCTTTGTTTTTTTGGGAAAGTCTAAAGTTGATGAATAGTTACTATATTCATGGAATAATAAGTAGTTAACTACTATGTGTTAACCACAATTCACATTTTATTACCTAACCTAACTATAAGCAAATGATTTTTGTTTAAAAAAGTAAGATCCCTATTTGAGTCGACAAATCATCTAAAAGGCATAAGTGAACAAATATAAACAGAGCCTGCTTGATGGGTTTTTGAAATTGTTTATGATTTGGCCTTTTTTTAACCATTTTGGCCTGAGTTGCTCAGCATTCTAGCCTTCTTTTATAAATTCAATCTGGCAACTCTTCGATCTCCTTGCTATACAGCTTGCAAAGTGGCTCAAAACTTTTTGTTACTGAAAAATTCAGTAATGGCCAGAATATCTTGTGAAATATTCTACAAGAAGCCGGCTCTGGTGAATCTGGCTCTGGTCAAGTTCTGAAAATCCTGATCTTATACACCCCTTACTGCAAAGTTATCTTGGGGGAGTGTTTCATTGAAAAAATATACAGGCATATTTTTCCCTTTTGATTTTTTAGTAATTAAGTTTGCAACTTTTCAGAGAAAGTTTCCAAAAGTCTTTCTAAGCAGTCATTTTATTTCTACGCAGTTGCTGAGAAGCAAAACAAGTTGGTTAAAGGACAGAACAGAGATAATTTATTTTGTGATGATACTGAATCTGAGGCTAGCAAGGATAAGACTCCAAGCAAGAGGCCTGTTGGTAGGCCACCTCTAAATAAAGCAAAGAATGAGTCTTCAAGTGAAAGTGTGAGTAAGCCAAAAAAGGGGAAAGAAGAGGATAACAGTGATGAGAAGCAAGGAAAAGGGAGAGGAAAAGGTGGAAGAAGGACACGCATTGGAAGGCCACCTGGTAGAAGATGCAGAGGTAACATCTTGTTTAATTTAAGACCGAGCCTGTCTGATACCTCCTGGTCACATACTTATTGGTTCAGGTGGACCACCCTTCTTTGTTTCAAGTGGGTGAGCACCCTCATACTTGCCATTGCTAAATCATTGATGCTGGCACGTTGCTGCTTTGCAATAACATGTCTCCCTGCATGAGAAAACTAGAGTGTACCACATTTTGTTGTCTTTATTGTTCAATCAGACTACAAAGCGTAACTTAAAAAGGAACTTTGATTGAAATTTAGCCTTTTATCTATGTTTTTAGTTTGTTGGTCAAATGCATTTTTCTTTGTTTGTTCCTAAAAGTCACTTAATTTCTGTATGAAAAGTCAAGTTGCTAATGAAAATAAATCACCATTTCTTCATTGTTGACACTATGGGAGTTGGCAGTTGTTCTGAGGTAGTAAACTATTTCTCCTTTTCAAAGTTTCTTCATGAGAGGACAAAGATAAAAATGACTTTGTTAGGACCTGTACAAAACTGGCTTATACAAAACAGACTTTTTATTTTCATTAGATCATTATTGATTATAACCCTTGCGGTTTTTTGTCTCTCAGTTGATTATTGAATTGATTATAAGGTTTTGCAAAGGAGGGGACTGACAGTAATAAGAAAAAATCAAAGATCAAGGAAGACGTAGAAGGAGGGAAAAGTAGTTCTGATGAAAGTGTTCCAGATGATGGAGAATTGAGTGACGAAGGCTCAGAGTTTGATCCCGATGAGGACCCAGAGAGGCCCTGGTGCATCTGCAGGAAGCCCCATGGAAATAGGTGGGTGGGCGACTTTGATGTTGTTGTTGTGCGTATCGCTTTAATTGAAATCATCAAAATAATGCTATTGTTCAATTTTCACAGCAACTTTGTGAATTTCGTCCATATTAAAGCCAATCGATTCAATTTTGATTGATTTTTTAGTTGAATCGTGTGAGCTTGATAAGGTAAAGTTATTCACAAAGACAGTGGCTTGGGTTGCAATCCTTATCTGTTTTTTTTTGTTTTGTTTTGTTTTGATTGCCTCATTTATAACCTGGTTTTGTTTTTATGCCCAGGTTTATGATCTGTTGTGACACCTGTGAAGATTGGTTTCACGGAGAATGTGTAGGGGTCACACAATCAGATGGCAAAGAGCTGGAAAAAAGAGGGGAAGAGTGGATGTGTCCAAAGTGCAGGCGTATGTTGTCTACTCTCCATAGCTCTCTACAGCTCTCTATAACTGATGAACATTTTGCTCTTTTGGAAAGTGGCACCAATATGAGTCCCTGTAGCAAATTCTTTGTGTCACATTTGGATATTAGTTTGCTCACAAGTGTTTGTGTTCTGTTCCAGGCAAGCTGCAGGTTTTAGCAAAAGAACTGAAAGAAAAGGAGCGACAAGAGAGAATCAAGAATCGGGGAAAGGGCGAAGGCAGCTCTGATGTAAGTACCGTTTTCATAATTTCAAGTTTCATTGTTTCATAATTGTGGTCATTTTCGTATGAATTTTGATGTATGAACGTTGCGATTAGGTGTTCAGCTTATATGCAATATTTTCTTTGGAGTAGTCATTAACTTTTACTGTATTGCAAGCAATGCTTTTCGGTGATTTTGTCTTTGCAATTAGACTGTGCTCGGGCAATTAAAAATGTGCAGTTTTTGTTTCTTGTGTTACGTCTAAAATTCCTTTGCTGTGGAGAACCTGTTGAGATACTTAGGTGTACTTGTACCATTGCCCACAGGAAGGCAACAACTCGCAAATGAGAAAGAAGTTACTTAAGGCTCTCGAAAAGGAACTGGCCGCAGGAAAAGTTGCTCAGATCGTGAAAAAAGAAGATCAGTTATCGGATAGCGAAGAATCAGAAGATGAGGCAGTGGAAGAAGAAGATCAAGGCCATGCCAGTGCCGTGAAGGGAGAACCGAGACCAGAAGGCGTTAAAATGAAAAAGCGAGCTAAGGTGGGAATATTTGTGACTTGATGTTGCTCAAAATCTGATATCATGCTTTTATAATCTGAAATTCTTTTTTATAACCTTCCAAAGCTTATGAGATCTTGTTATTAAAAGGTGAAAAAGGAAGAGAGAGAGGCACTTGAAGCGAAGAGGATCGAGAAGGAGCTTGAATGGAAGCGGCAGCTTAAGGAGATGAAGGAAAGAGCGAAAAAAGCTGAAATGAGTGCCAAGAGAAGAGACTCCATTGAGGGCCAAATGGTTTTCGAAAAAATTGCCACTCAAAAAGCCCCCAAAACCACAGACGCCAAACTGATAAGGATGGAGTCTGTAGAGAAAAAGGCAGTTGAGGTTAAAAAGGAAGCTGTGAAAGTAAAAAAGGAGAATGAGATTCATATCAGGAGAAAAAGTGATTCGTGTTTGAAAAGCAATGAAAAGAAGAGGTCGATAGATGGAGTAAAGAGAGTGACAATCGAGCTGCCAAAAGAGAAAGTTGCCAAGTCGGAATGGGGACAGCCCATGCAGAAGAAGGTAAGGCAGTCAACTTGGCGATCATCAGTTTACGAGTGGATCATCAGTTTACGAGTGATGCTCAACATTGGCCGCTTAGGGGGCTCATTCTATAGTTCTGCTGGTTGTACGCGCCGTATTGTTTCTTTCATACATTTTGCCGGAAGGTGGGTCGCTTTGGCGATAACAGAAGTCAAGGTTTTTTGATCATTAACTAAAGTAGTTAACTAAAATGGAAGGGATATTGAGTATATAATCAACAACTATTTGATTTGCATCTAACGTGTAAGCTATAGTCTCGAATTAATGCAACTAGGCTCGATTATTCGATCTGCAGGTTCGAACAACACCGATGCCTAAAGCGAGCAAGTCCTCGGCGCCCTTGAAGTACTGCATCGTGTGCAAGAAGCCAGCAATGCGCAATGCCGTCTACTGCAGCAAGGAGTGCATCACCAGGTATGATAGCGTGCATCACCAGGTATGATAGCGCTGTTCTGTGCACAGATGCCAAAGAAGCTCTCCCTCTGCATTTGACTTTTATAGAGATTTCGATTTGAAGAAGGCAGTTTGTTGTTGTTGTTAGCCTAGTTTATCATGGTCTAACGAAGTGCTTCGTTGTGAGGCCTGAAAACCCAATCAAAGTTTCGTCGTCCTATTCGTACGAACTCGATTCCCAATCAGCAAGGCGATGTTCTTGTAGAGCAGGTGAAACGCCAAGTGGATTGGTAATACAAGTGGTAGTCGATGCTGTGAAGATGCGAGAAATTGGTATTTGTGTTCTAATCACTGTCTTATCACAGTGAACTGTTTGGTTTGTCGATGAGAGGATCGGAAATCCGCATACGGAAAACTGATGTCTAGAGCGAGATTTCACAATCCATCTGTAATTTCCAAGCTTTGTTCATGGCTTGGTGATGATCCGTCGAATCGGGAGTTTTATCGGCGGATTACCTGCCTCTGGCTATCAAGCGTTGACTGCCGGGGCCTGGGCGCTTTGACTCTGATTTGTGCTAATTGGACAGGAGTACGTCAGCCTACTTTTATCGCGTACCAAAATAGATTTGCTCAGGTCGTGACCTTCGTAGGAAAATAAGTGAGTTTGGAATCAGAAAGAGCTTGTTATTGTAAGCATTTGATTTCATCCTGGAGTCAATTTTTCGTAATGAGATGAAGCCAAAACCTTGTTGCGCTGATGAGATTATGTTTCCGAATTGGTATTTTGTCTCGAGTCTAGGTCGTGTTGCCCGGAAAACGTTTGTGACGTCAATTCCTAAGAACACCAGCGTTTCCCGAAACTAGTGCCACATTGCACAAAACAGTGTCCAACGAAGTACACTTAATGTGGATTTTGTGCTTTGAAAAGGATTTTGAAAGACAAGCTGCTTCAGCGCAAAGACGCATTAACCCTCGAGCCAAAAATTAACAGCTTTGATAACCAAAAACGATCCTCGATTGTGGAATTTACAGTGAAAATTATCATTCTGTTCTAATCAAGAGAGCTGTCTTTCAAATAGTAACCTCACACTTTGAAGAAAATATTGTTTTGAACAATGCAGGTGAATTCGATCTTCCCTTTGACAGTTTCGATCTTCCCTTCCCAGAGCCTTCAATTAGTATCCTACGATTTGAGTTGACAGCTTCTAAGTAGTATTAAGTCAGCAGCTCATCCGGTTTCAACTTTGACGCCAGATAAAAGCGACGTGAAATTCTAGGATTACGCAAACCCTTTATATCGACGTTTAGTTCTAAATTTGTAACACGATGTTTGAAGCATGAAGCAGAGAAGAGTCCCTTCTTTTCGTTCACAAGGGTCTCAAACTGATAAGGGAATGTTGGATTGTGTAAAAATCTTCTATGAAACCAGCAACCTTTGAATTCGGCCTAATTTTTGTTTCCACCTGCTTTCTCTATTGAGATAATTTTCCAATATATGTTCGTTTTCTATATTGTTTTGAGAGGACATTTTTTATCTAAGTTGCAAAAAACAGCAAGGCTCTACTTTTGGTTGATTACTTGCAGATCATTTTTAACGCTTACCCGGTGCTATTGAAAGCGTACCAGTGTTGCAGCACGGCACGCTCTGTAGCGGGTGCTTTCTCCAATCTTAACTTCGTTCTTCCTTTCAGCTACACCCAAGAGTCACTCCGCCTACTGTCCGAGGATAAACAAAAGCGACTTGGACCAAAGTCACCAGAGGTCAAAAGCCCTTCTTCGAAGGAGGTGAGGTTGGCCAATGCGTCCCCTTCAACTGACAACTATCGACTCACATCACTCTATCCCTTCCGTAGTTATTTTCTTTATAAGAAACACTTTAATAGTAAATCCTAATTTTCATGGTGGCAACTTCTTATTCCCAGTAATTTTTTTCTGCTTTAATAGTTTGTTTCATTGCTCTTAGTTTTTTCTTAAATGCTATGGTTTGTTTGGTTGAGTGGTTTAATCCCTTTTATAAGGTTGTTCTATGCATCGTAATGTTGTAGTGACCTGGATGTTATATCTATGCCAACTTTATTCACACTACTTTCTTACTTCTCATTCATTTAACACACGTCTTCCATATCCATTTGCCTATCTAATGGACTATTCCACCATTCATATCGCTCGTCACCTCGTTCTCGCACAGCCCATCTTGATGTCTCGTTACATCCAGTGTTAACCTTAGGGATGTGCATTTAAGCATATAGTTTAGTTCAACTTAATTAGTTACGATAAGCTCAGTAAAAGTCAACACCCATCTTTCTCCTCTGACACTCCTCTGACTCCGAATTCTCTGCTTGTCAAGTAAGAATCAAACAGTTGGAGCAGAATGGACTACACTGTCACCTTTCTGAAGACCACCAACCAGGGTAGCCGTGATTCTCTTGTTATCTTGTTTGCAATTGTTGACTAATGTCTGTTGGAATTGCTCCTCCAGCCTGGCAAGGGTCCTACAATCAGCCCCGCTACGTCAACCACGGACGATGACGACAAGAACGAAAGAATACCAGTCATCGAGAAATCCACAAAGAAAGTCATCGCCGGGCTAATGGCACCAACGAGGGCCAATGTTTTCAAATGGGTAGAAGAACACCCCACTTTCGAAGTCTTTAGACCTGGTAGGTGACGTCATCCTTTAGTGTGCTGTGCATTGACTATCTTTAAGAATGCAAGTGAATGAATTGTCATCAAGGCCATTGGTGAGAAGCCCTTGGAAGTTTTTATTGAATCATGGAACTTATATTTAGGGTTTTCGGTATTTGACTGTGTGGGAAATGGCCTTTTCAGTTGCAATATCGCAAATAGATTTCACGTGACCTTATATTGTCTTTTATCATTCATAAGTCTTTGTTATTAATTTTTTAGTGCATAAACAAACCTCGCACTAGTAGATTAAGCCACACCACTTTGTCACGGTGCGCTGGAAGACATGTCGCTTTGACCTAATAGACTTCGAATACTCTTACCGGATACTCTTACCGGAAACTCTTACCGGTTTCTTTTCGTGCAGTTGCAGCAATATCCAGAGAGCCTAAGTCTCCCTACTCTTTCTACCAAAGTCGAAAATCCGAGCCCACGGGTAACATTTGCTTCGAAATTTCACTCTGGCTGATTCAAATCTGAACGAATTCCAAATTTCTTCCCACGTTGATTTCACGGAATGCGCTAACCTGGGCCTTGCGTTCTTCTTTTCAAAACATACTACAAGGCCTTGTTCTGGTTTGCTCGATACTCTTGTTCCAACAAGCGACGCTTTATTATGAAAGAAGCAGCAGCTGACCGAACATCTTTGAAACCCCCATTCAAATGGCCCCCTTGACCCACGTTTCACAATATTCAGCACCCTACACCTTTCTAAAGCGCAAGCACCTTTGAAAAGATAATTTGAATGAGTATATACACCTCTAATGCAATTTTTGCCATACCTTTAGTCGAAATTATTTTTCCACTGAAATTACCAATCATCCCTCGTCGTACTCTACAATTATGACACATGTCACATGATCTTTTATGTTCTTCTACCGTAGCCACGCCTGGAAGCTCAACTCTTAAAGATAAAAAAGATTTAACAGAGGTGGTTCGAAACAACGTCAAAAAGTCACTAAAGGAGACAATACTCACAAGGTACTGCTCTCTTATTCACCCGCTGGGTGGGCGCCGTAGTGCTGCTCAGCATTCTCAAAGGAGACTTTCAGACTTCGTCATAACCAACTGGAAACTTTGCAAATAGCCTCGTATGCTTCTCCAAATACTCTATGCCCCATTAACTACTACTTTTAACTCAAAACCTGTTTCTAGAGCGCATCTAGAGAGAAGTATAGTCATTCGGATCATCATCATCATCATCATCATCATCATCATCATCATCATCATCAATTCGGCTTAGTACAGCTTCGTTACTAGCTTCACTGTTGTTAACATTTTAAACTTTCTTGCCCTGCCCAGGTGTCGAGAAGTTGAGATGGACGTGAATGTAGACGAAGTTGCAAAGATCTGCTCTACAATCGAAGATGAGATTGTTAAGATGTACGGAGATACTGGACAAAAATACAAAACCAAATATCGGAGTTTGATTTTCAATCTGAAGGATTCCAAGAATAGGGTATGAATCCTAAGAAAGACACTTCGATTTATTTGAGTAGACTAGATTTATATTGATGATCCCCTGTTGCCGATGTTGAAGAGCGCCCATTGATGTTGCCTTTTGGACGTTTGTAAGAGTTGATTGGTTGCTTTAAGTCGTGCAAATGTTCTTTTGATGAAAGGGTGGATCGCAGCCAAAAGGGGTTCTTTGAAAAGATTTGCGAACTTCAGAATTACTGTATCTTGCCTTTTCAACTGTGAGGGAAAGGCCTCATTCTCTTTGTTAAATGAAAACTTTCGTCTTACCCAAATTATTGTTGTCCAGAGTTTGTACAAGCAAGTTGTGCTCGGCGAACTGTCCCCCGCGAAGTTGGTGCACATGTCGCCGGAGCAGCTGGCGTCAGCAGAGCTGGCCAAGTGGCGCGAAAGAGAGGCTAAGCACGTACGTTTGTTTTCTGGTGATTAACGAGTGATTAACTTCAGTTTGTTAATTGGTTATGAGTTTTTCGTGTGTTTTATTTATAATGTGGATGCGGCATACTATATGATGTCGATTCTTGTCTACTGTTTCGAAAACTATCCTTTTGTTGTCCCTCACCCCATTGGTTATTACCTTCATTCGGTTTCCTTTATGAACATATAAAAGGAAACCCGCTTTTTCTAGAACATTGAGATGATCAAAAAGCGAGAGGAAGAAGATGCGCTGGCTCTGAAGCATGCTGTCAAGAAAACCCACAAAGTATGCCTCCTTTTATGCCGGTGCCTCCTTTTATGCCGGTGCCTCCTTTTATGCCGGTGCCTCCTTTTATGCCGGTGCCTCCTTTTATGCCGGTGCCTCCTTTTATGCCGGTGCCTCCTTTTATGCCGGTGCCTCCTTTTATGCCGGTGCCTCCTTTTATGCCGGTGCCTCTTTTGCTGCCGACGTAGTCGCCCTGTTGTACTCGCCGCAACGCAGCTACATTTTGTAAGGATTCGATTGCCAATTGGATGGGGAGCCATTTGCTTTGCCATTCCGTAGTGATTGTTCCTTGGCAGAGTCAAAGCTGAGTTCCAAAAAACTTTTAGCTGGATGAATAAATAATTCAAATGACTAGCAGCTAACGGCTTTTTTTTGTCCAAGAACCTGAACAAAATCGTTTGCTATGATTCTTAAAAGCTCTTTGGTACGATTCTGGTACTTTTTGTTAATCAAGATTCCTGTGTTCATCGTGCAGGGTGAGATAGAGCTGGAGAACGAGGGAGAAGAAGACATGCACAACCTTGAAACGCACATTGAAACTGCGGAGGAACACAAAGACGCCGCCGTGGAGGAGGGCGGGGCTCCGTTGACGTTCGAAGACTCGACGGAACAGCACAGCAGCCATTTGTTCGATTTGAACTGCAAGATTTGCACCGGGAAGCAGCAGCCTGCCGGGGAGAAACAGCCCATTTTGCCACATGTTTCAACTAGTGTGTAAGTGGCCATCTTTACGATATCGTGCAGCGCTGTACAAATTAAATATAAACGCTCAACGTTTTTTTCAGTAAGATCGAAAAAACAACAGTAGATCTAATTTCCTTGGTCCGTTTTCTCTATCGCTTCAACACGAAGTCCTTATGCAAGATACACACCATGCATCATTAGATACAACCAGGGCCGCATTTACGACTGCTGGGGCTCTGGGCCCAAAGTAAAAAGGGCACCTGAAATGGGCCAAAATAGTTATTGTCATGATACTCAATAAATCAAGAGCTCTTCGTATAGGCTAACAAAATTTTGCTTGGGGCCCTCTAGAATTAAAACCCTTAGGGGCCCCTTGGGCTCGGGCCCAGTAGGCCCATGGGTAGATGCGTCACTGGATACAGCTGTTTAGCCCCGGGGCGGCCTGCTTTTCTAAACAAATAGTTATCCTTTTCGACTGTTGCTATTAATCAAAATCTTGACTTGTTATGTATTTGACATTTTATCTTCTGAGCCTTCGTTTTCGTTGCAGAATTCAAGCGATCCCAGAGAGCTCGATGCCATCGCCCACCGATTCGCCGGATGAAAACGACCTGAGACAGAGGTAAGCAGGCACCATCTTCCTTCTTGAAAGCTGGAAAACTTCTTATTTTGACCATCTTAGGATCACATGGCTCGTTAGCCAGTTAGTTATTCGCATTTTAACACACGTGCTGCGTAAGGCGCGCTGGTCAGGTAGCTGGTTCACTGGCCTTCAATGCGCAATGCCCTGGGTTCGAGCCCAGGCGCGGACAATGGACATTTCACCGTCTCCCAGCAGTGAATGGGTACCTGGTCGATTGACTGGGGGAGTAAAGATGACGTAGAAGTGGGTTGGTCTCCCATCCTTTGCACCATAGGACTCACAGGGCAAATGGGAAGGGTCCGATAATTTTGAGGATTTCCCCATACCTGCTCCTAGGGGGGAAGCTTTACTCTGCTTTTCTTTGTATCTCAGTTACCGCCTGTTGTTTTCAGTGTGCTGATTGCTTAACGCCTTCGCCTTTCTAGCTCGCCCGATCTAATAGAAAGTATGAATCGATCGCCAATACACATTCCATTGCCTTCGAAAGAGAGGTCGGATCCGTTGTGGAAGGGCGTCGTCGTGATGCCGAGTGTGGCCAAGTTCGCCACGAACGTCTACCGCATATCTGGGCCGTGCGACAATTTGCTGAAACTGCTGCCCGAGACGCTGCAGGTTTACGGGAGGATAAAGCACGAACAAGTTTGGGATTACCTCTTTCAGCTGAAAAGCACCACCCACAAGGTATCAAAATGATTCATTTCCTTATAGCCATCTCCCTTTTACTCTCTTCCTTTAACTCCCTCTCTTTAGCCCTCTCCCTTTAGCTCTCTCCCTTTAGCTATCTCTCTCTTTAGCTCTCTCCCTCTAGCTCTCTCCCCCTAGCTCTCTCTCCCTTTTGTTCTCTTCTTTTAGCTCTCTTTCTTTAGCTCTCTCTCTCCCTTTGGCTCTCTCTCCCTTTATCTCTCTCCTTTTAGTTCTCTCCCTTTAGCTCTCTCCCTTTAGCTCTCTCCCTTTAGCCCTCTCCCTTTAGCTCTCTCCCTTTAGCTCTCTCCCTTTTGCTCTCTCTCCCTTTAGTTCTCTCCCTTTATCTCTCCCTCTTTAGCTCTCTCTCCTTTTTGTTCTCTCTCCTTTTAGTTCTCTCCCCTTTTTGTTCTCTCCCTTTAGTTCTCTCCCTTTAGCTCTCTCTCCCTTAAGCTCTCTCTCCCTTTAGCTCTCTCTCCCTTTAGTTCTCTCCCTTTATCTCTCCCTCTTTAGCTCTCTCTCCTTTTAGTTCTCTCCCCTTTTTGTTCTCTCCCTTGGCTGCACTCTGATTTTTCCACAACAATGCTGAATTCATGCAGAAGGTGATATTGACCTTCCTAAACAAGTTCTTGTTGCCCCTTACGCAAGATCTGCGTTTGCGTCGGTTGTTGATTACGCATCTTCTTCTAGACCATAGACGTGCTGCGCTTCGAAATGGCTGCGGAGGACGACAAGAAGGACTATGTAGCCTTGTATACGTATTTCTACACAAGGAAGCGAATAGGGGTGATAGGGAACTGCCACTCGGGGGTCAAGGACATGTATGTGGTACCGATTGCATCGCATGACCCGGTTCCGCCCGAGCTGCAGCCGTTTGATGGACCAGGTAACTGGCCCCAGGGCTCTTTTTATTCTTTGAAGCAAGCAGTATCAGCCGAATGCTCTGTTCGGTTCATTTGAGTCATTTATGAGAACAGGCTTGCAAGACCGGACCGCGCAGTCACGTTAAGGATGTGTAGTTGCGTATGTGTAAAGAAAGAAAACGCACCCGTAATTGAATGTTTGAAGGAGGCCCTGCATTCACCATGCAGCTTAAATGCAGCCTCCACAGAAGACAGTACTAAACATAGAGACAGGCTAATGAAAACACTAGAGTGCGGAATCTATTGTTTCAACCAGACTGAGGGTGGTTTTTTGTGCGCCATCTTGTGGAAAGTAAGAAATCCGCGAATTTCATACAAGTACTCAGCCACTTGTTTTCGATCCAAATTATCTTCGAAATTCCAACTGATTGCGTGACAGTGCGTTGGTCGAGGGCTCGTTTTGAACGAAGAACTGGAGAAAAATTACCTTTCACGGGTTAGTACCGTGAGTTTGATAGTACACTGTTTAAATGTCTTCAGAATAAAAGCGCGCACTAAAATTAGTCAACTCCTTGGCGTAAACTCAAGATGACGCCTTTAGACACGAATACCTTTTTGCTAATAGAACGAACATTTTCTAAATGCTTGAGCTCTAAGAGAAGCAGGGATATTTACAGGAGGTTGCACCCGGAACACACCTGTATTCCCTCCGACGTACGATTTCACTATACTAGAGCCGCTTTTGCATTTGTTCTTCTCTGACGAAGTAAATAAGGCCGGCCGCAAGCTTAGTGCAAAGCTTTTGCTCCACTGCAGATAATAAGTTCATTAATCAAACATCATAATACGTGTTTCTTACTTTCTGTCAGTTCAAAGAAGAACAAAATAATTTTAGTTATATTTTATCACTTCTGGCCAACCAGAGCATCATAGTCACCAGAACAAAAACTTCATAAAAATCAAAATTCTGGAACAAATTTCCCTACCAACATGCAGCAATATCATTTTCCTTTGTTTCAAAGTAGTTTTTGTCCCCATAATTAGTGTAAACCGTGCAGAGAGCGCTTCTTTCGATCTTTAAAACGTCGAAACGGCATACCTCCTTATAGTGGTGACTCGGATTTCTTCGGACCTTCAACAATATGGCGCACAAAATCACACATGAGAGGAGCCTCGTTATCACTCTAGTGCTTTATTATCCTATCTCTATGGTTCTGAAGCATGCAGCGTCTGTTTGTCAAACTTTGCAATTGTCATGATTATTATGTTTCTTGCGCGAAGTTCTTTTTGCAAAGCTTTCCGATTTCCGCAGGGATGCCAGAGCCGCGGCCGCATATGCTGATTGGGATAGTGGTGCGTAGCAAGCCAGTGGCACCTGCGAAGCGCTCGAAGCCAGGCAACCACGAGCCGGCGGAAGTGGCAATGAAGAAGTCGAAGAAGAAGCACAAGCACAAGAAGGAGGAGAAACACAAGAAGGAGGAGAAACACAAGTACGAGGACATCGTGTTCGGCAAGCAGCGCGCAGCACAAAGCCTGGACAGCACGGAGTCTGCCGGGTCGTACACGCCCTCTTACACGCCCTCGTACACGCCTTCGTACACGCCCTCGTACACGCCCGATATCGCGTCGCCCTCGTCCAACGCCCCGTCGGCGGCCGCATCGAACTCGTCTGCCGCACCGAACTCGTCTGCCGCACCGAACGAAGAGGGCAAGGAAATGGAGGAGAAGTTTGCAAAACAGAAGCAGGAACTTCTTAAGCTGCAGGCAGAGGTAAGGGGCCGCGCGTCTTTTCTTGATCTGCTTTGTCCTTTCAGAGTGTCACCAAAGTGATTTATGGCCGAACGCCCGTACACCGTTATCTCTATGGTCAAAGTTTCTCTCGCACAACGCCCTTAAGAATCGTCTGGCCACCCGCAGCCTTTCCCTTTTATGTTGTCCTGTCGATTGTAATTATTCGTTGAATTCTCTTAATTTTCAGATTCGTGCACAGATGTCTGAGAACCAAGCCTTAGGAATTCCCACTCCAACTTCGACCTTAGCTGGGCGGGAAAGGTCTGTCGCTTCGACCCCCCATTCCCAACCGGGCAATTTGCAGTCATCCTCTTCACTGTATGGCGTGCCTTCCTCCGATTCAGCTGGCTCTGTGGCGAGTGCCTCGGCTAGGCATTCCCCCGGGTACACGCCCACTCCCATTAGCAATGTACCAGCCACTTCAGGATATCCCTCGGCATCCGCGGGCGTTGCATCGGCACCGGTTGAAAACAAACCGGCACCTGTTGGGTATACGCCAACCCCTATTGCAAATGCCCCCGCGTCGGTCGGGTTGTCGTCCAATTCGTCGGAATACCCGACAACATCACGTTTTCCGTCAGCCTCTGGTACGGCCACTTCGCCAAGCGGCACACACGCCATTCCTTCGGTGGGTTTTGTCCCAACAGAGACGCATCCAACTGCGACATCTGCACCAGCTGACCACATCAGTGCGGCTTATGCTCCAAGTGGGAGTGACACGAAAAGGGCCGGCGATGGAGACGAGCCGTATGACCCAGAGGACGACCTAGATCCGGCTCTGGAGGTGGAGAGGAGAGAGGAGCCAAAGGCGATCCCCCCCGGCGACGAGCCGTATGACCCGGAGGACGACTTCGTGTTGGACCTCATTGAGGACATTTCGATGCCGTCTTCGCTCAAGAAGATTGACGACAAGCCAAATGTGAGTTGCTTTTCTCTTAGAATTGTTGAGGCCAACTACCCATTTTTCAAGGCCTCCTGGCATCCGAAGTGGAAGACGAACTGTACCCTTGACTCCCACTCGATGCCAAATTGCCTTTCAACTGCTTAACCCCTTTAGCCTAGGGTTGCTGTCACTGGAAGTTCCCCTAAATTTTTCGCGCTTTATTAGCGGTGATCAAGTTCATCTCAGACAATCCAATTAAAATCAGATGAATTTTTTTCGGCTCCAATGCAGCTTCGAAATTTTTGGGAAGCTATTCCCCACCCCCAATTTTTCAGAAAAATTGCCCGTGGGATTCTTGCAAATCTGATGGGTAAACAAGGGGGAGGGGGGTTTGTTCGTTTCCTAGATCGTCAGAAGTGCTCCCTTGTTGACTTTGTGCCTTTTTCTCTCCTTTTCAACTTGTCAACAGTCTGCGTGCATTTAGTGACATTAGAAATGCCTCCAATGATATCAATCTGATCTGACAATCATAGATGCAAACGATATGATAGCTTTATGTTTCTATGCCTCTTTGAGCTCAACAATTACAGCGTTATAGTCACAAGTAAGAGTTGAATAACAAGCGCGGCAAAGTTTTCTACCGATCTTTCATCATTTTTTAACAGTAGGAAATAAAAAGAGAAGAAATTGATTACATACTGCTTCATTTTATTTTATCTATTTACTAACTCATTTAGGTATATTTCTATTATTTGTCTTTAATTTGCATCAATTCAGTAGTTAACTTTCATTGCAATGACTTTTTTTATGTAATCTTGGCCTACTGAAAATACTCGAAAAAGGAAAATGCACATGGTAGGTTAAGGAAATAAAATTCGCTCAGTCAACATGATTGAGATGTGCAATCTCAACCAATGGTCATCCTTCCTTTTCCAACATCTATCACCAGAGTTTTAACATGACTCCTCCCCTCCACAATTTTGTCTAAATACCATTCAATGAAAGTCGTCGAACCGTTTATTCTGACCGGTATATTATCTCTTTTGTTAAATTTAAGTCCTGGATATGTATCTTTATATCAAGGATAATTAGCCGGCTCTTGTTTCAAAAAAAATTTTATGTTTGTCATTTTTGTGGGATTTGCAAAATCATGTGAAAAGTGACAACGTATTGACTTCTCAACGCTTGTTGGAGGCCGGGAAAAAAACACTGCTCCAGGAGAGGCTCGAACTCTCGACCTTCGCATTTCTTCGTCAATACTGACTTATAAGTACGACGCGCTAACCGACTGTGCCACTGGAGCATGGCCGCGCAGCTTGGAAAAATGACCACTATTGCTTTTTGCACTTTGACCAATTATGCAATGGTTGCAAGGAAGACGGACGTTATTTGCTGAAAAATACCTAGTGCTAATTAGTTGCTCTTTGATAAATGTACTTGATGCAGTTGTGAATAGGGTACAAGAACTGACCGTTTAGTTTAAAGACTCGTGCGTGGAAACGCATTTTCGTGCGTGGAAACGCATTTTCACGCATTTTCGTGCGTGGAAACGCATTTTCACGCATTTTCGTGCGTGGAAACGCATTTTCACGCATTTTCGTGCGTGGAAACTTTTCATTTTCATAAGGAGAAATCTATTACCATTTACCAAGCACGTTATCTTTGTTATAGAAAAGTGCCAGTCCATCCCTGCCCCCCCCCCCTCCGAGTTACAAATGGCCATGATTCTTGCTCCTCCGCGACTCGGTGATCTAGTGCCCCGCAAATTCAGATGACCCTTCCGTTTGTCCTTCAACAGATAATTCCAAATTTACTTACATTCCCACATTCTATTTTATTCAAACCACATTCGATTTTCTTTATTCACTTGATTTCTTGATTTACTTAAAAGTGTAACACCGATGATAAGCATTCTCTGACTTTTTCAGCTTCCGTTCCCCTTGGAAATGACGAAAAAGCATGAAGCTAAAATGCCGGAGTTGCCGCCAATCAAACTACCAGACAAGATTTTGGATCGGAGAGCAGGAAGCTTTTCGGCGAGCAACCTCGCTGATCCGCGCTTAGGCGCAAGTCCGCGCTACCAGCCCGTCCAGCCGCACATGAGCGCGGGCAACGTTCAAAGTCCATCCGCGCGTTCACAGTCGAGCCTCACTAGTCCGTCTAGTGCCAGTAGCAACGTGACGAGTCCGTCGGCCCAGAATGCCGCAGACACGCGCCAGGTCCAGCATGGTCTACAGCCCCGCCCCCAACAGCCTCTTCATCCCCAACAGCCTCTTCACCCCCAACAGCCTCACCCTCAACAGCCTCACCCTCAACAGCCTCACCCCCAACAGCCTCACCCCCAACAGCCGCCGTATTTTCGACAGGATAACACTGATGCCGTCCACCGTCCGCGAGAAGGTGCGCCAGTTCCGCACCCAAATGCGGCCAGGCCGCCGGCAGAGCAGTGGCCGTCGGATCGACCGGACGGGCAGGCGCCAAGTACGTACAACCAGTACCGTCCAGGCGAACCGCATGGCGGAGGCTACCAGGACCGGTACAGGGACGAGTCCTACCCCCGACAATGGCCGGGCGGGCGTCGGGAACAAGATGCGTCGTGGCAAGGCTTCCCGCACGAGGGCAGTCGGCCTAGGGAGCATAGAAACTGGGAAGGTGACGAGCAGGGATACGACAAGTGGCGAGGCGATTATTACCCGGCACAACAGTATGGTTATGACAATGATAATCGGGGGCATCGAAGGCCCCGGCATCAGGACGAGGCGAACTACAACAACTACCACGAGCGCGAAAGAGACTATGAACGGTCATGGGAAGGAGCTGGACACAGGGGACATAGGACTAATTCGCACGAACGAGGGCGTGGCTACCAATATAGATAGTGCGATTTTTAATACTCCGTTAGGGACGAGTGGAAATATTTAGAAAGGTTCATTTGCTTTTATGTAAACAAACTCATTTACGCTTTTAGTTTTTATTATACCTCTCGCTTGATACCGCATTTCTATTCACCTACCGATCCACGGAGATTACATGGCGAACTTTATTTTCAATACGTTACTCTTTCAAAATCCAAACCACAAAAGACAAACAGTTAACCAAACATTTGTGCCTTCCTCATGAACCATACTCGTAATTAGATCTTTATTGACTAGCCCTCTACGCAGTCTTTGAGACCACGTATACGTGTGCGAAGGGTAGAAATTTGGAACTTTTTTCTATAGCAAAGTGATTTGCGTATCAGTTGTTTTTACCTCCATCCGGAATTGTGCGCAAAACCCGAATTTTGGAGTTGTTTAAGGGTGTTTACTTGAGCATATCGCTATGACTTCTTTCATGTTTCAGTAATTATTTTATAGATTGATTAAGTAAACATTGTACAACGTCGAGAGAACTGAAAGCAGCGCTAAGACAGTAGAATTCATGGAGGTCGCCAGTTTTATTTGATGATAAAATTTTTGAGTGTTTCTTCAGAAGATAGCTCTATCTATCTTATTCACTGCACCCTGCTGCCTACGTGAATAGGGCTAAGGTGTTTATGGACGGCTGAAGAGGAATTGAAATAACTCTCTTCTTGGTTGACGTAGAAAAGGGGTTAGAATCCTACTTCCTTGAACCCCAAGGCAAATTGGTATGTAACAGACAAGTTTTCACAGTACGCTAAAATAGATCTTTGGTGGTGATGAAATCTCATGCGCAAAGGGTTGCAAAATGTAATGAAAGCACAGTGAAACAAGATTGGCTTGTTGTGAAGATGCATGAAATAATAGCAAAGAAACTTGAGGTAAAGAGAGTTGTTAGGAGGCCAAGCACCGCAAGATGCTGCCGAATGTTGGTAGACTACAGCTTCCACGTACAATGTTCACGAATCTCTTGATGCAAATGAAACAAGAGGTGCTTGTATGAGCTGGCATCTGCCTAATCCATCGAACTGTTGCAATTGGTTACATTTTCTTTTGCACGCTCCGCGCCACCACCTAAGAAATGCAGTCGAACTTTGGATGCCAACGACATACACCTACGGCAAGGGGATGGGAAGGTGTAACAGCGGAGGCGGTTTCTGTTTAGGATATTCGCCCAAGTCTGAAGAAATTTGATTGAATTATGGCACCCCCCAGTTTTACCTCTTTGGAGCATGAGCACTAGAGCATCGTAGGGCCTCGCGGCAAAGCTACTTTCTTCTGCTATTTCTGTCTCTACTTTATATGAGAGGGTTTGGACAACTTGTTAACGGTAAAAGAGTTTACAATATCGAAAGGCTTTTAACACAAAGTTATGGAATACTCTATTCTATGAAAATTGCCAAGATTATAAAGCAAGTGACAAGCTCAGAGGTTGCTAGGCCTCGTAAATCATAAAAGTAGGCTAATGAAATAACACTTCTTTCAAACATTTGCGATAAAACTGACTAAATAAAGGAAAGCAGATGGCCATAAGCTTGAAAGAATTGGAGAAAGAGCGTTGAACTCTGTTTGGCCTGTTCTCTTGGGAATTGAGCCTCGCAAGCATCTTCGCCATGGCAACAGTCCAAGGTTGCCAGCTAGCTTAGCATAGGAAAATGAAAGACCTTTCCTACTTGAAACAGTCATAAGATTATTGCCACATGCGAGGGAAACTTCATTTGAAGTAATTTTTTGGGTTTAGTTTATTGCTCAATTAGGCTTTTCTCTGAGCCCTATGATAGCAGGTAATTTGAAAAGATTTTGCTATCCATCCTTCGTGTTGAAGGTTACTCTTGTGTGCTTAATTGTAATGGGGGTCAAATAAAGAGGGGGGTGGACATTTTCCTAGATTTTCATAAAGTGGAGGGGTCATAATAAAATGAACTACAGGGAAAATCGTAAATAAGCATCTAAAATGAAGGGGGTGAAAAAAATTGGAGGGGGGGTGAGATATTGCAAGTGCATTTTGGACAGAGTCAAAAACATGTTAGCTGGTGAACGGCAGAGGCGTAGAGCTCAAGAACGAGAAGCAAAAAATAGAGTTAAAAGACAATTTAAATATGGATGATGACAATGAGTAAACGCTTTTGAAATTTTAAACTCTGATTTATTTTTTCTTAAAAAGAGTTTTGTATGGAGCCAAACCATTTTTTTCGGAGAAGTTTAAAATGTCTAATAATGTTGATAATAAAATGAGGAGGTTGGTCGTCCTTTGAGATTTCCATAAAATGGGGGGAGGGGGGTCAATACAAAATGAAGGGTGAAAAATTTTGAACAATGCAATATGACCCTCCCCTACAATTAAGCACACAAGAGTACGATAGTTAGCAGTAACAATATCAAAAAGTAGAAGAATAAACGGTGTGCTGAGACCTTCAGTTTCCTCCCTAGAGACCTTCAGATACACTAAATGTCTGGCCCTGGAAAACTTTTATTGAGCTTAACCACTGTGTGAGACGGTACTAATGTTCTGAGTTGCAAAGTAAGTAAGAACTTTTAGAGCACTTGGTTGTCTATTTTCACCAAATAGTTTAAGCTGGCATAGATCACTGTTTTCTCTGTCATTGACAGAAAACTGTAAACGGCCATCGAGAATTAGTCCCCTTATAATTGACTGTTAATGGAACATCACAGATTTTTCATTTGACCAGCGATCAAATGGAAAAGTCTGTGATGCAATTTCTTCAAAGGCGCCCACAAGTCTTTGCTGCTCTGTGCAGTTCGGGAATGGAAGTCGAGAGCGAGGAAGATTAGAGAGCTTCAGCAGCTATTTGATTGGCGTGCGCAGTGATGAAAACAGAAATTAAAAAATGACGGAAAAGGAACTGATCCTCCCAAGGAGCTGATCGATGCTCCCAAGATTTTATTGCAGAGGAGTTACTACCGGCTGTAGTGGTAACGACGAAGTCCCTGCCCAGCCCACTTCTTCAATCTATATGTGTCAAGGCTGCAGTGTTTTGAAAAAAAGTTACTAAATTCGCGCAAAGCACTGTGGCGGCTGAGAAAGAAAATGAAAGAAAATAAACTGGCTGCTGACATCTCAAACGACGACGCTGAGGTAGGCCTGTAATGCTAGATATAATGAAGGGATCGCAATCTGAACCTAAAAGCAGAGGTGCCATTGAATATAGAATTACCCTTAAGCACAACATTTGTACTTTACTGAAAACATTTCACCTCTTTCTCTTTCTAGTTTTAATTGGATGTATCTGTAATTTAAATGCATACTCATAAACTATCAAATATCAAGGGGGAGGGGGTAAGATGCTCCAGCATACAAGGCCCATGGAGCACATTTCAGATTGAGGGGGCTAAAACCTTGTTGGGGGGCTAAACATGCTAAAAACCATTTATCCTTACTCTTACCTTACCCCTGGTTGAAATGTGAATAAAAATGGTGAAACTGGTTATTACCCATTCTCGCTCTGATCGGCTCTTTTCTTATATTTCTTCCCGTCTCTCCCCTTGAGTAACGGGCTCACATTTGTCAGAACCACATTACATGTCATTGACTTCCCGGCAACATTGGTACTCCAACGAACCAGTTAATAAGTCGATATGATATTCTCCACAACGGCACCTACCAGTTGTAATAAAAACAGGACTATTTTGTTGTTGTTAACTAAGAAAAACGCTTTTGCATCACCAGAAAACTCGCGAACGAACCAAATAAACAGAACTGACGCCACCCAAACAGATTGAAGAATCTCCCTCTACTGCCCGTATGTGCCATAAGTTAAATTGGAAACGAAAATATTAAGCCAAAACTTACCATTCTTCAACACAATGACGACCTTCGTAACGAGCTGCCAACGTTTCACGAGAAAGACCATCTTTGTCATCCCTGTTGTCTTGTTGTCCTCCCCCTGGCCTGGTCTTGATAAGGAGCAGCAGCCCCAAGAAGAACGACCCCGTAATTCTCTTCATCTGAGGTTTCCGAAGAAGTACCCGCTGTCGAAATACTTTCATGGTCACTAGTATTACTTTGTGACATCTTTTTGGTGGAAATACTTTCTATACGAAAAAATCAGCACCTTTTCCACCAGACCGGTCAGAATTTATCAGTGGTTTGTATATGAAGTTAATCGAGGTGATCATAATTGTGACGTCACACATGGCGCGTTTTTTTCGCACGACCTGCCCACTTTCAAAGGGCAATTAAATCCATAAGAAAAATGAAAAGGTCGACGAGAAAGATACCATTGCACTCAAAAAATACTGAATTTTCAGAAAATCAAATAAAATCTGGGTCGATTTTTTCATTGCAGTAGCCCTTTAACTTAAAATATGTTGTTGTCTTTCCTTTATTGTTGACGTCGTCTGAAAAAGTCAAGATATATCGTTTAATATTGAGGTTATCACATCTTTACTAACTTTGAAAAGACCCACAAGTCCAGAGCTATCAAAATTTTTCGTTTGCTCTTGTAGGTCTTTCACTTTTTGGAATGTACTCCCTTAAATATCAGTATATTGTGAAAGCAGTGCTTTGGCTTGGTTTTCAATACTTTAGACCTACCCTCTAGGCTCTCTGATTCTATTAATAATAGCCCCAGAACTGGACATGGTTGATATGCGCATGCGTTCTTGCAAACGGCTCCACGAGACTTAAAAAATTAATCGACAACCGATCGGAGTATTTTCTCGATTCCTCTCCTTCCTCTGGACTTCCCTTTTTGGCCGTTGTCCGTTGACTGCTTAGTCAAATCACATCACGATCTTTGTCACATCAATCGTCCTCAAGTTGGGTTTTAAAGGTTTGGTTCACTTCTTTGAAAATGAAGTCAATTTGGTGAACGTTGACCAGAAATTGCACTTTTTTTAATTGCATTATGAGCAAGTGTATAATTATTTGCTTTTTTCACTGTCTGTGAAATGTACCTTTTACGCCTTCCTGGGAAATACAACTTCAATTCTTTGATACCAAGTTAGACACGTTACTCGAAATTGACTCTGGAATACTTTTCACTTCCTCCAAATACTCATTCAGTTAAGTTAGGTTCAATTTAATTCTCAAACAGATTTGTAAAAATGTTTTATGATATCGCATTTTTCTACCGTTCTCCATTTTTTAAAACAGGGTATGGAATGATTTGAGAATAAAATGTTTTTATCTATTTCCTAACTTATTGAGGTAGATTTTTATTGTTTGCCTTTATTTGCGTCAATTCAGTAGATAACTCCCATTGAAATGAAAATTTGATGTGTTATCATGTCATGGCCTCCTGAAAAATATCGAGATAAATAATATGCACATTTATGTTCAGGAAGTAAAATTCTCTCAGTCAATTCAACATTATTGAGATGTTTAATTCGAGTCAACAGTCACTCTTTTCTCCTTTTCCCAATGTCAAACCCCAAAGTTTTAGCTTGACTCCACCACTCCGAAATTCTTTCTGAAAATTAATAATCAATGAGAATCGACGAACTGTCCATTCTGAGCGGGATGGTGTTCATTTCATTAAATTTTAGTCCAGGAGATGCATCTCTAGCCACTCTAGAAGGCTATATTAAAAACATTTTGGTGTTGGACCCAACAATGATGGGTCCTCCCATGTCACTAAACTTGAATCTTACCCTTCCTAGGTTCAACTTCGTTAGCACCGTCTCCGAAAATTGATATCCCCAAGTTATGTAAGTACTGATTTTATGCAATTGATTTGACATATTGTTCATAGGACGTGAATAGAAGACCTGTTTATGAGGAGTTAAAGTCAGAAATTGTTATATAAACCTGGCACCAGCCTTAGAGTAAGGCGCTATTTAATAAATATATTGTGTGCGTACAAGATTTGATGGATTTGGATATTGGGAAGCGCAACTTGTTGATGAATTTAATGATGAGGACGACGATAAACAAAGAGTCCATGTTGTACTCGGCAAAAAACTTTATTTTAAGAGACACATCCAGTTACATGAGCGACATAACCAAGGGACAAAAACCATGAGACGACGCTAGTCAATAAACATGTCCGTGTTACGACACTGGCCAAATAAGAACAAACGTTTCGACTCGGTCAAGAGTCATCATCAGTGTATATAAAAGGAGTACGAAATCGAATAAATACAAAAGCTACAACAAAAGGGGATCGAAAACCATGTGATGATAGCAGTACTTAAAGGAGCAAGATGGACGTGTGAGGAGCTACAGAAAAGAAACAAGTAAACAACCTAGAGGGTGAAGACCAGGAATAAAAGAAATCAGTGACAAACAATGAGGGGAAAGAAAGTCAGATCAATAACATGGGGATAGAGGACAGTTGGGAATTAAGAGAAGGTCGGTCACGATGAATGGGGAGGCTCTCATGAATAAGCAGATCAAAGGAGATATTCGTTTTGGAGAGAATAGCAAAATCTTCAACAGATGCCACGTGACCAGTTTTAGAAATGTGGTCATGGATGGAGGAAGGGCTGGGAGTTTTTACAACTTGTCCGTGTTTATTAATTCCCAAGTGCTCTCTGCAACGAGTCATAAGGTTGTGGGATGTTTCCCCATGGTAAGTGGCACTGCAGCCACTCCACGGAAACTTGTAAATGACATTAGAGCACAAAGAGCGTGACGATCTTTGAATTTGAAGAAATTGGAGATAGGTTTAGATGATTTGAACACGAATTTAAGTTGAATATCAGGGTAGCACTTCCTCATAAGCTTATTAATATTAGTTTTAATGCGTAGGCTATAATTACCAAGGAAGGGTAGAAAGAACAGGAGTTGTTGTTTATTATTACTTAGGATAGAAGTATTACAAGAAGTAGTAAACTTTTTGTCAAGAAAGATGCATGATATATCGCGGTCCCTGTTGTCAAATTGTACTATGGCCGTTACTTTTGCTTCCAGATGATTCTAATGTAATTCTTGTAATTTTGATAAGCAATCTTATGTAATGAAAAACTGACACGTGAGCTCTTCAGTTCGGTTTCGCGCCTTTTTCATACCTCGAATTCAAAGAGAGGCAATTTCAGTATGTCCGCTAGAGTATACGTTCGTCCACGTCTGCATCTCTGCTTCATTTTGATGATAATTCTCTAGGAAGCAGAACAGAATTAAATTCAAAGAACAACATGGTTGCGAGTAAGTGTGTTTCCCAATTTTTACAGATAATTTTGCTCTCAGTATCGTTATTTGCAGTGATATCGGATATGAATATAGGGTTAGTACAGCTATTACGGCGAAGAAGTCAATTCTTCTGTGGCCTAGACACTCGCCTCGCTCCGCAAATTTTAAAATATTTCAGCAACTGGTTGTAGTAAGAGACACTGTTGAATATTATTGATTTGACCATTGAAATCTGTATGAAAATATTTTGAAGGTGAAGTACGAAAACTTTTCTGAGATTTATGAGGAACTATTTAAGTAGCACTGATTTTTCTAACATTCTGATAGCATTCTAAAAGAAAACGCCCAAATGACAATGTCTGGGAAAAATTGATATTTTGCGGCCCCTAACACATCACTTTTCTTCATGTGACTTAACGTTTTCTATGTGACTTCACTTTTCTTTTGTGAGTTTCTTTCATGAAATCGGCGACTGATTTCTAGCTAATATGAGTTGACATGACATTTATAAATGAGCATTTGAACAAATTGCAAAGTCAAAATATCTTGATTCGTGATCTAATCCAAGTTTCACGTGCCTGCCTGCCATTACAGACAGAGACACGGTTTCGTGTTGCGCTACGAAATGCTTGAATTTTCCCGCCAAAATATAATAACAAAGTGCTCGCGCCATTTTATTGGCTGGCCGCAGTTTGTCAAAGGTGAGAAGACAATAGGATGCTCAATCCAGTCTTTTTCGAAAGCTTCCCGCCATTTTGTTGGGAAAGGAAAAGGAGCAGCCTTACCAGTTGCTAAGTCGCGAGAAATCACCTTGACCTTGGATATGTTCAGTAATGCTGCCCGAATGTAAAAGGTTTCGAAAAGATAAATACTTGCATTCAATCCAATATCTTTAAAAGGAACACGTTGGCCTTTGAAAAGCGGCTAAACAACGGGTTACAATCCTCGCTGACTATGGCAAGTTCATTCTATTTCAACATCATGTTTAAATCAAAAACTACTTCAACTGTCCATATTTCAGCTTATATCAAATCTGATCCATGCAGATTTTAAAAGAAAGTTCTCAGTGTTTGCTTTCCTTCTAATATAGTGAAGATATACTTATGAGGTTATGAGGTATGAGATTTTAACAAGTTTGATTTTCAAATACTGTTATGTTTTGTACATTTTTTACGGAGAATACTGATTTCCGGAAAAAAGCCTCAAGCAAAGAGGTACTCTCCTACTTTTGCAAGCAACTAATAATTAAAACTGTGCTCACATCTGCAAATGATCCCTTGTTGTTCGTTGTTCTCATGTTTCTTTGTAGCATTATTTCTTTACAACGCAGTTTTGATCATTCAGACTATTGATGCAACAAGGCATATGATTTCTTTCTTGGGTGAAAACTATCGGCTCTCCTTTAGATCTTACTTAAAAAAGCAAACTGTTAGAAATCTCTTGCATGTTTCAACTGTTCATTGAAGACTGTGGTCTTTTTTCTTTCATTATGGGAGTTTAAAGCATGAGTTGAATGTCCACTGGTCTTGATTCAACCATGAATATTTTTCAGCATACCCTGGTTTTTAGAGGTGGTGCTAGGTTTCATATTTCATGTAGGGAACCACTAAAAATTCAAATTTATCACAGTGCTTACATAGACTGTCAAAATGACACAGCATATCTTTGCCATGTTGCAGACACACAAAGATGATTGGTTCCATTTTGCTACTTTTTGCTGGTTCATCAATTGAAATGATGCAATAGCACTCTGTGGAGTAATACGTCTTTTGAATCCTGAATTTACTGAACTCGGTAGTAGGCTCCTTGAAGAATACTTACCCAAAATCAGTAGAGATGATAGAGGGTCGCTTTAATGGAAAGACAGAGCTTTACAATTTGTTTGATCTGTTAAGCATTGAAAGGGCACTTAATGTAAGCATTATTGGTTTTACTTCCCACTTTGCAGTTTAAATACATTTTATTCAAAAACATTTTATTCAAAAAGTACAAATTAAGATTGAGATTGGCATTAAAACTTTGTATGTCTAGAAAATCATGATAATCAGTCATGGCTTAATTGTAGCTTAATTTGATTAGCTTAATTTGTAGCTTAATCAATCAAATCAAATTAAATCAAGAGTTAATGGCACTTAATTGGAGAAACATGCATAAAAGAATATGATTGAAGAGTGAAGTTTCTATTACAGGGGCATCCAGTTACAGCAAGACCAAAATGTGCCGTCCAACAAAACACATACTAGTTGGTGAATAACAAAGAAGATGCACAAAGTTGGAATGTTTGGTGCCCTTTTCACGTCATTGAATATTGCAATGTGAGTAAGAGAGTGTTGAAAAAATCTTCCATTATTTAACCAATGACATAGCCAGACGAATCAATCTTCTGCTCAGGTTAGCAAAGTTTGTCATAATATCCAACAGACTTTTCAACATAACCAACTTCTCTTTTAGAACTGACTAGAAATGACAACAAATAAAATAACCATCTGATGATTAAATAAAATTGCAAGAAAATTTGGACTGTCGACCAATTAATATTTATCCCTCCAGTTGAAAAGCAGGAGTAGACAAAATATATATGAAAGAATAACAAGTATTGCAATACATAATTTTTCTGTAACCAAATAGTTGTTTGTAGGAAAGACTGAAATTGAAGACTAGTACACATTCACACAAATTGGCATCAAAGGGTTTTCATTAAAGTGAATAGGATATCAGTGACTCTTTAAGTGCATATGCTATGCCTAAGCTAAGCTTGGTTCTTTATTAAGAAATTATATTTTCTTGCAAGTTTGTAACTTTGATTCAGGTATGAAGATCATTGTTTGCCATCTCTCAAAAAGTGCACATACACAATTTTTCATAAAGTGATTAGATAAGTGGCTTGGATTCATTCAGTCCTATATACTAAAACTGCAAATATTTAAATCTCATTCTACCAACTAGTAGAATATAAACTTATGTCAGGGTATTTTGTGGTATACAGTCATGGAAGGATTGTGCTTTTAGCTTCAGGTAGTTAACGCAGTGACGAGGTCAGGCTTCTGATCTCATTATTTATTCCAGATGCCGAAGTCTGCGTCCATATATTGATTCATAGTCAAGTAGCTATAATGGCAATTCTGAATATGAGGAAGTCTTGTCCTTGTACAAATTAGATTTCTCCCGTTGCTACAATACAACAACACAACAACATAGTTACTCCGGTACCCACGCAACAACGACATAATTAATTACGAATCACAGAATAACGCGCTCTATCGCGGGTTTCCCGACAAACCCCCCTCGTTGACCCATTAGGGGTCAAGCATAAATCGACACTTCCAACGCGCATCAGCTGCCGCTGCCCTAAGCGTCCTTCCTCCTCCAGATCGTACTCTCTCGTTCTCGACCTCTTCTTCATTCCTTTCCTCCTCTCTTTCCACGTCTTCTTCGGCCTTACCCTCACACTCTAGTGGATAGTATAATTTCTCGAGTGGTCTTCTTATCACTTTACACTTACCAGGTGACACCTTCCTCACTTTAGCTTACCTAGTGAGCTTGATCTGTTTGCGTCCATGACGTTACCTAGTCTATGCACCTCTCTTACACTCACAGTTAAAACACATGATTTCTTTTTCTCCCTTTTAAATAACTTCAAGATTTCAGTGACTCTATGTTGTACCGATTGTTTCCACTGACTTGATTGTAAATCCAATGCAAGGCAGTTTTGCCATCAAGCCAATATCCGACCTTATCAGCAGGTTCCAAATCAGATACCTTAGAAACAATGCCTGCCCGCACCTGATCAGATATAATGTCATCATACTGCTTCAGAACATCAGGGTTTTGCTTACTGACCTGATTCTTCAATCTGCTTAAACACTGGCTATAATTCAATGGCAGTGGACCGTGGTCTTCCTTCCAAGGCAAAGAAACAGAATAAGGAGACCCTGTATGCACAATGTTATCCACAAATGATTCGTGTACTTTGTCTTCTTTCCTAATGCCTAATGAATCCAGGTCCCATGGTTTATCTACTTGCCGATTCAGTACACTACCATCACTTTTAGATGACACAAAATTTACTAACGTTTCACCGGAAGACTTTAATGACATACCTGGCAATTGTTTTCACCGCTACATAGCTAGACATTTTCACCGAATTTACCCCATTCAGTGAATGGAGAGAGAACTCAACTACATCTCTCATCTTTTCTTCGGCATCTTTGCTACCAAACACCTTCAAGCTCAGGTTCTCTTCCCTCACAGGCCTCGACCCTAGCTTTTGCACTGCCTCGGCTGATATGAACGACCTGTGGCTCCCTGAGTCAAACAGTACTCTCACTTTACCCTCTTTTCTGTCATTCACATTAGCTAAGGCGGTTTGCAAGGCCACAGCGCTTCCCGTGCTCAAATTACCCCAACCAATGCTGGAGCGCTTGGTTCTAGATGCGCACGCACCTCATTATACTTGGCTGCCTCATTACTTTGCTTAGGCCTACTATTCCTGCAAAGGGAAAAATGATGCATACCTCTACAGAATTTACACCTTAGTTTAGACCTGCATTCAAATGATCGATGTTTACCGTTAAGACACAAAAAACAACGAAAATTCTTCCTCAAAAGATCCAATCTTTCCTTTGGCGTATGTTGTACATTTATCATGCATGTAATCTCCACAACAATACACACATTGCCCTTTATCCAGCGTGAACAAACACTCACTGCTCCTGGATCCATCCTGTTGAACTTAGGCCTTGAAATGACAGGCGCTCTCGAAGAGGCGTTAACTTCGCCAACACCACCAACTGCTCTCAACAAAGAAGTATGTGCACCTCTAGCTCACCATCCAGAGCATTAATGACGTCCATCAGCGAGCAATCAAGCATGCTTTTACCAAGCGATCGGACCATACCAAAGCGAATCGATTTCGGCCACTTTTCGAAGAGAACAGGAACAACGATTTTCGCGTACGTCAGCTCATCCACATTCAAAGCCGCGAGTCCACGATAATGAGGCTCCACTTGATCCCTAAAACTACGCAGTCTTGAGATATTTTCTTCGTTGAACACAGGCTGAATCCCAATAAGTTGGTTGATGTGAGCGTGTTGTAGCAATCCTGGGTTCCCGTAGCGCTTTTTAGAAGACTAACCGCCACTTTCTAGTTTGAGTCGGTAACCGGTAGGCCAGCTATGACTGACTTCGCCGAATCATCCAGAAGTCCGCTAATCGCTCATTTCCGTCGATAGCGCTTGAAAAACTGTCCCCAAAACTCATATAGTTTCCCTGAGAACTTCCCCAAATCAACCTTTGGCAGCTTGACACGAACGCTCTTCCTCGCGTTCTTGGATTCAATCGAAGATTGACTAACCAAACTGGGGACAGGGCTGGTGCTCCTTGCTCCACCATCACTCTGCAGATCGACAGCACCGGAGTTGTCCCCCTCTTCACTGGCGCCTTTCACGCTACCCTCAAAACCACCCAGCTCCATCTTCTTGAGTCTGTCTTCAATGATGTCGAGGGCAAGATTTTGTGGCCGTAATCTGTAGGATCGTCCGCTTCATCGGCACACTCTTCCTCTTCGCTGTTTGCAATCATATAATTCAAGATACTCTTACTGAACCCTACGAGTTCATCCTTTTTCGAGTTCGTCCTTTTTCTCGTTTATCTGCAAACCAAATCTCCATAGCTTCCTCTCGTCGGTGTCATCACCGGCTTCTTTGATTTTATTTACCAACCTTGTCGTCGCCCCTCGAAGACCACTTCTATTTTGCTTCCACGTTTCATCCATCTCAACAAATCATCCGGCTCGGTGGACCAGTATCGTAAATGTCTGACTGTATCACCTCCTTAGGATAGTGTTCTTTTTTAAATCGAAGAGATGCAGATGCAGCATTTTCCCTCCATCATTCGTATCCGAATGATTTCTCATCCTTTTGTTTACATCGTCATGTTCCCTCTGTGCTACTCATGCTACGCTTCGCTGCTGGTATATACTGCTGTGTTTAATCGAGTTAGAGTTGGTTTCAAGGATTCTGTGAAAACGACGTTCGTCTCTTACTTACGTTTTCGCTCTGCATTAATTCGTCCTCAGAGACTAACACTTTATTAACAACACAGGTTGTAAAATTCTATCGCGGCGGAATTTCCCGACAGATGTTATACTTTCGAAAATATTATACACTAAATATTATATATTAAAATATTATAATATTATACACTTATCACATTCTATGATTGATTCCGCAAAAAATATTATTTATATGTTTCTAATAACGTTGTGAATGACCATATTAGAGCTGTCCATGCCCCCCCTCCCCAAAGAACGTGACTGTTACCAACAAAATGGAGCAAACCAAAAAATGGTTTAGGCAACCTAGGGCATGGGACAAAAGAAAGGCAAGTAGATAAACGAACAAGAAAGAAATTTAACGGCCTGTTTTCGGAAAACACACTCGAAAAAGCCCCTAGTACTCGCCTAATTAAGAGGCAATTGCAGAACTGAAGAAAGGCTTCGTTATTTACAAATGACTTGACAGGGCCAGTAATATCACACGATTCATTGTTCCGAAGGGAAAAGGGCGATGATTAGCACAGTTTCAGGATGCCTAAGTTCTTGTCCTGTTTGAAATTATGGTTCGCTGTTCAGTGATAAGTACTAACGATTGCCCGTCCTGTCTGAACACTGTAAATAGGCATCTCGACAGGCCTAAGGATGTACATTAACAAGTAAATCGGAAAACATTATACAGAAAATATTTCACCTATAAAGCATTCCTATGGATCCTAATCATTCTGTTCTTTTGTCTTTAGTTCATTTGACGGACGGAGAAAATGGACTCCAAGGGACGGAAATGGACGATTTTCAAAAAATGTTCACCTGGAAAAGAGCAGTGAGTAGTTTTACTCACTTAGCGCGCTTTTATTATTTGATATGGTTATTTTGCTTATTATAAGTATTAGCTTGGGTAGTTTGTTTCCTACAAGTTTCAGGTATCGGTACCGTAGGACGGTTATGCGATACCAAATGGGAGAGTTTTTGCAAGTTAAACCAATAATTTGGAGCAACTACATGTCTCATAGTGATAAGTATAATTGGTAACTTGGGTAGTTTGTTTCCTACCTGTTTCGCATGACGGTGTTCCATCACCATTCATCGCCTTGAAGTGGGGCATAGGGGCGGTGAGAAACGTCGTTTCAGGTGCCTTAGGTTGTTGTGTTTTTGTAATCACAATCCCCAGTTCATTGTTTAGTACCGACTTTGGCCCCTCGGTCAGTACACAAGAACATTGAATAGGTATCGTAGGACGGTTATGCGATACCAAATGGGAGAGTTTTTGCAAGTTAAACCAATGATTTGGAGCAACTACATGTCTCATAGTGATAAGTATAATTGGTAACTTGGGTAGTTTGTTTCCTACCTGTTTCGCATGACGGTGTTCCATCACCATTCATCGCCTTGAAGTGGGGCATAGGGGCGGTGAGAAACGTCGTTTCAGGTGCCTTAGGTTGTTGTGTTTTTGTAATCACAATCCCCAGTTCATTGTTTAGTACCGACTTTGGCCCCTCGTTCAGTACACAAGAACATTGAATAGGTATCGTAGGACGGTTATGCGATACCAAATGGGAGAGTTTTTGCAAGTTAAACCAATGATTTGGAGCAACTACATGTCTCATAGTGATAAGTATAATTGGTAACTTGGGTAGTTTGTTTCCTACCTGTTTCGCATGACGGTGTTCCATCACCATTCATCGCCTTGAAGTGGGGCATAGGGGCGATGAGAAACGTCGTTTCAGGTGCCTTAGGTTGTTGTGTTTTTGTAATCACAATCCCCAGTTCATTGTTTAGTACCGACTTTGGCCCCTCGTCAGTACACAAGAACATTGAATAGGTATCGTAGGACGGTTATGCGATACCAAATGGGAGAGTTTTTGCAAGTTAAACCAATGATTTGGAGCAACTACATGTCTCATAGTGATAAGTATAATTGGTAACTTGGGTAGTTTGTTTCCTACCTGTTTCGCATGACGGTGTTCCATCACCATTCATCGCCTTGAAGTGGGGCATAGGGGCGATGAGAAACGTCGTTTCAGGTGCCTTAGGTTGTTGTGTTTTTGTAATCACAATCCCCAGTTCATTGTTTAGTACCGACTTTGGCCCCTCGTCAGTACACAAGAACATTGAATAGGTATCGTAGGACGGTTATGCGATACCAAATGGGAGAGTTTTTGCAAGTTAAACCAATGATTTGGAGCAACTACATGTCTCATAGTGATAAGTATAATTGGTAACTTGGGTAGTTTGTTTCCTACCTGTTTCGCATGACGGTGTTCCATCACCATTCATCGCCTTGAAGTGGGGCATAGGGGCGATGAGAAACGTCGTTTCAGGTGCCTTAGGTTGTTGTGTTTTTGTAATCACAATCCCCAGTTCATTGTTTAGTACCGACTTTGGCCCCTCGTTCAGTACACAAGAACATTGAATAGGTATCGTAGGACGGTTATGCGATACCAAATGGGAGAGTTTTTGCAAGTTAAACCAATGATTTGGAGCAACTACATGTCTCATAGTGATAAGTATAATTGGTAACTTGGGTAGTTTGTTTCCTACCTGTTTCGCATGACGGTGTTCCATCACCATTCATCGCCTTGAAGTGGGGCATAGGGGCGATGAGAAACGTCGTTTCAGGTGCCTTAGGTTGTTGTGTTTTTGTAATCACAATCCCAGTTCATTGTTTAGTACCGACTTTGGCCCCTCGTCAGTACACAAGAACATTGAATAGGTATCGTAGGACGGTTATGCGATACCAAATGGGAGAGTTTTTGCAAGTTAAACCAATGATTTGGAGCAACTACATGTCTCATAGTGATAAGTATAATTGGTAACTTGGGTAGTTTGTTTCCTACCTGTTTCGCATGACGGTGTTCCATCACCATTCATCGCCTTGAAGTGGGGCATAGGGGCGATGAGAAACGTCGTTTCAGGTGCCTTAGGTTGTTGTGTTTTTGTAATCACAATCCCCAGTTCATTGTTTAGTACCGACTTTGGCCCCTCGTCAGTACACAAGAACATTGAATAGGTATCGTAGGACGGTTATGCGATACCAAATGGGAGAGTTTTTGCAAGTTAAACCAATGATTTGGAGCAACTACATGTCTCATAGTGATAAGTATAATTGGTAACTTGGGTAGTTTGTTTCCTACCTGTTTCGCATGACGGTGTTCCATCACCATTCATCGCCTTGAAGTGGGGCATAGGGGCGATGAGAAACGTCGTTTCAGGTGCCTTAGGTTGTTGTGTTTTTGTAATCACAATCCCCAGTTCATTGTTTAGTACCGACTTTGGCCCCTCGTTCAGTACACAAGAACATTGAATAGGTATCGTAGGACGGTTATGCGATACCAAATGGGAGAGTTTTTGCAAGTTAAACCAATGATTTGGAGCAACTACATGTCTCATAGTGATAAGTATAATTGGTAACTTGGGTAGTTTGTTTCCTACCTGTTTCGCATGACGGTGTTCCATCACCATTCATCGCCTTGAAGTGGGGCATAGGGGCGATGAGAAACGTCGTTTCAGGTGCCTTAGGTTGTTGTGTTTTTGTAATCACAATCCCCAGTTCATTGTTTAGTACCGACTTTGGCCCCTCGTCAGTACACAAGAACATTGAATAGGTATCGTAGGACGGTTATGCGATACCAAATGGGAGAGTTTTTGCAAGTTAAACCAATGATTTGGAGCAACTACATGTCTCATAGTGATAAGTATAATTGGTAACTTGGGTAGTTTGTTTCCTACCTGTTTCGCATGACGGTGTTCCATCACCATTCATCGCCTTGAAGTGGGGCATAGGGGCGATGAGAAACGTCGTTTCAGGTGCCTTAGGTTGTTGTGTTTTTGTAATCACAATCCCCAGTTCATTGTTTAGTACCGACTTTGGCCCCTCGTTCAGTACACAAGAACATTGAATAGGTATCGTAGGACGGTTATGCGATACCAAATGGGAGAGTTTTTGCAAGTTAAACCAATGATTTGGAGCAACTACATGTCTCATAGTGATAAGTATAATTGGTAACTTGGGTAGTTTGTTTCCTACCTGTTTCGCATGACGGTGTTCCATCACCATTCATCGCCTTGAAGTGGGGCATAGGGGCGATGAGAAACGTCGTTTCAGGTGCCTTAGGTTGTTGTGTTTTTGTAATCACAATCCCCAGTTCATTGTTTAGTACCGACTTTGGCCCCTCGTCAGTACACAAGAACATTGAATAGGTATCGTAGGACGGTTATGCGATACCAAATGGGAGAGTTTTTGCAAGTTAAACCAATGATTTGGAGCAACTACATGTCTCATAGTGATAAGTATAATTGGTAACTTGGGTAGTTTGTTTCCTACCTGTTTCGCATGACGGTGTTCCATCACCATTCATCGCCTTGAAGTGGGGCATAGGGGCGATGAGAAACGTCGTTTCAGGTGCCTTAGGTTGTTGTGTTTTTGTAATCACAATCCCCAGTTCATTGTTTAGTACCGACTTTTGCCCCTCAGTCAGTACACAAGAACATTGAATAGGTATCGTAGGACGGATATCCGATACCAAGTGGGAGAGTGTTAGTGGTTATATTTGATTTGCGTTATGCTCCCTCTGTCTTACGTGGCTAAGCGTAAGCTTTCTTCCTAGTTGAGCATAGTTGTGGATTCAGGACGACGGTTTGAAAGGGATGCTGAGGCTTTTCAGGACGATTTAGAACATCCTCTAACCTGAGAGAGGTGGTAAGTAGCGAAGCAATTTGTTTCGTTGTATTCTTTCTAAGCCCCTATCATTGATGAAGTTGCAAGTATCTCATAGGTTCAGTTGTCCTCGCGTCTTCATTCTTCACTTGGGTTATTGTATTTGGACGTTGATAAACGCTTTTCAGGTACCTTAGACTGTTTTGCTACTTTTAATCACCTTCCTCTTTCAATGTTCAACGCTTAGTTTCGCGAATGGAATGTAGACAATGGGTTGAGCAGGAAGAGGTTGTAGTTCAGACAATGTTTTGGAACGATCAAAAGTACTCTTACTTATTGTTTGGAGCCAAGAGAGTCGATGCAAAGAAGTTTGAGGGGCCAGTTATTTCTGACTATTATCTAAACCAGGTACTCATCCGATTTTGGCACTTTTTAATATAATTTGTTTATTTAGCCTTGTCTTTATTTAATTTCTTTGACTTGAGATCACCTTCCTTGAATTTATAGAGAAAGACGTGGTACTATGTCGAGATATTGAGAGGAAAAGTATTATTTTTAAAAACGGAAAATGTTCAGACATAGATCCATACTGTTTTGGAATGAAGGCGAAAGTGTAAACCTTATGCTATGAAAGCCAGTGACATAACAAGGGAGCAATGATTAGTTCACACTGGTTGTGAACACAGAGAGGCGAAACGAGAACTTTTACTGCGTGACCCCGCAAAAAGTCTCGCAAATTCAACTTATTCTTAGAAAGGTTTGCTTCTTTCGCTTAAAGCTCTAAACATTTTGCACCCGTTTTATCTTTTAGAGTGTGGATGGCGCATTTGAAAAGAGGGTACCATGGCCAGTATATTTGAATAAATCGCTAGCAAATGGAACGGAAATAGAAAGACTGCAATTGTGGCAAAGGATTTGGAGACCCCATTGGAGAAGAGAGGAAAGAGGCTATTTAGCTGTATCAGACCTGTCCTATCTTGACACTTATTTCACATTGCAGTTTTGACACCGCAAAAAAGACATTCTACAATCCTAGATGAGATGTTGCGAACGAGGAGCAGTATACAATAAGAACGGCAAAAGAAACGCATGCAAAGAGCAAAATTTGTAGCTATTGAGCTTGGGAAAAGGAAATCGAGCATGTAGAAGTTGAAACTTACAGGATTAGCCAAGAAGAATTTGATTGCACAGGATTGTAAGTTAAAGCAATTTATGAAGCTAAAATTTTGGTGTAATCAGCAACTAGTGGTTTTTCATTTCAAAACTTCACGATCAATCTCTGATTTATGACCTCTTCAAGATACGAATGCCACCAGTTTTTAGATCATTTATATTTTGAATTCTCAAGTCCCCACAGAACACTTTCAAGTTTCAAAGTCTGGTATTTGTAGTTGATCTGGTATCATTTTGTCGTATGCAGGGGAATGTGTAGAACCACGAAGAGCCTCTCACCACATTTCGATTGCTTAGTCCATCTGTAAATTCCTCTTCCATCATGATAAAACCCAACTTATGTTGTTTCTAACCTATTCTTTCGAAATCTAGCAAATATCCTTTCACACGATTGTGAATGGAAAACAGCTTGTGATGAAAGAGACAGAAATGAGAAAGTCCGGTCATTAAAAGAAGCATAACACGATCAATGTACTGGAATCAAATGACACCCTTCAAGAGAAATAACCCACTACCAATGTGCATACCTCATCCTGGTTGCAACCAAAAGTAAGAAGTGCTGCTTTGTATTCATTGTATTCCCATGATTTTCAGTGCTAACCACGAAAGTTGTGACTAGAATCGTCTTGATAGAAAGGTAGCGAAATTTGCTTTTAGTTAAGCCAAATATCTGCACGGAGAACTTGATGGCCTCTGCGACGGTAAGCTGATGATCGATGAGTCATTCCAACTAACGTTAAGTGTGGCAGCCACCTTGAAATCATAGTGAGAACTATCTTTTAAACACTAAGATATGTACTGAAATTTATTGTACCATCAACCTAGGCTTCTTTGTTGATGTAGGAATTCTACCTGGGCTTGCTTTTCTTTGAAATATGCCTATATGTGAAGTGTATATAAGATTTTGCCCGACATTTTCGCCACTGCCCGACTAAAATGTTATGAGATCTGTTTAGGGAGAAGCCTTCGCGGTGTTCCTTCCATATTTTAAAACCGTTATGAAATTTGTTGTATTTGTAATTTTCTGATATTTTTATGTATTTTTGTTTCGTTTTTCTATTGATCTTTGAACCATAAGTCAATGCCTTGCTGTTCATATATCAATCAGTGTTTATCATAAGCTGCAGTTCAGTCGTGTTAACTTCTGTTTGTAAGATATTGTAATGGCATCGAGGATAAGCGAGTATTAACAGCAGATGATTTTATCAAAGTTCGTTCGAAAATTAGCCATTGGCTTTCGTCGTCCAGACACTGGTAAATTCGAGGCATCCAGGACGGCTGATGGATGATGAAAAATGTATTGCTGGGTCGCAAAAACTGACATAGTTTTCAACAGTGGTTTGCTAATAGGTGTTTAGGCTGGTCACTCCAAATATTGATTTACTCAAAATATTGACGAAGAAAGACCCAAAATATAACAGTATTTGAACAACAAAATGGCATGAAATAGAAGAAAATCTACAAATTTGCTGAAAACAGAACTTATTAGGCAGGGTATTTTTTAAGGATTTTTGAGTGGTGGGCATTTTTCTAAAGGGCCCACACTTATACACTACCAGAAATGACATAGGAAACGAAACATAACTCTTCGGATTGGTGCTTCAGATTGTGATATATACTGAACCATTTTAGAGTTAGACTTTTGCCTCCAAGATATGACACAACCGTATGTTTAGGGTGGAGGCTTCTTCGAGGGTGGAGGCTTCTTCGAGGGTGGGGGCTTATTCGAGGGTGGGAGCTTATTCGAGGGTGGTGACTTATTTGTTGACAGCAAGAAACACTAGCAGCACGGATGGCTATTATGCTAAAAATCGGCTCAAAACACGAGAAACGACGGGATGTATTAATTTCAAGGCAGTATCCCAGCCTGAGTATGGCTGAAAAATGCAAGGAAACACTAAGATCTTGGCAAATTGAGCAATGAATCGAGTTACAAGGTGGATAAATGAGAAATATAGTGAAGATTGCTATCAGCATCGATTGAGCCCCCAAATTTGTTTCTTTTTTTTCATTATGGGAGTTTAAAGCATGAGTTGAATGTCCACTGAGATAGATTCAACTGTGAATTTTTTTTCAGCATACCCTGGTTTTTTAAGGTGGTGCTAAGTTTAATATTTTATTTAGGGAAACAGTAAAAATTCACATTTATCATAGGCTTACATAGACTGTCAAAATGACACAGCATATCTTTGCCATGTTACAGACACACAAAGAGAACTGGTTCCATTTTGCTGTTTTTTGCTGGTTCATAAATTTGAATGATGCAATAGCACTCTGTGAAGTAATATGCCTTTTGAATCATGAATTTACTGAACTCGGTAGTAGGCTCCTTGAACAATACTTACCCAAAATCAGTAGAGATGATAGAGGGTCGCTTTAATGGAAAGACAGAGCTTTACAATTTGTTTGATCTGTTGAGCATTGAAAGAACACCTAATGTAAGCATTATCCGGCACAAATTGGTTTTAGTTCCCACTTTGCAGTTTAAATGTATTTTATTAAAAAACATTTTATTTGAAGAGTACAAATTTAGATTGAGATTGGCATTAAAACTTTGTATGTCTAGAAAATCATGATAATCAGTCATGGCTTAATTGTAGCTTAATTTGATTAGCCTAATTTGTAGCTTAATTGTTCAAATCAAATTAAATCAAGAGTTAATGGCACTTAATTGGAGAAACATACATAAAAGAATATGATTGAAGAGTGAAGTTTCTATTACAGGGGCATCCAGTTACAGCAAGGCCAAAATGTGCCGTACAACAAAACACATACTAGTTGGTGAATAACAAAGAAGATGCACAAAGTTGGAATGTTTGGTGCCCTTTTCACGTCATTCAATATTGAAATGTGAGTAAGAGAGTGTTGAAAAAATCTTCCATTATTTAACCAATGACATAGCCAGACGAATCAATCTTCTGCTCAGGTTAGCAAAGTTTGTCATAATATCCAACAGACTTTTAAACATAACCAACTTCTCTTTTAGAACTGACTAGAAATGACAACAAATAAAATAACCATCTGATTATTAAATAAAATTGCAAGAAAATTTGGACTGTCGATCAATTAATATTTTGATTTATCCCTCCAGTTGAAAAGCAGGAGTAGACAAAATATATATGAAAGAATAACAAGTATTGCAATACATAATTTGTCTGTAACCAAATAGTTGTTTGTAGGAAAGACTGAAATTGAAGACTAGTACACATTCACACAAATTGGCATCAAAGGGTTTTCATTAAAGTGAATAGGATATCAATGACTCTTTAAGTGCATATGCTATGCCTAAGCTAAGCTTGGTTCTTTATTAAGAAATTATATTTTCTTGCAAGTTTGTAACTTTGATTCAGGTATAAAGATCATTGTTTGCCATCTCTCAAAAAGTGCACATACACAATTTTTCATAAAGTGATTAGATTCATTCATTTCATAAAGTGATTGGATTCATTCAGTCCTATATACTAAAACTGCAAATATTTAAATCTCATTCTACCAACTAGTAGAATATAAACTCATGTCAGGGTATTTTGTGGTATACAGTCATGGAAGGATTGTGCTTTTAGCTTCAGGTAGTTAACGCAGTGACGAGGTCAGGCTTCTGATCTCATTATTTATTCCAGAAACGTAGACCACACATTGAGCTTATACTGGGTAGAATGTCGACGTGGGGGCGGGGATGCCGAAGTCTGCGTCCATATATTGATTCATAGTCAAGTAGCTATAATGGCAATTCTGAATATGAGGAAGTCTTGTCCTTGTACAAATTAGATTTCTCGCGTTGCTACAATACAACAACACAACAACATAGTTACTCCGGTACCCACGCAACAACGACATAATTAATTACGAATCGCAGAATAACGCGCTCTATCGCGGGTTTCCCGACAAATCCCCCTCGTTGACCCATTAGGGGTCAAGCATAAATCGACACTTCCTACGCGCATTAGCTGCCGCTGCCCTAAGCGTCCTCCTCCTCCAGATCGTACTCTCTCGTTCTCGACCTCATCTTCATTCCTTTCCTCCTCTCTTTCCACGTCTTCTTCGGCCTTACCCTCACACTCTAGTGAACAGTATAATTTCTCGAGTGGTCTTCTTATCACTTTACACTTACCAGGTGACACCTTCCTCATTTTAGCTTACCTAGTGAGCTTGATCTGTTTGCGTCCATGACGTTACCTAGTCTATGCACCTCTCTTACACTCACAGTTAAAGCACATGATTTCTTTTTCTCCCTTTTAGATAACTTCAAGATTTCAGTGACTCTATGTTGTACCGATTGTTTCCACTGACTTGATTGTAAATCCAATGCAAAGCAGTTTTGCCATCAAGCCAATATCTAGCCTTATCAGCAGGTTCCAAATCAGATACCTTAGAAACAATGCCTGCCCGCACCTGACCGGATATAATGTCATCATACTGCTTCAGAACATCAGGGTTTTGCTTACTGACCTGATTCTTCAATCTGCTTAAACACTGGCTATAATTCAATGGCAGTGGACCGTGGTCTTCCTTCCAAGGCAAAGAAACAGAATAAGGAGACCCTGTATGCACAATGTTATCCACAAATGATTCGTGTACTTTGTCTTCTTTCCTAATGCCTAATGAATCCAGGTCCCATGGTTTATCTACTTGCCGATTCAGTACACTACCATCACTTTTAGATGACACAAAATTTACTAACGTTTCACCGGAAGACTTTAATGACATACCTGGCAATTGTTTTCACCGCTACATAGCTAGACATTTTCACCGAATTTACCCCATTCAGTGAATGGAGAGAGAACTCAACTACATCTCTCATCTTTTCTTCGGCATCTTTGCTACCAAACACCTTCAAGCTCAGGTTCTCTTCCCTCACAGGCCTCGACCCTAGCTTTTGCACTGCCTCGGCTGATATGAACGACCTGTGGCTCCCTGAGTCAAACAGTACTCTCACTTTACCCTCTTTTCTGTCATTCACATTAGCTAAGGCGGTTTGCAAGGCCACAGCGCTTCCCGTGCTCAAATTACCCCCAACCAATGCTGGAGCGCTTGGTTCTAGATGCGCACGCACCTCATTATACTTGGCTGCCTCATTACTTTGCTTAGGCCTACTATTCCTGCAAAGGGAAAAATGATGCATACCTCTACAGAATTTACACCTTAGTTTAGACCTGCATTCAAATGATCGATGTTTACCGTTAAGACACAAAAAACAACGAAAATTCTTCCTCAAAAGATCCAATCTTTCCTTTGGCGTATGTTGTACATTTATCATGCATGTAATCTCCACAACAATACACACATTGCCCTTTATCCAGCGTGAACAAAACACTCACTGCTCCTGGATCCATCCTGTTGAACTTAGGCCTTGAAATGACAGGCGCTCTCGAAGAGGCGTTAACTTCGCCAACACCACCAACTGCTCTCAACAAAGAAGTATGTGCACCTCTAGCTCACCACCCAGAGCATTAATGACGTCCATCAGCGAGCAATCAAGCATGCTTTTACCAAGCGATCGGACCATACCAAAGCGAATCGATTTCGGCCACTTTTCGAGAGAACAGGAACAACGATTTTCGCGTACGTCAGCTCATCCACATTCAAAGCCGCAAGTCCACGATAATGAGGCTCCACTTGATCCCTAAAACTACGCAGTCTTGAGATATTTTCTTCGTTGAACACAGGCTGAATCCCAATAAGTTGGTTGATGTGAGCGTGTTGTAGCAATCCTGGGTTCCCGTAGCGCTTTTTTAGAAGACTAACCGCCACTTTCTAGTTTGAGTCGGTAACCGGTAGGCCAGCTATGACCGACTTCGCCGAATCATCCAGAAGTCCGCTAATCGCTCATTTCCGTCGATAGCGCTTGAAAAACTGTCCTCAAAACTCATATAGTTTCCCTGAGAACTTCCCTAAATCAATCTTTGGCAGCTTGACACGAACGCTCTTCCACGCGTTCTTGGATTCAATCGAAGATTGACTAACCAAACTGGGGACAGGGCTGGTGCTCCTTGCTCCACCATCACTCTGCAGATCGACAGCACCGGAGTTGTCCCCCTCTTCACTGGCGCCTTTCACGCTACCCTCAAAACCACCCAGCTCCATCTTCTTGAGTCTGTCTTCAATGATGTCGAGGGCATCCAAGATTTTGTGGCCGTAATCTGTAGCGTCGTCCGCTTCGTAAGCACACTCTTCCCTTCGCTGTTTGCAATCATATAATTCAAGATACTCTTACTGAACCCTACGAGTTCATCCTTTTTCGAGTTCGTCCTTTTTCTTTTATCTGCAAACCAAATATCCGTAGCTCCTCTCGTCGGTGTCATCACCGGCTTCTTTGATTTTATTTACCAACCTTGCCGTCGCCCCTCGAAGACCACTTCTATGTTTCGTCCACGTTTCATCCATCTCAACAAATCATCCGGCTCGGTGGACCAGTATCGTAAATGTCTGACTGTATCACCTCCTTAGGATAGTGTTCTTTTTTAAATCGAAGAGATGCAGATGCAGCATTTTCCTTCCATCATTCGTATCCGAATGATTTCTCATCCTTTTGTTTACATCGTCATGTTCCCTCTGTGCTACTCATGCTACGCTTCGCTGCTGGTATATACTGCTGTGTTTAATCGAGTTAGAGTTGGTTTCAAGGATTCTGTGAAAACGACGTTCGTCTCTTACTTACGTTTTCGCTCTGCATTAATTCGTCCTCAGAGACTAACACTTTATTAACAACACAGGTTGTAAAATTCTATCGCGGCGGAATTTCCCGACAGATGTTATACTTTCGAAAATATTATACACTAAATATTATATATTGAAATATTATAATATTATACACTTATCACATTCTATGATTGATTCGCAAAAATATTATTTATATGTTTCTAATAACGTTGTGAATGACCATATTAGAGCTTCCATGGCCCCCCCCCCCTCCCAAACAAGTGACTGTTACCAACAAAATGGAGCAAACCAAAAAATGGTTTAGGCAACCTAGGCATGGGACAAAAGAAAGGCAAGTAGATAAACGAACAAGAAAGAAATTTAACGGCCTGTTTTCGGAAAACACTCGAAAAAGCCCCTAGTACTCGCCTAATTAAGAGGCAATTGCAAACTGAAGAAAGGCTTCGTTATTTACAAATGACTTGACAGGGCCAGTAATATCACACGATTCATTGTTCCGAAGGGAAAAGGGCGATGATTAGCACAGTTTCAGGATGCCTAAGTTCTTGTCCTGTTTGAAATTATGGTTCGCTGTTCAGTGATAATACTAACGATTGCCCGTCCTGTCTGAACACTGTAAATAGGCATCTCGACAGGCCTAAGGATGTACATTAACAAGTAAATCGGAAAACATTATACAGAAAATATTTCACCTATAAAGCATTCCTATGGATCCTAATCATTCTGTTCTTTCTTTAGTTCATTTGACGGACGGAGAAAATGGACTCCAAGGGACGGAATGGACGATTTTCAAAAAATGTTCACCTGGAAAAGAGCAGTGAGTAGTTTTACTCACTTAGCGCGCTTTTATTATTTGATATGGTTATTTTGCTTATTATAAGTATTAGCTTGGGTAGTTTGTTTCCTACAAGTTTCAGGTATCGGTACCGTAGGACGGTTATGCGATACCAAATGGGAGAGTTTTTGCAAGTTAAACCAATGATTTGGAGCAACTACATGTCTCATAGTGATAAGTATAATTGGTAACTTGGGTAGTTTGTTTCCTACCTGTTTCGCATGACGGTGTTCCATCACCATTCATCGCCTTGAAGTGGGGCATAGGGGCGATGAGAAACGTCGTTTCAGGTGCCTTAGGTTGTTGTGTTTTTGTAATCACAATCCCCAGTTCATTGTTTAGTACCGACTTTGGCCCCTCGTCAGTACACAAGAACATTGAATAGGTATCGTAGGACGGTTATGCGATACCAAATGGGAGAGTTTTTGCAAGTTAAACCAATGATTTGGAGCAACTACATGTCTCATAGTGATAAGTATAATTGGTAACTTGGGTAGTTTGTTTCCTACCTGTTTCGCATGACGGTGTTCCATCACCATTCATCGCCTTGAAGTGGGGCATAGGGGCGATGAGAAACGTCGTTTCAGGTGCCTTAGGTTGTTGTGTTTTTGTAATCACAATCCCCAGTTCATTGTTTAGTACCGACTTTGGCCCCTCGTCAGTACACAAGAACATTGAATAGGTATCGTAGGACGGTTATGCGATACCAAATGGGAGAGTTTTTGCAAGTTAAACCAATGATTTGGAGCAACTACATGTCTCATAGTGATAAGTATAATTGGTAACTTGGGTAGTTTGTTTCCTACCTGTTTCGCATGACGGTGTTCCATCACCATTCATCGCCTTGAAGTGGGGCATAGGGGCGATGAGAAACGTCGTTTCAGGTGCCTTAGGTTGTTGTGTTTTTGTAATCACAATCCCCAGTTCATTGTTTAGTACCGACTTTGGCCCCTCGTCAGTACACAAGAACATTGAATAGGTATCGTAGGACGGTTATGCGATACCAAATGGGAGAGTTTTTGCAAGTTAAACCAATGATTTGGAGCAACTACATGTCTCATAGTGATAAGTATAATTGGTAACTTGGGTAGTTTGTTTCCTACCTGTTTCGCATGACGGTGTTCCATCACCATTCATCGCCTTGAAGTGGGGCATAGGGGCGATGAGAAACGTCGTTTCAGGTGCCTTAGGTTGTTGTGTTTTTGTAATCACAATCCCCAGTTCATTGTTTAGTACCGACTTTGGCCCCTCGTTCAGTACACAAGAACATTGAATAGGTATCGTAGGACGGTTATGCGATACCAAATGGGAGAGTTTTTGCAAGTTAAACCAATGATTTGGAGCAACTACATGTCTCATAGTGATAAGTATAATTGGTAACTTGGGTAGTTTGTTTCCTACCTGTTTCGCATGACGGTGTTCCATCACCATTCATCGCCTTGAAGTGGGGCATAGGGGCGATGAGAAACGTCGTTTCAGGTGCCTTAGGTTGTTGTGTTTTTGTAATCACAATCCCCAGTTCATTGTTTAGTACCGACTTTGGCCCCTCGTTCAGTACACAAGAACATTGAATAGGTATCGTAGGACGGTTATGCGATACCAAATGGGAGAGTTTTTGCAAGTTAAACCAATGATTTGGAGCAACTACATGTCTCATAGTGATAAGTATAATTGGTAACTTGGGTAGTTTGTTTCCTACCTGTTTCGCATGACGGTGTTCCATCACCATTCATCGCCTTGAAGTGGGGCATAGGGGCGATGAGAAACGTCGTTTCAGGTGCCTTAGGTTGTTGTGTTTTTGTAATCACAATCCCCAGTTCATTGTTTAGTACCGACTTTGGCCCCTCGTTCAGTACACAAGAACATTGAATAGGTATCGTAGGACGGTTATGCGATACCAAATGGGAGAGTTTTTGCAAGTTAAACCAATGATTTGGAGCAACTACATGTCTCATAGTGATAAGTATAATTGGTAACTTGGGTAGTTTGTTTCCTACCTGTTTCGCATGACGGTGTTCCATCACCATTCATCGCCTTGAAGTGGGGCATAGGGGCGATGAGAAACGTCGTTTCAGGTGCCTTAGGTTGTTGTGTTTTTGTAATCACAATCCCCAGTTCATTGTTTAGTACCGACTTTGGCCCCTCGTCAGTACACAAGAACATTGAATAGGTATCGTAGGACGGTTATGCGATACCAAATGGGAGAGTTTTTGCAAGTTAAACCAATGATTTGGAGCAACTACATGTCTCATAGTGATAAGTATAATTGGTAACTTGGGTAGTTTGTTTCCTACCTGTTTCGCATGACGGTGTTCCATCACCATTCATCGCCTTGAAGTGGGGCATAGGGGCGATGAGAAACGTCGTTTCAGGTGCCTTAGGTTGTTGTGTTTTTGTAATCACAATCCCCAGTTCATTGTTTAGTACCGACTTTTGCCCCTCAGTCAGTACACAAGAACATTGAATAGGTATCGTAGGACGGATATCCGATACCAAGTGGGAGAGTGTTAGTGGTTATATTTGATTTGCGTTATGCTCCCTCTGTCTTACGTGGCTAAGCGTAAGCTTTCTTCCTTTGAGCATAGTTGGGAACCACGACGTTTGAAAGGGATGCTGAGGCTTTTCAGGACGATTTAGAACATCCTCTAACCTGAGAGAGGTGGTAAGTAGCAAGCAATTTGTTTCGTTGTATTCTTTCTAAGCCCCTATCATTGATGAAGTTGCAAGTATCTCATACGTTCAGTTGTCCTCGCGTCTTCATTCTTCACTTGGGTTATTGTATTTGGACGTTGACAAACGCTTTTCAGGTACCTTAGACTGTTGTGTTACTTTTAATCACCTTCCTCTTTCAATGTTCAACGCTTAGTTTCGCGAATGGAATGTAGACAATGGGTTGAGCAGGAAGAGGTTGTAGTTCAGACAATGTTTTGGAACGATCAAAAGTACTCTTACTTATTGTTTGGAGCCAAGAGAGTCGATGCAAAGAAGTTTGAGGGCCAGTATTTCTGACTATTATCTAAACCAGGTACTCATCCGATTTTGGCACTTTTTAATATAATTTGTTTATTTAGCCTTGTCTTTATTTAATTTCTTTGACTTGTGATCACCTTCTTGAATTGATAGAGAAAGACGTTGTACTATGTCGAGATATTGAGAGGAAAAGCATTATTTTTAAAAACGGAAAATGTTCAGACATAGATCCATACTGTTTTGGAATGAAGGCGAAAGTGTAAACCTTATGCTTGAAAGCCAGTGACATACAAGGGAGCAATGATTAGTTCACACTGGTTGTGAACACAGAGAGGCGAAACGAGAACTTTTACTGCGTGACCCCGCAAAAAGTCTCGCAAATTCAACTTATTCTTAGAAAGGTTTGCTTCTTTCGCTTAAAGCTCTAAACATTTTGCACCTGTTTTATCTTTTAGAGTATGGATGGCGCATTCGAAAAGAGGGTACCATGGCCAGTATATTTGAATAAATCGCTAGCAAATGGAACGGAAATAGAAAGACTGCAATTGTGGCAAAGGATTTGGAGACCCCATTGGAGAAGAGAGGAAAGAGGCTATTTAGCTGTATCAGATCTGTCCTATCTTGACACTTATTTCACATTGCAGCTTCAACACCGCAAAAAGACATTCTACAATCCTAGATGAGATGTTGCGAACGAGGAGCAGTATACAATGAGAACGGCAAAAGAAACGCATCCAAAGGCAAAATTTGAAGCTATTGAGCTTGGGAAAAGGAAATCGAGCATGTAGAAGTTGAAACTTACAGGATTAGCCAAGAAGAATTTGATTGCACAGGATTGTAAGTTAAAGCAATTTATGAAGCTAGAATTTTGGCGTAGTCAGCAACTAGTGGTTTTTTTCATTTCAAAACTTCACGATCAATCTCTGATTTGATGACCTCTTCAAGATATGAATGCCACCAGTTTTTAGATCATTTATATTTTGAATTCTCAAGTCCCCACAGAACACTTTCAAGTTTCAAAGTCTGGTATTTGTAGTTGATCTGGTATCATTTTGTCGTATGCAGGGGAATGTGTAGAACCACGAAGAGCCTCTCACCACATTTCGATTGCTTAGTCCATCTGTAAATTCCTCTTCCATCATGATAAACCCAACTTATGTTGTTTCTAACCTATTCTTTCGAAATCTAGCAAATATCCTTTCACACGATTGTGAATGGAAAACAGCTTGTGATGAAAGAGACAGAAATGAGCAAGTCCGTCATTAAAAGAAGCATAACACGATCAATGTACAGGAATCAAGTTACACCCTTCAAGAGAAATAACCCTCTACCAATGTGCATACCTCATCCTGGTTGCAACCAAAAGTAAGAAGTGCTGCTTTGTATTCATTGTATTCCCATGATTTTCAGTGCTTACCACGAAAGTTGTGACTAGAATCGTCTTGATAGAAAGGTAGCGAAATTTGCTTTTAGTTGAGCCAAATATCTGCACGGAGAACTTGATGGCCTCTGCGACGGTAAGCTGATGATCGATGAGTCACTCCAACTAACTTTGAGTGTGGCAGCCACCTTGAAATCATAGTGAGAACTATCTTTTAAACACTAATAGTCGTACTGAAATTTATTTTACCATCAACCTAGGCTTCATTGTTGATGTAGGAATTCTACCTGGGCTTGCTTTTCTTTGAAATATGCCTATATGTGAAGTGTATATAAGATTTTGCCCGACATTTTCGCCACTGCCCGACTAAAATGTTATGAGATCTGTTTAGGGAGAAGCCTTCGCGGTGTTCCTTCCATATTTTAAAACCGTTATGAAATTTGTTGTATTTGTAATTTTCTGATATTTTTATGTATTTTTGTTTCGTTTTTCTATTGATCTTTGAACCATAAGTCAATGCCTTTCTGTTCATATGTTAATCAGTGTTTATTATAAGCTGCAGTTCAGTCGAGTTTACTTCCTTTTGTAAGATATTGTAATGGCATCGAGGATAAGCGAGTATTAACAGCAGATGATTTTATCAAAGTTCGTTCGAAAATTAGCCATTGGCTTTCGTCGTCCAGACACTGGTAAAATCGAGGCATCCAAGACGGCTGATGGATGATGAAAAATGTATTGCTGGGTCGCAAAAACTGACATAGTTTTCAACAGTGGTTTGCTAATAGGTGTTTAGGCTGGTCACTCCAAATATTGATTTACTCAAAATATTGACGAAGAAAGACCCATAATATAACAGTATTTGAACAACAAAATGGCATGAAATAGAAGAAAATCTACAAATTTGCTGAAAACAGAACTTATTAGGCAGGGTATTTTTTAAGGATTTTTGAGTGGTAAGGCATTTTTCTAAAGGGCCCACACTTAAACAGTACCAGAAATGACATAGGAAACGAAACATAACTCTTCGGATTGGAGCTTCAGATTGTGATATAAACTGAACTATTTTAGAGTTGAGACTTTTGCCTCCAAGATATCACACAACCGTATGTTTTAGGGTGGAGGCTTCTTCGAGGGTGGAGGCTTCTTCGAGGGTGGGGGCTTATTCGAGGGTGGGAGCTTATTCGAGGGTGGTGACTTATTTGTTGACAGCAAGAAACACTAGCAGCACGGATGGCTATTATGCTAAAAATCGGCTCAAAACACGAGAAACGACGGGATATATTAATTTCAAGGCAGTATCCCAGCCTGAGTATGGTTGAAAAATGCAAGGAAACACTAAGATCTTGGTAAATTGAGCAATGAATCGAGTTACAAGGTGGATAAATGAGAAATATAGTGAAGATTGCTATCAGCATCGATTGAGCCCCCAAATTTGTTTCTTTTTTTTCATTATGGGAGTTTAAAGCATGAGTTGAATGTCCACTGAGATAGATTCAACTGTGAATTTTTTTTCAGCATACCCTGGTTTTTTAAGGTGGTGCTAAGTTTAATATTTTATTTAGGGAAACAGTAAAAATTCACATTTATCATAGGCTTACATAGACTGTCAAAATGACACAGCATATCTTTGCCATGTTACAGACACACAAAGAGAACTGGTTCCATTTTGCTGTTTTTTGCTGGTTCATAAATTTGAATGATGCAATAGCACTCTGTGAAGTAATATGCCTTTTGAATCATGAATTTACTGAACTCGGTAGTAGGCTCCTTGAACAATACTTACCCAAAATCAGTAGAGATGATAGAGGGTCGCTTTAATGGAAAGACAGAGCTTTACAATTTGTTTGATCTGTTGAGCATTGAAAGAACACCTAATGTAAGCATTATCCGGCACAAATTGGTTTTAGTTCCCACTTTGCAGTTTAAATGTATTTTATTAAAAAACATTTTATTTGAAGAGTACAAATTTAGATTGAGATTGGCATTAAAACTTTGTATGTCTAGAAAATCATGATAATCAGTCATGGCTTAATTGTAGCTTAATTTGATTAGCCTAATTTGTAGCTTAATTGTTCAAATCAAATTAAATCAAGAGTAATGGCACTTAATTGGAGAAACATACATAAAAGAATATGATTGAAGAGTGAAGTTTCTATTACAGGGGCATCCAGTTACAGCAAGGCCAAAATGTGCCGTACAACAAAACACATACTAGTTGGTGAATAACAAAGAAGATGCACAAAGTTGGAATGTTTGGTGCCCTTTTCACGTCATTCAATATTGAAATGTGAGTAAGAGAGTGTTGAAAAATTCTTCCATTATTTAACCAATGACATAGCCAGACGAATCAATCTTCTGCTCAGGTTAGCAAAGTTTGTCATAATATCCAACAGACTTTTAAACATAACCAACTTCTCTTTTAGAACTGACTAGAAATGACAACAAATAAAATAACCATCTGATTATTAAATAAAATTGCAAGAAAATTTGGACTGTCGATCAATTAATATTTTTTTATCCCTCCAGTTGAAAAGCAGGAGTAGACAAAATATATATGAAAGAATAACAAGTATTGCAATACATAATTTGTCTGTAACCAAATAGTTGTTTGTAGGAAAGACTGAAATTGAAGACTAGTACACATTCACACAAATTGGCATCAAAGGGTTTTCATTAAAGTGAATAGGATATCAGTGACTCTTTAAGTGCATATGCTATGCCTAAGCTAAGCTTGGTTCTTTATTAAGAAATTATATTTTCTTGCAAGTTTGTAACTTTGATTCAGGTATAAAGATCATTGTTTGCCATCTCTCAAAAAGTGCACATACACAATTTTTCATAAAGTGATTAGATTCATTCATTTCATAAAGTGATTGGATTCATTCAGTCCTATATACTAAAACTGCAAATATTTAAATCTCATTCTACCAACTAGTAGAATATAAACTTATGTCAGGGTATTTTGTGGTATACAGTCATGGAAGGATTGTGCTTTTAGCTTCAGGTAGTTAACACAGTGACGAGGTCAGGCTTCTGATCTCATTATTTATTCCAGAAACGTAGACCACACATTGAGCTTATACTGGGTAGAATGTCGACGTGGGGGCGGGGATGCCGAAGTCTGCGTCCATATATTGATTCATAGTCAAGTAGCTATAATGGCAATTCTGAATATGATGACGTCTTGTCCTTGTACAAATTAGATTTCTCGCGTTGCTACAATAATTTACACAACAACATAGTTACTCCGGTACCCACGCAACAACGACATAATTAATTACGAATCAGAATAACGCGCTCTATCGCGGGTTTCCCGACAAACCCCCTCGTTGACCCATTAGGGGTCAAGCATAAATCGACACTTCCTACGCGCATTAGCTGCCGCTGCCCTAAGCGTCTCCTCCTCCAGATCGTACTCTCTCGTTCTCGACCTCTCTTCATTCCTTTCCTCCTCTCTTTCCACGTCTTCTTCGGCCTTACCCTCACACTCTAGTGGATAGTATAATTTCTCGAGTGGTCTTCTTATCACTTTACACTTACCAGGTGACACCTTCCTCACTTTAGCTTACCTAGTGAGCTTGATCTGTTTGCGTCCATGACGTTACCTAGTCTATGCACCTCTCTTACACTCACAGTTAAAACACATGATTTCTTTTTCTCCCTTTTAAATAACTTCAAGATTTCAGTGACTCTATGTTGTATCCATTGTTTCCACTGACTTGATTGTAAATCCAATGCAAGGCAGTTTTGCCATCAAGCCAATATCTAGCCTTATCAGCAGGTTCCAAATCAGATACCTTAGAAACAATGCCTGCCCGCACCTGATCAGATATAATGTCATCATACTGCTTCAGAACATCAGGGTTTTGCTTACTGACCTGATTCTTCAATCTGCTTAAACACTGGCTATAATTCAATGGCAGTGGACCGTGGTCTTCCTTCCAAGGCAAAGAAACAGAATAAGGAGACCCTGTATGCACAATGTTATCCACAAATGATTCGTGTACTTTGTCTTCTTTCCTAATGCCTAATGAATCCAGGTCCCATGGTTTATCTACTTGCCGATTCAGTACACTACCATCACTTTTAGATGACACAAAATTTACTAACGTTTCACCGGAAGACTTTAATGACATACCTGGCAATTGTTTTCACCGCTACATAGCTAGACATTTTCACCGAATTTACCCCATTCAGTGAATGGAGAGAGAACTCAACTACATCTCTCATCTTTTCTTCGGCATCTTTGCTACCAAACACCTTCAAGCTCAGGTTCTCTTCCCTCACAGGCCTCGACCCTAGCTTTTGCACTGCCTCGGCTGATATGAACGACCTGTGGCTCCCTGAGTCAAACAGTACTCTCACTTTACCCTCTTTTCTGTCATTCACATTAGCTAAGGCGGTTTGCAAGGCCACAGCGCTTCCCGTGCTCAAATTACCCCAACCAATGCTGGAGCGCTTGGTTCTAGATGCGCACGCACCTCATTATACTTGGCTGCCTCATTACTTTGCTTAGGCCTACTATTCCTGCAAAGGGAAAAATGATGCATACCTCTACAGAATTTACACCTTAGTTTAGACCTGCATTCAAATGATCGATGTTTACCGTTAAGACACAAAAAACAACGAAAATTCTTCCTCAAAAGATCCAATCTTTCCTTTGGCGTATGTTGTACATTTATCATGCATGTAATCTCCACAACAATACACACATTGCCCTTTATCCAGCGTGAACAAAACACTGCTCCTGGATCCATCCTGTTGAACTTAGGCCTTGAAATGACAGGCGCTCTCGAAGAGGCGTTAACTTCGCCAACACCACCAACTGCTCTCAACAAAGAAGTATGTGCACCTCTAGCTCACCACCAGAGCATTAATGACGTCCATCAGCGAGCAATCAAGCATGCTTTTACCAAGCGATCGGACCATACCAAAGCGAATCGATTTCGGCCACTTTTCGAAGAGAACAGGAACAACGATTTTCGCGTACGTCAGCTCATCCACATTCAAAGCCGCGAGTCCACGATAATGAGGCTCCACTTGATCCCTAAAACTACGCAGTCTTGAGATATTTTCTTCGTTGAACACAGGCTGAATCCCAATAAGTTGGTTGATGTGAGCGTGTTGTAGCAATCCTGGGTTCCCGTAGCGCTTTTTAGAAGACTAACCGCCACTTTCTAGTTTGAGTCGGTAACCGGTAGGCCAGCTATGACTGACTTCGCCGAATCATCCAGAAGTCCGCTAATCGCTCATTTCCGTCGATAGCGCTTGAAAAACTGTCCCCAAAACTCATATAGTTTCCCTGAGAACTTCCCCAAATCAATCTTTGGCAGCTTGACACGAACGCTCTTCCGCGTTCTTGGATTCAATCGAAGATTGACTAACCAAACTGGGGACAGGGCTGGTGCTCCTTGCTCCACCATCACTCTGCAGATCGACAGCACCGGAGTTGTCCCCCTCTTCACTGGCGCCTTTCACGCTACCCTCAAAACCACCCAGCTCCATCTTCTTGAGTCTGTCTTCAATGATGTCGAGGGCATCCAAGATTTTGTGGCCGTAATCTGTAGGATCGTCCGCTTCATCGGCACACTCTTCCTCTTCGCTGTTTGCAATCATATAATTCAAGATACTCTTACTGAACCCTACGAGTTCATCCTTTTTCGAGTTCGTCCTTTTTCTCGTTTATCTGCAAACCAAATCTCCATAGCTTCCTCTCGTCGGTGTCATCACCGGCTTCTTTGATTTTATTTACCAACCTTGTCGTCGCCCCTCGAAGACCACTTCTATGTTTCGTCCACGTTTCATCCATCTCAACAAATCATCCGGCTCGGTGGACCAGTATCGTAAATGTCTGACTGTATCACCTCCTTAGGATAGTGTTCTTTTTTAAATCGAAGAGATGCAGATGCAGCATTTTCCCTCCATCATTCGTATCCGAATGATTTCTCATCCTTTTGTTTACATCGTCATGTTCCCTCTGTGCTACTCATGCTACGCTTCGCTGCTGGTATATACTGCTGTGTTTAATCGAGTTAGAGTTGGTTTCAAGGATTCTGTGAAAACGACGTTCGTCTCTTACTTACGTTTTCGCTCTGCATTAATTCGTCCTCAGAGACTAACACTTTATTAACAACACAGGTTGTAAAATTCTATCGCGGCGGAATTTCCCGACAGATGTTATACTTTCGAAAATATTATACACTAAATATTATATATTAAAATATTATAATATTATACACTTATCACATTCTATGATTGATTCCGCAAAAAATATTATTTATATGTTTCTAATAACGTTGTGAATGACCATATTAGAGCTGTCCATGCCCCCCCTCCCCAAAGAACGTGACTGTTACCAACAAAATGGAGCAAACCAAAAAATGGTTTAGGCAACCTAGGGCATGGGACAAAAGAAAGGCAAGTAGATAAACGAACAAGAAAGAAATTTAACGGCCTGTTTTCGGAAAACACTCGAAAAAGCCCTAGTACTCGCCTAATTAAGAGGCAATTGCAGAACTGAAGAAAGGCTTCGTTATTTACAAATGACTTGACAGGGCCAGTAATATCACACGATTCATTGTTCCGAAGGGAAAAGGGCGATGATTAGCACAGTTTCAGGATGCCTAAGTTCTTGTCCTGTTTGAAATTATGGTTCGCTGTTCAGTGATAAGTACTAACGATTGCCCGTCCTGTCTGAACACTGTAAATAGGCATCTCGACAGGCCTAAGGATGTACATTAACAAGTAAATCGGAAAACATTATACAGAAAATATTTCACCTATAAAGCATTCCTATTATGGATCCTAATCATTCTGTTCTTTTGTCTTTAGTTCATTTGACGGACGGAGAAAATGGACTCCAAGGGACGGAAATGGACGATTTTCAAAAAATGTTCACCTGGAAAAGAGCAGTGAGTAGTTTTACTCACTTAGCGCGCTTTTATTATTTGATATGGTTATTTTGCTTATTATAAGTATTAGCTTGGGTAGTTTGTTTCCTACAAGTTTCAGGTATCGGTACCGTAGGACGGTTATGCGATACCAAATGGGAGAGTTTTTGCAAGTTAAACCAATGATTTGGAGCAACTACATGTCTCATAGTGATAAGTATAATTGGTAACTTGGGTAGTTTGTTTCCTACCTGTTTCGCATGACGGTGTTCCATCACCATTCATCGCCTTGAAGTGGGGCATAGGGGCGGTGAGAAACGTCGTTTCAGGTGCCTTAGGTTGTTGTGTTTTTGTAATCACAATCCCCAGTTCATTGTTTAGTACCGACTTTGGCCCCTCGGTCAGTACACAAGAACATTGAATAGGTATCGTAGGACGGTTATGCGATACCAAATGGGAGAGTTTTTGCAAGTTAAACCAATGATTTGGAGCAACTACATGTCTCATAGTGATAAGTATAATTGGTAACTTGGGTAGTTTGTTTCCTACCTGTTTCGCATGACGGTGTTCCATCACCATTCATCGCCTTGAAGTGGGGCATAGGGGCGGTGAGAAACGTCGTTTCAGGTGCCTTAGGTTGTTGTGTTTTTGTAATCACAATCCCCAGTTCATTGTTTAGTACCGACTTTGGCCCCTCGTCAGTACACAAGAACATTGAATAGGTATCGTAGGACGGTTATGCGATACCAAATGGGAGAGTTTTTGCAAGTTAAACCAATGATTTGGAGCAACTACATGTCTCATAGTGATAAGTATAATTGGTAACTTGGGTAGTTTGTTTCCTACCTGTTTCGCATGACGGTGTTCCATCACCATTCATCGCCTTGAAGTGGGGCATAGGGGCGATGAGAAACGTCGTTTCAGGTGCCTTAGGTTGTTGTGTTTTTGTAATCACAATCCCCAGTTCATTGTTTAGTACCGACTTTGGCCCCTCGTTCAGTACACAAGAACATTGAATAGGTATCGTAGGACGGTTATGCGATACCAAATGGGAGAGTTTTTGCAAGTTAAACCAATGATTTGGAGCAACTACATGTCTCATAGTGATAAGTATAATTGGTAACTTGGGTAGTTTGTTTCCTACCTGTTTCGCATGACGGTGTTCCATCACCATTCATCGCCTTGAAGTGGGGCATAGGGGCGATGAGAAACGTCGTTTCAGGTGCCTTAGGTTGTTGTGTTTTTGTAATCACAATCCCCAGTTCATTGTTTAGTACCGACTTTGGCCCCTCGTTCAGTACACAAGAACATTGAATAGGTATCGTAGGACGGTTATGCGATACCAAATGGGAGAGTTTTTGCAAGTTAAACCAATGATTTGGAGCAACTACATGTCTCATAGTGATAAGTATAATTGGTAACTTGGGTAGTTTGTTTCCTACCTGTTTCGCATGACGGTGTTCCATCACCATTCATCGCCTTGAAGTGGGGCATAGGGGCGATGAGAAACGTCGTTTCAGGTGCCTTAGGTTGTTGTGTTTTTGTAATCACAATCCCCAGTTCATTGTTTAGTACCGACTTTGGCCCCTCGTTCAGTACACAAGAACATTGAATAGGTATCGTAGGACGGTTATGCGATACCAAATGGGAGAGTTTTTGCAAGTTAAACCAATGATTTGGAGCAACTACATGTCTCATAGTGATAAGTATAATTGGTAACTTGGGTAGTTTGTTTCCTACCTGTTTCGCATGACGGTGTTCCATCACCATTCATCGCCTTGAAGTGGGGCATAGGGGCGATGAGAAACGTCGTTTCAGGTGCCTTAGGTTGTTGTGTTTTTGTAATCACAATCCCCAGTTCATTGTTTAGTACCGACTTTGGCCCCTCGTTCAGTACACAAGAACATTGAATAGGTATCGTAGGACGGTTATGCGATACCAAATGGGAGAGTTTTTGCAAGTTAAACCAATGATTTGGAGCAACTACATGTCTCATAGTGATAAGTATAATTGGTAACTTGGGTAGTTTGTTTCCTACCTGTTTCGCATGACGGTGTTCCATCACCATTCATCGCCTTGAAGTGGGGCATAGGGGCGATGAGAAACGTCGTTTCAGGTGCCTTAGGTTGTTGTGTTTTTGTAATCACAATCCCCAGTTCATTGTTTAGTACCGACTTTGGCCCCTCGTCAGTACACAAGAACATTGAATAGGTATCGTAGGACGGTTATGCGATACCAAATGGGAGAGTTTTTGCAAGTTAAACCAATGATTTGGAGCAACTACATGTCTCATAGTGATAAGTATAATTGGTAACTTGGGTAGTTTGTTTCCTACCTGTTTCGCATGACGGTGTTCCATCACCATTCATCGCCTTGAAGTGGGGCATAGGGGCGATGAGAAACGTCGTTTCAGGTGCCTTAGGTTGTTGTGTTTTTGTAATCACAATCCCCAGTTCATTGTTTAGTACCGACTTTTGCCCCTCAGTCAGTACACAAGAACATTGAATAGGTATCGTAGGACGGATATCCGATACCAAGTGGGAGAGTGTTAGTGGTTATATTTGATTTGCGTTATGCTCCCTCTGTCTTACGTGGCTAAGCGTAACCTTTCTTCCTTTTGAGCATAGTTGGGGAACCAGTTGACGTTTTGAAAGGGATGCTGAGGCTTTTCAGGACGATTTAGAACATCCTCTAACCTGAGAGAGGTGGTAAGTAGCCAAGCAATTTGTTTCGTTGTATTCTTTCTAAGCCCCTATCATTGATGAAGTTGCAAGTATCTCATACGTTCAGTTGTCCTCGCGTCTTCATTCTTCACTTGGGTTATTGTATTTGGACGTTGACAAACGCTTTTCAGGTACCTTAGACTGTTGTGTTACTTTTAATCACCTTCCTCTTTCAATGTTCAACGCTTAGTTTCGCGAATGGAATGTAGACAATGGGTTGAGCAGGAAGAGGTTGTAGTTCAGACAATGTTTTGGAACGATCAAAAGTACTCTTACTTATTGTTTGGAGCCAAGAGAGTCGATGCAAAGAAGTTTGAGGAGCCAGTGATTTCTGACTATTATCTAAACCAGGTACTCATCCGATTTTGGCACTTTTTAATATAATTTTGGTTTATTTAGCCTTGTCTTTATTTAATTTCTTTGACTTGTGATCACCTTTCTTGAATTGATAGAGAAAGACGTTGTACTATGTCGAGATATTGAGAGGAAAAGCATTATTTTTAAAAACGGAAAATGTTCAGACATAGATCCATACTGTTTTGGAATGAAGGCGAAAGTGTAAACCTTATGCTTTGAAAGCCAGTGACATAACAAGGGAGCAATGATTAGTTCACACTGGTTGTGAACACAGAGAGGCGAAACGAGAACTTTTACTGCGTGACCCCGCAAAAAGTCTCGCAAATTCTACTTATTCTTAGAAAGGTTTGCTTCTTTCGCTTAAAGCTCTAAACATTTTGCACCTGTTTTATCTTTTAGAGTATGGATGGCGCATTCGAAAAGAGGGTACCATGGCCAGTATATTTGAATAAATCGCTAGCAAATGGAACGGAAATAGAAAGACTGCAATTGTGGCAAAGGATTTGGAGACCCCATTGGAGAAGAGAGGAAAGAGGCTATTTAGCTGTATCAGATCTGTCCTATCTTGACACTTATTTCACATTGCAGCTTCAACACCGCAAAAAGACATTCTACAATCCTAGATGAGATGTTGCGAACGAGGAGCAGTATACAATGAGAACGGCAAAAGAAACGCATCCAAAGGGCAAAATTTGAAGCTATTGAGCTTGGGAAAAGGAAATCGAGCATGTAGAAGTTGAAACTTACAGGATTAGCCAAGAAGAATTTGATTGCACAGGATTGTAAGTTAAAGCAATTTATGAAGCTAGAATTTTGGCGTAGTCAGCAACTAGTGGTTTTTTTCATTTCAAAACTTCACGATCAATCTCTGATTTGATGACCTCTTCAAGATATGAATGCCACCAGTTTTTAGATCATTTATATTTTGAATTCTCAAGTCCCCACAAACACTTTCAAGTTTCAAAGTCTGGTATTTGTAGTTTGATCTGGTATCATTTTGGTCGTATGCAGGGGAATGTGTAGAACCACGAAGAGGCCTCTCACCACATTTCGATTGCTTAGTCCATCTGTAAATTCCTCTTCCATCATGATTAAACCCAACTTATGTTGTTTCTAACCTATTCTTTCGAAATCTAGCAAATATCCTTTCACACGATTGTGAATGGAAAACAGCTTGTGATGAAAGAGACAGAAATGAGCAAGTCCGTTCATTAAAAGAAGCATAACACGATCAATGTACAGGAATCAAGTTACACCCTTCAAGAGAAATAACCTCTACCAATGTGCATACCTCATCCTGGTTGCAACCAAAAGTAAGAAGTGCTGCTTTGTATTCATTGTATTCCCATGATTTTCAGTGCTTACCACGAAAGTTGTGACTAGAATCGTCTTGATAGAAAGGTAGCGAAATTTGCTTTTAGTTGAGCCAAATATCTGCACGGAGAACTTGATGGCCTCTGCGACGGTAAGCTGATGATCGATGAGTCACTCCAACTAACTTTGAGTGTGGCAGCCACCTTGAAATCATAGTGAGAACTATCTTTTAAACACTAATAGTCGTACTGAAATTTATTTTACCATCAACCTAGGCTTCATTGTTGATGTAGGAATTCTACCTGGGCTTGCTTTTCTTTGAAATATGCCTATATGTGAAGTGTATATAAGATTTTGCCCGACATTTTCGCCACTGCCCGACTAAAATGTTATGAGATCTGTTTAGGGAGAAGCCTTCGCGGTGTTCCTTCCATATTTTAAAACCGTTATGAAATTTGTTGTATTTGTAATTTTCTGATATTTTTATGTATTTTTGTTTCGTTTTTCTATTGATCTTTGAACCATAAGTCAATGCCTTTCTGTTCATATGTTAATCAGTGTTTATTATAAGCTGCAGTTCAGTCGAGTTTACTTCCTTTTGTAAGATATTGTAATGGCATCGAGGATAAGCGAGTATTAACAGCAGATGATTTTATCAAAGTTCGTTCGAAAATTAGCCATTGGCTTTCGTCGTCCAGACACTGGTAAAATCGAGGCATCCAAGACGGCTGATGGATGATGAAAAATGTATTGCTGGGTCGCAAAAACTGACATAGTTTTCAACAGTGGTTTGCTAATAGGTGTTTAGGCTGGTCACTCCAAATATTGATTTACTCAAAATATTGACGAAGAAAGACCCATAATATAACAGTATTTGAACAACAAAATGGCATGAAATAGAAGAAAATCTACAAATTTGCTGAAAACAGAACTTATTAGGCAGGGTATTTTTTAAGGATTTTGAGTGGTAAGGCATTTTTCTAAAGGCCCACACTTAAACAGTACCAGAAATGACATAGGAAACGAAACATAACTCTTCGGATTGGAGCTTCAGATTGTGATATAAACTGAACTATTTTAGAGTTGAGACTTTTGCCTCCAAGATATCACACAACCGTATGTTTTAGGGTGGAGGCTTCTTCGAGGTGGAGGCTTCTTCGAGGGTGGGGGCTTATTCGAGGGTGGGAGCTTATTCGAGGGTGGTGACTTATTTGTTGACAGCAAGAAACACTAGCAGCACGGATGGCTATTATGCTAAAAATCGGCTCAAAACACGAGAAACGACGGGATATATTAATTTCAAGGCAGTATCCCAGCCTGAGTATGGTTGAAAAATGCAAGGAAACACTAAGATCTTGGTAAATTGAGCAATGAATCGAGTTACAAGGTGGATAAATGAGAAATATAGTGAAGATTGCTATCAGCATCGATTGAGCCCCCAAATTTGTTTCTTTTTTTTCATTATGGGAGTTTAAAGCATGAGTTGAATGTCCACTGAGATAGATTCAACTGTGAATTTTTTTTCAGCATACCCTGGTTTTTTAAGGTGGTGCTAAGTTTAATATTTATTTAGGGAAACAGTAAAAATTCACATTTATCATAGGCTTACATAGACTGTCAAAATGACACAGCATATCTTTGCCATGTTACAGACACACAAAGAGAACTGGTTCCATTTTGCTGTTTTTTGCTGGTTCATAAATTTGAATGATGCAATAGCACTCTGTGAAGTAATATGCCTTTTGAATCATGAATTTACTGAACTCGGTAGTAGGCTCCTTGAACAATACTTACCCAAAATCAGTAGAGATGATAGAGGGTCGCTTTAATGGAAAGACAGAGCTTTACAATTTGTTTGATCTGTTGAGCATTGAAAGAACACCTAATGTAAGCATTATCCGGCACAAATTGGTTTTAGTTCCCACTTTGCAGTTTAAATGTATTTTATTAAAAAACATTTTATTTGAAGAGTACAAATTTAGATTGAGATTGGCATTAAAACTTTGTATGTCTAGAAAATCATGATAATCAGTCATGGCTTAATTGTAGCTTAATTTGATTAGCCTAATTTGTAGCTTAATTGTTCAAATCAAATTAAATCAAGAGTTAATGGCACTTAATTGGAGAAACATACATAAAAGAATATGATTGAAGAGTGAAGTTTCTATTACAGGGGCATCCAGTTACAGCAAGGCCAAAATGTGCCGTACAACAAAACACATACTAGTTGGTGAATAACAAAGAAGATGCACAAAGTTGGAATGTTTGGTGCCCTTTTCACGTCATTCAATATTGAAATGTGAGTAAGAGAGTGTTGAAAAAATCTTCCATTATTTAACCAATGACATAGCCAGACGAATCAATCTTCTGCTCAGGTTAGCAAAGTTTGTCATAATATCCAACAGACTTTTAAACATAACCAACTTCTCTTTTAGAACTGACTAGAAATGACAACAAATAAAATAACCATCTGATTATTAAATAAAATTGCAAGAAAATTTGGACTGTCGATCAATTAATATTTTGATTTATCCCTCCAGTTGAAAAGCAGGAGTAGACAAAATATATATGAAAGAATAACAAGTATTGCAATACATAATTTGTCTGTAACCAAATAGTTGTTTGTAGGAAAGACTGAAATTGAAGACTAGTACACATTCACACAAATTGGCATCAAAGGGTTTTCATTAAAGTGAATAGGTATCAATGACTCTTTAAGTGCATATGCTATGCCTAAGCTAAGCTTGGTTCTTTATTAAGAAATTATATTTTCTTGCAAGTTTGTAACTTTGATTCAGGTATAAAGATCATTGTTTGCCATCTCTCAAAAAGTGCACATACACAATTTTTCATAAAGTGATTAGATTCATTTCATTTCATAAAGTGATTGGATTCATTCAGTCCTATATACTAAAACTGCAAATATTTAAATCTCATTCTACCAACTAGTAGAATATAAACTCATGTCAGGGTATTTTGTGGTATACAGTCATGGAAGGATTGTGCTTTTAGCTTCAGGTAGTTAACGCAGTGACGAGGTCAGGCTTCTGATCTCATTATTTATTCCAGAAACGTAGACCACACATTGAGCTTATACTGGGTAGAATGTCGACGTGGGGGGGGATGCCGAAGTCTGCGTCCATATATTGATTCATAGTCAAGTAGCTATAATGGCAATTCTGAATATGAGGAAGTCTTGTCCTTGTACAAATTAGATTTCTCGCGTTGCTACAATACAACAACACAACAACATAGTTACTCCGGTACCCACGCAACAACGACATAATTAATTACGAATCGCAGAATAACGCGCTCTATCGCGGGTTTCCCGACAAATCCCCCTCGTTGACCCATTAGGGGTCAAGCATAAATCGACACTTCCTACGCGCATTAGCTGCCGCTGCCCTAAGCGTCCTCCTCCTCCAGATCGTACTCTCTCGTTCTCGACCTCATCTTCATTCCTTTCCTCCTCTCTTTCCACGTCTTCTTCGGCCTTACCCTCACACTCTAGTGAACAGTATAATTTCTCGAGTGGTCTTCTTATCACTTTACACTTACCAGGTGACACCTTCCTCATTTTAGCTTACCTAGTGAGCTTGATCTGTTTGCGTCCATGACGTTACCTAGTCTATGCACCTCTCTTACACTCACAGTTAAAGCACATGATTTCTTTTTCTCCCTTTTAGATAACTTCAAGATTTCAGTGACTCTATGTTGTACCGATTGTTTCCACTGACTTGATTGTAAATCCAATGCAAAGCAGTTTTGCCATCAAGCCAATATCTAGCCTTATCAGCAGGTTCCAAATCAGATACCTTAGAAACAATGCCTGCCCGCACCTGACCGGATATAATGTCATCATACTGCTTCAGAACATCAGGGTTTTGCTTACTGACCTGATTCTTCAATCTGCTTAAACACTGGCTATAATTCAATGGCAGTGGACCGTGGTCTTCCTTCCAAGGCAAAGAAACAGAATAAGGAGACCCTGTATGCACAATGTTATCCACAAATGATTCGTGTACTTTGTCTTCTTTCCTAATGCCTAATGAATCCAGGTCCCATGGTTTATCTACTTGCCGATTCAGTACACTACCATCACTTTTAGATGACACAAAATTTACTAACGTTTCACCGGAAGACTTTAATGACATACCTGGCAATTGTTTTCACCGCTACATAGCTAGACATTTTCACCGAATTTACCCCATTCAGTGAATGGAGAGAGAACTCAACTACATCTCTCATCTTTTCTTCGGCATCTTTGCTACCAAACACCTTCAAGCTCAGGTTCTCTTCCCTCACAGGCCTCGACCCTAGCTTTTGCACTGCCTCGGCTGATATGAACGACCTGTGGCTCCCTGAGTCAAACAGTACTCTCACTTTACCCTCTTTTCTGTCATTCACATTAGCTAAGGCGGTTTGCAAGGCCACAGCGCTTCCCGTGCTCAAATTACCCCCAACCAATGCTGGAGCGCTTGGTTCTAGATGCGCACGCACCTCATTATACTTGGCTGCCTCATTACTTTGCTTAGGCCTACTATTCCTGCAAAGGGAAAAATGATGCATACCTCTACAGAATTTACACCTTAGTTTAGACCTGCATTCAAATGATCGATGTTTACCGTTAAGACACAAAAAACAACGAAAATTCTTCCTCAAAAGATCCAATCTTTCCTTTGGCGTATGTTGTACATTTATCATGCATGTAATCTCCACAACAATACACACATTGCCCTTTATCCAGCGTGAACAAAACACTCACTGCTCCTGGATCCATCCTGTTGAACTTAGGCCTTGAAATGACAGGCGCTCTCGAAGAGGCGTTAACTTCGCCAACACCACCAACTGCTCTCAACAAAGAAGTATGTGCACCTCTAGCTCACCACCCAGAGCATTAATGACGTCCATCAGCGAGCAATCAAGCATGCTTTTACCAAGCGATCGGACCATACCAAAGCGAATCGATTTCGGCCACTTTTCGAGAGAACAGGAACAACGATTTTCGCGTACGTCAGCTCATCCACATTCAAAGCCGCAAGTCCACGATAATGAGGCTCCACTTGATCCCTAAAACTACGCAGTCTTGAGATATTTTCTTCGTTGAACACAGGCTGAATCCCAATAAGTTGGTTGATGTGAGCGTGTTGTAGCAATCCTGGGTTCCCGTAGCGCTTTTTTAGAAGACTAACCGCCACTTTCTAGTTTGAGTCGGTAACCGGTAGGCCAGCTATGACCGACTTCGCCGAATCATCCAGAAGTCCGCTAATCGCTCATTTCCGTCGATAGCGCTTGAAAAACTGTCCTCAAAACTCATATAGTTTCCCTGAGAACTTCCCCAAATCAATCTTTGGCAGCTTGACACGAACGCTCTTCCACGCGTTCTTGGATTCAATCGAAGATTGACTAACCAAACTGGGGACAGGGCTGGTGCTCCTTGCTCCACCATCACTCTGCAGATCGACAGCACCGGAGTTGTCCCCCTCTTCACTGGCGCCTTTCACGCTACCCTCAAAACCACCCAGCTCCATCTTCTTGAGTCTGTCTTCATTGATGTCGAGGGCATCCAAGATTTTGTGGCCGTAATCTGTAGCGTCGTCCGCTTCGTAAGCACACTCTTCCTCTTCGCTGTTTGCAATCATATAATTCAAGATACTCTTATTGAACCCTACGAGTTCATCCTTTTTCGAGTTCGTCCTTTTTCACTTTTATCTGCAAACCAAATATCCGTAGCTACCTCTCTTCGGTGTCATCACCGGCTTCTTTGATTTTATTTACCAATCTTGTCGTCGCCCCTCGAAGACCACTTCTATGTTTCGTCCACGTTTCATCCATCTCAACAAATCATCCGGCTCGGTGGACCAGTATCGTAAATGTCTGACTGTATCACCTCCTTAGGATAGTGTTCTTTTTTAAATCGAAGAGATGCAGATGCAGCATTTTCCTTCCATCATTCGTATCCGAATGATTTCTCATCCTTTTGTTTACATCGTCATGTTCCCTCTGTGCTACTCATGCTACGCTTCGCTGCTGGTATATACTGCTGTGTTTAATCGAGTTAGAGTTGGTTTCAAGGATTCTGTGAAAACGACGTTCGTCTCTTACTTACGTTTTCGCTCTGCATTAATTCGTCCTCAGAGACTAACACTTTATTAACAACACAGGTTGTTAAATTCTATCGCGGCGGAATTTCCCGACAGATGTTATACTTTCGAAAATATTATACACTAAATATTATATATTGAAATATTATAATATTATACACTTATCACATTCTATGATTGATTCTGCAAAACATATTATTTATATGTTTCTAATAACGTTGTGAATGACCATATTAGAGCTTTCCATGGCCCCCCCCCCCCAAACAAGGTGACTGTTACCAACAAAATGGAGCAAACCAAAAAATGGTTTAGGCAACCTACTGCATGGGACAAAAGAAAGGCAAGTAGATAAACGAACAAGAAAGAAATTTAACGGCCTGTTTTCGGAAAACACTCGAAAAAGTCCCTAGTACTCGCCTAATTAAGAGGCAATTGCAAAACTGCAGAAAGGCTTCGTTATTTACAAATGACTTGACAGGGCCAGTAATATCACACGATTCATTGTTCCGAAGGGAAAAGGGCGATGATTAGCACAGTTTCAGGATGCCTAAGTTCTTGTCCTGTTTGCATTTATGGTTCGCTGTTCAGTGATAAATACTGACGATTGCCCGTCCTGTCTGAACACTGTTAATAGGAATCTCAACAGGTCTAAGGATGTACATTGACAAGTAAATCGGAAAACAGTATACAGAAAATATTTCACCTATAAAGCATTCCTATGGATCCTAATCATTCTGTTCTTTCGTCTTTAGTTCATTTGACAGACGGAGAAAATGGACTCCAAGGGACGGAGATGGACGATTTTCAAAAAATGTTCACCTGGAAAAGAGCAGTGAGTAGTTTTACTCACTTAGCGCGCTTTTATTATTTGATATGGTTATTTTGCTTATTATAAGTATTAGCTTGGGTAGTTTGTTTCCTACAAGTTTCAGGTATCGGTACCGTAGGACGGTTATGCGATACCAAATGGGAGAGTTTTTGCAAGTTAAACCAATGATTTGGAGCAACTACATGTCTCATAGTGATAAGTATAATTGGTAACTTGGGTAGTTTGTTTCCTACCTGTTTCGCATGACGGTGTTCCATCACCATTCATCGCCTTGAAGTGGGGCATAGGGGCGATGAGAAACGTCGTTTCAGGTGCCTTAGGTTGTTGTGTTTTTGTAATCACAATCCCCAGTTCATTGTTTAGTACCGACTTTGGCCCCTCGTCAGTACACAAGAACATTGAATAGGTATCGTAGGACGGTTATGCGATACCAAATGGGAGAGTTTTTGCAAGTTAAACCAATGATTTGGAGCAACTACATGTCTCATAGTGATAAGTATAATTGGTAACTTGGGTAGTTTGTTTCCTACCTGTTTCGCATGACGGTGTTCCATCACCATTCATCGCCTTGAAGTGGGGCATAGGGGCGATGAGAAACGTCGTTTCAGGTGCCTTAGGTTGTTGTGTTTTTGTAATCACAATCCCCAGTTCATTGTTTAGTACCGACTTGGCCCCTCGTCAGTACACAAGAACCATTGAATAGGTATCGTAGGACGGTTATGCGATACCAAATGGGAGAGTTTTTGCAAGTTAAACCAATGATTTGGAGCAACTACATGTCTCATAGTGATAAGTATAATTGGTAACTTGGGTAGTTTGTTTCCTACCTGTTTCGCATGACGGTGTTCCATCACCATTCATCGCCTTGAAGTGGGGCATAGGGGCGATGAGAAACGTCGTTTCAGGTGCCTTAGGTTGTTGTGTTTTTGTAATCACAATCCCCAGTTCATTGTTTAGTACCGACTTTGGCCCCTCGTTCAGTACACAAGAACATTGAATAGGTATCGTAGGACGGTTATGCGATACCAAATGGGAGAGTTTTTGCAAGTTAAACCAATGATTTGGAGCAACTACATGTCTCATAGTGATAAGTATAATTGGTAACTTGGGTAGTTTGTTTCCTACCTGTTTCGCATGACGGTGTTCCATCACCATTCATCGCCTTGAAGTGGGGCATAGGGGCGATGAGAAACGTCGTTTCAGGTGCCTTAGGTTGTTGTGTTTTTGTAATCACAATCCCCAGTTCATTGTTTAGTACCGACTTTGGCCCCTCGTTCAGTACACAAGAACATTGAATAGGTATCGTAGGACGGTTATGCGATACCAAATGGGAGAGTTTTTGCAAGTTAAACCAATGATTTGGAGCAACTACATGTCTCATAGTGATAAGTATAATTGGTAACTTGGGTAGTTTGTTTCCTACCTGTTTCGCATGACGGTGTTCCATCACCATTCATCGCCTTGAAGTGGGGCATAGGGGCGATGAGAAACGTCGTTTCAGGTGCCTTAGGTTGTTGTGTTTTTGTAATCACAATCCCAGTTCATTGTTTAGTACCGACTTTGGCCCCTCGTTCAGTACACAAGAACATTGAATAGGTATCGTAGGACGGTTATGCGATACCAAATGGGAGAGTTTTTGCAAGTTAAACCAATGATTTGGAGCAACTACATGTCTCATAGTGATAAGTATAATTGGTAACTTGGGTAGTTTGTTTCCTACCTGTTTCGCATGACGGTGTTCCATCACCATTCATCGCCTTGAAGTGGGGCATAGGGGCGATGAGAAACGTCGTTTCAGGTGCCTTAGGTTGTTGTGTTTTTGTAATCACAATCCCCAGTTCATTGTTTAGTACCGACTTTGGCCCCTCGTTCAGTACACAAGAACATTGAATAGGTATCGTAGGACGGTTATGCGATACCAAATGGGAGAGTTTTTGCAAGTTAAACCAATGATTTGGAGCAACTACATGTCTCATAGTGATAAGTATAATTGGTAACTTGGGTAGTTTGTTTCCTACCTGTTTCGCATGACGGTGTTCCATCACCATTCATCGCCTTGAAGTGGGGCATAGGGGCGATGAGAAACGTCGTTTCAGGTGCCTTAGGTTGTTGTGTTTTTGTAATCACAATCCCCAGTTCATTGTTTAGTACCGACTTTGGCCCCTCGTCAGTACACAAGAACATTGAATAGGTATCGTAGGACGGTTATGCGATACCAAATGGGAGAGTTTTTGCAAGTTAAACCAATGATTTGGAGCAACTACATGTCTCATAGTGATAAGTATAATTGGTAACTTGGGTAGTTTGTTTCCTACCTGTTTCGCATGACGGTGTTCCATCACCATTCATCGCCTTGAAGTGGGGCATAGGGGCGATGAGAAACGTCGTTTCAGGTGCCTTAGGTTGTTGTGTTTTTGTAATCACAATCCCCAGTTCATTGTTTAGTACCGACTTTTGCCCCTCAGTCAGTACACAAGAACATTGAATAGGTATCGTAGGACGGATATCCGATACCAAGTGGAGAGTGTTAGTGGTTATATTTGATTTGCGTTATGCTCCCTCTGTCTTACGTGGCTAAGCGTAAGCTTTCTTCCTTTGAGCATAGTTGGGACAGACGACGTTTGAAAGGGATGCTGAGGCTTTTCAGGACGATTTAGAACATCCTCTAACCTGAGAGAGGTGGTAAGTAGCAAGCAATTTGTTTCGTTGTATTCTTTCTAAGCCCCTATCATTGATGAAGTTGCAAGTATCTCATACGTTCAGTTGTCCTCGCGTCTTCATTCTTCACTTGGGTTATTGTATTTGGACGTTGACAAACGCTTTTCAGGTACCTTAGACTGTTGTGTTACTTTTAATCACCTTCCTCTTTCAATGTTCAACGCTTAGTTTCGCGAATGGAATGTAGACAATGGGTTGAGCAGGAAGAGGTTGTAGTTCAGACAATGTTTTGGAACGATCAAAAGTACTCTTACTTATTGTTTGGAGCCAAGAGAGTCGATGCAAAGAAGTTTGAGGGCCAGTTATTTCTGACTATTATCTAAACCAGGTACTCATCCGATTTTGGCACTTTTTAATATAATTTGTTTATTTAGCCTTGTCTTTATTTAATTTCTTTGACTTGTGATCACCTTCTTGAATTGATAGAGAAAGACGTGTACTATGTCGAGATATTGAGAGGAAAAGCATTATTTTTAAAAACGGAAAATGTTCAGACATAGATCCATACTGTTTTGGAATGAAGGCGAAAGTGTAAACCTTATGCTTGAAAGCCAGTGACATAACAAGGGAGCAATGATTAGTTCACACTGGTTGTGAACACAGAGAGGCGAAACGAGAACTTTTACTGCGTGACCCCGCAAAAAGTCTCGCAAATTCAACTTATTCTTAGAAAGGTTTGCTTCTTTCGCTTAAAGCTCTAAACATTTTGCACCTGTTTTATCTTTTAGAGTGGATGGCGCATTCGAAAAGAGGGTACCATGGCCAGTATATTTGAATAAATCGCTAGCAAATGGAACGGAAATAGAAAGACTGCAATTGTGGCAAAGGATTTGGAGACCCCATTGGAGAAGAGAGGAAAGAGGCTATTTAGCTGTATCAGATCTGTCCTATCTTGACACTTATTTCACATTGCAGCTTCAACACCGCAAAAAGACATTCTACAATCCTAGATGAGATGTTGCGAACGAGGAGCAGTATACAATGAGAACGGCAAAAGAAACGCATCCAAAGGGCAAAATTTGAAGCTATTGAGCTTGGGAAAAGGAAATCGAGCATGTAGAAGTTGAAACTTACAGGATTAGCCAAGAAGAATTTGATTGCACAGGATTGTAAGTTAAAGCAATTTATGAAGCTAGAATTTTGGCGTAGTCAGCAACTAGTGGTTTTTCATTTCAAAACTTCACGATCAATCTCTGATTTGATGACCTCTTCAAGATATGAATGCCACCAGTTTTTAGATCATTTATATTTTGAATTCTCAAGTCCCCACAGAACACTTTCAAGTTTAAAAGTCTGGTATTTGTAGTTGATCTGGTATCATTTTGTCGTATGCAGGGGAATGTGTAGAACCACGAAGAGCCTCTCACCACATTTCGATTGCTTAGTCCATCTGTAAATTCCTCTTCCATCATGATAAACCCAACTTATGTTGTTTCTAACCTATTCTTTCGAAATCTAGCAAATATCCTTTCACACGATTGTGAATGGAAAACAGCTTGTGATGAAAGAGACAGAAATGAGCAAGTCCGGTCATTAAAAGAAGCATAACACGACCAATGTACAGGAATCAAGTTACACCCTTCAAGAGAAATAACCCTCTACCAATGTGCATACCTCATCCTGGTTGCAACCAAAAGTAAGAAGTGCTGCTTTGTATTCATTGTATTCCCATGATTTTCAGTGCTTACCACGAAAGTTGTGACTAGAATCGTCTTGATAGAAAGGTAGCGAAATTTGCTTTTAGTTGAGCCAAATATCTGCACGGAGAACTTGATGGCCTCTGCGACGGTAAGCTGATGATCGATGAGTCACTCCAACTAACTTTGAGTGTGGCAGCCACCTTGAAATCATAGTGAGAACTATCTTTTAAACACTAATAGTCGTACTGAAATTTATTTTACCATCAACCTAGGCTTCATTGTTGATGTAGGAATTCTACCTGGGCTTGCTTTTCTTTGAAATATGCCTATATGTGAAGTGTATATAAGATTTTGCCCGACATTTTCGCCACTGCCCGACTAAAATGTTATGAGATCTGTTTAGGGAGAAGCCTTCGCGGTGTTCCTTCCATATTTTAAAACCGTTATGAAATTTGTTGTATTTGTAATTTTCTGATATTTTTATGTATTTTTGTTTCGTTTTTCTATTGATCTTTGAACCATAAGTCAATGCCTTTCTGTTCATATGTTAATCAGTGTTTATTATAAGCTGCAGTTCAGTCGAGTTTACTTCCTTTTGTAAGATATTGTAATGGCATCGAGGATAAGCGAGTATTAACAGCAGATGATTTTATCAAAGTTCGTTCGAAAATTAGCCATTGGCTTTCGTCGTCCAGACACTGGTAAAATCGAGGCATCCAAGACGGCTGATGGATGATGAAAAATGTATTGCTGGGTCGCAAAAACTGACATAGTTTTCAACAGTGGTTTGCTAATAGGTGTTTAGGCTGGTCACTCCAAATATTGATTTACTCAAAATATTGACGAAGAAAGACCCATAATATAACAGTATTTGAACAACAAAATGGCATGAAATAGAAGAAAATCTACAAATTTGCTGAAAACAGAACTTATTAGGCAGGGTATTTTTTAAGGATTTTTGAGTGGTAAGGCATTTTTCTAAAGGGCCCACACTTAAACAGTACCAGAAATGACATAGGAAACGAAACATAACTCTTCGGATTGGAGCTTCAGATTGTGATATAAACTGAACTATTTTAGAGTTGAGACTTTTGCCTCCAAGATATCACACAACCGTATGTTTTAGGGTGGAGGCTTCTTCGAGGGTGGAGGCTTCTTCGAGGGTGGGGGCTTATTCGAGGGTGGGAGCTTATTCGAGGGTGGTGACTTATTTGTTGACAGCAAGAAACACTAGCAGCACGGATGGCTATTATGCTAAAAATCGGCTCAAAACACGAGAAACGACGGGATATATTAATTTCAAGGCAGTATCCCAGCCTGAGTATGGTTGAAAAATGCAAGGAAACACTAAGATCTTGGTAAATTGAGCAATGAATCGAGTTACAAGGTGGATAAATGAGAAATATAGTGAAGATTGCTATCAGCATCGATTGAGCCCCCAAATTTGTTTCTTTTTTTTCATTATGGGAGTTTAAAGCATGAGTTGAATGTCCACTGAGATAGATTCAACTGTGAATTTTTTTTCAGCATACCCTGGTTTTTTAAGGTGGTGCTAAGTTTAATATTTTATTTAGGGAAACAGTAAAAATTCACATTTATCATAGGCTTACATAGACTGTCAAAATGACACAGCATATCTTTGCCATGTTACAGACACACAAAGAGAACTGGTTCCATTTTGCTGTTTTTTGCTGGTTCATAAATTTGAATGATGCAATAGCACTCTGTGAAGTAATATGCCTTTTGAATCATGAATTTACTGAACTCGGTAGTAGGCTCCTTGAACAATACTTACCCAAAATCAGTAGAGATGATAGAGGGTCGCTTTAATGGAAAGACAGAGCTTTACAATTTGTTTGATCTGTTGAGCATTGAAAGAACACCTAATGTAAGCATTATCCGGCACAAATTGGTTTTAGTTCCCACTTTGCAGTTTAAATGTATTAAAAAAACATTTTATTTGAAGAGTACAAATTTAGATTGAGATTGGCATTAAAACTTTGTATGTCTAGAAAATCATGATAATCAGTCATGGCTTAATTGTAGCTTAATTTGATTAGCCTAATTTGTAGCTTAATTGTTCAAATCAAATTAAATCAAGAGTTAATGGCACTTAATTGGAGAAACATACATAAAAGAATATGATTGAAGAGTGAAGTTTCTATTACAGGGGCATCCAGTTACAGCAAGGCCAAAATGTGCCGTACAACAAAACACATACTAGTTGGTGAATAACAAAGAAGATGCACAAAGTTGGAATGTTTGGTGCCCTTTTCACGTCATTCAATATTGAAATGTGAGTAAGAGAGTGTTGAAAAAATCTTCCATTATTTAACCAATGACATAGCCAGACGAATCAATCTTCTGCTCAGGTTAGCAAAGTTTGTCATAATATCCAACAGACTTTTAAACATAACCAACTTCTCTTTTAGAACTGACTAGAAATGACAACAAATAAAATAACCATCTGATTATTAAATAAAATTGCAAGAAAATTTGGACTGTCGATCAATTAATATTTTGATTTATCCCTCCAGTTGAAAAGCAGGAGTAGACAAAATATATATGAAAGAATAACAAGTATTGCAATACATAATTTGTCTGTAACCAAATAGTTGTTTGTAGGAAAGACTGAAATTGAAGACTAGTACACATTCACACAAATTGGCATCAAAGGGTTTTCATTAAAGTGAATAGGTTATCAATGACTCTTTAAGTGCATATGCTATGCCTAAGCTAAGCTTGGTTCTTTATTAAGAAATATATTTTCTTGCAAGTTTGTAACTTTGATTCAGGTATAAAGATCATTGTTTGCCATCTCTCAAAAAGTGCACATACACAATTTTTCATAAAGTGATTAGATTCATTCATTTCATAAAGTGATTGGATTCATTCAGTCCTATATACTAAAACTGCAAATATTTAAATCTCATTCTACCAACTAGTAGAATATAAACTCATGTCAGGGTATTTTGTGGTATACAGTCATGGAAGGATTGTGCTTTTAGCTTCAGGTAGTTAACGCAGTGACGAGGTCAGGCTTCTGATCTCATTATTTATTCCAGAAACGTAGACCACACATTGAGCTTATACTGGGTAGAATGTCGACGTGGGGGCGGGGATGCCGAAGTCTGCGTCCATATATTGATTCATAGTCAAGTAGCTATAATGGCAATTCTGAATATGAGGAAGTCTTGTCCTTGTACAAATTAGATTTCTCGCGTTGCTACAATACAACAACACAACAACATAGTTACTCCGGTACCCACGCAACAACGACATAATTAATTACGAATCGCAGAATAACGCGCTCTATCGCGGGTTTCCCGACAAATCCCCCTCGTTGACCCATTAGGGGTCAAGCATAAATCGACACTTCCTACGCGCATTAGCTGCCGCTGCCCTAAGCGTCCTCCTCCTCCAGATCGTACTCTCTCGTTCTCGACCTCATCTTCATTCCTTTCCTCCTCTCTTTCCACGTCTTCTTCGGCCTTACCCTCACACTCTAGTGAACAGTATAATTTCTCGAGTGGTCTTCTTATCACTTTACACTTACCAGGTGACACCTTCCTCATTTTAGCTTACCTAGTGAGCTTGATCTGTTTGCGTCCATGACGTTACCTAGTCTATGCACCTCTCTTACACTCACAGTTAAAGCACATGATTTCTTTTTCTCCCTTTTAGATAACTTCAAGATTTCAGTGACTCTATGTTGTACCGATTGTTTCCACTGACTTGATTGTAAATCCAATGCAAAGCAGTTTTGCCATCAAGCCAATATCTAGCCTTATCAGCAGGTTCCAAATCAGATACCTTAGAAACAATGCCTGCCCGCACCTGACCGGATATAATGTCATCATACTGCTTCAGAACATCAGGGTTTTGCTTACTGACCTGATTCTTCAATCTGCTTAAACACTGGCTATAATTCAATGGCAGTGGACCGTGGTCTTCCTTCCAAGGCAAAGAAACAGAATAAGGAGACCCTGTATGCACAATGTTATCCACAAATGATTCGTGTACTTTGTCTTCTTTCCTAATGCCTAATGAATCCAGGTCCCATGGTTTATCTACTTGCCGATTCAGTACACTACCATCACTTTTAGATGACACAAAATTTACTAACGTTTCACCGGAAGACTTTAATGACATACCTGGCAATTGTTTTCACCGCTACATAGCTAGACATTTTCACCGAATTTACCCCATTCAGTGAATGGAGAGAGAACTCAACTACATCTCTCATCTTTTCTTCGGCATCTTTGCTACCAAACACCTTCAAGCTCAGGTTCTCTTCCCTCACAGGCCTCGACCCTAGCTTTTGCACTGCCTCGGCTGATATGAACGACCTGTGGCTCCCTGAGTCAAACAGTACTCTCACTTTACCCTCTTTTCTGTCATTCACATTAGCTAAGGCGGTTTGCAAGGCCACAGCGCTTCCCGTGCTCAAATTACCCCCAACCAATGCTGGAGCGCTTGGTTCTAGATGCGCACGCACCTCATTATACTTGGCTGCCTCATTACTTTGCTTAGGCCTACTATTCCTGCAAAGGGAAAAATGATGCATACCTCTACAGAATTTACACCTTAGTTTAGACCTGCATTCAAATGATCGATGTTTACCGTTAAGACACAAAAAACAACGAAAATTCTTCCTCAAAAGATCCAATCTTTCCTTTGGCGTATGTTGTACATTTATCATGCATGTAATCTCCACAACAATACACACATTGCCCTTTATCCAGCGTGAACAAAACACTCACTGCTCCTGGATCCATCCTGTTGAACTTAGGCCTTGAAATGACAGGCGCTCTCGAAGAGGCGTTAACTTCGCCAACACCACCAACTGCTCTCAACAAAGAAGTATGTGCACCTCTAGCTCACCACCCAGAGCATTAATGACGTCCATCAGCGAGCAATCAAGCATGCTTTTACCAAGCGATCGGACCATACCAAAGCGAATCGATTTCGGCCACTTTTCGAGAGAACAGGAACAACGATTTTCGCGTACGTCAGCTCATCCACATTCAAAGCCGCAAGTCCACGATAATGAGGCTCCACTTGATCCCTAAAACTACGCAGTCTTGAGATATTTTCTTCGTTGAACACAGGCTGAATCCCAATAAGTTGGTTGATGTGAGCGTGTTGTAGCAATCCTGGGTTCCCGTAGCGCTTTTTTAGAAGACTAACCGCCACTTTCTAGTTTGAGTCGGTAACCGGTAGGCCAGCTATGACGACTTCGCCGAATCATCCAGAAGTCCGCTAATCGCTCATTTCCGTCGATAGCGCTTGAAAAACTGTCCTCAAAACTCATATAGTTTCCCTGAGAACTTCCCCAAATCAATCTTTGGCAGCTTGACACGAACGCTCTTCCACGCGTTCTTGGATTCAATCGAAGATTGACTAACCAAACTGGGGACAGGGCTGGTGCTCCTTGCTCCACCATCACTCTGCAGATCGACAGCACCGGAGTTGTCCCCCTCTTCACTGGCGCCTTTCACGCTACCCTCAAAACCACCCAGCTCCATCTTCTTGAGTCTGTCTTCATGATGTCGAGGGCATCCAAGATTTTGTGGCCGTAATCTGTAGGTCGTCCGCTTCGTAAGCACACTCTTCCTCTTCGCTGTTTGCAATCATATAATTCAAGATACTCTTATTGAACCCTACGAGTTCATCCTTTTTCGAGTTCGTCCTTTTTCACTTTTATCTGCAAACCAAATCTCCGTAGCTGCCTCTCTTCGGTGTCATCACCGGCTTCTTTGATTTTATTTACCAACCTTGTCGTCGCCCCTCGAAGACCACTTCTATTTTGCTTCCACGTTTCATCCATCTCAACAAATCATCCGGCTCGGTGGACCAGTATCGTAAATGTCTGACTGTATCACCTCCTTAGGATAGTGTTCTTTTTTAAATCGAAGAGATGCAGATGCAGCATTTTCCTCCATCATTCGTATCCGAATGATTTCTCATCCTTTTGTTTACATCGTCATGTTCCCTCTGTGCTATTCATGCTACGCTTCGCTGCTGGTATATACTGCTGTGTTTAATCGAGTTAGAGTTGGTTTCAAGGATTCTGTGAAAACGACGTTCGTCTCTTACTTACGTTTTCGCTCTACATTAATTCGTCCTCAGAGACTAACACTTTATTAACAACACAGGTTGTTAAATTCTATCGCGGCGGAATTTCCCGACAGATGTTATACTTTCGAAAATATTATACACTAAATATTATATATTGAAATATTATAATATTATACACTTATCACATTCTATGATTGATTCGCAAAAATATTATTTATATGTTTCTAATAACGTTGTGAATGACCATATTAGAGCTTCCATGCCCCCCCCCCAAACAAGGTGACTGTTACCAACAAAATGGAGCAAACCAAAAAATGGTTTAGGCAACCTACTGCATGGGACAAAAGAAAGGCAAGTAGATAAACGAACAAGAAAGAAATTTAACGGCCTGTTTTCGGAAAACACTCGAAAAAGTCCCTAGTACTCGCCTAATTAAGAGGCAATTGCAAAACTGCAGAAAGGCTTCGTTATTTACAAATGACTTGACAGGGCCAGTAATATCACACGATTCATTGTTCCGAAGGGAAAAGGGCGATGATTAGCACAGTTTCAGGATGCCTAAGTTCTTGTCCTGTTTGCATTTATGGTTCGCTGTTCAGTGATAAATACTGACGATTGCCCGTCCTGTCTGAACACTGTAATAGGCATCTCGACAGGCCTAAGGATGTACATTAACAAGTAAATCGGAAAACATTATACAGAAAATATTTCACCTATAAAGCATTCCTATGGATCCTAATCATTCTGTTCTTTGTCTTTAGTTCATTTGACAGACGGAGAAAATGGACTCCAAGGGACGGAGATGGACGATTTTCAAAAAATGTTCACCTGGAAAAGAGCAGTGAGTAGTTTTACTCACTTAGCGCGCTTTTATTATTTGATATGGTTATTTTGCTTATTATAAGTATTAGCTTGGGTAGTTTGTTTCCTACAAGTTTCAGGTATCGGTACCGTAGGACGGTTATGCGATACCAAATGGGAGAGTTTTTGCAAGTTAAACCAATGATTTGGAGCAACTACATGTCTCATAGTGATAAGTATAATTGGTAACTTGGGTAGTTTGTTTCCTACCTGTTTCGCATGACGGTGTTCCATCACCATTCATCGCCTTGAAGTGGGGCATAGGGGCGATGAGAAACGTCGTTTCAGGTGCCTTAGGTTGTTGTGTTTTTGTAATCACAATCCCCAGTTCATTGTTTAGTACCGACTTTGGCCCCTCGTTCAGTACACAAGAACATTGAATGGTATCGTAGGACGGTTATGCGATACCAAATGGGAGAGTTTTTGCAAGTTAAACCAATGATTTGGAGCAACTACATGTCTCATAGTGATAAGTATAATTGGTAACTTGGGTAGTTTGTTTCCTACCTGTTTCGCATGACGGTGTTCCATCACCATTCATCGCCTTGAAGTGGGGCATAGGGGCGATGAGAAACGTCGTTTCAGGTGCCTTAGGTTGTTGTGTTTTTGTAATCACAATCCCCAGTTCATTGTTTAGTACCGACTTTGGCCCCTCGTCAGTACACAAGAACATTGAATAGGTATCGTAGGACGGTTATGCGATACCAAATGGGAGAGTTTTTGCAAGTTAAACCAATGATTTGGAGCAACTACATGTCTCATAGTGATAAGTATAATTGGTAACTTGGGTAGTTTGTTTCCTACCTGTTTCGCATGACGGTGTTCCATCACCATTCATCGCCTTGAAGTGGGGCATAGGGGCGATGAGAAACGTCGTTTCAGGTGCCTTAGGTTGTTGTGTTTTTGTAATCACAATCCCCAGTTCATTGTTTAGTACCGACTTTGGCCCCTCGTTCAGTACACAAGAACATTGAATAGGTATCGTAGGACGGTTATGCGATACCAAATGGGAGAGTTTTTGCAAGTTAAACCAATGATTTGGAGCAACTACATGTCTCATAGTGATAAGTATAATTGGTAACTTGGGTAGTTTGTTTCCTACCTGTTTCGCATGACGGTGTTCCATCACCATTCATCGCCTTGAAGTGGGGCATAGGGGCGATGAGAAACGTCGTTTCAGGTGCCTTAGGTTGTTGTGTTTTTGTAATCACAATCCCCAGTTCATTGTTTAGTACCGACTTTGGCCCCTCGTCAGTACACAAGAACATTGAATAGGTATCGTAGGACGGTTATGCGATACCAAATGGGAGAGTTTTTGCAAGTTAAACCAATGATTTGGAGCAACTACATGTCTCATAGTGATAAGTATAATTGGTAACTTGGGTAGTTTGTTTCCTACCTGTTTCGCATGACGGTGTTCCATCACCATTCATCGCCTTGAAGTGGGGCATAGGGGCGATGAGAAACGTCGTTTCAGGTGCCTTAGGTTGTTGTGTTTTTGTAATCACAATCCCCAGTTCATTGTTTAGTACCGACTTGGCCCCTCGTCAGTACACAAGAACATTGAATAGGTATCGTAGGACGGTTATGCGATACCAAATGGGAGAGTTTTTGCAAGTTAAACCAATGATTTGGAGCAACTACATGTCTCATAGTGATAAGTATAATTGGTAACTTGGGTAGTTTGTTTCCTACCTGTTTCGCATGACGGTGTTCCATCACCATTCATCGCCTTGAAGTGGGGCATAGGGGCGATGAGAAACGTCGTTTCAGGTGCCTTAGGTTGTTGTGTTTTTGTAATCACAATCCCCAGTTCATTGTTTAGTACCGACTTTGGCCCCTCGTCAGTACACAAGAACATTGAATAGGTATCGTAGGACGGTTATGCGATACCAAATGGGAGAGTTTTTGCAAGTTAAACCAATGATTTGGAGCAACTACATGTCTCATAGTGATAAGTATAATTGGTAACTTGGGTAGTTTGTTTCCTACCTGTTTCGCATGACGGTGTTCCATCACCATTCATCGCCTTGAAGTGGGGCATAGGGGCGATGAGAAACGTCGTTTCAGGTGCCTTAGGTTGTTGTGTTTTTGTAATCACAATCCCCAGTTCATTGTTTAGTACCGACTTTGGCCCCTCGTTCAGTACACAAGAACATTGAATAGGTATCGTAGGACGGTTATGCGATACCAAATGGGAGAGTTTTTGCAAGTTAAACCAATGATTTGGAGCAACTACATGTCTCATAGTGATAAGTATAATTGGTAACTTGGGTAGTTTGTTTCCTACCTGTTTCGCATGACGGTGTTCCATCACCATTCATCGCCTTGAAGTGGGGCATAGGGGCGATGAGAAACGTCGTTTCAGGTGCCTTAGGTTGTTGTGTTTTTGTAATCACAATCCCCAGTTCATTGTTTAGTACCGACTTTGGCCCCTCGTCAGTACACAAGAACATTGAATAGGTATCGTAGGACGGTTATGCGATACCAAATGGGAGAGTTTTTGCAAGTTAAACCAATGATTTGGAGCAACTACATGTCTCATAGTGATAAGTATAATTGGTAACTTGGGTAGTTTGTTTCCTACCTGTTTCGCATGACGGTGTTCCATCACCATTCATCGCCTTGAAGTGGGGCATAGGGGCGATGAGAAACGTCGTTTCAGGTGCCTTAGGTTGTTGTGTTTTTGTAATCACAATCCCCAGTTCATTGTTTAGTACCGACTTTGGCCCCTCGTTCAGTACACAAGAACATTGAATAGGTATCGTAGGACGGTTATGCGATACCAAATGGGAGAGTTTTTGCAAGTTAAACCAATGATTTGGAGCAACTACATGTCTCATAGTGATAAGTATAATTGGTAACTTGGGTAGTTTGTTTCCTACCTGTTTCGCATGACGGTGTTCCATCACCATTCATCGCCTTGAAGTGGGGCATAGGGGCGATGAGAAACGTCGTTTCAGGTGCCTTAGGTTGTTGTGTTTTTGTAATCACAATCCCCAGTTCATTGTTTAGTACCGACTTTGGCCCCTCGGTCAGTACACAAGAACATTGAATAGGTATCGTAGGACGGTTATGCGATACCAAATGGGAGAGTTTTTGCAAGTTAAACCAATGATTTGGAGCAACTACATGTCTCATAGTGATAAGTATAATTGGTAACTTGGGTAGTTTGTTTCCTACCTGTTTCGCATGACGGTGTTCCATCACCATTCATCGCCTTGAAGTGGGGCATAGGGGCGATGAGAAACGTCGTTTCAGGTGCCTTAGGTTGTTGTGTTTTTGTAATCACAATCCCCAGTTCATTGTTTAGTACCGACTTTTGCCCCTCAGTCAGTACACAAGAACATTGAATAGGTATCGTAGGACGGATATGCGATACCAAGTGGGAGAGTGTTAGTGGTTATATTTGATTTGCGTTATGCTCCCTCTGTCTTACGTGGCTAAGCGTAAGCTTTCTTCCTAGTTGAGCATAGTTGTGGATTCAGGACGACGATTTGAAAGGGATGCTGAGGCTTTTCGGGACGATTTACAACATCCTCTAACCTGAGAGAGGTGGTAAGTAGCCAAGCAATTTGTTTCGTTGTATTCTTTCTAAGCCCCTATCATTGATGAAGTTGCAACTATCTCATACGTTCAGTTGTCCTCGCGTCTTATTCTTCACTTGGGTTATTGTATTTGGACGCTGATAAACGCTTTTCAGGTACCTTAGACTGTTGTGTTACTTTTAATCACCTTCCTCTTTCAATGTTCAACGCTTAGTTTCGCGAATGGAATCTAGACAATGGGTTGAGCAGGAAGAGGTTGTAGTTCAGACAATGTTTTGGAACGATCAAAAGTACTCTTACTTATTGTTTGGAGCCAAGAGAGTCGATGCAAAAGAAGTTTGAGGGGCCAGTTATTTCTGACTATTATCTAAACCAGGTACTCATCCGATTTTGGCACTTTTTAATATAATTTTGGTTTATTTAGCCTTGTCTTTATTTAATTTCTTTGACTTGAGATCACCTTCCTTGAATTGATAGAGAAAGACGTTGTACTATGTCGAGATATTGAGAGGAAAAGCATTATTTTTAAAAACGGAAAATGTTCAGACATAGATCCATACTGTTTTGGAATGAAGGCGAAAGTGTAAACCTTATGCTATGAAAGCCAGTGACATTACAAGGGAGCAATGATTAGTTCACACTGGTTGTGAACACAGAGAGGCGAAACGAGAACTTTTACTGCGTGACCCCGCAAAAAGTCTCGCAAATTCAACTTATTCTTTGAAAGGTTTGCTTCTTTCGCTTAAAGCTCTAAACATTTTGCACCTGTTTTATCTTTTAGAGTATGGATGGCGCATTCGAAAAGAGGGTACCATGGCCAGTATATTTGAATAAATCGCTAGCAAATGGAACGGAAATAGAAAGACTGCAATTGTGGCAAAGGATTTGGAGACCCCATTGAAGAAGAGAGGAAAGAGGCTATTTAGCTGTATCAGATCTGTCCTATCTTGACACTTATTTCACATTGCAGCTTCAACACCGCAAAAAGACATTCTACAATCCTAGATGAGATGTTGCGAACGAGGAGCAGTATACAATGAGAACGGCAAAAGAAACGCATCCAAAGGGCAAAATTTGTAGCTATTGAGCTTGGGAAAAGGAAATCGAGCATCTAGAAGTTGAAACTTACAGGATTAGCCAAGAAGAATTTGATTGCACAGGATTGTAAGTTAAAGCAATTTATGAAGCTAGAATTTTGGCGTAGTCAGCAACTAGTGGTTTTTTTCATTTCAAAACTTCACGATCAATCTCTGATTTGATGACCTCTTCAAGATATGAATGCCACCAGTTTTTAGATCATTTATATTTTGAATTCTCAAGTCCCCACAGAACACTTTCAAGTTTCAAAGTCTGGTATTTGTAGTTGATCTGGTATCATTTTGTCGTATGCAGGGGAATGTGTAGAACCATGAAGAGCCTCTCACTACATTTCGATTGCTTAGTCCATCTGTAAATTCCTCTTCCATCATGATAAAACCCAACTTATGTTGTTTCTAACCTATTCTTTCGAAATCTAGCAAATACCCTTTCACACGATTGTGAATGGAAAACAGCTTGTGATGAAAGAGACAGAAATGAGCAAGTCCGGTCATTAAAAGAAGCATAACACGATCAATGTACAGGAATCAAATTACACCCTTCAAGAGAAATAACCCTCTACCAATGTGCATACCTCATCCTGGTTGCAACCAAAAGTAAGAAGTGCTGCTTTCTATTCATTCTATTCCCATGGTTTCCCAGTGCTTACCACGAAAATTGTGACTAGAATGCATGTTATAAATGCTCTATCCAAACTTCTTGTTGGAAAGGTAGCGAAATATGCACTTCTCTTAATTAAACAAAATATCTGCACGGAGAACTTGATGGCCTCTGCAACGGGAAGCTGGTGATCGATGAGTCACTCCAACTAACTTTGAGTGTGGCAGCCACCTTGAAATCATAGTGAGAACTATCTTTTAAACACTGAGAATTGTACTGAAATTCATTTTACCATCAACCTAGGCTTTATTGTTGATATAAGAATTCTACCTGGGCTTGCTCTTCTTTGAAATATGCCTATAGTTTTGTGAATTGTTTTCATAAAATGTGATAACTAGACTTTCTTTCAATTCTTTAAGACTGGCTTTTTATCAATTCTTTTCAATACAACAAGCTCTCGTAAGATAGATATCTGTTGTACTCCATTTACCATTATAGTTAGAAGGCATCTACTGGACATCTCGTGGTATGCATTGTTATTTTGTCGGAGGAAAGGCCTACGCTTCAAGTACACCTACTTTTTTTAAAAAGCAAGCCAACAAACCTTAATCGCTCGCTTGATAAACCATCTTGCATTACCTAACAGAAAGACCATCTCTGCCTTTCGTATTGTGAGACTTTAAGCTAAAAGGATGACTGACGAATGCTTGGTTAGACACAAATTTGCTCTGAGAGGTCATGAATTACAACGAGTTTCCGACGGCTTACCGATTTTATTGCAGCCTGTTGATTCTAACCAGCCACATCTCTAGATTCACTCAATGATTTAACACAATTTAGAAATTGAATTTCGCTAAAAACGAAATGGCTCGGTGCAACGAAAAACATGATATTCCTCTGAACTTTCTTCCTCTGAACTTTCTATTCTTGAGCTTGATTTATATTCTGTGCCCAAACGATTCTCCAATAAAGTCTCTCGCTCTTTTCATTTGATAATGGCTACAAGGGACTTCAGCTAAGCGTGGGCTAAAGTATCGTACTCCATTGTGAACAACAATACAAAGGAAATTTGGCCATCTTTTTGCGAAGTTTATTTTGCCAATCGCAGAATGATCTGTAAATTCCTGTTTTACTTGTCCTTTTGGGACCAAATTACATGGCTTTTGAATTCACTGCAATTTCACTAGTTTTTAGCTCCGTATCATACGATAATTCTTTACTGAAAAATATGCTTCACCAAAGGAGTCATAAATCTGTCAGTTTTGGTCCAGACAAGAATCAATGTATAGATGCTGCTTTAATTGTTATGCCGAAATTTGACATGTCCCTCTCGCAAATCACAAAGCTCAGATACGCTAGGAATCGTGTAACCTATTCATTTTGGTTCATTAGATGGCTGATAAATATAAATACACAGCATGTAGCTTTTATATTGAAATTTCGATGGTATTCTAGATTTCCCAACAAATGACGTGCTTTGTTTCCAATAAATGGGGAACTGTGGTCTCATGTGATTACATAAAGGTAGCCACATCAAGGTGACCGCTATCATGGCTTCAAAAACAAAGTCGAGTTGCTCGATCCAGTCCTTTTTAGGACACTGATTGCAGAAGTGGTTAGTTTCAGGAAGGATTGGTACTCAAACGCATTCAGTGTAATGTGACAAGAATTGACAGTCTCGTGTGCAATGTTTGCGAAGGCTTAGATCCGCCACTGTTTTCCCTACCACCAAAGAGGGTTCACTTTTCCTTCCAGTACTGATATATGGAAAATCCTGCCTTGTCTTGTCGCTTAACTTGTAGTTACTGATTCTTTTTGTAAAAATGAGCTTATTGATTGGTGTTTTATTGGCAAAGACTGGTGTACAGGGGCGTACCGATGTGACACCCCCCTACTTTTTGTAGAAGCCGTCGGTAATTTTTTGCCTCTCGGTAAAAGTTGAAACAACTATAACGGCCCCTCGGTATTTCGGGGAAGAATTAGATTTGCATTTTTGTTATATCCAGCTTGGACACAAAGGAACCACTACGATACTAGAGTGTAAAATGCGTGCGCTATGATTGACTATCTTTAATCAACCCTGTCGGTAAATTTCTCATGTTACACACCACCCCCCCCCCCCCCAACCCCCACTCAAAAGCCCTTCGTCACGCCACTCCTGGTGTAATTCCATGAGCACAAAATTTTGCTAAGCCAATACAAAGTGCTGTTGACGAATCGAGTAACATGGCACGAAAAAACTTGACATATTTCAGGGGGCCCATTAACTTTGAGTCCAAGGCCCCTGCAGTCGTAAATGCAGCCCATTCATCCTTTCATCCTGAAAAACTCCATGATGTAGGGTAGCTTATTTGACAATTATTGGACGAAAGGTCAGCTAGGCTACTTCAAATAGTTCATGGCACAACCACTATTTTCAGAGTCTACACAAGGGACAACCAAAATCAGTGAATGATAACTTAACTTCATTTATTAAATAAATTCCACAAAGAAATAGCTATGATATCCAATATGAAATTATTAAGTAAATAGCAATCAAGACTATTCTTCTTTGAAAATTAACTTATCTATTAGACTTGAATACTTTAGCCATTTCCAAGCAATGAAATTTACGAAAAGAAAACCCTCTTAAAATAGATACAAAATTCTGACATCACATCAACTAACTGAATATGCTACAGCTAATTTAATGGACCAACCAGCTCTTCTCAGGAGCTTAAACATTCAGATTACAGGAATGAGGCCCCAATTCTGACAAATAAGTAAGATATGCATCATGAAGTCAAGAAAAGGAAATTGTCACATGGATGGCATTGTTGGGTTATTCTGCAACCAGCCTTGCCTGTGTCCAGGCATTGCGAACAATCTGTTCCACCTTGGCAGCATCAGGATGCAATAGGACATGCGGGATTGGAAAGCCAGAAGCCCCACCCTCTCGTTCCGTAGCTTTAGCATCCTTGTCATCAACATACATTTCGAGGGCATGCCTTTTGCAGAAACAGCAACAGAAAAAACTTTCCTTAAGCTCAAGATCCTTGAAGAACCTGTAGTCCATGTATTCCGTTGAAACTGAAACCAGATTGTTTCAATTATTAAAAAAATTTGGTGGCAGTCATTAAAGAAACAGATTTCAAGTAAGTTGATTGACTATAGAGAAAATATGCAGGATAGTTTTTGGGACATTACAAAAACTGAAATGATTAACTAACAGATGGAAGTGAGTAACGTGACAACACCTCTAGTTGTACAGATGTTAGAGCCTAATTTCTAATTTAACCCATTCAGTCCCACCCTAATGCAAAAGTAAGCTTTTGCATGTCTGTTTACTTGTGCATCAAATCTAAGAAAAAGTCACCATACCACATGAAAAAATTTTAGCAATAACAACATTGACAATATACAAAAAGAAACCCATTCTTTACCTGTGCCAAAATGTCTTCGAAGCACTGGGACTTCCCTGTAAAATACACCTTGCGCAGTGACCTTCCAGTATGTGCGTGCAACACAACATTTGCAGAGTGTTTTTGCAAGGCAATCACAAAAGCCTTTGCTATATGCTAGGAGAGAGACCAAAATTTTAAATATTTCTTCTTGAAACAAAAATCTAGGCAACGGAAACAAACACTGCTTGTACACCACAAAAGTCAACACTTGAATGCTCTGCTAAATAGTCAATACAGTTATTGCTGCCCTGCTAAATCAATTCACAGTGAAAAATTAAGCAGAAAACAAATGCTCTCATTCAATGCATGCTTCCCAACCTCTTCATGCACATTATATGCTTCCATGCTAGACAGAAGGACATCTTAATATTAGTCTACAAAACAAATGCTAATCACAACTGAGTGCAAGCATCTCACCGATTCCTGGAGCAGGTGTCTCACCACTCCACAATGTTGCTGTTGATTCAAGCTCCTTCTTCTTTTTCTTCAGCAACCCAATCATGTCTAACAAATAAACCCGGTCACCAATAGCATGGACACCCATTTCCTTTAGATGGCCCTATTTGACAACAAAGAAGAAAGAATGCTAACAGGGATAGAAGGTGGCACATTTCTTGACAAGGCAGATCCTCTAGAGACAACTAGTGATCATTTGCTATACTGAGTACTTGTGAATCAATTGGTATGTATATAATTATATATGAATTAAACCAGTCCACACCAAATTTTTCAAAAATAGCACATCATACTTGATTCATATTTGTACATTGTGACTTTACTGTCATCAAGCAGTGTGCAGTGTAAATTTATAAAATGCACAGAAGCAGAAAAGATGTAAGTGTCATTTATAGCCTTTATAGCTGTTTGCCATTTTCAAATGTCATGGGACAAATTGCACTTTAACTGAGAGAAACACAAACTACAATTCCAGGCATAAGGAATCACGAGGTGTGGTCACATCGAGAGGAAGGGCCAGGACACTGCTCTATAAGGATAAAGCTTCCCAGTGTTATAAAAACTACCTTCTTAAACTAGGTAGAAACAGATAGAAATAAAAATACAGGTTGATTTAATACACAGATCCAGTGTTGTGTCTCCCAAACAAAATTATTGTACATTTCACTTTGTAAACATATAAGTAATTATAATATCTTATAAGACATTCACCATGGCAAAAAAAATGTATGAGTTAGGTCAAGGCAAATAAAATTCTTGTTTGTTAAAGAACTAAACTTTTGCAAATAGATAAATATGAACAAATCAAGCTTAGCTTTTGGATGAAAACAAGAATTTTACAAGACACTAAATTTATGTTAAACAAGTTTGTGAATTATTATTGTGGTACTTTTCAGCACAAAACATAATAACATGCTTTATCTGGTAATCAAAGTATATAAATTAAAACTAGCATTATGTGAGAGGAATGAATAACATTGAGTGAGTCCACCATAAAATTTGTTCTCATAAAAGCTATTGTGCTTTCCCCTTGCATTAAGGCAGCATGATACAAGAGCAACTCCTTAGCAAAAGAGATTAAAGCTTCCAATCTTGCAAATGTATTCTAGTCAACTTTCTATTCTGGTCAACTTTCATCCTGTCATTCTTTTTCTTGGAGGAGGAGACAGTATTTATTCAGTGTAGATATATGATAAAAGTCACTGTGTCTTATTATACTGGCCCCCCTCAAAATGTTAGATTTGTCCTCTGGTTGACTTGCTGGGTTAAATTCTAACTGATCTTATACCACATTAGAGCAAACATCAAACCAGTGCAGTTGAGGTGATGGGGCAAAGTTACATGCAATTTCAACTGAAACAACCCTATTGGAACACTTTTTATATGAAATTAGTTTTCATATGAAACATTGTCACTGTATACTAAAAAGTTATTCATGTCGACTGTAAATGCTCAACTAAAAATATTCGAAACCTCATTGAGAAGCATCAAAGCTCTTCCTGTTATCTTGTTTGCAAGGAAGGCCTCATTCAAGTATCCAAGACCGACTTTTTCAACAAAGTTGTTGATGACATCTTCTGGAGTCCAAGCTGTGAAATACGCAAATATTCTAGTTAAACATCCATGATCATCTTTATAAACTAGCGCGAAAACAATACAGGAAATAGCAGCTGCAAAACAACTGCAAAACTATTTGAAGCAACTCTCGCAATGTTTCAAGTTCTACTTAGAATGGTTAAAATACCAAAGGAATGCCTGTGTTTTGTACTAGCCGAAACAGTAGACAAGGAGACAAATAATAGACTATAGAAACGGCTATATTAGGCCGCTACACCCAATAATTTGGGCACTTAAAACATTCCATCAGCTTTTGATAACCCTCACGTTTCAATACCGCAGAGTTGTTAACATAGAGGGGCTATTTCATGTGAATCATACACAATTGCCACTAGCAATGGCAAAACTCAGATCAAATGGGCGTTCCCACGACGATAATCAATTTGCAAACAACGTACTAGCAACTTGTTGTGCATCTAAATCGAGGACATAGCTCTCTATTCCAGATTGGGCGGTTGGCTGCGTTGTTACAATGTCACCTGCCCTTCCTTCGACTCTGTGCGTTTCACCAGCAAGCACGTTGTACTCCCTCTTCTTCACTTCCACGGACGCCATTTTCCGATCAACCAAACAATCTGTCAGATCATGCCCGAAAAAGCCAATGATCAATGGACTGTTCTAACCAAGGTAGGAGCCCCCTGGATTTGCTCTGGGTAGAAACAGGGGGGTGTCCTTTAGCAATGAACATTCAATGTTTGGACTCGAGGCTGCACTAATGGCCGAACGCCGAGCCAAAATTTAGTAAATATTGAAAGTGACAAAACCGAAGCGTCAGAACAGAAAAGGCCTACGCCTAGCTTGCCAGTATGGCGCCTATTTCTTTGAAGAAAGGGAGAGTAGATGAGCTTGCAAAGGAATTAGTTCTCGCAGTAACAGATTTAGAGGACGGATCTGAAAATAGTAACACAGCCTTGGAGTTTGCGGTGTCGAATTTTAGATTTCACAGATTCCTCGATGTAAACTCACTGAATGTCACACGAAAACTTGATGGCCTACGGAATAAGTTTATTGTTCATTGTCAAGACAATAAGGCAAATCAATTGGAATCACTGAAAGGTGACTACCTAGGAAAGCCATTTTCAGCAACACTATTTGAAGTGAATACCGAATACCATTTTGGCGTTCTTTCACTCTTCCTGTCTCTTTCCGAATCGCCAGTTAATTGTGGTGACGTTTTGAAAAGTAAACATGGTTTTGAAGATCCACAAGAGACAATAGATTGGAAAGAGTACCTTTTAGCAGGAGAAGAAAAGCTTGAGCTGGGTATAGCGATAAGTGAAGAGCAGAGATTGGCCTTGGAAGAAGTGGACAACGATGAAGAATATTGCAATTATTCTGAAAATGACACAAATCACGATAAGGGATTTCAGGAGGCAGAACTCACAACATGGAATGTTGAAAGCTCTTATACCACCTTTGGTAAACATCATTTGCATTTTTATTCATCCACTGCTAATTTCTAAAGAAATGCCATAGAGGGTTTCATCGTCACCTCTTATTTTACATTCCTTTTTACTTAAACTTTACAATAATTATGGAATTTTCTCAATGTTTTGTGGTAAGCATGCTGTCTGCATACTTTTGCATTTTTTCTTCAGCACAAACAGTGCTTTATATTGTTAGACTCGATGAAGTTAATTAATATTTCAACACATTCCCTTAGAAATCAAAGTAACACAAGTGATGGCCTGTTTGATGAAAAGTGCAAGAGTATGTGTAAAGAAATTAAGATGAAATTGTTGCAGTTTTTATGGTGTTTTTCTAGACCATGAAGCAAGAGAAGATGCCCACTGGCTACAGCATAACATCATTTCCCAATATTGGAAGGGAGAAACAACATATCCATCAACTTTAAACAGAAAAGAGATGTTTGCTGGTGATTGTCATGTAATGAATGTAGTTCAGGTTCCATCTCAAGACTTCAAACTGTTGAATTATCTCACTGAAAATGCAGTTGTAAGAGAAACTCTTTGGATGCTACAAGGAATAAAATCAACTTTTCTATACAGGTACCCATAATTTGAGTGAATACACACAGGTCACCAGTTGCTAGGCTGTTAAACAGCTACTTGGAATGGATACACTGTTTTTAAGAGAAGATAATCAAAAACACGAAGTTTTTTATTTAAAATCCTAAATTTATTATTTATCTGATTGCTTACATACACCAGTGGTAGCTAAAACTACTTTGCCTTACTTATATAGAGCAATGCCTATTATCATATAGATATGACATTTTAAAACAGAACAAGAAGGTAATTATCATGTCTATTTGCAATTTTTCATTTTATTTTATGTTCTTTTTTCAACTGAAGAAATTAAATTTACTTTTTATTTAATGCCAAGAAATTTAAATTGTTGGTGCCCCCAAAATTTGTTAGCAAGATACATATTTGTTTACTATTATAAAACTTTATTTTGTTTTGTTCTATTTGATATGTTTTTACTACAGTTTATGCCTAGGGCTAAGTATTTTCTTTTCTGTTGGATAGTTAAGTTTATTGTTGATGACAGGCCTTCCTTATTGGTTTTAAAACAAAATTTGCAGCATGACAAGTCCTTTTCTTTTCAGGTATACTGACAGTTCTTACTCTGTAAGAGATGATATTTCTTTAAGTCACATCAGCAAAACAATGATGAAGAATAGTTTAGAGAAGTTTGCTGCTGCTGGAAGCAAGGTCCATATTCTTAAGACATTTGTAACTGATGCGCTAGATTTGAAAAGGAAAAACCTGAAGATATCAAGGGCTTTTGCCTATGCAGTTAATTGCTTTTTGAAAAGAACAAGAAAAGAGCTTGGAGATATTGAGTACCAAATTGTTTCAAAAGACCAAGTATTCACTATTTTAACATTGGAACAGGAAGTGGAAGGCCTTCTATCAGAAGTTGATTTAGTATATCAGTTGTATAAAAGCTGTGTCTTAATTACTGAAGTCTCAGAAATGGCCCCTAGCGACTGCCTTATGCACATAACCAATTCATTGTTCCACACAGTTTGCACTCTTGATTCATTTGGAAGAGCAGGGACATTTCAAGTATGTGTTGTGATTCCCATATTTTTAGAAACAATCCGTCCTTTCTTAAGTGATTTGGTGAGTTGGATCTCTAATGGACAGCTACCCATTGTGGGAGGCACAGAGTTTTTTATTTACGAAGATGAAGTTTCAAGTGAAGATGACTCTGAGGCGTGGAGAAAGCATTTCTGCATACGTACTTGCCAAAATGACGATGCAAAGCTTACTGTCCCACACTTTCTTGAAGATTTGACTGACAAAATTTTGCTGACAGGGAAATCTTGTAGAGTACTGAAGCAAGCTGGAAACAGTTTTGCTGACCAGGAATCTGCTGTTTGTGAAGCAGAGCTGTTTAAGAGTGTGCTTGAAGGCCTGGGAGTTTCTTACGAAGGCAATGCCAAAGAAGGCCAAGCAGAATTTGAGGAGGTGTTAATGACAGAGAAAAGTATGGTCGTTTTATGCGATGGTTTTAATCAGCTTTTGCAGGAAAACTTTTTAGTCATCTTCCAGCGAAACTATGAAAGATTCATTGACTCAGATAAGAATCACCAGGCTACGTTTGATATCCAGAGTACAGTAGAAAAGTCGAAACTTTCAATGTCGGAAGAGGCATCATGTAGGCCACCATTCAGTCAAATCTTCAAGTCGAGCTTGCAGGCTTTAATCAATGCAAGATACTCGCAAGTATCTAATGCTCTGCTTAAACTATTGAAAGATCGATTTAAATTCATGCACCATTTTGGAATTATTAAGAATTTTTTCCTCATGGAAGCAGGTGACGTCATGAGTTCCTTCTATTCAGAAATTTTCACCAAAATACGTCATAAAGAGCTCTGGAAAAGTACGTCGTACCTCACGAGTGTACTACATGATGCGCTGCTCCTCCGCTTTCCTGGTCTTGTAGATAAACTCACAGCAGGAATCAAGAGCGACCCCCGCGGCAGCTCGCAAAATTTCACTGGAATTCAGTCGGCTGCAAGCATTTACCTGCGCTATGACATGGACTGGCCTTTGACCATCATTTTCGACAGCAAGGCTGAAGAGAAGTATAACGCTATTTTCAGTTTTCTGTTGCAAGTGAAGCGTGCAGTTTGGTCGTTGGAGCAGCTGAGGATAGCTGAGCTCAGAGTGGACACCGCATCCGGCGACTGGGAAGGCGCAGCGGCGACAAGCGTTGCGCCCGAATCGCATTTACAAGCCGCAGTTTTGCGACAGGAAATGTTCGTCTTGCGGGTGAAGCTTCTTCACTTTGTCCAAAGTTTTCACGTTTACATCATGACCAGGATCCTTCACAGTTCAGGCTTGGAGTTCAAAGCACAGGCATCCAAAGCCGAAGACTTCGATGAGATTCTCACGATCCACCTGGACTTCCTTGAAAAGGTTTACGACCGCTGTTTGCTCAGCCCGAAAGTTGGTTTTGCTAAGGAGGCAATCACGAGGATCTTGAGCCTGTGTTTGAACTTCCAGAGTTGCTGGGATCTGGGCTTGGCAAATATTAACGGGGAAGACGTTGCTTCGATTGATAGGGAGTTCACAAAATGCAGTCATTTCATTCAATCGTTCTTGAATAACTTGATTAAGAGAGGGTCGTTTCCTCATTTAGAACTTTTGTCTTTGTCGCTTAAGGCATGAACATTTGTTAGTCGTGTTATTAAAATCACTTTATGGCATAATTAAGTATGCGAAAACTCAAGTCTCCCCTCTAACTCTCTCAATGTACTTTCAATTTGTTTTTTCTTTAGTTCTTTTGAAGCAGGATTGTGAATTGAAAACCAGTTGCATTTGATGTTTAGTTTTTTCAAAATAAAACGGTTACTTTTGTCCTTAAGGCCTTTACGCGTGCTTCTTGCTGCAGCAGGTAAGACACTCTACGATCGATTCTTAGTAAGAGACTTATCGCTTCAGAAATGTTCTGTCCATCTCAAATTTCATACAAGCAACTTGTTATTAAAACGAATTGAAATATCATTCAGATGGTATACACAATAAATTTCAATCCACACATATATGGTGATCCCGATAAATAGGTTTAAATGTGTTTGGAACATTATATATATCCGTTGTACTACCTAGCAATAATATGCGATAAAGGCTCACAATTGAGCATCCATCCCAAAAAGTATACAGTAATCTTCATGCGTTAATCGACAAAAGTACAAATTACTTTCTGATGCGTTCCTCTTTATTTACGGACTCCAATCACGACAGTATACAAAAAGACCCGCTTAATTAGAAACAAGTTTGAAAAAAGTAAAAAAACAATGTGTCGATAAAAAACAATGTGTCGCTAAAACCTATCAACAAAACCAAATGTTCTTTGGTTATGGGCCTGTGAAGAAATTACATTGAGGAGGGTTGAATTAACCTTAAATGATGCCCTGCATTTTCTGGCCATAGTTTTTAAAAACAAACAGAAAAAGGCTTACTCTGGAGAGAAATACTCGGTCGATTATAATGGAGATAATTTCTTCGTTAATATGGCTTTTGCTGCATTGAGGTATGTTTCAACAAAAAACGGGGTCAATCATATGGTGAATCATATCTCGTATAACAAAAACCACTTCTGGGACGATGGAGGCAAATCTACATGCAATGACAAAAAGTGATGAAATTGATTGAAGAAATGATTGCTTGATTAAAGAGCGGCCTGCCTATACGGCAATGTCTCGGTAAGACCACGTCATCCAGTCCTCAATATTCTGCACTGAAAACCTTTCGACACTGATTTGATCGGAAACCGCCTCGTGAGTCTGGAGAGAGAGGAAAGCAGCGTGAAGGCCAGCCTTGATGCACGTGTGAGGCTCGTCTCCACGGAGGATACTGGCAATGATTGCTCCAGCAAGGCTGTGGAGGAGAAGGGGCTTTGTAAAAACATGCGCGATGGCACTCTTACTTGTTTGAAATTGTAAACTAAAACAAAGGTAGCAATAGAGGGGGGGGGGTTCATTCTCAAATGGCATAGGCTAAAGACTTTTAACCAGGATAGGGTCGGAGTGATGAAACTAGGAAGGCTCACTCTAGATACAGCCCAGTTTTGGAGATTGCTCAGAGCGCTGCTACCACACCTAGTAGTGTTTCAAAAGGAAACAAAATCATACCCGGAAGTAAACAGAATTTATATACTCACCAGTCGCCAGCGCCAGATACGGACTTGATTTCCTTTCTCGGCAACAGATCTTCGCCCACTGATGGGTAGTGTGTTGCAGATATAACACTTGAAGACTGTTGTTGGTCTGGCATCCGCCCCTTTACCGGGAATCGTTCATTACAGCCTTCATTCCGTATAACCAGCACACCGAATCGTCCTAGAGTGATTACCAAGCAGTTTACGCTTCCCAGGATGTCACGTCCGATCCGGAGGCACATCTGGATGATCTGGTCTTCACTAGGCCCCTCAAAATCGAACGGCCCTTCGCTATTGAAGTTCATCATGCCCTCCTGGCTCCTAGTAATGGTCGCGTGAATGCTTTGTAGTTCGCGTTTATTCGGAGAAATGTACGCGATGGAGTTGTAATCATCAGTGGTGAAGGGTTTTCTCGCTTTTGTGATATCAGCCGGTTCGTACCAAACTAAAACATATAATATTCTGTGATTGCAAAATAGCACACTTTATTGTCATCCATTTTAAGGTAATTCACGATCCGACTAGCAACTTGCCGTCTGTTGGTCTTAATTCAAATTTTTTAAAAATGCACAGTAAAACCCGAGACTCGCGTCGTACCTGGTACTTTATGTGTTTTGCACAAACCAAGGACATACTCAATTGCTTGTGTGGTAAGGTTGCCGTCAATCAAAACAATTGGTGCACTTTTTATCTCTTCTTCAAAGTCCTGAATCTACAGTAACAAGAAAGATCTTAAAAACAGTTTGATCAACAGGATTATCAAAAAAGTAAAAATCAACTGATGTTTAAGTTTTGAATATACTAAAGCCATTATATAACTAGGAGGTCTCTGAGCTCCAGAACATCTATAAAAGTAAAATAAGGTTCTTAATTTAAGAAATTAGATTCACCTGAATCGTCCTTCTTTTTAAGAAAAAATGTGCCTTAATGACCCTAGAAAGATCAAGCAAGATGGTGTACCCACGTAGTCTGGTGTTATTTGGTCGTGAATGCCCATGTCTCCGACTGCAAGGAGCAGCTCACCACCATTGTTCATGATTGCGGAGTAGCTTGCGGTGGAGTGCTCAGAAGCCACCATCACTCCACGAGTGTCCTTTGGTAGACGAAATCATCATATATCAAACATCAAGTCTATTATTTAGCCGACAGCGAAAAGTAGGAATAATAGCTACAAAACAAACCATTTTAAGTTCGTTGAGGTGATCCAAAATCATGGCACCAGGAGAATCCTGTCCGATTGCTGATATCAACAATGGGTTGTGATCAAGCCTTGCCAAACACTCTGAAAAGATAAAGCAAACTGTAATTGCAAATATGACTTAATTTCGGTTCGCTTCACATCGATAAGAATCCACTTCTGCAAATTATATCAATAAGAAACAACATCTGGTCTCAACCCCCTAACCAAAACAAAAATGTGAGGCTTATGCATATAGAAATTAACTTTGATTTACAAGGATTCACAGCAGAATGCGCTCTCACCAGCAATGTTTCTCGCAACGCCACCGTATGTTTGATAAAGTTTTCCTTTATTTGTCATTTCAGCCTGTTGAGATTAATGCAATCCAGATAATTTCAATTAGTATAAGGGCATGAAAATGTTTTCTTAAAGCTACAACAATATCGTTCCACTGCAACATGATCCCCATCAAACTCCTTTCAGTTGAAGCTTCTCAGTCCAAAGTTTATTATTCTATAATATATGATTATCTAATAATTTACAGTTGACGTATAAAAATAGCTACAGGTTTAAAGCTTAAAATAATAAAATAAAATAATTTTAAAATAAAAAATAAAAATACAAATACTTTTAAAATAATGATTAATTAAACATAAGTACATACATATTTCAAAATGTTTTCACTCTTTCAAAAACCCAACCTGAGCCACGAAAGGTCTACATTGTCTACATTTGCATTCCTTTCCTTTTCAGGATTTTATTCTCCTTTTGAAACTGGAGAGGTATCTGATTGTTTCATATCATTGGGAAGTGCCTGCCGCAATCTACCCCCTAGAAACGAAACCGCCTCTAAGCCATAGCACGTAGTGTGCTTGTGACAGTAGTCGATTATGGCAGCTTTTTAGCCCATTGGGTATAGTGTTCTCCAATAAAGATTTCCTTCAATAAAGTAGGTTTGAGGTAACATTTTGTTTTATAAACTTCAATCATCAACAGTTGTAAATTCCTGATGTGGATTTGGACCGCATTGTCTCTTAGTAACATTGTGTCAAAATCAGATCTCATATCTTTGAATGTTATCTGCAATGCCCATTCGTGAATGCGATTAATTTTACAGTTAAGTGATCTGTCGCAGAACATCCAAACAAGAGGACAGTAGTTGAACTGGGACATATTAAATTTCTTCAGTGTTTTCTTTAGTTTTTCAGCATCAAAAAATTGAGAGATTCTCGAGAGGGCATGTAGATCGAGAGGAAAGTTATAACATTGGGCCTAAAATGTGATATTCCTTCAATTTTCTAACTAAATATAAAAGGTATAACAGTCAATAACTAAAATCATAGTGATGTATAAGAACAAATGCGATGAAAGGCTAGAAACAAACATCATGCATCAAGATACGTACCAACACGTCATAGGACTCAGTAACTGCAATCAAGTCGAAAATAGAGCCTCCTATTATAACCTTCAGAAAAAAAACAAACTGAGATTAAAATAAATAAGGGCAATAAGGGAAAAATGTTGTCCTGATTAACCTATGCTCTACCCTCACTAAACCAACTTTTCTGCAGAGAATTCTTTAAATGGACAAATTTTTAAATTGGGAGCCGCAACAACAGTTTCAAAACAGTTGAAGCAACATCTACATTAAAGCCACCTTGCCAACAATCACACTATATAATAAGATGATAATTGCAAAATGTACCTAGGAAATAATCCAAACAAGTACAAAGCCACTATCGCACCTAAACGAAGCAAATAATCCCACAAATCAGCAGACCGTTTATTGCACTTGACACATGTCAAATAATCCCACAAAGGTATAGACCAATAAATGAACCAAGCAATAAGCAAAAAACCAACACACAACTTGGGAAAAAACCCCACAAAGCACCAGACCATTTATCGCACTTAACAATTACAAAACAATCCCACTAGCTCAATAATCGCACAAAACACTAACCAAATAATCCCACCCACCACTTGGGAAATAATCGTGCAAAGCACAAGACCATTTATCACAGTTAACAATTTGCAAATAATCAAAAATAGCTATGGGACATTAATTGCATCCAGAACCTAGCAAATAATCCCACACAGCACTTGGCCATTTATCCCACTTAACACTAACAAAATAATCCCACTAGGGCATAGATTAAGGATAGCCCCAAACACTAACCAAATAATCCCACACAGCTCTTTAGAAATAATCCCACAAAGCACTAGACCATTTATCGGACATAACACTTACAAAATAATACCACTAGGACCTAGGTCAACAATGATCGCATCAAACACTAACCAAAAAATCCCACAAAGCACTGGACCATTTATTCCACTTAATACTAACAAAATAATCCCACAAGGGCATAGATTAAGAATAACCCCAAGCACTAACCAAATAATCCCAAACAGCACTTTGGAAATAATCCCACAAAACACTACACTATTTATCACACTGAACACTCACAAAATAATCCCACTAGGACATACATCAATAATCGCACCAAACACTAACCAAATAGTCCCACACAGCACCTTGGAAATAATCCCACAAAACACTGGACTATTTATCGCACTTAAAACCTTACAAAATAATCCCACTAGGACATAGATCAATAATCCCACCAAACACTAAAAAAATAATCTCACAAGGGCATAGATTAAGAATAACACCAAGCACTCACTAACCAAATAAGCGCTTTGGAAGTAATCCCACAAAACACTTGACTATTTATCGCACTTAAAGCCTTACAAAATAATCCCACCAGGGCATAGATTAAGTATAACACCAAGCTCTAACTAAATAATCCCACACAGCACTTTGGAAATAATCCCACAAAGCACTACACTATTTATCGCACTAAAAACGTTACAAAATAATCTCACTAGGACATAGATCAATAATCCCACCTAACACTAACCAAAGAATCCTACAAAGCACTAGACTCTGATCACACTTAACGCTTACAAAATAATCCCACCAGGACAAAAGTCAATAATCGCACCAAACACTAACTAAATAATCTAACACAGCGCTTTGGAGATAATCCCACAAAGCGCTAGACCATTTATCGCACTTAGCACTTACAAAATAATCCTATTAGGATAAGATCAATACTCGCACCAAACACTAACCAAATAATCCCAAAAAGGACTAGACCATTTATTCCACTTTACACTAAAAAAATAATCCCACAAGGGCATAGATTAAGAATAACACCAAGCACTAATCAAAGAATCCCTCACAGCACTTTGGAAATAATTCCACAAAACACTACACTATTTATCGCACTGAACACTCACAAAATAATCCCAATAGGACATAAATCAATAATCACACCAAACACTAACCAAATAATCCCACAAAACACTAGACAATTTATTCCACTTAATACGAACAAAATAATCCCACAAGGGCAAAGATTAAGAATAACCCCAAGCACTAATCAAAGAATCCCTCACAGCACTTTGGAAATAATCCCACAAAACACTACACTATTTATCGCACTGAACACTCACAAAATAATCCCACTAAGACATAAATCAATAAACGCACCAAACACTAACCAAATAATCCCACACAGCACTTTGGAAATAATCCCACAAAATACTAGACTATTTATCGCACCTAAAACCTTACCAAATAATCCCAATAGGACATAAATCAATCATCGCACCAAACACTAACTAAATAATCCCACACAGCACTTTGGAAATAATCCCACAAAGCACATGATCATTCATCGCACATAACACGTTGCAAATAATCCCACCAATGGATAAACCAATATTCGCACTTAGCCCTTAAGCAAACAATCCTAAAACGCAATTGAGTGATAATTCCGTTTATGTATAGACCAATAATCTCACCAAACACTGAGCTATTAATCGAACCCAGCCCTTAGCCAATAATCCAACAAAGCATAGAGCCAGTTATCGAACCCATCAATAAGCCTAGAGTCCCTCCCCATACCAAATCAAACGGATTAAATAATTGAATAATAGCACCAAATAATTAGTCAATAATTGTACAAAGCAAATAATCGCACCATGTACTAAGTTATCACACATACTCTTTGGCCAATAATCACATCATGAACTAGGCTATTCATTGCCACAGTCACGCAGTCAATAGACTTATAATGCACTAAGGAAATAATGCATCAAGGCGATTATTGCTCCACGTGCATTTGCAGCTGTAGCCAATTAACCATTTATCAGCTTCTTGCCTTTCAATGATGCTGAAGCATAAAGCGCTTGGCAAAAAGGTACTTAAGGTACATAAGGGCGCAGACTACGGACCCAAGGGTCCGTGGTTCGAGTCCCTGGCATGACCAAACATTCACCCAGAGTGGGGAGAGTTACCAGCTCTCTGTAATTCCAGACATGAAAATCATGAGGTCACATCGAGAGGTAGGACCAGATCACTGCTCGTCAAGCTTAAGCTTCTCAGTTTCCTAAAAACTACATTCGGAAGCTAGGTAAAAATAAATACTAAATACTTCTAAATACCAAATACTTCGAAACTTACTGGTCTATTGGGAATACTGATGCTTGCAATGCTGACGGCGGTGGTTTCTTTGTTATCATGATCCAGGAAGCTCATCTCTGAAGACTGGAAACAAAAAGTGTTGAGGTTAATAATTGCGTCATTTTGCAATGTAAATGCATATACAACCAAATTTTCAACATTCTTTCACAACAATAGTTGATGTGAAAATCCTTTACCCATCCCAATATCATAGAACAAATTTCAACTTATATTATTTAGATTTTTAACTTAACCATTCTTGGCTACATTAAGTATTGTAGACAATCTTGTACAAAAAGTATATCATGATTCCAACAATAATTTGTTTTGTTTGGTTCCTTGATGAACTTTTTACCTAAATAAACATACAAAAAATGACATTTCAGAAGACAACGAGATTTATATAGAATAATCAGTTCTTACTGGTGTCTCTCTACAACTACCAGCAATTTCCTGCCTTCTTGACTTCTGGATTTTTGAGAGCTTAACAGCAATCCTGGCTCCGACCAAGGCATTTTTTTTTATCAACGAAATGTCTTTCTTCCAGTTAAGGTAATGGAGATTGCTTGCATCGTTGAAAAACCTCATTCCCACAAAGATGTTGTCAATACACAGCCTACTCATCATGAGCTTGCCCTGTGATGTTCTTTTAAGAATCATTTGAAGGATCAGTTACACGAAGCCAGGCAATTGCTTTGGTCTATATATAGACAGCCTATGGGATTCAAGCCAAGCAATTGCTTTGGTCTATAAATAGACAGCCTATGGGCACCTAATGCTTTATTCAACATACATAAACAGATAATGAGATCAAAGGCTAATATAATTTCAGTGACCTAACACAGCATTATTGAATACCGGTTTCCCCTTTTGTAAAGGTATGAAGCGCTTTCCAAAAATTTGTGGGACAATAAAAGTGAAATGGCCCTTTAAATGTACACTGAAGGTAACAACGTACTTACAGTTAAGTGCAGTTTGTACTAACATACTGTCGAGAGAAAGTCAAGTTAAGGGAAAGGATACTTGCTTGCAAGGACTTCCCACCTGTCAGCTGGCTAACCTTTTCTAAAACAAATGGAGTTACATCCCTACCAGACACCCCACTCTGCCTGAAAGCAAACGAAAAAGTATGATTGGCAATTAAGAAAACAGGTGATAATTTTCTGCTACAAACAAAGGTAGGTAGTGATTACAAAGGTCATTCGTGGGTCAACTTTAAGAAGATGTTAAGAAAGTGCCAGCATGAACTTTGTTGGGACTACTTCTACCTGAAGGTTTGCTAAATAACGTCAAATAAAAATAAGATCACGATCACACAGAGATTACTGCCTGTCCTAAAATGTTTAAATGCAAAGGCACAAGATGCAAGGCAGTTCTAGGTTGCGTAATCATGTTTCGTGCTATAAAGTTGGATGATGGTATTTCAATTGAATGTTGTGTTCCATTTAGAAATGATTCCACTAAGTCAATAAAATCTATCGGAGGATTGAATTCTACAAAAACCTTTTTCCCCTTTTTTACCCCCCTGAACCCTGAGTACCTCCACCCCCCAAGAAATTCTGAAAGCGTTTTTACTCTTCCTAACACATAAGGCAATGCTGCTCCAAAATTTGAGATGGAGAATGGATGATCCTCAGAGTTATTGCCAAAAGTGTAGATGTCATTGAAAATTACTGCAATTGTCTGTCTGCAATGACGTTTTTAGATTCAGTTGTAGTATTTCTCATTGAGACATCATTTCCAAAATTTCTTTCTCCATGTCATTTGGTCTATAAGAAGGTGCTCTAGATATATCAGAACTCAAAGAACTTCCAGAGAGATGCCCAAAGAGCAGGAAAGACCAAAATAATCTTGCTTCAAACAACTCTTATTTCAAAAGCTTCTCTTCCCTACTATCACCATTGATAAGGTGCATAGAATTTGGTTTAGAGTCGTTATTATTAATTTGAAATAGCTGTTATTAGGGTTTGGAATATATATTTTTAGTGTATGAGTATATAAGGAATTTTGAAAGTCTTGACTAGTTCATTGTCAAGAAATGAATAGATGAAATGGAATGTTACTGCGATGAGGGCAAAAGTGTCTTTGCAGTGTGTTGAATTGATATGGAATGACCCATCAACATTTCCACATTTCCGGATTTGAAACAAAGAAAATGATCATTAAAATGCTAAAACACTTAAACTACTTGGTCTATAAAATACTTACTGTGCTTCTTTCAGCGCCTCCCCAATAGCCTGTTCGATTTCCTGTCCAAGTGAGCTATCTTCTTCATGAATTGGGACTCCAATTACTAACCCACTGTTCATTTCCGAAGCAAGGCTTTTGTCTGTAAAGAGAAGAGCAGAAAGGTTTTGTCAGGCCTAAGCTTGCTCATAAACTTTCAAGATTCTCCTGAGTCTTCAAGGGCAGTTGGGACTCAACACATGTTCTAAGCTTACAGAAAGCCACTGCAAATTAATGTGATAAAATAAAAATACTGTACATCATTTCTACAAAATGCTATCATATAAACAACATTTACCAATCATTCTCGCAACATCAGCAGCATTCTCAAAATTGTATGGAGCCTGCAAAGTGAGATTGAAAATTAATAATAACAGGATAAAAACAGTTTGATGGGCAACCCTATGCTAATGATAGGAGCAAGAATTAAAATTTGGACCATTTGAATTATGGTCAGTGGGGGGAAAAAATGCGCATTTTTGAGAAACTTTCGGTTTCCCCCCGATCGTTCACACATTTTGGAAAAAATTATGTATAAAAACAATGCAGCCCTGATAAGTTCCTTTAGCAGCAAAAAATTGCTTCCTAAACTTTAATAGATTATTTTTTACGAATAAAAAACTGGTGCGCATTTTTTACCCACAAAAAGGAGAAAAAATGCGCACATGTGGCAAAAAACTGCGCAGCTCTTAATTAACAAAGAATGTCAATATGATTCAATAAATTTATTGATATTGTGGTAAATGATATCTTGAATCAAGATTTAAACTTAATACATAGGCAATAAGCTATGAATACAGCTAAAAAAAGTTCCAGAACCTGTAGAAGGCCTTTTTATTCGCATTGTACTGAATCGTGAGTGTGCATCTAAATCTTCTTCGAATTTGTATCCCTTGCCATTGGCGATAGTTGACGTGGGTCAGAAACAGGTACTTCACATGAACGATTTCGAAATCTTGCAGATTAGGAAAAATCCCAAAATCCATTTCCTCGGTATCGGAGGAAGCTACTCTTCATTGTGTCAGCATTGTCATTATGACCCTGTGCAAACGTTTTTTGTACTTTCCCCCAATAAGATTGGTCCCCGTAGTGTACGAAATAGAAAAGCCCTTTCTTGTCCCCATCCATTTGATCCGTTATCAGGCAGATCTTCAACTTTCCTTAGTTTGCTTCATTACCGCAGTTTTTTGTTTTCAGTTTTTTGCCGCAGATTTCTGAACTTTTTGCCGTTTTTGTGCTTCTTTAACTACCTTTTCCATCATTTGTTTCTTTTGAGTCACTTTGGGAATCATTACTATCCGTTGAATTATCTGAGATAGCTTCGTCATTTGATACATTTCATTCGGTTCGTCGTCGCCTCTCGGCTGAGATGTTGCATTCTGCGCCTCCTTGAACAGCGTTCTTACTTGGTCTTCCTCTTTTTCTGATACTTTCTTTCTTTGGTTCATTACCTTCCTTTTCTCGAAATATTTGGCAGAAAACGTCATCGATCATACCGCTTTCTGGTTTCCTTTTTTCCTTAATCTTGTGCAAAATAGCTCTTCGAAACTCGCTAAAGTTGATGGTGACGTCTTTTGTTTAAACTACTGGGTTTCAAGAGAATAATTTTTCGAAATCTTCTCAAATTTATATGGTTGTGAAATAAAGTTTCATTTTTGCATTTGTCACATGGTATAAGAACATATGCATACCCTATTTTTCAACGAAAATATAATTTTGTGGTGCGCATTTTTTCCCCTAACTTCAGAAAATCTGAGGTTAAAAAATGCGCAGGCCCCCCTAGACATGCCACTTCGGAGGAGCAACAATATTTGTTTATGGGCAATCACCTCAACACTGAAGTAATGTAATGCTGTGATAATACTCTTGGAATGCAGTCGATGAGCCGAGAAATGAAAAAGTTTACCGTTGTCATGGAAATCTTGATATCATGGTAAATCGGAGCTTCCGGTTTCAGATACGTAATGAAAAACAAAGGCGCACTATTTTTGGATTTGGTACTCATTGCAACTCTCATCAAAAGTGTGGCTTATCATGCCCTATCTCAAACTGTTGGTTACTCCTCCACAGCGCTGTAGAAATGGGTGCGAATTTTTTACTCCCAAAATCGCTGTGCGCATTTTTCCCCACACTGACCATACTTTATATGAGAAAATCATCCGGCAGGCTTTTTAAAAATATATGAGCCGGATTTGAATTAAACTTGAGCTGGCATAGTTGGTGGATTGTTGGATTAAATGTTGGTCTAAAATGAAAACAACAGTAGTCACTAGATAAAATCATATTTAAAGCTTCTAGAATTTACCTTAAAGCCACTTTTAGCTGTGAAAAATGCTGGAAACTCTTTATCCTTGCTAAAAGCTACAACTGGCACTCCTTGTGTTTCCTGAAAAGTTATTAAATTGCCTTCAGGTTTAACTTTGAAAAAATAGTTTTCAAATAAATCAATGTGCTTAAAGGATCTCCTCAAAAGAAGTTCTTGGACCATATGGAAACCCATCAAGTGAACAGATTTACAGACATTTCCTTCATTGAAAACTTAGGATGAGTTGAAGACAAACTCACTAAATATTCTAGTGTAAGGCCAATGTCCAAAATAGATTTGACACCAGCACAAATGACAGCCACTGGAGTTTTTCCAAGCTCTGTCAAGTCAGCACTCACATCAAATGCTGAAATGAAGTAGAAGAAAAGGACTACAGCTACAGAAGAGCAAGTACTTTTTGAAACAACTGAACTGTTTTTTACCACAACCTGAAAAGTAAAAGCTTTCTAGAGATGACATTTTTATCACAAAAATGGCTGTGTGAATTGAAGTAGTACATTTCTTACTGTTCCAGGGGATATCATAAGGATGTGACATTTCAGCAAACAATCATGAAATGTGAGAAAATTGAGCTATAAATATGAAAAGAAACCCAATTATCAATGCCAGAAATACTGAGTTCCCACCTGAAAACTTCAGGGGATTTAGAGTAGCGGTGCTTTTACAAAAGATTTGCAAGCCTATATAGCCATTCACTTTACTAGCCCACAGTTTGCTATTTTGACGTTTTGGTTTGCCATTTACTTTGCCACATACTTGTTGATGCTCCACGGTGCACCCCACCAATACCACCAGTGACAAAGATAGGTATTCCTGCTTTGCTAGCAGCAATCATTGTTCCAGAGACAGTTGTACCACCTGATAAGCCCTGAAAGAAGACCTTAACCTATTAGAAGGGTTTGTCTACAACAAAAGATGTGCCAACTGATATGATGATAGTTATATTAAAGAAATTCTTTTAGTTTATCATTCCTAGATTTTCGTGATTCAGTTGAAGCATAAATTGCATTTTTCTTGAATATAACTAAAAATTGCAGGCAAGCAAAATAGGCTTCTGGCATCAGGTAGAGGTGAAACTGGAGCACAGTTCATCAGCAGATATGACAACAAATACAATTGGAAATGGTAACTACAATGGCATTTTTTAAGAAACCTTATGTTTCTATACAAAGATAGTAGTTTAAAAATTGCTTTTGAAAAATTATCATAATAGTACTTTTAAGATTACTGGAAAATTTTTCCTTTTCATCACAGCTCCTCAAGTCTCTCTACATAACAATAGTACTCCTAGCCCACATAGTCTATGTAGAAGCAATCTACAATCCCAGACATGCAATGCAATTCATCTCCAGGGCTGGTGGTTTGTAATAGAAATTGGGAGGGGGGGGTAAAAATGTAGATATTATGATCTTCTTTCAATTTCTTTCTACATGGCCATGAAAAATATTCTGCCTTACAAAAAAGTAGTGGGGGGCATGCCCCCTAGCACCCTGCTTTTGCAGACACTGATCTCCCAGCTAAATGAATGTTGTAATTGTGGCCCAATAAAATACACTTTTTAATTCATTCAGCATTGAATTAGGGGAGAGGGAAAAGTTATTTTCATTGGAAATAGGAAAGGTAAACTTCCTCTCTAAAATCTCAATTATTTTGGTCTATGATTATAGATGATGGGGAGCAGGTCAATTATTAATAACAACAAAAACAAAATATAAGAGGCATTACCTTGAAAGTCATTCGCTATACCAGATACCTACAGTTCTAATTAAAAAAACCCAGAAAATTTTTTGGGCCCCATGGTAGGTGAATAGATAATACCCCAAGGCAATGGTAATTTTTGGCTCTTTTAATGGTCTTAATCAGGCATAAGCAATATTCCGAGCCTTTATATCTTTATATCATTATAAGCTATATCATCATCTTTACATCATGATCTGTGAAAGTAGCACAGGGAGAATAAATATGACATCAAGTCCCCAATATTAATCTAGCAAACCTTCACACAAGGAATTATTTGATTTTGATTTTTCCATCTCTACAAGTGTTTTCTAAGACTTTCATTCCATTATTTTATGGGACTTTCCAGCCTAGCCCAACTTATTAAATATTCCTCAGATTGCAGACCCCTGCCCCCTGCTTACTTTGCCCCCACTAATACTGACCCCCCACTAATACTGTTTACAAGGCACCTAAGAGTGGGGCTCCTATGGGGTGTCTTGTAGATTGTCTATATTTTGCACAGGCCAATGCCTACAATAAATTGCACTTCCCATCCTATCACACAATAAATTCACCTGTGATATAAATTACTGCTAAAAATTAGTCTATTATTAGTAAGTTAATTAATTTTGTTGACACCTCAAAAAGTTATTTGGTAAAATTATCACTTCTTTCTCTACAACAGGCATATAAACATATATTCATAATGCATTTTGCCAAAGAACGGCAAGGAAGGTGCTAGAGGAAGAAGCATATTTGGAAAAAACTTCTTAAGAATAACAAAGAGCACAATGCTGACGCAACTACCTGGCTCATTCCATATGCAAGATCCCTTCTTGATAGCTTTAGTCTTCCATTTGCATCATCTGGCTTCCCAAGAAACTCAATTTCATCTTCTGTTAATCCTTTAGCAAAAAATCAACCCAGAAATGTCTATAAACAATTAACAAAATGAATAATGAAAGAGCATTAAAAAGTTGTTGTTCCACAATAAACAACAAAGGTAACTTTAAAAAAATATTATGCAGTCAAAAAATAAAGTTGCAAGAAATATTAATTACTTATGGAGACCAAAACAATATAGAGCAAGAATCTTTCCTCTTTCATCAAAACTTCAACCAGTTGTTGGGATTAGGGAGCTAAAAGTGAGAGTTCAAGCTTTTGACTAAAAAACAGAATTTTCAAGGGGCTTTATCTCAATCACAAGTAGAAATTCCAAAAAGAATCTGGGACTTTTCCTAGCAAACAGTGTTACTATTGTCACATCACTATTTCATATTTGATCCTAGAGCAATGTTCACCCTTTTTCACAAAATCCTTGTGCCTGAGGCTAAATTTAATTCCTAGAAAACCAGAAATAATCTTTACAATTGAATTAGAATTGCCTTAGAATCAAAAGCAACAACATCTCTGAAAAACCTTAATTTGTAGAATTGACCATCAAAATAGCACAAAGCTTGTATGTGGCTCCGATTAAGGAGCTAGATATGAGTCTCAACAAAGTAAAGTGTAGAATAAGTACTAAGTTAAGTCTTTTCAACACACATACCAACAATTAGTTCCCCATTTACAACACCTACTGTGGCCGGCATAACATTTTGTTGCTTAATAACTGCCTCAACTTCTAATGCAGTTCTGCAAGAAAACAACAGTTAAAACACAATTACAGAGTTAAAGTCCAATATAATTGTTGATGATAATCTGCATGAGTATACAGACAATACCATTTATTTCCAAAAACCATCCAGAAGTTGAAGAGATTCTGAATATGACTTTGGTTCATTTTGTAGAGATGCAGAACTTGTGCAAACTATACACAAGAATTAGATGGGTATCCTTCATTTTGCTACCAGCAAAGAATTGCTGACATCTTTCACTTTTAGCATACTGAAATGGGATTGCGATTCACCTGTCTTCTTTTTAACTGAATTGCATAAAGACGTTCTTTGATTAAGCTTCAGTTTTGATAGGATTCAAATTTCAGTAGTCCAATCCAGGATGTACTTCTAAACAAAGACAAAGACTTTGCCATCTATCAATCTATAGTTACTGTACATTGACCTATGAATAGGTATTATGTACAATGGTTAGTGTTTTATGCTAAAGGGCATTAAGCTTATAAATGATAAGCAATATTGTATCCTTGCTTTTACAGGCCTCTCTCCATTACCTTACTCTTTTTAATATGAGCTTGCAAGGGAATAAATTCTTAGTGAAATTATCGTCTGCATTGGCATCAATTCAAGATATTTGTGCAGGTGATCAAAGTTCATATACATCTTTAGCACAATCTAGACTAGTACAAATAACGTTTGGGTGCCTGACTCTTGATCCAAAAGCTTAGCTCCCACGAGTCTTCACATACTTTACATTCTCAGGATATGGCATGCCATGGGTTATAATTGTGGACTCCAAAGCAACGACTGGGTCCTTCTTCCTCAGTGCTTCTGCAACTGCAGGGTGGACGTGAAGTAAGCTTTTCTGCTGGTCATGTAAAATCCACCTTCCGTTTGATGCCTTACCATGATAACAACAATACAGTGATCTACGAGTTTTTGTAATGTAATTTCTGGTAATCCTAGGGGCAACATTCCACTTTCGATAATGATCTATCCGGGTCGCTCTTTCTAAAAACTTGAAGCTTTTATCTTTACAAGTTGAAAAAGTATTATTTAATCTCATCAAAGGTATAAATGCCGCCATTTTTGTGAATCAAAACTTAAAAGAAAAGAAGAATACTGTCTAGTGCTGTTTTAGCATTATGCTACCATATAGAATTCGCCTCTTTTCCATTGAGAGGCTAGTGCGATCACCGCAATGTTACCTGGGATTTTTAATGGCCGCATGCGCTTTAACTTTTCCACGAGGAGTTTCATTCTCTTCGTCTAAGTTGATTTGGTAGGTAGATGGTTTTTCGCAAGAGTTGTGTTTAAAACTAGTGCGTTTCCAGAATGCTTAACAGACAGATCTGATTCCATATCATTTATGCCTGGCACATCTCCGTCTTCAAGCGGTTAATGAACTCCTTACCCTTTTCAAGTCTTACCCGAGTTTACTTATACGAATTTAATCAACTACTTCAATATTGAAGGCTTTTTATGGTGGGAACTAAACGTTCTAAAATCTTGAAGAGAAATTTTTTTTATTTAAACTTAAGTATGTTTTTTCTTAAGACCTTCAACTTAACAAACCTCCATGTGCTGAAATTTGAGAAACTGACAATTCGTAATGCAAAATCTTGGCTGTGCGAAGATGTTTATTGTATAACTTTGTTAACAGTTTTTAATGTTATGTAGAAATGGTTTGAATTTTGACAATTTACACTATTTTTTTGTTTGTTTCTGACAGTGTAACTTTAAACCCTTTGTGGCAATCCTTACCATAACTCAAAATGGTGCGGGAAGATAGACCAACTTGGAAGGCAAACTATTTCTTAAAAATTGCAGTAGGTATTTTTCTGGTTATTTAACTGTTGATTACATAGTTAAAGTAAAATATCAACTGTATAATTAGTCTTGAGCTGTGCTATGAAAGTTTTGATTTTATCAACACGTTATTGTGATATGTTTATCTGATTCAACATCACTCTATTTTTGCTTTGAAAGAAATAAAATAAACGCCATATATTATATATATATATACATACATACATACATACTTTCAAGCTCATGCACGGAGTGTAATAAAAATGATATAGATATTCAGAAAAACACTATCTCGTAAATGCTTCGACCAAAGTCTTCATCAGTAATGCTTGGCAAATCAAATGGAGCTAACATATACAAAATCAATACAATAGAATTAATACAATATATTTGATACATATATTTATGTATAAGGATGACAGGTGGCAGCTTAAAATTTAGTGCATTCAAAATCTCTGCAGCACTATATATTTTTGATAATAAAGAAATATTGTTTTTTAGGAATTGATATCTGAGTTCCCAAAGTGCTTTTTGGTAAGTGCAGACAATGTTGGCTCCAAGCAGATGCAGCAAATCAGAATCGCTCTGAGAGGAAGAGCTGAGGTACTCATGGGAAAGAACACAATGATGAGAAAAGCGATCAGAGGCCAGATTGAGAAGAATCCTGCCCTTGAGAAGTTGTTGCCTCACATTGTTGGTAATATTGGTTTTGTTTTCACAAAAGAAGATCTTTTGGAAATCAGAGATGTTTTGCTTGGTAACCAGAAGGAAGCTCCAGCAAAAGCAGGAGCAATTGCCCCTATTGATGTATTTATTGAGAAGGTCAACACTGGTCTTGGTCCAGAAAAGACATCTTTCTTTCAAGCTTTATCCATCCCAACCAAAATTACCAAAGGTACCATTGAAATTCTGGTAAGTAGAACAAAATAATAATTCAATTTAACAAATCAAGTTATAGTGAAACTGACCTAACATGGAACAGTTTTGACAACTATACTAGGCACACAATTACATGAAACTATTGTTTAATTTCTGTCAAAGAATCACCACCTTGTCTATTCGCATACTTTTAATAATAAAATTCAAAAGACTAAAATTATGCACCTGACGGTTGTAAATGGATGGGCTGTTGCTTTCCCTGTTTTAACTTTGACTGACTTGTAGTGACTCCTTTGTCTACTTTCCATTGTCACACCATGTCATGCTGATACATCGTTTCTCGCTCCCCAGCCTAGATTTTTCCATCCGCATTACATCACCATTTCATCATCCTCTCTCATCCCTCGTCAGCAAATTTATTCTTAGATATATCAGTATAAATATAATTGTAAAGTAAGCCAGAGTCAGTCAGAAACAGAGCTACAGAAAACAACAGACAACGCATCGTCATTTCTCTCTCTCGGCCTGGCTCCGTGTTCTCTGCACGTTAAACAAGACAACTTTGGCTCGGATTGTCCATAGAGGTTGAGCAACGCAGTCGGTAGAAACCCATCACAACTCGTTTCTATAGACTCATTTTGATTTGAAATCCTGTATAAAATTAATCACTAAGCTGCTCATTATATGTTGCTTGTACCTGCATTTAATGAATGTGACATCACATTTATTTCAATTTCCTTCAATTCAGAGTGACATCCATCTTATCAAGAAAGATGAAAAAGTTGGTGCCTCAGAAGCAGCACTTCTTTCTATGTTGAAGATTTACCCATTTCATTATGGGCTGGTCTGCAAAACTGGTATGTTTTGTTACAGTGCCTTTGCAAGTTGTTGTTTGTTTCTGTTGGGGTAAAACGATTCATTAAAGTTAGTCTCGTGCATAATGATTTTCAGAGTAGATTGAACCGAACAAAATTTAGCAATCCAACATTTGAGTGTTTCAGATAGTGAATAGTTTTTAGATGGTTTTTCATAATGTCATTCTGTTTGTTACAACAACAGTCAGACATATCTGATTACAGGGTAGGCTACTTTTGTGAGTTATGTTTCAAACAAAGGACTGTCACTGCACTTTGTTTTGGTCTCATTAATCAATTAGCTTGATTTTGCTTTTCAGTTTTTGACAATGGCAGCATTTACAGCCCAGACATCCTTGACATCAAGCCTGATGATCTTGTCAATACCTTCCTCTCTGTAAGTAGCAAGCTATTCGCCAAAGTGTGCTTACAATATATAGCAAAGCAAAATAGGTGGCCTCAATGATTAGTCACTTTCTGATCAACTTCATAATGACTGTTGTCTTGTTGATACTAGGACGGAATGAGAGGTCACACAAGTCTTTGAATTACAAAGAGTGGTGAGAGCAATTCACAACATGGCCACTGACCTTTTATTTGCTGCTTTTCAGGGTGTTGCAAACATTGCTGCAGTCTCACTTGAAATTGGATACCCAACTGTTGCATCTGTTCCACACAGCATGGTGAATGGCTTCAAAAATGTTGCTGCTGTTTGTCTTGAAGCTGACATTGATATCAAAGAGATAGCTACAATCAAAGAGTTCCTTGCGGACCCAAGCAAATTTGCAGTTGCTGCGCCTGCAGCTGCTGCCGCTGAAGACAAACCAGCAGCAGCAGAGCAGAAGGAGGAATCTGCAGAAGAGTCCGATGATGACATGGGATTCGGCCTGTTTGATTAGGACACTTTCTTTTCAGAGGTTCAGCATGAGAAAATGACAATAAATGAACTTGTTCTGTTTCTTTTGCACTCTCTGTTTAAAGCCTTTCTTGGCTTGAGAACTTTTTAATGTATACCATATGATGTTAGAGGAGCAAAGAAATTTATTTTATGTGCTTCACAGTTTGAGGCAGGTAGTAAAAAGGAGAGCTCACAAGCCCAATGCACCTTAGAAAATTCAGCTTAGTTTGGGTGTGACTGACAATGTCATCAATAGGCGGCACTTGACCACTTTCTCCTCCTGTCCTTGAAAGCTCTTGTGTGCATTAACCAAATAAAAAAGATTTCATTCGGGATCGAAAACGTTCGCAGTACTCTCGGGATGGATGGTGCCATTAATATATTTGTTTAATACAGCAATCGTCAAAAAAGCCAAGTTAATTTTTGACCAAGTAAAGGTATTTTTACTGACAGACAAACGCTACAGAAAAAGGTATTCGGGAATGCAAATGCAACTTTTTTATTTCGTACGTTTTGCAAACTTAGAACAAGTAAAAGCCTTAAATTGGGGTTGTCCAATCTAAAATGCCCTTTGTTGCTAACCGGACAATTATGAAGCCATTTCTGATTGATTTTCGACCACTGCCTTCGTCGTCGCCTCTCATTCTGTTTGTTTCTTGTTGGACCCACCCCCCCCGATGCAGTCTTTCCTTGACAAGTACAACTTTATAACGGTTTCCATTCCAAAAAGCAACCCAAGCCTTGAATGTAGTGTAACTATGAGTGTAGCAGATGCTATGAAACTGCATATAAAGCACCAACAGAGTAACGTATTTTTATTAATTTGCAAACACTAACAAAAAACGTCGCCACGGAGAAAGTCATTCGATCGTTCTTCCTATAAGAAAACCCCTACTGAAGGACAAGAAAAAACAGGGAGAAAATCGTTTATAACCGGGAGAACGCAAGGCAACTGGTGAAATAGGATTAATGTGTTTTTTGTTAACCCTGTGATAATTTACAAGCTATGAATAGATGTTTATGAAGTTTCTTGTTATTCTTAATATTATATGATGGCGAAACACCTTTTTGTTCAGATAAAGGTTATATTTGACATTTACAGTTAGTTTTAATGATTCTTATAATGTTCCTGTTCAGCTCATCAAAATAGTTCGTTACACCATTTCTGAACCTTTTTCTATCATAGCAGATTCTTCATTTTTGGAAGGAATATTTCCAGACAAATTGAAATTTGCAAAAGTCACTCCTATACATAAAAGTAATCAAACCTGGATCGTGGAAATTATCGTCCTCTCTCTATTCTTCCAATTTTTAGCAAAATTCTTGAAAAATTGATTAATTCTCGTTTGGTCAGTTTCTTAGGAATAAATGATATTATATATAAACATCAATGCAGCTTTCAAGAAAACAAGTCAACTTCTCTAGCAATTTTAGAGCTTCAATCTCAGCTAATAAACAATATAGAAAAAGGCCTTTTCTCTTGCTGCATTTTCTTGATTTCAGTAAAGCATTTGATACTGTGAATCACGACATCTTATTAAAAAAGTTAAAACACTATGGAATCAGAGGAATGGCTCTCTTGCGGCTTAAATCATACTTATATAAACGAAAACAAGTAGTTTCTGTAAATGGTGAAACTTCAACTGAACGTGAAATAAAATGTGGTGTTCCACAAGGAAGTGTGCTTGGACCCCTGTTATTCCTGCTCTACATCAATGACATATACAACTCTTCCAAAGAGCTAAATTTTCGTATGTTTGCTGATGACACCAGTATTTTATTTGCTAACAAAAATCTTGATTTTATGGAACAAACTGTGAATTCTCAACTGACAAAAGTATCCGAATGGCTATTAGCTAATAAGCTATCATTAAACGTATCTAAGACTCTGTTTACACGAGACCGGTTCCAAAAAGATCCGTATCAATTTGAGTTCACTTAGGCGTTCTGTTTACACGAGACCTGCCTAACCGTACTAATTTGAGATCACCTAGCCGTACTCATTTGAGTTCACCTACGAAATATCATGTGATTTTTACTCTGTGGTTGATAGGGCACAGCAACCAGCAGCTTGATGCAACCAAGTGTAAACTAGCCTCAAGGATCTCCTCTAGTTTAGGTCCCGTGTGAACAGAACGAGCAAATGAACTTTTTTGGAACCTGTCTCGTGTGAACAGGAGTAAGTGAACTTAAATGGATGCGGATCTTTTTGGAACAGATCTTGTGTAAACGGGGTCTAAATCTAACTTCCTTCTGATAAGTCCAAGAAAAGTACCCAAAACTATCAACTTAAAAATAAATGATGAAAAACAGGAAAATTATACAAAATATCTTCAAAATTCAAAATATATGAATTATAATAGATGAAAAGCTAAATTGGAAACAGCATGTAAAACAAGTAAACATTAAAATATCTAAAGGTACTGGAGTTCTGTATAAACTAAGGCATTTTGTACCAAAAACTACTTTACGGACACTTTATAACTCATTCATTCAATCCCATGCAATGAATGGCATATTACATTAGGGGTGCGCAAACAAATCAACTTTAGAAACCCTAAAATGCAGCTTACGAAAAGCTGTTAGAGTAGCTGACTTTGCATCGTACACTGCACATAGTGACCCAATCTTTAAACGTTTGAAACTTTTGAATTTCGATAACCTCTACAAGCTTGCAACAGGAAAATTCATGTTCCAAATAAATAAAGATGCTAGTTCCTCTACTTTTGGAGCGGAATTTCTTAAAACAAAAAAATCTTCGTCATTACAATACTAGACAATCTTCAGCCTTGGTTTTCTCTTTAATCGATTTCCACAAATTTTAAAAAAAGCTTCCTTACATTTGATGGTGTTAAATTATGATATTCTCTGCCTCTAGACTTGAAAAATGCTGCCATTAAACAATCCTTCAAAAGAAACATGAAAAACTACCTTCTAGAGAACCTTTAGTCCTATTTATTCCATTCTAACACAATTTACTGTTGATTCTTACTGTTATTATTCAAACAAAACTTATATTAAATTATCGTCATTTCACGTCAAACTGGGCACATGGCTCCGATAGCTCCTTCATGAGTTTTTTCCATGTGTCCATCAGCTGATCTTATAAATATCTTATGTTGTTCCCTATAATGTAATCTTTATTGTTATTAATGATTGTATCTTAACAACTAGCATGACGTATCTTGTAATTAATTGATTTGTTGCTGAAAAAAAGTTTTGATTTGATTTGATTTTAAACAGCAAGGTAGCCAGCCATAAAGGAAATCATTAACTTTCTCCTCCGCAGCGATCCACCCAAGCATCTTCTTACAATAATAAAACAACATGCCGATGCTGCAAGTAAGGGTACTTTCAGGAACCAGCTTCACATGATATTGATCCAGACTGATGATGGACTTTCGGTGTTGAGCAACTTTGGTTGATATAGCTAAGCATTCCAAAAGACTCGTTTACAGCTTTTACAATATTCAATACAACAATATTCAGAGAATATGCTGTTGCAATTTAGGCCCCTTCCTGTGTTCAAGAATTTGTATTTTATTATCCCAGTGTTGTTGTTCGGTATTCGGGGAATTTTAACAGCGTCTTGTAAGTATAAGAATTGAAATAGTTGCTTGATATATCTTTTAATGTAAAATCGATTCTCCTTTTTAATCATCTCCCTTTTCCCTTTACTTTGTTACAAGTGAATTGTGTAAACTCCCACCCTTTTTTCACCCGCCATTGGCTGAATTGGCCTGCATCATAACTGCTCTGAAGTTTAGTTTGCTGGTTGAGTTTGATGAAGATTTTATGCTGTGAAGAATATTTGCCTAGTTTGGTTATCTCATCGATCTTCTAATATTCTTTTTTGTAGATAGTCGAGCCCTTACAGAGATTTTGAAAGAGTATGACACTTTAAAAAAGGATCATATTAGACATAGAGTGGCTAAAAGAAGTCTCCGTCATGGCGGAAGCTATGAGAGAGAAATACATTTTCATTCTCTTGGCAGGTACCGTATTAGTAATAATTAGTTTCCAATTCTTGTTCCCTGATGTCTAAGATAAAGATATGTGATAAGAAATAGAAATTACCAACATCAAGATTAAGCACAGTTTAGCAAATGATGATTGAATTTTAAAATCATTAGGTAATTATAAAATCTTGTAGTGTCGCAAGGAACACTTAAAATTAGTTTTTTGATAACGTCTTCCTTCTGTATAGTGTTCATTCAAAAATTTTCCTTTTTCGTATCTTCAAAGTATCAAGTCATGAGAGTTAAAAATTTTAGCTTTCCACCTTTACCCTTTATCATATTGTTAGTATTTTTCTGTAATATATGTTTCATAAGAAACCAATTTATAAAATGGCTTTGCCAGATTTGCTTTATACAACTTTGAATTTTGTTGATGTTGTCTATCCTGTATAAAAGGAGATCAAGTTCTAATCTTCATACACTATATCATGTTCATACACTAAACACTAAATTTTGTTTGTTACAGGGAATTTAATCTGCACATGATCCCAGACCATTCAATATTCTCACCTGATTTCAAAGCTGTGGTAATAAGGGGTAATGATGAAGTTCAAGTAAATGTTGACAAGGATAGCTTTCTTACTGGTTATGTAGAGGGTGAGAAGATTTTTGGTTTATCTGTAAACATTATCATATGTTTCAAGGAATATGATCTGCAAAAATCTTAGAATGTTATGAAGTCTTTCTTAACAACATAAGTGCTGATTTGCCATTCAGGAAGTAATAGAAAAGAAGGCCCAGTGCCTGTAGGTCCACCATCTCTCTGTCCGTAAACAAAAGCAGGTCTTACTGGGAATGGGGCATGATTGCTCTTGCATGCCTTCCTTTCCCTAGGAGTGTCAAGTATTGTACACCTTGTTCTGGCATTAGCAAAAAAACTTTCAAACACCCATCGTTTGACCTTCCATTATAACCAACTTCATCTTATTGAATGGGACGCCAAAGTTCAACTCACCAGTCTCCTTGCTTTAGTTTCACACTAAAATATCCCCTCATGAAACACCAGTGCTGAAACTAATCTTCCTTTGTCTTAACATTTCTGCACTTCCTATTTTCTATCCTTTTATGGCTTTTCTTCTTCTGTTCTCAGTAACCTCTGTCAGTGTCAAGCTTCTATGCCAAAATATATCAGACTTGTTCCTATCTGTTCTCTTTCGAACCCCTTCTCTTGGAAATGAGTTTCCAATTGGTTCTTTTTGTTATGTAAAATCTATTTTGTCAACCTGTAACAACTGCATCTCTGCATTAATATTGTCTTGCTTGTTGAAATTTCAATGTGTGTATTATAACATTTGATAATACACTTTTCAGGTGATGCTGGTTCAAAAGTCCAAGCTCATTTGGAAGATGGTATTCTTATGGCCAACATCGATCTCAAAGATGATTCTTATATTGTTGAGGTAAAAGATTATCAATTTGACAAACAGAGCAGTCTTTCTGCAGCCGGATGCTCAAACTTTCCTTTGTAATGAACAGCTGTCAATGATTGGCTCCATTTGACCCTGCTTAATGAAGCCATTATAATAACTTAAAGGGCATCTTGGCTAGCAATTGAAATGTCCCTACTGCCAGAAAAACACCAATGTCCCTACTGCCAGAAAAGTTCTTTCAATAGCATAGCAAACAACTATGACCTGGGCAAATGTAACCAGAGTAAAGTACAAGTAGGGCACTTAAAGTATGGCAAAGGAGAATGTGAAGCTGTTCATGCTGCACACCAGATAAGCAGGTTTTATTTTGATGGGCACCAGAGCCACAGGGGCAGCAGGGGCAGCTAAGTGCCCTCTCCGAGAAACCAGCTCCTGAGAAATTTGAACGGCGTATCATATATTTCATCTTGATATCTAGATGACAGTAATGTATGGGTTTTGATTTTTCTTGAAACATATATATATTAGAATTGATGCAGTTTGTGTTTACATATTACCTAATCCGTGATCAAGTACAAGGTAGTGTGTTTTCGCTGTTCCTTGTTATTTTTAAACGTTATTCGGCCTGGCAGGTGACACAATAGGGTGAATTGGATCAAGAACGCTTTTGGCGACTTTCCTTTTTTCAAAACTCTCACTCTCTCTTCAACAGTTCTTGCTTAAAGTTGTCGCGCCTTGTTTTAACACTTGCACTGTATTCTTTCTCGTTACAGTCATCTTCAAGACACGTCAGTGGAGATCACGATTTCGATATGATTGTGTATCGGCTTTCAGATGTGAGGTCCAATTTGTCAAACCCACATTCCCACAAGGACAGGTAACTGCTTTCTTGTGTTCTTGGTGTATGAAAATGTTATTCACTATTGTAATCTTGGTGCCATGGCAGCCTATTTATAATACCTGTAAAAATCGAATACTCCTTCAAATGAAACGCAGCAACCTGCTTACATGAGAACATTGCTCAGCCTCTTGACATCATCAAGCCTCTATTTGATTCGATCTCGTGTGCCTTTCAAGCCACATGCAAGTCTGGATGCTCATATGTCTTACAAGATAATCATGTTTATAAGAATATTCTACCGTAACTGGATAAGTAAATTTTGTAAGTGCGCAGGTATATAGGTCATATAGAGCTTCAAATGGCTATACCATCCCTTCCTTCTTGCAACCTAGAATGGAAACTGGATAATCGTTAGCATCAGCATGTATCATTGAATTGCCGATTATATTTTTTGTTCAATCATTATTCTGTAATTGCAATTGTTTCCACATTGAAACAACTTTAACATAATTGCTCATTCGTTTGGCGTTTTCTAGTGATGCCTATAATGAATGAGCGCAAAATGTAAATAATAAGCTTCCATTGTTATCCATTTCGATACGTCAGACCTTTGCTTCGTTTTTTGCACCAAACTCTCTCGGTGCATAGTCTTGAAAAATATGAAGTATAACTAACGTTATTGTATGTAAACGATCTTTTTAAATTTGCTGCTTACCCACAAAAAGCTTGGCCCTCCTTTTGGTTGGTGGGACAGATCAATTTGTTTTCAATGTATTACTGTTTCTGTTTTGATATCACATCTCTCTTGGTCTTGGCAGGAAGCTGCCATCGTTTTGTGGCGTCAAGGACCATAACAAAGAACAGAGTCCTGAGAAGTTCTCTCAGCGTAAGTAAAACTTTTGCAGAATGATTCATCCATCAATCTGAAAAAGAGCGGTTCTGAATACCTCTCTGAAGTCTTTCTCGTATTCTCTCTCAGCGTAAGTGAAACTTTTGCAGAATTATTCGTCCATCAATCTAAAAAAGAGCGGTTCTGGACTTCTCTCTGAACTCTTTCATCGTAGAATCTTTAGTATGAAATCGAGCTTGAAATACCTTTTTGCGCGCAAAGATCTTCTTACTATTAGCAACCCAGTTCCAGCCCTTTACAAGACTTGCTTTATTCCGCCCTCATCTGTAAGGGAGCCATGCGTTTGACTTTATTCTCATGAGTTGCCCTTAGCATTCGCTTTGCTGAGTGTTGGATGTTTCGTTTAGTGCTATGTAGGTGTCTTTGCTTTTTGGAACGATCTATGCAGAATAATTCTAACGTTTATTTAAGATGATAAATTCTATTTTGAAAGAATCATAATGACACTTAAAGTTTGTACATTTGGTGAAGATATTTTAGTCAAATTTAAGTTTTGCATCTTAATTGATTTTGGAAAGCGACATTTGAACTTTTGAGTTCGCTCGATAAAGGGTCCTTTAAACGGGTCTTTGGTAAAATGAAAATCGTCTTGATAATTGAAAGTCAATAAGACTACAATGGCTACAAAAGGCGTCCTTTGCCTTAAACATTTTCTCTTGCAAAAGTATCAATCTAGGACAATCACACGAATTGTTGTTATTTATATCGCAATGTGAAGATCTGCTTTGCTAAAGGTAGTGTTCAGAGTTCACATAGGGAATGCAAAACCTTCTTTGGCGTAAAGGTTTAAAGAGCAGTCTGATCTCATCTGAATCTTGCATCCTGTAACTTAAGCAAATTTTCTTTTCCTTGTGTTTAATGCGATTGCCTTTGATCGTGTTGTTGTTTTATTCTCTGTAGTTGTTGCTTGAAGGATGTATAGAATAAATGACTTTCTTGACTTAGTAAACAGCTAAAGAGTTGTTTATGACATCGAATGTTATTGGGCTTTCAGATCTGGTCCCCGAGGAGGAAGAAAGTTATTCCAGGAAGAAGCGCTCGACCCTGTCTCCCATTGAGACATATGACACGTGTCATTTAGCCCTAGTCGCCGATTACCTGTTCTACGATCACATGGGACAAGGAAAAACAAGCACGGCAATCAATTACATGGTAAAGATTCGTTTCGACTGCCTCAATTTACGACATTTTATGATTCTTATTTGGAATCTCTTGTCGTCTGCGACAAATGATGTTGGCATTTCAAGAACGCTTCTCTTTCTCGGGAGACAGCTCGACTGCATCAGTTCTTTTCAGCAGCAATTCCTGCTTCTGCAATTTTTACTTCAGCAATATTGCCATATGAAAAATTTCGCAATCTTTCTCTTGTGCTTTTGTGCCGTTCATCAGTTATTTTCTCGCAAATGCTACTTTGTATCTTAGTTGAATTCTATCACGAAAGCGTTTGAAGGTATGTAGAATGTTAAACACGCTGTTTTTCCTAGCTGTCAGTCATCCAGAGGGTTGATCAGATTTACAGATCAATAACCTGGCCTTCAGGAATGAGGAACATTGGTTTTGAAGTCCGCAAAGTATTATGCTTTCTGTATTCATTTTTTGCTGCTGTTTTCCTTGTTTATTGAATTTGTTTTTATTAGAAAGATTTGCCATGACATTCACGTCCAAAAATTGTTGAAATGTTGTCAAAAGGGGAGGATTGCAATAACGATGGACCTAAGTTTACAATTTTTGGGCAAGAGAACTTGGTGTCTTGATAAGAAAACGGAAAGAAAATTTTGAAATTTTTAGGAGGAAATGGAGAAGATGTTGAGCATGAATTTAAAATGTTGCTGTGAAGCCATATTTGAATCACCAGTAAAAACCACTCAGTGATCCGCATTCGATTCCGGCTCCATTTGTACTCCTCATGAAAACTTGCATTGCCATTTTCGCCATAAAATTTCGTGATCATTGTCGGGCCGTAGGTCATTCTGCACAGTGAACCGAGCTCCTCTTCTGGTCCTGCTTACAACCAATACAGACCGAAGGCGTGGGGAGAAGAAGATCTGCTCTCTGTGAGTTTCCTCTTTTTGGTCTCAGCAATTGTGCCAAAAACTTCTTTTCTTGCTAAAAAATTGCTTAATGCACATGATACTCTGTTGATCTGCTTTCAATTGTTACTGCTTGCAAGGTGGGGCTTACATTAATATGCTTTGAGCTTATGAGCACTGATTGATGACAGAGAAATATATGGAAGGATGCGTCGTATTTTCCGCTTGCTGTCCTGTTTTCAGCTTTGATTGATTCTCTTTGTTGCATGGTTGTTAGCAGTTTTGAATTTGATGTAGAGCTTGTTGGTCAGTAGGACAAGACTTGTCTCGAGTTTCGTATGTCTATGCTTTCAACGTGAACGAGTGACGTCATGAAATTCATTCCAAAATACTAGAACCCAGTCCTTAAGCATCTGCAGGGGCAACATTTTGCTGTTGCCCGCAGCCATATACTACCGTTAGTCTCTCGGTAACATAAAAATGATGTCCTATTGATTTTCGCACAGGCGTTCAGCAAAGGAAGGTGGAAGGACAATAGCATTTGCTTAGGCCACTTGTTCACATATCAAGATTTCCCGTACGGCGTCATTGGTGTCGCGTATGTTGGCAGCGCAAAAGTTGCAAGTGTTGGTGGCATCTGTTCTCCTGGTACGTAGGGTGATTTTTTAGGAAACTTAATGTTTCTCTGATTAACTGCAAAGGAAAAGACTGTGATCTCTCCCAAAGGCAGCATAGCTTGTCGACCTCTCTGATAGGCTGTGAAGTCGAGAGGATGGCCCTGCAGAAGTTTACATAATAACGTTCGAATTTTGTGAACAAATATCGACGTGGTTCAAATCGAGAGAAAGAGTGACAGTTTTGATGGGTGGATATGGAAGAAGGGTATTATTATTCTGGAGTTGTCACGAATAATTTATCAAGCAATATTGATTAGAGCTGCAGTGTTGACACAGAAGCGTTTGTTTTTTCGTATTTGATATAAAATTCCTTTTCCTAAAAGTTCAAAAGTTCGTTGTATAGATTTGAATGTAAATATCTGTTATTCACATCGCAAGAAAAAAGACAAAAGAATGACGGTAAAGTGGCAGCATACAATGCTAGTGTTATTGTTTAGAAGTGAGTTGTATTAAAAAACTGAAAATCTACCTGTGTCTTCATGTGGGTCTTTTTCAGTCTACAAGAATTCAAAAGGGGAGACCACCTACTTGGCCAGTGGGTTAAGCAGCAGCATGAACTGGGGCAGGCGGCTTCTGACGTCAGAAGCTGATGTGGTTACAGCCCACGGTATGTCCATTGCACGTCGTCGTTGCTCGTCATTGCTCGTGTAGCCCCAAAGCTTTTCACTGGACTTGACGTGGCTACACACCCAAGTCTCATTCGATTTTCCTGCTACGGAAATCCTAGTCAAAAACATGCAACCCCAGTTTCTAATATTAGGCATTTTTTGGAAAAGATATTCCAAGAAGATCAGTTTCCTTGTTCTCTTTCTCTTTCATCGTTCCCCTTATAATTGCAATCGTGACAATTGCACAGAACAATTCTTCTCACACTCATATGTCTTGAAAGGTGGAAGGTGCGAGTGATTTGCAACAGGAGGGTTGGCTAGCCCGATCTCTGATACAGTTTAAAATTATTTTTTTTAAAGTTGGAAGTTCACTATAAACCATCAAGTAGAATTCTTTCCGAGAAACAGCTTAATGGTAGTTCCTCACATTTATTAACCCAATTATATGCGGCCATAGCATTGAAAGTGACGACGGTTATTCGTGTGGTCAATGTTTCTCAAAGCGTTGGGAAAAGCCAACGATGGTCAGATATTGATAGTCAGATATTGATAGTCAGATATTGATAGTCAGATATTGATAGTCAGATATTGCGTCATCGACGATTCGTGACTGCAGTAACTCCTATTACATAAACTTAGGCTGCAGCAGATAAAGTTTATTTGTAGACGTGTTCAAAGAAAGAAGACATATTGGCATATTGACATCAGACGCGTACAGAAGACATATTGATCAGGCGCACTGAGCTCTTTTGTCGACTGATATTTCTAGGACTATTAAGCCATTGAAAGAATACTTCTGCGCATGCCAGTCTTCTCTGTTCCTCTTGGAGAGAGTGGTATTGGTTTCACTGTGGACCCACCATCTCGACGTCCCTCCCACTGTCTGGTTGAGACTTGCCAGGACTGAAGCTCTTCTTTTATTTTATTGTTGAAACATTGGGACAACAGCCTACTTTGTTAATTAATCAAGGTGTGATGGCATAATAAACTGGTTTGTAATTGTCTGGTATTCTGCCAATACAAGCCGCAATGACCTCCCCTTGCATAAGTCTTATTCGATAAGGAAGATCGGTAGGCCTAGGTTATGACCAGGGTCATAAAGTTATACGCATTAGAACCACGTGTTGAGTTCGGCTTTGTAGCAAAAGTGTTGCACTAGCTCTCACAACCTGACGAAACTTGATGCGTCCTAGCGCTTCCAACAGAGATATTCAGTTCGATCGCTGTTTTTCATTGGTTTAGTACTTTTGATGAAAAACATGACCCCCCAAACAATAGCCTGAATAGTTAATGTTATTTTACTTTTTAAGAAAATCAACTTTGCGCTTTGAGGTTTTTTGTTAAAGAAGGAAACTTCTTGCTCCTACAGTCTTTTTGCAAATACAGTTGCATACAATTGCACAGGCACATTCCACGTGGCTCTGCTGTTTTGTAATTGGTATAAAGTTTTCTACGCATCTGCCTGGCATCATTACCAAGACTTCAGTACAATACCTTGCAGAATAATCGATTCAGTTTGAATTATAAAAACGTCAAATGTCTAGGTGTGGTACATGTTTCTAGTATTTCCTATGCTCGTTGAATCTTTTTCTGATATTCTAATGTATTCTTTGTTCTTTTTCATGCAACTTCGATTGGATTATTACAGAACTGGGTACGTGTCTACGTCTTCTTGATACGTCAGTGAATTTTTTAATTTCACTTTTTTGGTAGAAGGTGAGCCCTAGCTTCGCCTTAATTTACTTTGACGTAGGCAATGCCGCAAGGGGATGAGTCATTCCGCAAACAAACCTCTGGAAGAGCGTTCCTTTCGCAAGCAGCTCCAGTAGGGATCTCAGAAATCTCATGGAATTACTTTGATATTCTTTAGTACTGTTTGAATGACAACGTATGCAGAATGACTACTCAGAGGGGTGTGGTCACTTAATTCCTCTTTTTGTCGCCTCTTTTCTTTTATCACCACCATAGCGAATATTGTTTCTAGTCTGCTGCACTCCTATTTTCTGTTGTCTCTGGCAGCATGAGCTTCAAATCTTTGATTGGTTAATACAGCAGACACACCCCCGAGTTCTGACCAATCAGATAACTGTAAACAAACGCCAACGAAGGCCATTTTTATTCATTTTAGCGCTACCCACTAAAATTGCCCGGTGTAAAATCTGTTACGATAGATTTCAAAAATTTTAACTGAATCGAGCTCATAAAACGTAAGAGCAAATTTTTGTCGCGAACTTTCTCTATATTCTAAATATTCTTTAAATGAGAGCATCCTAAAGATGACGATTGCATTTCTACACTATACACTGCAAACATTTATCTTAATATTTCCTAAACTGAACGTAAAAGTCGGGTAGTGAAATAAAATTCTCGAAAACATTATCAAAGAAATCTACATGGACAACTTCATTCGCTTTTTGTCGATTGACCAGCTTCGTTTTTTCATTATGAACTAGGCCAAATTTCTATCATAAGCATATGTAGCTAACTCACCTACCTAAATATGCTCAAAACTTTTGATGATATACAGCTTGGCGTTTCTGTTTCATTTTAAAACTGTTCATTATCCAGTGACAAAGTAACTTTGTAGCATCGCAAAGTTATTTCTTTCGCCTGTCTTCATTTCTGCGACTGGGATTCTGACGTGATTTCTAACTGGCGCGAAAAATCTTGTCACGTGAGATTCTTTTAAGTTCACATAAAGGAGGGAATGGTAAAAGCTAAAGGCGGCTTTCAACTTGCCAACAGCACGTTCACGGTCCTTCCTGGATGTGGCCATTCGTTTCACGATGAATGCTTCAAACTAGGTCCGAATATCTGTCCTATTTGTACCAAAGAGCTCGAAAAAGCCGTGACATCTTTGGCAAGCAAAGCATCTGATGCCATTTTAAGCCCAGCTTTATCGGTCAACAAAGAGGAAGACGAGGAAGTAGATGATGAATATGATTCTAGCGATGAGATAGAACCTGAATGCGAGACGACGATTTTGCCTAGCAGACAAATGCAAATACATAGGGAAATTTTTCGATGGGGACTTATCCCTGGCCCCGGCGAACAGAACGAACACTGTGTTTTACACACAACAACGTTTTTTATTCCTATAGATAGCTCGTTTTCATCAATCCTACCTTCCCTTTCAAAAACTACCTAGTCCAGGTCGTTTCGGGTAGAACAAAATGCAGACATACACATAAAACTCAAACAAAAAGAACAAGTACCCCTTTCACTGTCAGCCAAAACTCTGAAAAACTAAACCATTGGGAAAAAGTAAAATTTTCCTCTATCACAACCCCCTTTATAGCTATCCGTAAGAAAATTCTTTAGCTTTTACCATTCCCTCCTTTATGTGAACTTAAAAAAATCTCACGTGACAAGATTTTTCGCGCCAGTTAGAAATCACGTCAGAATCCCAGTCGGCAGAAATGAAGACAGGCGAAAGAAATAACTTTGCGATGCTACAAAGTTACTTTGTCACTGGATAATGAACAGTTTTAAAATGAAACAGAAACGCCAAGCTGTATATCATCAAAAGTTTTGAGCATATTTAGGTAGGTGAGTTAGCTACATATGCTTATGATAGAAATTTGGCCTAGTTCATAATGAAAAAACGAAGCTGGTCAATCGACAAAAAGCGAATGAAGTTGTCCATGTAGATTTCTTTGATAATGTTTTCGAGAATTTTATTTCACTACCCGACTTTTACGTTCAGTTTAGGAAATATTAAGATAAATGTTTGCAGTGTATAGTGTAGAAATGCAATCGTCATCTTTAGGATGCTCTCATTTAAAGAATATTTAGAATATAGAGAAAGTTCGCGACAAAAATTTGCTCTTACGTTTTATGAGCTCGATTCAGTTAAAATTTTTGAAATCTATCGTAACAGATTTTACACCGGGCAATTTTAGTGGGTAGCGCTAAAATGAATAAAAATGGCCTTCGTTGGCGTTTGTTTACAGTTTCTTGTTATCTGATTGGTCAGAACTCGGGGGTGTGTCTGCTGTATTAACCAATCAAAGATTTGAAGCTCATGCTGTCTCTGGCAATTATTAACAATATTCTTGGAATTCTAGCCACAGTTGAATTCTAGCCACAGTTGAAAGATGTTAATTATTTCTTTGTTTGTTTTATTTATTTCTTTAAGGTTTGCGATGTTGGCTTATGGCTGCTGTCAGCAATTTTAGTTTCACTGATTCAGCTATTGTAAGCTATTTGATAAACCCAATGGTAGTTATAGGTTTGAAGAATTTCTGTGAATTACGTTGCGATTAAGCTCTTGCTTTATTGATGCAGATGGAAAATGTTGAAGACTTCATCAGATCAAACCCAAAGTGATAGATTTTCCGCCGGAGTCTTCACTCTAGCCTCTTTCCGATGCTTAAAGTCAGAATAATGGTCAATACTGTCTTTTGAATTTTGCCATTTTGTTTTCGGTAGGCCATAACTTTGGTTCAGATCATGACCCATTTACAAGCGAATGCTCGCCTGGTGAATCAAAAGGAGGCAAATTCATAATGTACAGTACCTCGGTGTCTGGACTCAAGTTGAACAACAAAGTAAGTTCGCCTTAAAATTGAAACCGTTTTTATCTGTTGTTACCTTGAATAGTGACAGATCTAACCAGCGCCTTCTTAAGTTTCGCATTAGGTGCACTAGTAAAAAACTACATAAGAGCTTCTGCCGATCCGTGACATCATATAAAAGTAATTTTGAATAATATTCAACCCTGCTTAAGTCTCCAACCTAAAGAGATGGGAAGAGGGGAATTTTTCAACCATGGAGACCAACATTGGAATGGAGACTTGCAGAATCATTCTCATAGTATGGCCTAAGCTTGTACACGAACTTTGAAATTAGACACTGCTATTTGTTTTCTTTTTGCTGCTAATCATTTCACTGACTCCATTTGCTTGCAAGACCTATTCTTTATCTTGCTTTGCTGTAACTTTTAGGGCTGTATAAGTAATATTAATCGTGTACAAGCTGGGTATAGTTTGAGGAGCTGCGCAGTTACATTGCCAAGCGACCAGAAAGCAGCATGTAGGAAGCTTGCCAAAGAAGTTTACTAGCAAGCAACATTCGTCAGATAATGATCAGAAATGTCCAACTGTTTTCGGGTAGAATAATGTTAAGTTGGGTAGACTGGTTTTTTGGTTCCTAGGCAAGGTGTGGCTCAAGTTGAAGTAATGAGGCAGACGAACTGATTTCGCAGTTAGAAGCCGATTCTAATTAACTCGCGTGAAAATATTTAAAAGCAGCCAGAAATGGATCCTTGGGACTTTTTCGGGTGTACTTTTCGGATTATACCTGGATTATGAGTATCAACTTGCGAAAATTAACCACGCAAACATTTCTTTTAGAAATTCTCAGCCTGCAGTCTCAGGTCCATTGACAAAGTATTAGTGGCAAAGCGAACGAGATGCTTTAAAAGTGAGTATTAGCCGTTGTCATTTTAACTGCTATTTCCACTGCAATTTGCTGTATTCCACCTCATATCTTCGCCTTCAAAGGCCACAGGAGGTTGGAACCGGAAAAGGAAATGGGCAAAATTCAATGCATTTAGGGCGTCTTTCTGGACCTTTATTAGAAAATAACTACGACAAACAATATTGCTTGAAATGAGAGCGTGCTTTGTAATGCTAATCCTCCTTAGTGGTTGGTCCGCTAGCTACCCAATGATTAAACGCACATGGCAAATAACGAATGTACTTTTCCCTTATTCTTTTCCTTCTGACCAGCTTAAAAATCTAAAGCTTTGAAGAAATAATGATGATTATTTCCGTTCAGCTATAGAATGCTCCTGATATGTACAATTTTCTATCCAACCGCACTGCGCTTTCACTGAGAGCTAAATGAAGTTGCCCCTTTTCTGTCCCTTACCGCCGAATTTGTTCACATGAGAGGGGCAATCTTGCTCTAAGCATGGCCCTTTTCAAATGTTTTATATGTGGACATGCAGTAGTGCCCTACGTATAAGAAACACAATTTTAAGAAACATAGACTCTATTTACTTAAGGAAATAGCGCCTTTGATAAGAAACTGGCAAAGATCTGAAAAAGCTTGTTTCTTATTGAAAAATTTTCAATGTCAGTTGATCCTTTTTAAGCAGAACAAAGCATCAGTCATTCTGCACTGGTCGTATGAAAAAGAATTTTGAATGCAAACTTAGCAAAAAGCATTTTTATGAAATGTTTGAATCATTTTCTATATAGAAAAACTTACAAATACAAATCAAAGTAGTATACGGTACTTTCAACACAATCATTGAGCTTATGTCTGAGATGATCCATAGTATAATATGGTTTTCGTATATTTCAAGATTATTGTCTAGACCATTTATTCTGTTTGGGAATAGAGATGGAGCTAGCAGAGACGTGGGGGTGGGGTGAGGGGGTGCATGCATCGCAACAGGCATTGCGTTTCAAGAGCGAATTCAACATTATCGGATCGAATGAAGACGTTTTATCTTCTGCTTTCCACCGCCCGAAGAAACGATTTGATTCAAGGATCAAGGGTATTTGCGGCAACGAGGAAATGAATGTGGAGATTAGCATGGTTATTAGTGCCTTTTCGCCTTGGTTCTAGTTCTGTTCTAATCCGGATTTACTGATTGGCAACAAAGTCTGCTGGTTTTGCAGAGCGATTAGCTCGGAGTCGTAATCGGGTCGGATTCCAAGTTGAAATAGAGATTGGCTTTTTGTGTTTACTCGTTGCTATTGCAGCTGTTCCCCACAGGCGCCAGGCTGACTGTGGTCGACTCGGCTGCATCTTCTCCCTGTGCTTTGTTTTCCCGCCCGGAGGAAATGGCGAATTTTATAATAGGAGCATTTGGCTGTTTGCCCTTCAGAATAGGTTTCAGTGTCCTCGATTTACAGCAGTGTTGCGCTATGCTAGAAGAGGCTTGCTTAATTAGAAACGCGGTTTTTATCACCATGGGCATCTCTCCCTGCAGCTGCATACCTGCTTTGCATTTTGAGTGACTGCACAGTGATTGGTTCTTCCAATTTAGCAGCATTGTCACATAATAAATGATTTGAATTCTCGTTTAATGTTCCATTATTGCTTGCTCATTTATTTTTATTTTTCCATTTGCTACGATCTATACCTTCTATGTTCCTCATTCCAAATGTGCGTATTGAGTCATCGGAGTTCCCATAGTAAAGAACATAAATGTTCGAACAAAATTTACAATTTACTTGTAAGGGAAGTTACGCGCGAAAAGAGCTTCATATAATCGTAAAGCCATCTACTCCCAGGAAAATAGACTATTTCTTGATAACTAAGTGAGAGGCCAGAGATTATGAAAATTCGACTTTCTAAAGCGAAGGTTCGACGTAAGTTCTCTGTTGCCTTCAATTGAAATCGCAATTCAAATGCCAACTTTATGTTTGATGCGGTTCTTTATTTTGTACTGCTGAGTTAAAAGCTGCTAAACTTTAAATTTTGTCCTTGACAAAGTCGCTGCGAAGGGTGGGCAAAACTCTGAAAGGTGGTTTTCAAAATTTGTCTGAGCTTAGAAAATCATGGTTTATTGTAGATTGGTAACGATATGACCGAAGCTAACGGGGGTAATTTCGGTATTTAATTGCAACCAAGGTTGTTTGTGACAAAATGTGCGGGTCTTTGAATGCCAGGTCTTTAAAATAACGTTTTAGTTTTTTGTTAATCATTTTTCTTGTCAGTTTTTGCTTTCTGACTTTTTCAAATTCTAACTGCTTCATAAAATTTTCCGATGACTCCATGTCTTGAACTAACTTTTTAACCTGGTGCCAACTCTGGGGCGTGAACGGATGATGGCGAGGCCAGCTAGTAATGGCAACTGTCTCCTTTCGTGGTCACTTGATCGTAAGATGTACCGAAGTCAGACGAGTGCTCTTATTCCGAATAAGCTTAGTACCAGTTGGTACCTAGGCTTCAAAGCATCTTGCAAAAAGCTGGCGTCACTTGCTATGGACTTTCAGGGAAAGGAATACTTGTCTGCTTTTCTTCGAAATATCGCAAGCCCAGCTTTTCCTTTGCAATATTTACAAAAACACGGTTTACACATTTTGGTTTCTCTTTACAAAGCCACTTTCATACGCAATGTCCAAACAACCTTTAGCTGCATTATAAAGTGTCTCTTAAAAAACCTCAGACAGATGATTTCTTTTACTCCATTGTGCTTTAATTCAATCCCCAATAATGTTTACTAAACAAGATAAATATAAATCTTCATTAAAAAGTTTTTGGTGAAATTCAGTTGGACATTAATATGATTATCAAAACCAAAACTTGCAAACACTGTTCGGCACCATACTGAGTTGACAAATTTTGTTTCAAAATATTCGTTGTGCCACAAATTGTAGAAATTTAAAAGATTAGAAAATATTCTTTCTTTTAATAACTTTGTTGGTGTATCACAAGAATTGATTAAATTTGTCTGCTGCATTTCGATACGTTTACGTCTAGCCTTGATTTTGGCTTAAGAAGATTGCACTGCTCTGGCGATTATTTAATTACAGTTGTTTGAAAAAGCTGAAATGCAGCCCTTTACTGGCCCAAGGCATGACCCCATGGGTCGTCATGTTCCTGGGCAAACATGTCGGCTTCAGGCCGCGATAATCTACACTGAGATAACTCTGTTGGAACGAGCCAGCGGTCCCTAGATTAAGCTTGCTTCTCACCACCTGCACGTAGATATTTTTGATTTTGAAGCATTCAACGCCGGCTCTGCCTTTCTCTTATGCAAACTAAGTGACTTTCATCAGAGGCTCTTCCTGTGTCCATGGACCATGACCTGACCCCCTCCCACTCCCCCTCCCCGCTTCCCCCTCCCACTACCCCTCCCCGCTCCCCCCTCCCCGCTTCCCCTCCCACTTCCCCTCCCCGCTCCCCTTCCCCGCTTCCCCCTCCCGCTTCCCACTCCCCCTCCCACTCCCCCGCTTCCCCTCCCCGCTCCCCTCCCCGCTTCCCACTCCCCTCCCACTTCCCCTCCCCGCTTCCCCTCCCCCTCCCCGCTTCCCCCTCCCCTCCCCGCTTCCCCCTCCCACTTCCCCCTCCCCGCTTCCCTTTGCTTCTTCTGCCGCAGCGTCACCGCGAAAAGACTAATGGTAATGTATCTTTGTTGCTAATTTTGTTACCTTTTAACACTGTCTTTAAAGGAGAACTGACACGCAAAAAAAAGTTTGCCTTATTCTACGCAGAATGTGCCACTGAATTCAAATCTGATAATTTTTTTTTCATTAGCGTCACCATTTTCCTGTTTTGCGCACTTTTACACGTCAATTACGTCACTGCCATTTCTCGGGAATTTTCCGAAGCGGAAACAAGATTATCGCAACGGGTCGTTAAAATTGATCGGCTGACGTCACAAGTGACATGTTTATAAGGCCGTCTATAAGGATTTGACCATAACGGTAGAAACTGATCCAAAACTTGGTGCTCTACAGTAACTTTCTGCCTTAAATAAACTTAAAAAATGGTTCATTGTGCTGCCTATAATTGCACTGGAGTTGGAAAGTCTCTTTTTCGCTTCCCGACGGATCGTGATCTGTTAAAACGCTGGCTTGCAAACCCGAAGCGGGAAGATTTTAGGTCAATGTTTGGGGGGTTTAAAACCTTTATACTCCGACGACGGAAACTGGCTGCAAATGTTTTGCACTGCACAAGAAGGTATAACTTTACGGACATTTCTGCCAAGCCTTCGCCAAATCCATCAGATGAATTGTCGATATGCAACGTGCCTAAATAACCTGAAAATGAGACGTTATAAAATATCGTAAATGTTAGACTAGAATCAATACACGGTAGAAAAGGGGCTATCAAAGAGCAGTTAATATTTTGTCGTTTGCTTACTCGCAAGCAGGAGTATCATCTATATCTCCTCCTTGCTCTTTGTCAACAGATTGATAGATTGCCGTATCTGTGGGGTTTCCGCACAGCAAAGGCTTTCCCTCCCACATGGTGACACAGTTGCCGCATTGGCAGCCCAAAATTAATTTAAAAGTATATAAAATTCAGAAGGAAAAATTCTGAGCAAGATTTTGTCGGTACGGGCATTCACGAAACTTTTAGGTCAAATTGACCAAAAAGACCCTTCTGACAAAAACATCCAAAACCGAAATAAATGACTAATTTATGGAAACTCGATATCATATTAATGAAATAAATTCATGTTTATTTCTAAAACAACTTACCAGTTTGTATTTCCAATTCGTCCTGTGTTTATACCGCCATCTTCTTCACTACTACTGGATGACGCAGCCGAAGCAACAGTACCAGGTTGTGGCTCAAACATAAACGGTTGAATGTTTCCAGCCACTTCGATATCCGGGTAAAAAAACTCCGATTCTGAGTCAGAATCCATCGAATTGTTGAATTACCCGTCAAAAATGCTAAAAAGATTCACAGCCTAAACACTACACGAAGACGTGTCTGTAGCGTTTTGTAAAGGTTAACTATAGCGCCATATTGTACGTGCTGAGAACATGTCACTTGTGACGTCAGTGATGATCGCCCACTCGTGTCGATTTTCGCCTCGACTCACAAATAGTCGGGATAATTGTCGTTTCTCAACTTTGGACGTCTATCTCTCAGAAACGGTAAGCGTTATGTCAAAAATTTCTTCAATACCCTTATTTTCTCGACACAAACTTCAATTTTAGCCACACTTTTTTTTGCGTGTCAGTTCTCCTTTAAGTTCAGATGTCAATTATTAACATTTGCGTTACTGTCATCTGTTTTTTGCGTAGGCAAAGTTGGCCAGTATTGTGGCAATAATGAGGTTGAGAAGAAACAGAATGATCCTTCGAAAAGTGAGGATTGTGACCCCGGTCTTGATGCCAAAATGAATGATACGGACAAATGCTGCAGCACAAATTGCAAGTTCAAGCCGGGGGCAGTTTGCAGGTAAGTGATTCCAGGCTTCTTTTTAGTTGTTCTTTTGTAGTAGTTGTTGTAATTGAAGCATTTCATATCCAAGAGAAATCCCTATAATAAAATGATCCACTAGCCTGGTCTTTGATTACTGATAAAAGTGGCCAGTTTCCTCCGCTAGGTCTGGACCTTGTAGGTCAATTCAAATGAGGGGATCTTTTACTCTGGAACCTGGGTGGTCATCCAATGAGGATAAAAATTCTCCATATTTTTGACTAAAAACACTGCAGTGTAAAACACACTGAACGCATGGGAATTTCACAGGACAGAAATAATGAATATATTTGCAACTACAACGTTATTGCCAAAACAATTAGCTCTTAGCCAACGAGGTTTTTTTCTTCTGTTTCCCTTTTGTCATCACAACGTTGCAAGGGAATAATATTATTGTTAGCAATGCAGAATTAACTGCGATATTTTCTTTATTTTCATGAGATTATACGTCATTTTGTCTTGTTTCTTCGCAGCGATACAAACGCACCGTGTTGCCAAAACTGTAGGCCGGCTAGTAGGCTGAAGAAATGCAGAGAGAGCTTCCCTCTAGCTTGCCAAGGGGAGACCTACTGCGAGTATCTTTTCGCCAGTCACATTGCCCTAATGGGAGCCCCTATGTCCTAAAAGGGTTTTACTTGAGTTTTGAAAAATCTAAATAATCTGCGACTATCATGCCCTTCTGTTACTTAAGGTCAGCATGCGAAATAGTTTTATATAGAAGAATACGTTTAATGAATAGATAGAGTATCCCTATAAGGTTCGTTCGCTAGATTATCCAAGGCACATAAGTCCATGGGTGGCACAGAAGTCGCTTGCAAACAACGGAAGGTTGTCTTTTTTCTGTCCGCTATTTTGTGTAAAATGCTGTTGTTTCTTTGGTTTTTATATAATGTATCATATTTGTAAAAGTGACTTCTTCAAATATATTCTGTGGCAGTGTCTATCCAAAAATTACTTTACAACGACCCAGGCGGGCTCTATGGATACCCGAGTAAACCGTCTCAGCTTTCGAAGCCGGCGAATCCTTGGAGGGGTTAATTTATAATTGATCCTCAATCACCATAATGTCCAGGCAGCCTCTTTATTCTGACTTGCGTTTGAACCCTCTTCCTGGCCTTAGACTTCGCCCATTGTCTTTCCTTGAATCGAGACAGTGGCATCAATACCCAATGCCCCGAGGCGCCGAAGTTGTCTGGTGTCCCTTGTGCTTATTCCCAGTGAGTCATCCAACTTTGTTCTTGCCATCATTGCACTCTGATTGGTTTCATTTTTCGAGTAACTAATAGTGGTTTCGCATTTTCTGCTGAATCTCTTCGCTATGAATGCTGTAGAAAATATCACAACCGAGTTCAGTGGCTTGTCAACATTCTATTGATGCGTGATGCTTCTCCATCGAGAACTATTTTTCCTTCTGTGCCGCTAGTCTAATTTCTAAAGCCCTTTTTGTTTTGCTTTTTTCAAGAGGGAAGTGTGTGAATGGAGTCTGTCTTACACTTTGCGAGCAGAAGGGCTTAGTCTCCTGTTTGTGTTCTGAAGGTAAGAGAGTCATTAACAAATCTTCAACGAGTAACTGAACTTGTTCATCTATTGTCCATCCAATGCTTGTCCATGGTTGCGGTTATTCCAACAAGACCAAAATTAACCCTATTTGCAAGGACAATTCGCTGTGAATTTGCTAACGATAATTCATAGCAAATTTCTTCTTCTTCTTAAATAATTTGTTGCAATAGCTTTAGTAATGTCGGCTGTGAATCGGAATGTTCTCGAGAAGTGACATTTTTCGATTAAGGAACCCCTATTTGCACAGATTCCAGCTAGGTCTCAGCAGTATTGGTTGGTAAGTTACTTGTTTTGTTAGCTGGCGACATCTGCAAGATTTGTTGTGGAAAGGCAAACACCACCAACACGTGCCAGCCGGTTGTCATCAACGGCACGACACTGAACCACAACGACGGTGGACCATGCGACACCGGATCATTCACCGGATCTTGCGTAAAAGTAGGTGCAATCATCAGCGGTTGTCTCGCATTTGACTCGTGATAATTTTCTCGCTCTCCTTACTTCAAAATCAGTTTGTACTGTTTGTATCTAATTTACCTCAACCGTTGCACAATCCTTTGTAGTCATCTGTCTTCTTTTGCTAACAATTTTATCATGTTTTGAAAGGGGTCCTGCAAGAAGACGCAAAAGAATGTTTTTGACCATTTCCTCAATCTCTTGGAAGACTTCACTGCAAGCAAATTCGGTATGCCTCCGCATCTCGTCGTTTGCCTCAGTTGCAATTTTTCGAGCTCAAACGTTTAAAGTTCACATATGCACGATAGATGTCAATAGATAGGTGTCAATGCCTCTCTTTAGAAATTGTCATTTTTAACCTCTAATTGGTTTTTGGGTCAATGATTATAGTTTGTTTCGTTATCTTGTCCAGTTTGATAAAGAAATGGACAAGTTTATAATAGTCTTTGTCTGAAGCTGCTCGCTAACATCCCTCTTCCCCAAAACAGCTCGATTTATGCAAGAAAACATCGTTGGCACCATTTTGGTTTTTTCGATTTTCGTCTGGGTCCCAGCGAGCTGCATTGTCCATTACGTGGTTAGTGTTTCTTGTATTCATTGCCAAATGGTTTCCCGATGAACATTGTAAAAGCCTCGCTTACTTTTGGAGAGCTGGTTGAAGACGCAAGGTTCCCAACCAAGGTGCCTCTTCTGTTCCAACCAACGTGAATCTATTAATGTCCTTCGTTTTCTATGCATTATTTCATCAAGTTCACAAGCTTTCCACTTTTCTCCAGTTTTGGGAGGATAAGTCTACTATTTCTTTTTTTCCCATTGCTGCTTCAGAAACTGAGGTGAAATGCCAGCCAAGCACCCTTATAATTACAAGGCATGTTAATTAAATCGCATTGCATTCCACCAGGACAAACGGCGTGAGCGCGAAGAGATCGAGCAAAAGGAGTGGCAGAGTGTTGAAGTAAGATTCTTGGCTTTTTCAACCGCCTTTGTTATCGTTTTTTGCTGCCTGGAAAAACGACCATTAAAAACTCGACTCGTTTCAGATCCGACGTGGCTTTCCTCTTACTGAGTTGAAAAAAAACCGCCTTTGCGTCTTCTTTTAAGCAAAACTTGAAACTGTATCTTGGGTTTACAGGTTTAACTCAGTAAATGTCAGTTTTTCAGCAAAAGATTAACATTTGCCAATCAGTTTTATCACACATTCTTCAAATTTCGTTTTAACTTAAGAAATTTGTCATTATTGAGAATAGCCTGTCCATCTTCTATCCCCATTGATTGATTTTTATCTCTTGGCTCGGCATGTAAGGAGTCTTTGTTCTCCTCGAATCGTGTTTTCGCCCGAACCTAGAAAAGCTGGGAACATTAAGAGTATCTTCATTTCATCAAGACATGTCCTGACATTTTAACGCTACATTGACAATAATTATTTTAGTCCCCTTGTTTTTGATAAGCACGAACTGTGTCCTTTGTTATCAATATACTTGTATAGTTTCGGTCACTAGTGAAGCAAAACGGTCGAAATATTCCTCTAGACCTGTGGTTTAAATAATGCCAACAATTTTCCAGACCAATCCTCCTCGAATGGCAAAACAAACATGTTAGATGGTATATGTATTTTAGCGGACATGTCTCTAGGACGGACACTTGGCTAGTACGGACACTTCCCGGAAAAAAACTAGGCCCAGCATCCCTTGTCCCAGAAAGTTTCACTACACAATGAATTTTGGAAGTACTTCTAAGCGTTTCTCTATATCATTTCTGGATCCTGTCGGGCTTAACTTAATCGTGAGTCTTTCCTGAGTTTAATGCTTTGTCTCCGAGTAGCTTAGACTCAACAAAGTCAGGGAAACTTTATCGTTTGCCAAACATCTTCTGTAATGCAGCAATACTCCTTGGCTTACCTTCATAGCTTACCTTTTGCCCTCCTGGTACTTTCACAGCTTAGTTTCGTCGTGAGTAATTGGCCGCAGAAATCCCTTTGATTTGCAAGTCTTTAGCCAACTCTTTTGCCTGCACTGTTTACCTGAATGGTGTCAGAATTATGCAGGGGTTGTTTTCGAAGGACTTAATCTGGTCACGTGGTCTCGACCCAGTTGCACTGTCTCCAAAAGTTGTCCTATGGTAAAGACGACTAGTGGCACAAACGCGTACGGACCACGCCGTAATGTACCAAGCGTCATCTTAGACAACCGATTTAGTTAATATTGGTCACATTTTTCCGAGGTTCTGCACAGAGTGAATATAGTTTAAAGCTTCTACTTGAGATTATTCAGTAAGAACTCAATAAAATTGTGTTGCAAGTGCAAGACTGCGCCATGCTAATAAACGTTTGTGCTATTCTGATAGCACCTTTTGGGGTTATTCGAAGAGTTCCTTGTCGATAAGATAGATTAGGCTTTATTTTGTTTAGTTTCCTCTATCTCTTAAAGCCACCTTATTTTCTAATGTTTGTGGACTCTCCGGGGAAAAGGCACCAAGAAGTCCCTGGTTCATGAATAGCCGATTATTGGCAGGAAAGCCATGGGCGATGGCCTGTCCATCCTCTAATTCAAACTTCGGAAATCAGGAAACTCAACTGAGTCACATAAGTCCCCTGTCTTAGGTTTAACGTGGCTCGCAAAGGCTTCTTGTCAATTATTTTCGGCCTTTGAAACTGCAGACAGCTCTTGGGTTTCACTTGGGTTTCACTTGGGTTTCACTTGGGTTTCATTTAGGTTTCACTGGCCTTTGCGTGGCGTATGGTTAGACCTTGCTCTTTCGGGATCACCCTTACCAATGAAATGTTTCATCCCATTTCAGTTTAACTGTAATTAAAAGCGTCTGAACTGTCTAGCCGGGGTTTTCATATCAACACTGCTACAACAGAATGAAAGTGCTCGTCTTTTGGTCTTTCCGTGGCTTTTTTCCAGCAACACTTGTAATTTGATGTTTTTGATGAAGACTGAATCGAAAATCAATGAATGAATTGCAACGATTGTCGAATGAACGTGTAGTAATTCAATTCACACACGAACTTCAAGCAGCAATGTTTTTGCCTGCCTTAAGACTAGAAATGTTCTGCACAGAACAATTCACATTATTTAAGGAAGATTTTTTTTGGGCTTTGATTGATTGAATTGTTCTTTGGCTAGAACCCGGACGGCAGTGTCCTATTTGCCTGAAAGAATATAAGATTTTTAATATTTTTCCTTAAGTACTTCATATCACGTGATATCAGGCTTTCAAAGCCTTGAAGCTGTCCTACCCAGCAATGTTAACCCTTCCACCATTTCTCGTCTTTTTGTAGAATGCTGATCTTCTACACAAGCAAAAAGAAGATAGAAAGAAAGGTGTAATCAAACCGAAGAAACCCGCTCGCAGGCTCGTTGCTCCGAGGTAGCTAGTAAAGTTCCTCTCATAACAAACGGCCATTCACAGATATGAAATGAAAGTTTCTTACATAGGACGCGTTAGTTGTATTGCATCTCGGCACACGTTTATTGTGACTAGATTTATCGAGGTACAAGTATGTAGGTAGCCTTTCCAGTGTCTCAGTTCCCTCAGCGGAATGAAATATAAGCAGCCTTGAATACTTGTTGATGTAGGACGTTTGAGGTGGGTTTAACAAGTCATTGTCGAGTTGATGCTCAACTCAACTCAATTTGATAAAGAGAATAAATGTTTCTTGTTCTCTTCAGCTTGACCTTCCTTTTTGGTCAGATTTAAGCGTACTAAGAATTTTGTTATTTGTAACTTCATTTTGTATATTGCAAGACACTTCTATATCTTACCGTTCTTAGCTGTTTGTCGTTTTTTAAGTAACATAAACATGAATTTGTGAGAGACAGTTGTAAAAAGCAATTACTCGTGCGTGGATTGATGCATCTGATTAAAGGAACAATGTTTTGTTTTGTCATCATCATCTAATACAATTTTGTCAATGAACAATGCTCCTCAGTGGAGTCTTTCTTTAAAGTGTGTCAACGTTCGCTCTGGCCAAGTACTACCCTACAAGTGTTTGCCATAAATAAACAAGGTTGTATTCGTAAGGCCATTTATTCATTCGCAGCATTGTGACAAAAAATTACACCTGGAGGACCATTCAATTTATAAGCCCAGATTTTAACGTAAATGCATTTTCTCCTTCCCCCATTCCTCTCCATCTCCCCTTTCCCCTTTTTTATTTCCTCTCATTTTCCTGTCGCTTTGTGCGATAGTTTGATTATTTTCCCGATTTTATTTATATCCTAGTTCACGGTCTCGATATATCTGCAATAATACCACCTTATTTGATTTCGACTTTCTATCAAACCTTTATGTTTCAGCGGCGAGACATTCAACGTGACTCTATGTTATCTTTTGTTGCGTTTAGCCAGAGGCCGAAGAGAAATCTGCAGTTATTTTTGGCCACATTTGCTAATATTTTATTAGAGCGTGCTTTCAACGTTTTATAGTGCCTGACCTTGCACGCTCAATGGCCTATCAAAGTCTTACCTCACAAAATACACACTCTTTGTCCACCTGTCTGCGCTTCACAAATCTAATATCCTCCTTTTTATACATAATAATACCTTCAAATTTTGACAGACCGAATGTTTCGATGGCCTTTTCTCTGATCAATCGAATCCCCATTTCCTGTTCTCCACTCTCTTTTGGCAAGCTTAGATGGTGGACAATCGCCTATATAAAACTTTTATAATTGTGTTTTATTGAACTGTGTTTTTAAATATATCTCTAGGCCACTAAGTGGGGCCTCATTTCGTGATCTAGGTGTCTTTGTTTCAATCACCAGAGCTTTCTTCCTTTGTCACCATGATCTGTTTTTGAAAGGCCATGTAAGGAATCGTTTTGGCCATATAAGAGGTTACCCTAAGGATGTATCATTTTTTACCCCTAGCAAACTCACGATATCGCCAAAATCTGATTAGCTCATATGCAGGGGTAGTTCTAGCCCACCCCTACTTGATTGTCGATGCCTTTATCTGATGCTCAATTCATGGAGCTCGTAGACTAAGGCTGCACTTTGTCCCTGGGAATACGCTCATAATGGCAGGCTCCTTCCTTTAATTGTTCACACCAAAGCCGGCTGTCGTTCCTTTTTCTTTATTCTTAGCGACGCGCCCCTTTCATGCAGCTCAAAGAAGAGTTCTCTTCACCACGAACGTTTGCAGTATTCGTTTCTCCATAATTCACCAATGGTTACAGATGAATGTTACACACTTGGAGTACATTTCCAGCAAATTTTAAGTCTCCCTTGCATGAGAATACTGAGATTCTCTTGATAATGCGGCCAATGCGAACTTCAGATGTGTTTCAGTTTAGTAAACGCTTCTATCGTCAAATAGACAATATGCACCTGTTGACTGGCTTCTTGGAGAAAAGAAAAGAAAGCAGGTAAAACAGTGTAGATTTCTAGATGCGTGAAGGAGAATAGAAGCGGTATCTTAATGACACTAGAATTCATGACATTTTCGTTGCTAGCTTTTGGGAACAAACCAATCAACCTTTACATCTCTCAGTAAAAGCATGAAGGCATCATCTACATGCATCTACAAGGAGCATCTACATTTATAGTCTGAAGAAAGTTCTGGCAATGCATTAAAATGCAAGACATCACGGGGTTCTGGCAATGCATCAAAATGCAAGACATCATGGGGTTACCGGGGACCAGGGCATCCCCCTCCCCCGGATGCCAAGCCAAGCGGAGCTTGACATTTATAATGTGGTGCTTTTGAAAGGTAGGCAACCCTGGAACCGCAGAATGCATCCGTGTACTGTTAGTGATGGCTACGTCACTGGCAAGGCACTGCAGTGTTGCGAGGCTGGAGAGAGACTTGGGTACTGCAGGGAAGGGTACAATTTTCTAGTAGCAGGAATAAATGAAAATACAAGGGCTCCAAAGCTTAGTGTAAGCTTATTAAAACCTACTTAAGCTGGGACGATTGCACTTTGTTTTAGTAGTAGAACAAACTTTGACGGCAACATAAAAGCAAAGGTGTCGTGATAAAGTTATTTGTATCGAAAATATTTTTCTTGCTTTGTACAGTTATTCTTTTATCGATATAGTGACGTTTTTCCTGAAACGTACTCTCTGTTTCATAACCTCTCCACATGTCCCTGCTTAAGAAGGAGCGAAATGTTGTTTCGTGCCACGCGCCTCCGCAGTTTACAACCTTAGCTGCACGGAGACCCACTGCCTCTCAAGCTGAGTGGGCAACGCCCGGGATGACCTAAGGAGAGTTCTTGAATTCTGTTATCGGAAAAACATTTAGCCGTTGTGATCGGCTTATTTCTACTTTCCAAAGAATTTCGATTTGATTTCACATCGCATGATCCATGAACAGAGAATTTTTATCAGGTCTACCGGCCAGTGAAATTAAACTGTGGCAAATTACTTGATAAGGTACCCTTGGCGATAACAGCGAGTGATAAGAGCCCTTCCTGTTTGCCATGAAGCAATTGAGTGTGGCTTCATTTCTGCTTTTCACAGAAGGTACCAGGCTCAATGTGTCTTGTTTCGTGCGCCCATTTAAGCTGGTTAAAAGTCCGGCAATTTCTCTTCGGTATGATGTTTGTGTTTTGGGCACCTCTCCTGTTGTCTGGGTCGACTTCACCTCTGTCCTGCTTTTTCCGTCACGTGCTGTTGACAAAATATCAGGGTATCCAGTAACGTTTTTAGGTCTCTTCCTCACTTCCATCGCAACTTATGGCTAAAAGGTACACAGTGGCTTATTTCCAACCACCGAAGGAAGTGTTTTGTTCGTTCGCCAACTTGCTTCCCTTAAGCTTGTATGACCTAGTTAGCTCTTTGTACGTATCTTCTACATTCACCCGTGTGATTCTCATTCTGACACCGCAATTCATAGTCAAGACATTAATACCATTCGTAGAAGGGAAAATGGCAATTTCCCACCCCAAACCCAACTCGCTGGTAAACGATTTCGACCCTGGTCAACGTGTCATTGTATTTCAGGCTGAAATGTTTTTCTGTCTAAACGGTCTTGTCTTTTTGTCAGGAATGGCCACTGGCCTTCTGACACTAGAGCCGTCGCTTTTTGTCTTTGTATCCAAATGGCTTTATGTTCCACGACAGGGATATTGAATTTCTTATTGTTCAGATATTGCCTTCTGTCTGGGTTGGCTTTTCTTCCTCAAAGTCATGCACTCTATGCAAGAATCTGGTTCAGAAGGCTTCTTTGATAGAAACTCTGAAAGATTGACCATCTTCGTTACTTCAAATAGAACGTTTTGGCTAATCATTGCACTGTGGACGATGCTTGTGTCATTTGTCATTTGTGTCATTTGTCATTTGTGTCATCAATCATTTGTCTTTCTCGCGACGATGCTTGCAGCGAGATGACACTTGGCACCAATCTGACGTGGTTTGTCTTTGGCCGGTTTTATAGCTAGAAGGTCGGTTGCGGCTAGGCCTTGGTCTTGGAAGTTTTGCCCAAGACCGTTTTACTCAGAGGTCCTAGTGCAGAAGTCCAAGATCGGAAAAGTACGGCCCAGGGGACTCGATACATTTGTATAAGTCAGTCCCCCTTCTCAATGTCTTTCAAAATTGCTCAATCCCTCTCAATTTTCTCGCTGTCGACCACTCTTCTCCGCATCCTTAATAGCGGGTATACAGGTCTATGCAAAGGATCTTAATAGCGAATTCCCATAATCATTTTTCTCCTCGTTATTCCTTGGTGTGCCATATTTAGGAAGCAAGAAACAAGTGACCAAGTGAAGTTATGAATAATATACATCAAGGATCAGTGTTCCTGTCTGCCCGTTTTCCGCTTTAGTTTCTCCCAATCATTTCTCAATAGAAATTTTCATCAATTTCTTATTGCAACACTCCATCATATCGAGCCAAAGGTGCAAAACCTTTCTGAGCAAAATGGAGCTATAACGAATCCTGCGGACTTTAATCCTATTTGTTGTTAATAAAAATGTTTAGTTTTCAATTTCCTACGTTACAAATGTTTTGAGTAAATATGCAGAACAAAGTGTTTATTGGTCGTGCGATGTGCTCATTATTTCGAAAATCCGATAAGTTCATTTATCCTAAATCTCTTTACATAATTTCGTGGTCTGTTTCCGAGAACAACAAGACTGTAGTGGTAGGTCTGTAAAGTCCGTCTTAAGAAACACCCTTTATATCAGGGGCTGAGAAAATAATTCAAGTGAACCTAGGTTGGGCTGACTGCTTTATGGTGACATCGAGAGCACTGCTTGTCGCTAAGAGACTACCATCTTTCACGGTTTCGCCCTTGCGATTGTTGAAAGTATTACACTGCCATTTGTTTCTGTATTACATAGTATTGAAAACCAGCCAAATTCATAAATCGATTTTACTATAATTTATGGACAGCTTGAATGTATTTGTAGAAAAGACGCGCGAAATAGTTTTTGTTGAAATTGTTTACATTATTATCCAACTCAAAGGACCACCTTACATAAACTCATTTCCCCAAAATTAATAGGCATAGAGCCACAAGCAGTCTAGGAAGAAGACTGTTATAGTAGTCATGACTTTCCCAGCTCTTCCAGATAGCTTTATGTTATCATAGCTACTGTTGCCCTCTGGGTATTGTTTGCTTAGGTTGCTTGGAAACAAATAAACGACTTTCATTACAAAGAACACCAGGCCTTTCTGGGAGCTGTTTTGGCTGCTCCAAAGCATCCTGTTTACCCTTGTTGTAGTATAGAATGACTTTCTCCCTTGCCCTTCGCCCATTTGTCAGCACCTCCCTTATTGATATATATTTGTTGTTTTTGATGCATCCTTTGGAGGGCATGAATTTGAACCCTTCTTGTTTTCGCTTCGCCATTTTCATACGCATAGAAGCTTAGCTCGCCGATAGGAAATTTCCAGAGGAGCCTCTTTCCGAATTTATCAAAATATTTTTTTGCCGGTTTTCGGTAGAGGAGCCCGCCGGAAAACCAAGAGACCTGGCTCCACTGCGCATGCTGACTGCGCAGATTTGTAGTGCGCAAGACGTCAATATTCCTGTGTGAAGAAGTCTGCTAGAAGCGGATAATTTTATCTTTTAATTTAATCACTGGGCTAGATACATCATAACTGCACTTGGTACATCACACTTTGATACTGTGAAGTAAAAGTTGCAAAAGGAGATCCTTGATATAGTAGGCATCGGCAGACCTCGGTGTGCTAAAAGGGAACGTAGTCTTAGCCCTGACCAGAGATTGATGCAGCTAGACTGTCATTTCTTTTTTTATATTGAATAGAAGTTAAAATACATCACAGATAAACTTATCAAAAGTTACGTTGTGCAATTTCAATGGAAATGGACACATGGTTATCGAGTTCCCACTATGAATAGCACTTGAAATAAATACTCAACAGCTAGACATTCTAGAACTTTCAACAGAATGCCACTTAGACACATCGGCAAATTGACAACGCATCACTAGAGTATTCGTTTTCATTTGTAAACAGATAACAGTTTTGGCGTACTTCAGTTCTAACCTTTCAAAGCATCAAATCACGGATTAGCTCACCAATGTGGCATTCTGATGATTTGGAGAATCATTGAGTCCAAGCGCTGAGGTAAAACATAGCCTAACCTTAATCAAAGCCCTTGGGCAAGTCTTCCATTTGACGTCCTTCCCGTTGTGTTCTCGTTGTGATTCTTGCATTGCCGTCAAACACTTGGAAAACCTACAGTTTGTAGCCACTGCAATTCTCGTGATTGCAGACACAAGCCACTCTCTTTCATTCTTCTTCCGCATGTTCGACCAACGTGGTGCTGATACCACAAAGCAGTCTTCAGCTGTTCCCTTGTGAAAACATCACAATGTGCTGCTAACAGTTGTAAATCTGCAAAATGTGTTGTGAATTAGCAGATTTGGAACCACATGACCACCATTTCCACATGCAGCAAGCAATCGAAGCAGTAATCCGTTAGCTGCTTCTCGCCTTCTGCTTTGCAAGTCTCAGCCAATTCGATTTTCTGTGGTTTCTTTCAATGGCAGCATCACCCGTGATAATGATAAGAATGGTCTCTGTGCTGACATCACACTGGTCCCCATTCCACTCACAATTCCACTCACAATTCTACTCACAATTCTACTCACAATACCCGCGACATCCCCTTACATTAAGGACGGCATATTTGTCACGCACACCGCAGGTGATTCCTCTGCCGTTTTGTTGGCTCGTCTGAATCCTCCTTATTCTTCTTTCCTCATCGCCTCATTCTCACACCCACTTTGAAGTAAAGTGGAGTTATCTCTATAGACAACATTTTTCATGCCATGCTATTGAAAATCCTCCTATGCACTCCACTCCTTGCCCTCAACACCATTCGAGGGTGGGTCTCGGTGCGCGCAAGAAGTGTCCCTAAAGTTCTTCACCCCGTGAGAAAATCCAAAGAGCGTCACCCAATATGTTGGGTCACGGTGATCGGGTTGCTTATGGCCTCGCAGTACACCAATCCTCCGTGAAACGGATGTTGCGGATCAACTCGATTAAAACTAATCGTGCTTTAGATGCTTATGAGATGCATTGCTTTCTGGAATTAGCCCGAAACTGTGGCCTGAAGCACAGAGCAGGTCACGGCAGCCAATCACCGCGAACGACAGCCAATCACCGTGAACGACAGCCAATCACCGTGATCGACAGCCAATCACCGCGAACGACAGCCAATCACAGCGAAGGACAGCCAATCAGCTTGAACGATAGCCAATCACCGTGAAGGACAGCCAATCACCGTGAACGGCAGCCAATCACTCTGGGCTGGTGGAGTCGCATGCGTCGCTGAACAGAACAGCGTGACTGATAAATACATGAGTTGGCGATCAGATCATCTGCATCGGAATGATCAACAATCGATAAACTTCTTCATTGTCATTTACCTTAATGCTGACTCATTGTCATTACCCATTCGACTCGTGTGATGCTCCTTCAAATCATCCATTAATTCCTCTAGAACTCACTATCACAAGACAAGGAACGGAGCTATGAAACACATTTTTGACATCAATTTTATATCACGACATCAGCATTAAAGGTATTCGCTGATTCCACAAATTAGGGCCCAGGCACACTGACCGCCGGCTGATGTGGTTGGTGCCAGCGATACATCTACGAGATCAAAAATGCCTTAAGTAGAAGCTCAGTTTCAGCAGGACAAAGGACGTGATAGAGAGAACAGCAGGTTGCAAGACGAAGAAGGGTCCAGAGCCGCCAATGCTGAATGACGTACGCGGCTTCTTGTCTTGTCGCTCCTTGTTCAAATGGCGTTATTATCCGATAAACGGCGGACCTTTTCTATTTTGGCGTGCCTTAACGAGATATATGGCTTTAGGGTGTTTCTTTCTAAGACACAATGGCATCCTTCCGCGGTGAAACACATGGCATCATTGCTCCTCGATTACCCGCCGTCTTGCTTCGCCAGCTGCCTTTTTCATCTCGCGAGCTGCCTTTTCATCTCGCGAGCTGCCTTTTCATCTCGCGAGCTGCTTTCATCCGCCCACTTTGCGTTCATTACTGTTCAGATTGTCCGGTCTAATCCTGTATATTCTCTTGTTTGCTTCCTTCTTAAGGTTTTGTGAGATGATTTTTGACGTGAAAAGGGATGCTTGCTTAACGCCACCTTGCATTGTCATAGGCTGCTTGCCTGTCCACAAGACAGCACTCAGACTTAAAAGACAGGAAATGCCAGCAGCAAAAGTTACCTCAAACGATCACACAGTTAAAATCACCTTGACAGCATCTTTTACAGACCCCCATTGAATGAGGAGAGTTGAAACCTTAGGAGCATCTCGAAAGGACAGGGAACCTCCTCTCTTCCCGTCTTCTCCACGGCGCATTCTTTCGTGAAAGCATGGCACAGACCTTCACGACTCTCCTGCTCGTGAACAGAATATCCAGTTCCGACAAACTAAAGTCTCTTTTTAATTTTTCATTTTATTATACAAGTTCTTTATTTATGTTCGAAATAACACTGATTGGTTGTATATCAACTAGCATGATTTACCCGCACCACCGTTAACAACCATGAACTGCAATATGTCCTAGGGGTACGTTCCAGACAAGGCTATTTACAGACTTCACTTCCTACTCTATCAACTGCGGAGGAGCTTTTTCATTATTTTCCTCAGATTATGATTGTTAAGGTAACTTGAAAACATGACCTCATTTTGACCTTCTCTTTGATTGAACATCCGTAGGGATGATGGCACGGCAATTCACATCACACTCTTAAGAGGCCGTTCTTTGTACATACATACCTGAGCATAATAAAGGAACCCATATTCGCTTGGTTCCAAACAATTGCGAGGGCGGAAATTAAAAACATCGGCACTTTACAGAGGGAAAGTTTACTGCCTTGTGATTAAAGTTTGACTGCAAATCAGAACATACTGCCACCCCCGTGACATTGACGTCATCAAAATGTTCTGGACCAAGTGCAGCACCTTGCTTCCTGTGCGACATCTGGTGGCTATTTTATGTCAATTGGCACCTTTATTAGCAATTCTCATTCAAATGCAAAATATGGGGCTAATTTCTCATTGAGACGGCACTTTGTGGGGTTACGCCTAGTTATGCTGATGGGTTTTGGGGTTTACGAGGCGGTGGATTCCTTCTTGAAAAAAATAGTTTGCTCTAGGTAACGGCGATTGTAGCTCTTCTTTCTCTTTGGAGATGAAAGCACCTTGATCATAAGATATTGCACATTCAAAGATGAAGAGTTTTTGGAAATATGTCTTTAACTTGGAATGTTTGTATAAATCACGATAATGGAGAAACATTTAGCAAATTAATGCATGCATCGTAAATTAATGCAGTATCTTTATTGTTTCCAAATCAAATTCGAAATGCAGAAAAATTCAACAGCCCTATATCTAACCATGTTTCAACAGTAACTTGCAAAAGCCATTGTGACACAGTAAACTATTGATCAACTAGCTTCAAGATAATTTTACAATGATTTTATTCTCAATTTCCGAAGACTAAACAGTGTCTTTGGCAGCAAAATTTGTTTGCTAGCGAACTATTTATTAGTAGGGGGTTTATTTATTTGAGTTGCCTATCTATTTTGGGTGCCTATCTATTTTGGGGCCCAAGTGCCTTGGGCATTTTCAATCATTCTTTCATTTCGAAAAGTAAGATAGAAGCCCAAACGTGAATTTCTTTAGATTTGTGCAGCCAGGTGGCAGTTGAAAGAGATGAACCCCAGATCGTGTTAGGGGTGGTTGTTTGGGTATAAACAGTAAGTGTCCAGGGAAAACAAGTTGTTGTTCAGGGCCTTCCTCCTGAGCTCCTTTAATCGCTCGCCGTGCCTTTATTTGTAGACAGAAGTCAGCATAGCGTCGTGCCAAATTACAAGGTTTGGCTAGCACCTTTACCCTTCCTTTTAAAACAAGTCATGGCCCATTACTATATGTTAACAGATTTTCAGATTTGCATTTCAAAATGTAGACTTCTTTGAACAATGTTGTTTGCCAGACGTTCCCACGAAGTCATCTGTGATAATAATTATTCATAAGCAAGTTTGCTCATTCCATGTTTAATCGGCTTTATTTACGAAACTCAAACAACACTTCTTGTATCACTATGCACTCATTCTTTCAAGAAGGGATACGCAGACATTCGGACAGACAAACCATTCTTCATTTACACAAGTCGTGCGTGGTATCAGTGATTTAAAGCTTTGCAAAATGATTGAGATTTTTAGCAGACCTACCCTCCTCTGAGTTCAAAGAAGGAATTTGGTTTGATTATATAGCGTTCGACGCTTAAAGAACCAAATTACCATGATTCCAGCCAAAGCAGTTCATGTCTAATGCCCGATTCGTTCTCTTACATTAAGAAATAGAGTTATGTGTTGTTGCTCAGTTTAACTCATTCGGCTTCATTTTAAGCTTTTATGTAATGCAATGAATTGGGAATGTTTGGCACACCTAATGAATGGATGTTGAAGTGGAAATGTCTCTTTGTATCCCAGAATGCTTTACCGGCCTAACATGATACCCTTGGTATCAGCTGGACCTCTACGTGTTTGTGCAAGACTGCCATGTCTCCAAGACAAAGAAATAGTTGGCAAAGTGTTTCATCTGGCAAGATGGGTTGTTTACGAATGCGCGAGTCTATTCGAAGGATAATTTTAGTTATTTCAAAGACATGGCAACTGTCAATAAGTTCATAGCTACGCTTCCACTATTATAAAAGTAGTTGGCAGTTTTTAGGCTAGCCGAAGCCAGACAACTTGCGTCAAGGCAGCAGAAGAATTGGCATTCGACAATTTAATTGCCTTGTCCTGTGGTAATGATATATATTTGTTGCATCTGAGGTGCTAAACGTTATGGAAAATGCAATTTCCAATACAAACACCACTCTAACACACTATTGTCAATCATTCATGGAATGCCATAAAAGGCAGTTTATGTGAAAATTCTTGCTTCCAAAAGCCATCTTTTTTAATCAGTTTGCATGCATCATCCATTGGTGTCAAATTTAAGTACTTAAAATGAAATAACTTCAGGATTCCGCCTACGCCGCAATACTTATATTTCTCTTGTTCCGACATCGATCAAGTCGCTACAGGCAGCCTACCATCGGACAAACACCCAGGTTTCACCAAGATTGCATTGTAAAACGACCATCTGTGCCCGATATAGCTGCAAACACAAAATTCCACAGCAATGAGTCTAAATTTTCAACAATAGCACAATTGGAGCCCCTCTCTGATGTGTACGGATTAAGCCATTGCATCTAGCAGTTCTAAACAGCTAGTTTTGTAAATATTATTGAAAGAAAAGCTGTAAGGTATGATTTAAAGTCAACATGAAGTAACAAGGCACAGAACCCACGCCTTTTATTGCATTGCGAAATTAACCACAAAAGAGGGACAATAATCTATGAGACTATTTCATGCTAGTTCACGGCCAACCAAGTATGATATTTCTTCATCGCTCGTATTGGTTTTTTTGCACGGCGCTGGGCATGCCCTCTTCAAACATTTACGTGGAATTTCAAACTGCAAACTCATGTCATTCTATCTGATAAGAAGTTGCACTGGAAGAAGTCACTTCGAAGGCGACCATTGCAGCCCTACACATCGAGGTGTGACTGGAGGCAAGGGGATGACGCCCGAAAGATCTGTCACAGGCCAATAAATGGCTATTTGAGTGGTCACTGCCAGGAATACCACAGAAATGAATCAGAAAGAGCAGCAAATCAAACAAGCACAAGCCAGCTCCTATCAGCAGCCTCGACTCCCTATGGTTTGCATGAGAAGCGCCCCATCAATGTTGTTTCGTAGTTATGTTACACATCCTATTTCATAGAACTGTCGGGACATCGACTCTTAAGAAACTTCTCGAGCCTTTCACAGATGATTTGATTTGTGGGAAGTTTTTGTTTGAATAGGGGTTCTCTTACAAAACATCTAAGCAAATTGGAGAATATATTGACCTTCTTTCCATCTACTTGTAAACCAATTCAAGAACAAATGGTAAAGCCTACAAATAATATTTGCGCCAGAATCAGTTTCCACAACAATGTCTGATAATTATATTCCCTCTAAAATTTGGAGTGAAAACAAACTTTCAAATGGAAATTCTCGAGTGTGTGGTTTTATGAGAATGGAAGCAATCTGCAATACAAGTGCAGGTGTGAAGAATCATAGGATTATCAACATCGAAACTATTTCAAATGACTGGTTTTATACGACTGGGAGAATCAAAACCGTAACCTTTAAATTCTTCATGCTTCTAAAGTTTCAAAAACCAAGGCGTTTTGTTTTTTAAAAGCTTTTCCATAGAAAAAATTGACGTAAGTTATATCAACTTTGCTCTGCACAAGGCCCGAAGAGCCCTTAAGTAGTTTCCCTTGCAAGAAAAGACATCTCGCATTGATTGAAGGTGTTCAGTGAGGCTTCTTCGCCTTACTCAGTTGTCGGGCAACTCAGAAGCTTAATCGAACCTGTCCCTTTTGAATAGGCCAATAACAAAGCCACATCAACATCAATTCAACGAAAGCCCTCGAATTCCTATTACTCTTATTTGTTTATATATCATCCGAGTGACTCGAAGCGTGTTTTCAAAATCAAATTAGTGTCAGCTGCAAAATTCATTATCAGTCTTCTTCCCGCAACTCCGAAAATTTATCACCACGTGACCCCAGAGACCACCAATAATGCCATCCATCAGGAATCCCGCTAGCTGTTTCTTTCGCAGCAAAGCCCGGCTCAAGTCCTGCCCTTTCCAATGAGAACAGGCAATTAGATGGTCCGCAGAACCGGGTTTCCTCATCAATCTGCCTTTACATTGCCTACTGGTGCTCACCATTGCCTGAAGGAAACTGTCAGACAAAACCAGAGCGCTTTTCACAAGCTCGTTATGTTAGTGACCACGGCGATCCACGTGTTTGTGTCTTCTTTCTGATGTTAGAAATCACAGAGTTTGGTGCAAAAGAGCAGAAAATAATGCAGAAAAGATGATGGTGCAAGAAGAATGGCACGGGGCGTGATGTTGCCAAAGGTCGCTTGGCATTGTCGGCACTCCAGCGCCTTTATGCACCGAACGCCCAAAGTGGGATCTTTTGGTTGCGCTATGGAAAGCAGACAATAGGCCAACTACGTCACATTCAGTGCGGTCCTTAGGCCTTGTTTCTTTGGTTTCTCCGCATATCAACTGCAATATGCATCGCTTCCCTAAATGACCAGAATTTAATTACTGCTTATTGAAATTCGCATTTCCGAATCACGCATCTCGAGAGCCGGGCACCTTTCTGTCAATGTGATTCACCCAAACAAGTCTGTGCTGCTCCTGTCTCGGCTATTTTATCTTTTTCCGACAGTCGATCGTCATTTTCAATAAATAATAATTAAAACCTTTTCAGCGCTCAACTTCTATTAAGTTAATGATGGATATTTCTGCCTTAGAAACTCCATTCAATGGCAGCTTTTGTAGAGTTACTGACACAGGGTGATGCGTGCTACTCACTTGAATCATGGATAAATGCAGCGTCGCAGAGGGCTCGTTATTGCGGGGAAGCATGGGAAAAAGCACAGAAGCTTGAAAGACCTGCAAAAGTAAGAATCCAATCTCTTCAAAAAGAATCCTTTGCGGATTTGATTTCCATTTGCCAAAACAATTACAGTCTGCTGAATTGAGTGTCTTCACTAGCTTATGTTAAGAAATAGCAAGGCAAAGTTTGGTATTGCTTAAATGTTTCATATTTGACTTTGTTAGTAAATCATTCTCTATCGTTGTCTAGAGTGGTTTTGGATGACGACATTTCAAAATTCACTCGGAGTCCTAGAGAAATTGTTGTTAGTCGCAATTCAAGAACTTTGATCCAATACCACTTTCACGAATTCAATATGAAAAAAGCATTTAAAATTCCCCGAATGCAATAAATTGCATTGTTTCTACTGCACCTTTGTTTAATGCTGGAAAAGAGGAAACGATTGGGAGCACCATAGACCAAGTTTCATCACTTTAAGAGAACATGTTCTGGGTGAGTAAAAGAACACGCGTTATGAGAAGAGAGTCGGAGAAAATAAAATGGCGTAGTTCTTGAGTATCAAAATTATACGTTGGAAATTGACTAAGAATCAAAATTTCTCATATGAATTATGAAATGAAGCCAGAATTCTAAATATTTCTTGTCGGAGCGATAAAAGCATGGCTCGTGGTACCAACACGGGCTTTATTAAATATTCTGAGAATTCAGGTAGAAATCTAGATGTGCATGGTAGCAAAGACGATATTAACCATGCTAATTGGACACTTTTTTCGAAAAGACAGGCTTTGTCTTTCAGTACATCTAGATTGAAGGCTCACTTTCTAATCATTAGGTCCTTTGTTTAGCTATGATTCATTGCCAAACCTGAGAGATTATGGCTTTGCGTGGCCTTTTGGGTGCAAGAAAACTTTACGCTACAGTAGAGCGTATTTTTGGCAGTCAAACTATCCCAGGCTTTCATTAGGTTGCTCCCGTAGGAATCAAGCTTTTTGGACATCCAAGAAATGTATGAGAGAGAAATTTAAATGCAATGCAAAGTGTTCGAGCTTAAGGATGCTGGGCGTGCGAGTTTTAGTACGTTCGAGCTAAAAGATTTTTTTAATTTTTGTGCCCCTCGATCGCAAAGGTGTTGTGTCAGGGGTCCCAAATTTGACAAATTCACCAAATACCCCAATCTGTTCCTATACTTAAAGCCAGGAACATCGTCCCATGGCAACGTCTCATTCTGTTCAACATGCAAATCTTTAGTTCATCAGGATGTGGAGAAGTAAGCGTGTTTTTCTTTTCACGGGCTCATTCACGCTGTATAATTAGCTGGTTCATCCGTGAATGGGAGGCCCAATGTAAGAGCGGTAATTTAAGCCCCATTCGCGTTCACAGAGTAAGGTACGTGCTTGAAAAGCATATTATTTTCTAAACGACGAGGGATTACTGCAGTCTGGACCAAGTCACCTGGTGACCCGTGCATACGCAGGCCTTGAGAGGGCGTGGGAAGAGCCGTTCGTGGGTCTTTCTACGTTTAATGAATAATTCGATTTGACTTTAACTTCAACACGTGCTCTTAAGAGGGCTAAAAACTACATGATGACACCAAAGAGGGGCGAATCCTCTGCAAATTCAGTGGAAAGGAAACTTGAGTGCGCAAGCAAGGGCGAGAAAGCGAGAAAGTAAGTGAACAGGAAAGGTCATACGCCAGTAGGAAGGCAGATGGTTAACGAAAAGGGGGTATGAGCCGACTGGGGCAGTAAGATATTACTTGGCAAGGTACTGAATGCTCCATTGAGGTGGTGGTGGGGGCCCAACATCAGTGGTCCTTAAAAAGGGGGTCGATGCAGACCGACTAACCTGAAAGCACCTGAGAATGGCTGTGGTGCGACTGGGACCCAGCCCTCCCAGCCTTATTGCAGACGACGCCAAATGAGAAGGCTTCTGGGAGCTTCTGCTTTCTCCGTTTAGCGTTCTAAGCTTCTTGCTCATTATGTTATTATTCAGGCCTATTGCTTGCTACTTCTTAAAGTCGTCTTCCATTTCTCGCTTTCTCTCCAAAAGTAAACAACAGTACCTGTTACAGATGCTAATTCGAAAACTCCTTCAATACAACCCAGGCCACCAAAGCATACCGCATGTTTGGGTTTCTTATTTTAGCCCTGTCTTTAATCAAACTTGCACTCCCAATGAAGTAGTTTCATCCCATTAACGGCGCCGCGCAATTTTTCAAGCGAAAATTGGTAGCCGTTGTGCTGGCTGGGCGTGGTTAACTGAAACTTCGTTATTACAACAAGCGTCTCAAATGACGTGGTCTGCTTGCGTAGAGAAATGGATCTTGTCAATCAACTACTTGAGAAACCAGCAGCTAAGCCGTTGAATGGCTGCCTAGAAAACCCAGATCCGTTCTAGACCGTTCTCACACGAGGCCTCTGTTCAAAGCTGAGGTCTCAGGCACTTATCATCTGGTTGAAAGTTTGCGTCAAATCCCTCCTCGGGATCATGCAAATCACCTGTGAGAAACGGACATGCATGAAAATGCAAGGGAAACAGACTGGGCTGCTGGCCAAAGTGTAGGGGCTCATATTCAATTACACGTTTCGAATTGCAGGTTTGCAATGCAGCATACTGAATGTAGTTCAATAAATCAACCCTTCCGGATGGTGCAGGGGAATTCACTTTTGCTGCTGTTACAACTGAAAACGAATGGCACACGTCCTCCAAGACAAGCCCATTCGAACGAGGCAGAACCAATGCTTGAACAGATTTCCTATTAGTTACACAGAATCGATTTTTGTCACAGCCAACAAAGTTGTCAAGGAAGCGCCGGCCATTGAAATATATGAACCTTCGTTAATGGTGGTTTCGAATAAGGACCTTGACCCAGCATCGTGAGCCACATTAGCTTATTCCATCTACGCTGTGGACTTTTCAAGTTCAACAGAAATGCTCTAGCAAGTTTCCTTCGTCAACTTTGTTCGGCGATACTGGTGTGTACAAAAACATGTTTTCTAAAACATGGCGTGGACGTCTGTGACCGTTGTTGAAGATTCTGTTTGAAAACATCTCTAGGCAGTTGCATATTGGGCCTAAGGGTCTGAGACCCAGGCACCTTTGTTGTTTTTGTAAACAAGAAGAACATTCTCCCTTTGCTTGACAAGAGAACACTGTTCTTGTGTTTCCGCAGATAACTTTTATGTCATGGCCGTTGTTGAGAAGTGTTTGTGTTTAACTTACAAAATTGAAATGAGTTTTTCTCAATTTTGAACTTGGCCGCGTGATGCCTTGTTTGTCTTTCGTGACCATTTGACCTTCGTTTAGAAAAACGATTTTATCAAAAGATATAATGTTGTTTTGTGGGGAGCACATAGCGTGCTAATGCCCACCGTGCTATTGATATGCTTTAAGGCATATGCTTTATTATCTTGCACATTCTGTAGGGCCGATAATTAGTATTTGAAAACAGAAGGGGGCCAAATTGAGGGGGCCAAATTGTACAGATGATAACAACTGTTTTGAACAAGTTCCATTCTGGGGATTCTCTTACAAATAACCCAAATTAATTGCAAAATATTTGACATCCTTACTTTCTATCGAAGGTTTCTTGAAAGTACTTTGCTCTACAAGAGTTTGGGGATTACACCCCTCCCCCATGCTTCGCGGGCCGGAAAAGTCAACCCAAGAGCTTGACTTCAAATTGCACTTCGTGAGATTTCCATCCAAATTCACACTTTATGTACAGATTTTAAAATCAAACATTTGTAATCCAAAGAGGGAAATAAGCAGTCGCGGAGGGTTTTAATAATCCCCTTAAAAAGCGAAAACCACTTTGTGTGCTATGATTCTGACTTGATTCAAAGAAAAATTCAGACCTGTTATCTAGAAGGCATTAGACAGTTAGAATTGTTTGCATCTCCTGTTTTTCTAACCATTTAAACATTAAAAGGACTGTTTGTTTTTGCTAGCATCCGGATTTATTGCTAAGGTTCAATATCCTTCTCCTTGGTGAGTTGGTGTGTTGTTCGCTTCGGGCATTTCGCGTTTTCCCGCAGGTTAATATGTCTGGCAACAGCTCCAGGTGAAAGGGGCCACGTCAAAAGCAATTGCACTGGTAACACATAATCATTAAAATAATTACTCCGCTTCTAATCTTTATTTATAATCATTATGCATTTCAGCGACATTTCTACCGGATCCATTTACTTGACCTGAATAATTTCTCGATAAAATTTGATTTACTCGCTTGGTTAGAAGGTCAGATTTTTTTTTAAATTATTACTGATTGTTTAATGATAAGTACACATTTTCTACGTGTTCTGGATGGTGGTTGCCTTGTGAACAATTCTCCAACATTTGAGAATGCCTAGACAGATGAATGATATGGAGGCGTAGGGGCGGGACCCCTCAAAAAAGTGAAATTGCTGTTTTATTTGAAAATTTTAACACACAGCATTTTTGGAATTTTTAGTACGTCCAGTAGATTTTATAGCAGACAGCACCGCTCCTGACATGGAATCTGAATCTTCCACGACCCCCTCACAAATTAGCCATTTATTTTCGTTCGTTTCAATGCCAGCACAGACGTAAACAAAGGCCATTCTCTGCAAGCACTATCTTTGTGCGTTGTCACTCACTGGAACCATGTCGTCCATTCCTTAGCTCTGCGTGCCATGTGTAATGCTTTTTCCAGAGGGGGTCTCCTTGATGCCTAGTCACCAAAAGACAAAGAATTCTAAACACACTCTATTTTCTGCTTCCTTGTCTTCTTCTATAATTAATATTGAGAAGTTTTTATCATAATATACTTTAATGGCTGCCTTGCGGGGTTGCTTGCAAATTTTTGGCTCAAGGGAATTTTTCAGTGAGACGCCTCGTTGTCTCATTGAATTCTAATGTAAACTCCAACACAGAGACATTTTCTCCCCACTGAGCGGCTCCATCAAACACTTTAAAATTAGATAGCTAGATAACCACAAATAAACTTTCAACCAAAGTGTCAGCACCCCCCAAATCAGATTTCGAACGGCACAAAACCCTAAAAGTTTACCCTGCAACTACTTTCTTTGGAGCTTCATAAATGAAATGAAGTTAGCTTCGATGGGGCGTCGATAAGCCTGTTCCCAAGCACCACAGCTCTTCGTTGTTCAAAGGTGGTGCCCCTCAAGAAGTTGATCAGTTTGATTAAATGTGAGCTCAGAAAACCCAGCCCACTGGATTCTAACAACACTTTCACGCACAATCCAAATGGAGGATGGATTAGGAAAACCTATCAACGTGATTGTTTTTCCAAAGTGTTTAAGAATATGCCCTGAAATGACATTAAATATTTCAGCATAGCGTTTTCTTCCCCCAAATTGTGTGTCGCTTAAACAATGATAATAAATCTTATTTTTAATTAGCTCATCTTCAAAGGAAGATTCTAATTCTTGCTTACCCAGCTTTACCAAATTACCTCAACACCTGAATGATGCACGATATTCTATGACACGACTCCATCTTTGCAAGGGTTTGTGTTTGCAAGTTCAGGCGTGCAGCCCAACAATCCACTTCACATTTGCATATTTTCAGCTATCCACCTGGTCTGTACATCGCCATTTATATTTTATTATTTCCCGGCCATTAGTCTAATGGAAGAAGGGCTTCCAGTATATTTAAAGCTGTAGATCAATATTTCATTATTTCACCTATAAATTTTTTTCGAATTCCGGTTCTTCCACTGGTGCAGCAAACACAATAGACAAGCTTTGTCATCGGCGACGCCCTTCCATCCTCACCTTTTCACAAAACGAGTAACGAAGCATCCTTCTGTAGGAAAAAGATTATTTTTCAAGAAAGAATTCCTGATGCAATATATCTCAATAAACACTAATTTTAGTCTGATACCACGGGATACGTTGTCAAATTTACGCCTTCCTTTTTCCTGTAATTTTGAAATTACAATCCTCACTGAATTTCTTCTAATGCTGTTTTTTGCAGCCTTTAATTAAAACCTTTCCACTCCCTCATGAAATGGGACAAACAACCAGGGCCTAATTTTGAATAAGGTCTATGTCTGGTGCTTCTTTATCTATCATAGCAAACGAGCAATAAACCGACCACTTGAGGGTATATCAACAGCTACACTCCTCCTCTTGCCAGTATCAGCAGAATGTTGTCTCATGTTAGTGCTCAATCATACAAAAATCGATCACCAAAATAATTTTTATTTGAAGACCGGAAAAATTTTGTTCCAAATGAATTCTCCCCAAGCATTTAAAGAATCTCACTGACCAATAATTTCAAATCTGATTTGATGATTGTGAGCTGGTTTTCTAACAATTAATTATCTTACAAGAATTCTGATGGTCGCGGAAGACAGGACATACTTGCTGACCGCAATACCCAAAACCTTATCCACCCGCACTTTTGATGCCCTCTTGACTTCAGGCCTCCAAAACATGGCCCTGTAGCAAAATTGAGTGGCAATTGTGGCAATCAGGTGATTTTGGTGGGTAGTATTGGGTTCTTGGGAACAGCGAGAATTTCAACCCCAAGGAACATTTGATAATGAAGGCGTGCAGAGGGAAGGTTGGCTTCTAGGCCGCTGTGTGGAGTTCATTTTCTGATAAACTGAATTCCAAGGAAAGCTCAAAGCAAATCGATTATCATGACCTTTCAATTAAAGAACTAGGTCACAATTAATAGCTAGTTTAAAAGGTTTTCGCTGCGGTTTTCAGCTACACGAGATGGTGGTATTCGCAGCCTTGTACAGTCTACTTATGCCTGAAATAAACAGATGCACTCCCCGAATGCAAGCTCGAATGGGCGAAATCATAATGTTTGTGATGGATGCGTAGATCTTTTTGAAAGCATCTATTGAAAATTCCTTGAGCTTCACTTTCAAAGCTGTTCAATATTTCTCAACATTCGCATTGTGAGCAGATGTGAGAATTCGTTGGAGAAGTTTTCGCGTCTGGCATGGGGCATCCGCATGGGGCATTCGAAGGTGTTACCCTTGTTTTAACCGGTCACTTTCATTGACACCTCGTTTTCCTTTGAGGAAATGGGTGGAACAGTTCGATGAATAAGGCTATTATTGTGCCACAAGCCTGCTTCAAAAAAGGTTTCTGGCCCGATGGGACACCATACGTTAACGGCATAAGGGAGTCAGGAAGAAATCTCTTGGCGAATTTGTGGTCAGAACTTGTCATCTCAGGTATCTTGGATGTGACTCAAGATTCCAATTGTAACGGGGGCATTTTTCATCTTTTCAAGTCTGTGGAAAACCACTGATTCTATTCATCGATGGTTACTTTCCAGACCATACCTTTTCACTAGACAATCCAATTGTTTTGAGCATCTGCGAGATGTCCCTTCTTACTTAACTCCATTTCACTTTTATCCTTGACTCAACATGCAGTAAGCTTCTGAAAACAAAACTGTGTTAGAATATCTTAATTTTTTCGTTAGAAAATAGTTGCAAAGTCAGACACGTCTGGGCAAAACTAATTTTACAAAATTTGCCATTCAGATTCAATTATTTCACAGACCAGTATGATCTTATTTTTCCAGGGGGTATGAAAACAAACAGTTGTCAGTCCATGGCTTTTCATTTCGAAATAAGTTTTCTTATTTAAGTCCCTCAATTCTATTATGCCTGACAGGAATTGGAGAAAAAGTCGCATACCCATTCACCCTTCAGACAATCTTCCGGCCTTTATGAAACACAAGTATTGCTTAAAACCGCATTGTAGAGCATTTACCCCCTGAAACTCTAGGGCGTATTTTATGGCGTTCACGCTGGACTCTTCTGTCTGGAAACCAAATAACAACGCTCCGACCTGTTGCCTTGGCGAGGGTTTAGCAAATGGCAGTCGATTTCCCGGTGACGTCTTGGTTCGCTCGGTCTGGAATTTGGTATAAAACCCTCAAAGCTCTCGAATCCTGACATTTCACTTCGGCTTTCGTGGTGTGCGGAAGGCCGGTTTCATGTTGGCAAGTTCGTCGGAATTAATATCCAAGAAACCCAAAAGAGGAGGCATTGGGACTTTTCAACAATAATTGCAAACATTTAACGGCAGATTTGATCAAAAGACGTGGATGGTGATATCTGAATGACGAGGGCAGAAATTTGCAAAGAGTGGCTCGCCTAATGTTCATAAATAAATAAAGATAGATTTGTTTTACTTGACTCAAGCCGAAAATCTTTAACAAACAACAGCAAAAGCCTGCACGAGTGAGGGAATAATTCTGATGGCAAAGTACGACGAAGTTGGGCGATAATACAAACATGAGGATTCGCTAACACGACTTGAGTGATTCAGCAGGGATATATGAGGTAGTTTTTTAAATTCATCGTTTGATTTCGATAAACAAATACGCGCGATAAGACGACTGCTGAGGTTCTTGACTGAATTTCTCCGGACATTGGTGGTTCAGAATGCGTTTTCTATTTGAGTTATTGATCATTTGTGCGATATTACTCGCTTTTGGCTTAGCTGATGGCAAAAAGCAGAAAAATAAAGGCAGAAGAAGACGACCACGTGGCTACAGGCAGGAACACAAGCCAAACATTATTTTAATTCTGGCAGATGATTTGGATGTGGCGCTGGGCTCGCCTGATGTAATGAAAAAAACTCGCCGGCTACTCCGTGAAGGGGGAACTGAGTTCGTGAACATGTTCGTTACAAGCAGCATCTGCTGTCCTTCCCGCTCGTCCATCCTCACTGGTAAATATTCCCACAATCACAATGTCAATTCCAATGTGGGTCCATGTGCATCGGCCGATTGGCGAGCTGCAGACGAACGGTTCACTTTCGGGAGACTTCTCCAAGATTCCGGATACCATACAGGTAACTTTGTAAAATTATGTTTACTTATTTGCGTTTGTTTTTACTGGTTTCGCGTTTTGCGAAGTAGAAAACTTCATTTTTTAAATTGTAGTGGCAGTAAGTTTAATCCATCGTGCTGTACAGAGTTGTTTCTCGTTGTGGAATTAAGAATGATCCCTCTCCGGAATTAGCTTACTGGTCAAAAATCATGAACTACATGGGGTCTTGGCGTTTTTTTGCCAAAGATTAGACGGAGAGCATCGGCGGTAAAGCGTGATCACTTTGAATTCCAGAGGATTGTAAACACATCTGTAGGAAGCTAAAAGGTATCACGGAAGGTCGAATCGTTCTAGGGTTTAGGAAAAGGGCCTCGCAATTATCGGCCTATTGCTGCAAGGTGGTTTCCAAGTAAACTGTTGTTGCCAAATGAATGAAGAACGATGGAATCAGACCCGTCAGTCTGTACTGTTTTAAAAACTTATTTGATAAAGAGATGCTTGCGACACTATCACAAATCGAGTAATGAACGGGGAATGTTTATTGAAACTGGATCAAGCAGGAAGAAGTAAAGTTTACTTCTTTGTTCAACTAGCTGCACAATAAATAAAACGCGTTATCGTAAGAAGTTTAGTAAAATGGACTGAAAGGATGGAACATTATAATAGATGGTCATTTCGTTGTTTATCTTGATTTGGTATCAAAAATATTTTTGCGTGTGGTAAATGCTGTGGGTATTTTTTTGTTATACGAAAGCTGATCGAAAAGGTCACTATAGTTTTGGGGAGGACAATTGGAAATAGGTGGATAATTTCCTAGGAATACTTCAGCCACCCGATCCAGATTTGGGACCTTTGAAGCAGTAATTACGTGTTGCTTGGTGATTTATCCTGTTAGATGAACAGTTTTCAAGTTATCTACGTGAAAATTAAGAAGATTATGAAGTGAAGGGTGTGTTTATCTTCTTTTTTCAAAGGCCGGTAGAAATCAGCGGTTTTCCACAATATTTGGAGGGGACAAAAGCTCTCGACTGATCGAATAGCCTTGTAGTTGGTTTGTGAATTCAAATCAGTGCCATGTAAACATCTTGCCTTGCCCAACATTTAAACGAATAAACACCGAGATGTTGCATTGTCAGGATAAATGGGCCAGCAATTCCTCTTGCGAAGGGCTGTTTCTGAGGAGACTTCGTCCGACTTTACTCCTCACCTATCAACTGTCTTTTCAAGTTCTAACTTTCCCTGCAGTAAATGTGGATAAAACGATAGAATTTCAACCATATTATCTTTTCATCTGGTCATTATCTTTGCCAAAATACCATAAATCATTATAATTTCCATTATAACATGTCATTGATCGCTATAACCACAATCATAATCACAATCAGTGATCATTTCTCACCAACCTTATACGAATGAGTAAATGGTCTGTTGAATTTAAATGTCGTGTGCCTAAGGCCATTTTCCCGCCGAATCCCGGTAACAGAACTTCTCTTTGCAAAAAGTAAACCAGAGCAAAGCCTCTAAGACAAAATGATCTCCTACTTCATTTATCTTGTTTGTATTTAGTCCTAATGTTGGGAAAGAGGAAGAAGCTTCTCAAGAATGGGGTAATTTCATCTCGAAGTCGCGCCCACTTCTCTTCATTAACCAAGATGAGCCTGTCCTAATTGCAGCATCACGTTTCTGATATCATTAGTCAGCACTATCTTCTTCGGAGCTCAAAAGTTGGAACCCACTTTCCATACCCAGTTCTCGGAATAACAGGAATGGTTCTCCATTTTGTTTCAGCCCCGGGTCCCCTTGGCCCAGTTTTGATATGCAAATTTATATGGAATGCAGAAGCTTACGTTGCCTTGAAGTGCATGACGCAGGGCGGTGCCCAGCCCCCCTTGGAAGCCGCGCGCATCAACTCTTGGATCAGACGAGTCAGCAAGGAAACAGCGGATGTCTCAGGCGTTTCATGAACACTTACCGTATTGTATTGAGTTACGACAGCGCGATCCAGAATCAATTACAGGGGTTTATTATTTAATAGCATGGCAGAGACACCAACAAATACTCTTTTGATCTTTTGAATCAATGGTGTAGCTTCAATCATATCAATTCACGATCTTGGCCAAATAGAATGGCCCTTGGAGCTTACATGGGTTAACGTTAAATTTGAAATTTGTCTTCAGGCTTAACATTTTAAGTTTTTATCACGGAAACTGCGCAGGGGGATACCCTTAACATGTCGCTGTTGAAGGGAAATTCGCAAAAGACTGGAGACGGTCAACACCCATTGACGCCTTCCCCTATAACAAGTGCTTCGTCGCCAGTAAATCATCTTTTGGGTAAAGCTTTAATATTTAAGTCTCTATAGCGGGACTGATGACTTGCTTCTCGTTGCTTCCAACCCCGGTAGAACATTCTCAAACGCTTTTCGGTGGGCCTAGAGGCAATAAATGCTCGTATTGTCACGTGCACTGGGCAGGGGACAGCAGGGGCACAAGATGTCTGCAACTTGCAATGCACCTTACTGTACGCGAAATGTAAATACATCGTCTCGACTGGAAGCCGTGGTTCACACGATAACTCGCTCAGACGTGACTGGCACTTTTCTTTGAGCAAGGTATTGTCCACTCCAACCTAATACACCTCTTGTGTTCTCCATTTTTCTGACACCACATCGCTACTCATAGTCGCAGGTGCTTCAGCTCTTATGAACACCAATGCTACTCAAATAAAAACATGCTAATTTTTGATTTAATATTATTTCTAAGGATGAACAACATGGTTTATGTGCCATAAGATGCGAAAACTGTGGATTTTTTATTTCAAGATTTTCTCACTATTTTGACGTTCATTGCTGGTAGTTTTGCCCCCGTCTTTAAACGGTTTACTCATCTAGGTCAACAGAGGTTTTGGGAATGTCACATGACTAGCCTGTTGTACGAATACCTCGGAAATGGAAGTAACATTCAGCTACTGAAGTTATTTGAAATTAAAAGAAACGTTATTCAAACTTTGCTTTCCTCTCCTCAAATAAGTTGGTTTTTCTCAAAACTAACTTCCTCTATATCATTTCCTTTATCACAATCATAGCCGAACATTCTTTCAATACGTGATCATGTTGTCTCTTGTAGTCTCTTGTTGTCTCTGTAGAAGAGGGGCTCACCAACTTTGTTTACTATTTATCAAGAATACAGGCTCATAATAATAATTGCAAACTATTATTATTATCATCATCAAGCTGTACTTTTAATTCAATGAGTAAAGGTCAATTTTGGCGTGATGTCAGAATACTTTAGTGGAAAGCGGGGACCAACGTACGCCATTACCTCAAACTTGAGTGCTACAAAGATCCGTTCTTGGCCCATTTGTGTTTAACAACCGAGATTTCGGTCAGGAAAATAAGAATGAACCATTTTTAAAAATGATTAGCGTGTTAAAACTAAGTAATGTATGTATGGTGTATTTTTGTTTTTTTATGCATCATTCCGGCACCAAAACTTCACCTTTCGCACATTCGCATGCTTCCAGGTATTCCAAGATGCCTACTATGTAGCCTAGGAACCAATAAAGCCACGTTGAAGATGAGACTTTGAAAGCATCATAATCCTATTAAGGAAGCTGTAATCATCACACGTATTAACAATCAGTATGCAGGATGCAAGTCAAAGTGTTTCTCCGTATGCATGCAAACCCAGCTCGCGCGCATTGCGCATCGCCTGCAGGTTTTCAGAGAGAGAAGCTGTACCTCCCACAAAGAATTGTCTAGACGTTCTCCATTGAACGCGGAAGACGTCGAACCTCGCAGGACCTGACTTGCAGCAAATTTGTTGAATACCAGTCACTCTCAAAGTCTATTTTATGTTTTCATCACAAATGCATTGCAATGTGGTGATTGCTGACGATTTTATCGAATGAATAAAATAGCGGCAGTTCCCACGAGCCTCTATGGAGCTTTCAAATTTTTTGCTTCTTCGAAATTTACCTTGGTCCAGGTGAACCATTGGTGTAGTCAACGCTACATTTTGCCCATAATGACAATAGTTACCTAAAAATCACGTGAGAAGCTTGGCTATTCAGGGATTGACAAAACGAAACCCATTTTTATAGTTTGTCTAGGGATACAAAGATGAGAACAGTTGTTGAAAATCAATCGAGGTGTACATAGCCATGATAGTTTTATTACATAGACATGATTTTTATTCCATTGGTAAGATTTGGGGTCACAACTTCTTGGTGCAAACTGAAAGCGTTCTTTTTGCGTGGTAAGCGCATGATTCTCAGCCAGGATTCTCCGCACACGATGGGTAATCCAGGCAAAGAGAACAGAAGCTCGGCGATTCAGAAGCAATCAACACGAAAGTCAGATTCTTTGTAGTTCTCGTTCTCATTGCATTCGAAGTTTCCGTCAGTCAGGAACGGTATCATAAGAAACCATTAGGAAAGTTGCTCAAGGCCCAACTCTCCCCGCAGCCTTATTTGCTGTTTGCACCATCATAAAAAACAATGATTGACTTAGAGAATGGATTATTCAGGTCGATCCTGGCCGGTGAAAATTGAAAAGGTCTTTCCACATTGCGGCCAATAGAGATCTTTGGGCTGTGATGGATCGTTATGGCTAGCCCTCGTTCAAAAGAATCTGCTACCTCAACTGAAAAGACCTCCATATTAAAACAGACTGCTTGGATTTGATTGAAATCTATGAGACGAAAACACAGGAATAATTTTACCACAGTCTTTAGAATAGAGGATCAAGCCCAACCGAAATTTAGCGGCACTCGATAAAGCTAGCATCATAAAAGATAGCGGAGATTTTTAGATATAGGTAAGATGAGTGTGATGATAAAAGGGATTGGTGGTCTGAAATGACGCAAAACTGATAGAAGTATCTGCCTTGAGGCAAGCTCTCCAGGGCGTTGGCGAACTTCCCATCGCACCATCCAGTGTCAAGTCATACAGTGTCAAGTCATACAGTGTCAAGTCATACAGTGTCAAGTGTCCTTGATTTGGAGCAGTGTATGGTTGTGTTTGGTTTTCGTCGATATTTCAAAGTTACTTCCACTTAAAAGGACATCCACGCAGAGGGATGCTGTCCTCGGTTTTTTTGTAGTACAACCAACTTGCAAGCTATTTGATAATACGCAAAAGAAAGTCACTTCTTTGCCAGGCCAGCGAATAAATCCCCGTGCATCGAAATGCTTTGATCAGATTACGCAAATAGCTAACTTTTGTCAAGTCTATGATCATCGCTTCTAGCTATTTCAAAACTTCCCACCGATAATTTCCTTTGCGAATTCTTCAGATGAAAAGGAAGTCTTGCGAGCCCAGCCTCGGATCACTGAGCCCAGCCTCGATTCACTGCTCCCCGCACCGGTAACATTTCAAGGCCCATATTTGGACAAGCCGGCCGTGCTGTTTGCTCCAATAAACCACCAAACAGAACCAACTTGGAGAAAAACAAATCCAGTTGTTTCTTTCTCGTTCATGTCAGGAGATATTATTGTTTCCCAGTCACATGCAAAACAAACTCAACCGAACTTCCTCCAACCAAAATTCCTCTTCCGAAAACAAACCCATTCCAGACTTTGAGGTTCCGCAGAGGTCTGGCTGAGAAGCGATGTGAAAAGCGAAGTATAATGTAGAATAAAAGCAATTGTGAAAAAGTTTGACTCTATCTTCACCACACGAGTTTCATCCTCTTCACCGAAAATTGTCACGAAAGATCCTCGAGCGTCAGAAAGGAACATTGCTTTTTGTCTAGATGACTGAGAAGGCAACGCCTAGGTGAATTGTTTATACCGTTGATCTCGAGAACAGAATACCAACCGATGCCTCGTTCTGGAGTTGACTCGTATGGGAGTTAAATTTGACTTGGCCATTTTGGTGGCCTAACAGCAGCTTGAGGTCAAGGGATTATTTCAAGAAATTCCTTGAAATACTAAAATTCCTGTAAAATTTGCAGCTCAGATGACCTGAGAATCCTGAAACAAGCTAAAAATTATTTTAGTCGATTAGGTCAAACGAATTTTCCGAAACAATTTGAGTAATTCATTTATACAAATGATGAAGCACTCTGTGCAGAAAACGTGACCTTCGACTTGAATAAAATTTGTTCCATCTGATGTTAATAACAGCAGCTCTGATATTTCTAGCAATTTCGAAAAATTATGCTTCATTGATGATGTCTTGATTACGCGTTAATTAAATAGTTTTAATGTCTTTTTTCGTAAGCGTATGATTCGCATGAAATATTCCAATTATTGTGAAACTTCGAGAGCATTTGCTTCGGTTTCCCTTCTTTTCTTACGGAACCAAAACAAGAAATTTCGTAAAGCCCAATCTTCTGTTTAGAAGTTTAGCCCAATCTTCATCAAGGGGCGCATTTGAGGTAGTCAGCCAAATTAAGGTTCCCTGAGAGGCCCATTCGTAAGTCAGGAAAGAGGAAAGCACCTCCATTTTACGGCAGTATTTGAAAACAGGCCAACTTGCTGCAGGCCCCATTTCTGTCAAAGATGTTCCTGGAAGGTGCTGCGGTTTACCCAGTGATGTTATCTCTCAGATTCTTACAGCGCAACACATTTAAGGGCATAATTGCAAATTCCAATTTCATCCAGCCAGGTTTTATTGCAAAAACATCAGATCAACAAGTTATGTGAAGGATCTCTGTGGAAACGTCGTCGCTTGCACGGTGCTTTGGCTGTGTTTGGCTTGGACGACTGTGTGCTTTTAAAGTGCCTAGACCTTGATCGGGTGGATAAGAATAATGAGTGGTCTTCTTATCCTGGAAAATCCGGTGATAATTACCGACATCCTATCCAAATAAGACCAGGATATCCAGGAATAATAATGTTGTTAGATGTAACATTTGAAAAGATAATTAAGAACTGCACCTAAGTCGGCATCATTTTCAGGATTTTGTCGGATTTTAACAGATATCAACGGATTTGCGGGACAGTTTGATAGTTCAGGGTAAGATATATATCTCCTTTTATCGAATGTCAAGTCCCACCCTTCCACGTTTGCTCGCCATTGGGTGAAGATCTCCATTTCTCCATCTGCTATCGATAGTGGAGATAAAATTCCCGTTTGAAGCTATGTTCTGTCAATTGAAGGGCCATGAGGCGAGTCCAGGGCGGGCGGTGCAGGGAACCACAATGTTCGCTCGAAGACCTGATTCCATTTTGCCCACTGCGCTGCTTTTCCCTTACACGACAGCCTTGCCGAACATAGTTTCTTGATCAATTGAGCATTTTGACTAAAGACATCTGGCGTGGTTTTATCCCCGGGAGAAGCCCCCGTGTTGTTAGCTGCAGGGGGCAAAGACGCCAAGCAGCTCCCAGTTTCAGAATGCACTGTGAAGCTGATGTCCCTTCTCGCTCAATTCGATAGCGCCGCTTAGTGGACCAAAAGTCATAGAAAACCCTCGCTGGCACACAGTGCTTGGGCAATTAGGGCTTCGAGTCATTGAAGTCTTCGCGTCGATTGCTCAGGCACGTGGTACTCTTGGTTAACCATGATGGTGCCACACTCATCGAACTTCACTTTCTTTCATCAACTGATCGTTATTTCATGTGACCAATCAGGCAAGTGTCAGCCACTAAAGACGTTCTTGTGTGCTTTTGCCATGGCTTCGTCAAACCCAGTGTTTGCTTTCAGCCCAAGGGCTTCCCGGCATAAAGACAATCGCCCGCGCGCACCTCAGGCGCGGAGGACGGCCATCGCGCTGAGCCCGCGTCGTCCTCTCCACTCGACTGAATAATCAACTCAGTGAACGGGCATTGAAGGTGCTAGGTTTGTTTGCTATCCATCCTTGATATCTATCGCAAAACCATCCTTGCCGTTGATAAGTATCAAATCCGCGGAGAAGGCGCAAATTGGCCTCATGGTCGAGTCAAGGGAACCAGCTGCCAATGGCGGCAAGTGGGGCGGCAAGTGGGGCGGCAAGTGGGGCGGCAAGTGGGGCGGCAAATGGGGCGGCAAATGGGGCGGCAAGTGGATACTACGTCTTCAATACTAAGAGAAGGAAAACATGGATTGCGAAAGGGAAGTCAAGCCATGTGCAGCTTGCCTCGAGTGCAGATGTTAGTTTTTGCTACACTGAGGCCGGAGTGCAAGCAATTTGGCGCTACAGCTGGGTTTGGCGTTTATCATGGTCATTCACCTTCGTACTGCGCCAAAGTTCCGACTCCTCGTGGCCAGAATGGCAAATCCGGATGCATCGCGGACTAAGCCACGCCTTCAACCCGGTTCCGGTTTATTATGATCGACCCTCAGCGCGACCTTTGCCTCTTGATTTTCGTTCAATGTTGCAGTTCACCCTGTAGCGCCCAATCCGAGGGCGATTAACTTAAATCTCTTGCTCAGCAGTGTTCCCCATTACTATCATCTCCTACGCAAACGGTTTTGTCCATTGCTTTCGGGGCATTAGTGCTTGAACCTTGGCAAAACACAACTCGGTATGGGTCGTTGTGTTCACCAAATCACAATGCCAAGCCATGTCTATAATCCCGAAATATCGAGCAACCGGCTTTTAATGGGATCCGCGTACGTGTCATCTATGAATAAATTCAACTCACTCAGTAATTGGCTCATTAGGGCTCAGCGCCTCGCCATAACAAGATCATGTGCTTTGGGGGTCGGAGAAATGTCCTTTGCCTCATTTCGTTGTAAAAATGAGATGATCGCTAATCTGTCTGGGCCCGCTCATAGATTGCTCGATAGTCCTTCGTCTTCATTACATGAGGTTACCCAGCATTCGAAAGTGCTGGCCGCAATTCTTCAAGCAGACGACAGTTGTGATAAAAATGCGGTTGATAGGCCTGCCGATATTATAAAACTACATTAGGCCGAATAAAAAGAGTCGATTGTTGTTTCGACAGTCGGGCCGTGAATGCTTAAAATGTTTATTTTTCAAATTAATTACCTTTTTACTAGTCCACTACAGAAAACAGAGGAATATCATCAATGCGTTAAATTCGGAAGGCTCTGTGAATCTCACTCGTGCTGCCATCTTCGACAGCATTGGCCAATGAAACGGCTCTTAGCAACCTGATGCTGTCGAAACTGTTCGCTCATTGTTTCCGTGCCTTTTCAAATTGCATTCAAATCATATCGCCTTAGATGCCTGTTAGTTGAATTTTCTCATTAAGTATTTTAACAGCACTTTCAAGGGGTGTGTAAGCAGTGGGCTAAAAGAAGAACCCAGTTTCTCTTCTGTGTCATGGTGCGTTATTTTCGCGTTATTTTCGACCTAAATAACCTGCTTCTAGATACGTGTCTCGTTTCTCGTGATTCTTTCTTTCAATCCCGTCTCCGGTTATCAATAACCTACATGTCTGAATGCCACTGAGCAGTGAGATGAACTAACCTGAGACTTTTTCTGACCACCAGGCTACTTCGGGAAATATCTCAACCAATACGATGGTAGTGCCATTCCCCCTGGCTGGAATGAGTGGTATGTTTCATTGAAAAACAGTCGTTACTATGACTACACGGTCAATAACAATGGCCGCTTCGAACGCAAGGCGTGGAACTACGAGAAGGACTATTCGACCAACGTGTTCACCGATGCTGCGATTCGATTCTTTCGACGATCGAAAATCAAGGACTACACCAAGCCCGTAATGATGACGGTCTCATATGCTGCTCCGCATGGCTCAGAAGACCCGGCTCCGCAGCATAGCTCGATGCTCAAGAATGCAAAAGCCCCTCGGTAGGTTTCGTTTCTGAGAACGAGATTGATATTTAATTGTTGGCAACATTGCACGTCACGCAAAACACCCCAAATGGCTGCTTTAGATTTAACTTGCATGCTAAATGCCTTTGCGAAAAGCCAGTCCGGCATTGTCCTCTAATAATGCTGCATCCCTCTGACAGACACCCGAGCTTCAACTCTTCGTTTGCCGACAAGCATTGGATCGTGCGACAGTCGCCACCAGTGACGGACGCCAAGCAACAGTTCATCGACCTGCTCCACCGGCGACGCCTGTTGACGCTGCTCTCCCTCGATGACGCAATCGCCCGGCTGTACCAGGCCGTCCGCCGGGTGGGCCAGCTAGAGAACACCTACATCTTCTTTACCTCCGACCATGGCTACCATCTTGGTCAGTTCAGGCTCGTAAAAGGAAAGTCGCAGCCGTACGAAACTGACATCAGAGTGCCGATGTACGTGATTGGCCCTGGGGTCCCAGTTAACAGGACGTGAGTATTGTTGTTCTCTTTGGCACCACTTCCACTAGCACCACTTCCAATAGCACCACTTCCACTAGCACCACTTCCACTAGCACCACTTCCAATAGCACCACTTCCACTAGCACCACTTCCACTAGCACCAATCCCCTAGCACCACTTCCACTAGCACCACTTCCACTAGCACCACTTCCACTAGCACCACTTCCACTAGCGCCACTTTCACTAGCACCACTTCTTCAAGGGGTATAAGAATAGACAAAACATTGATGGTGGTTAGAATGAGGCGCCGAAGATTCTTCTCAGTTGCTTCCGCAAGAGCTTTTCAACAACAGAACTCTTTTTAATGTTCCTGACATTTTTGCATATACGGATAAACATACTGGATATCTGTGATGTAAATTCTTTTTAGTTAAAATATTTTTAGCAGATTTTTATCCAAAAGATTATTCTCAGAATTGGTAGTTAGCAGTATGCTGATCGATATATTCCAATAATTTGAAAATGCAAGAGTGCCTATCACGCATCCTTGCGGTACTACCTGCATCTTCATGAGTGCATTTGACACTGCAATTTGACACTGTGCTTTATCCTGAAGCACGGAGACTAGCTAGCATGTCACCAATTCGTAATCGCGGTTTTAGGGAGACAGCCATCGCCCTGAACATCGACTTGACTCCGACTTTCTTGGACATCGCCGGTGTAAGTCAGCCAGAAAATGTCGACGGTTCCTCCCTTCTCAATGTTATTTCCGCCAAGAAGAAGAAGCGAAGGTATTTCACTTCATTGCATACGACTTTTATTCTTTCTGATACCTTCTTTCTTCCACCAGCTATTTCGATTGTTAATTTTCTTATCATTTAATGCTTAAAATAGTATATTCATTTTCAAAGCTCTGATATCAAAGAATTTTTAAAGACATTTCATGTTGGAGTAGGCATCAGGATGTACTGTTCTCGCATCGATATAAGAACAGCTTTGCTTGATTCCCATTCGACAATCGACATAAGGTGAGTTCCACCACCTTAATGATCAATACCTTATGCACAATATCTGTTTCCATCAACAGGAGAAACATGAGAGGTATGCCTTTGACACCGTGGCGGGACACGTTTCTGGTTGAAAGAACGTGAGTATTGTATGATTGCAGTTGCAAATAACCCAGCATGCATTGCCACAGGACAACATAGTTTGGCCTTGCTTATTGTCATGCACAACTTCAACAACATTCTTAGCACATTTTCATAAATTTTCCCTTACCAAGAAATTTGTGACATTTAAGTTGTATTCTCTTGTTGTGGCTTGCCTCTGAATGGAAATCGAAACACTGGAACGATTAAGGCTCCAATTGCCACCTCGTCCTTTGCCACGAAGACGCACAATGGTACTATTTGCGTGTGTACAACAGGAAAACAGTTCATTGGTGACATCCTAGACAGGAGTTCGAGCATTAATGAACAGGGAACGTTAATGCTGCTAAATGTAACGTTTTCAGTTGCATGTCTAAATTTGTCCAATTCCCTTGTCGTAAACATTTTGATTTCAATCACAGTTCCAGTAATTTTGCTAACCTCTCCTTTATACAGTCGCATGTCATTTTTGCCGGCGATTCCAATTCCCCATCGGGTCATCCAAAGACAGAAGATATCCCGCTTCGATCCGTACACTCAACTTTACACGAGGTTCAAGGTGAACAGCAAAGATCCGAGTGGACATTCAGCAATCATTTTCTGCACAAGGAAGAATGCGCCACAACCGCCCTGTGGCCCCAAGAAGAAATACGTGTGTTCGGTCGTGAATGGGAAATACAAAGTGGTCGAATGTCCGTCAAGAAAGCGAAGCAGCAAGAAGGAAAAGAAGGAATTGCGGTGTACTTGCACCCCAGTGAACAAGCCGAAGCCCACTTCCTCGTCGTTAGGTAGGTCTGTTTATGGCGATGCAGCCTTGCAGATCCTTACAACTGTAGGTATACAGTTCAGGCGAGGAAACATAACGTCGTTGGTGAAAATTGTGTTAGCATGATGTTATGAGACGAAACACTATGAATAGGTTGGCACTTCTTTACCACGAATGCTTTCCTAGTAAACATGGCTGTCGATCTCCTACATGATGCTCTTACTCTTTTGTGACAACCTTGTCTAGCGTGCTCCAGGGGCGTGCCGAAGTAGGGGGTGTGTGGGGGGTGTCACTTTTTGTAGAAGCCGTCGGTATTTTTTTGCCTGTCGGTAAAAGTTGAAACAACTATGACAGCGTGTCAGTATTTCGGGGAAGAATTAGATTTGCACTTTTGTTATATCCAGCTTAGACAAAGGAACCACTATGGTACTAGAGTGTGTGCGCTATGATTAACTATCTTTAATCAACCCTGTCGGTAAACTTCGCATGTTACACCCCCCCCCCCACCCCCTACTCAAAAGCCCTTCGGCACGCCACTGGTGTGTTCGTTCACTGTTCCACCTCTTCGCAACAGAGGGGTCTGTTTTAGCACGCCTTTCAATGATCACATGGTACATTCATAACTTCCATTTTTTGACTCTCCTTGTCGGACTGTAGAACCGGTTTCCTTCGACTTCATTGGCAATGATTTTTCTAGATGAAATTCTCCCTACCACGGACCGTCTGAGTATGGACAAGAGAAGTCAAGGCGCCTCTTTGTACCAGGAATACCGCCCCAAGCTCAGCGAGGCCCCAGACCTGCGCGGCGAGGACACGACACAGTTCACCAAATGGCTGATCAGAATGAAGAGAAAGTCGAGGAAGCGGTCGCAGAGGAGGCTGACCTTCAAAGACCTGAAGCAGATGGGTGAGTGTAATCAAGTGAAAACAGTTACTCCAAGGACGTCGAATATGAGGGCACATTTTGTCATACATTCTCCATGCTTGACTGATTTGCTCTTACGGTCACCACTGCTGTCGATTCGGCAAATATGTGCGCATGGTTAGAGCGATATACATCGTGTCTTGCTGCATTGATTCCGTTTCAGCTGATTTGCTGTCCTTATTTACGATATGCCGCGTCCCACTGCTGCGCTGAATCAACTACGACATTCATTTCAACAAGGCCTAACACAGTCACCGCATTTCTCCAGTGACGTAGAAGAAAATTGAAAATTCTGATTGCTTCTGATCGTAACAACTTGTTCTTCCGTTAGCCTAAGCCCATCCCCTACCTTCAGTGCGCCTACATTTCGACTACTTTTGCTTTATGTCGAGTTCGAGTTTTCTTCAAGGGCATTGGTTGTTGCTTTGGCTATATATTTTTAACATTTTCAGCAGAAATCCATCTGAGGATAAGAGAAGCAAAGAAACTGCTGGTCCTGTTGCGACACCGAAGGAGGCTGTTGAAAAGCAGTGAGACGAAGGGTGAAAAGAGGCCAGCAGAAGCGAAAGGAGACAAGAAAGGGGACGAGAAGTGCACGTGCCGGAAGGAGAAAGGTAAAGGGAAGAAGAAGCAGGCCAAGTCGGCACAGCAGGGGATCAACTGCTTCTATGTTCATGGCAGCACGTGGACCACCCCACCCAGGTGGACGGGTAAGCACTGTTCTCTGCTTGACCAAGCTGAAGCGGGAGACTGCAGCACATGCGGGCGTTCCGGTTCGGGTTGCATCTTTGCCGTCGTCGAGAAATGCTCTTTTTATATGTTCATTTCATTAATTCAATCAATATTGTCTTGGGTAATGGCTGACCGAACGCTGACATCTCTTTTCGTTCCAGGACCCAACTTCCTCAGCTGCACAAACACTGCCAACAACTCATACCTCTGCCTTCGCACAATCAACGCGACGCATAATTTCATCTACTGCAGATTTGTAACAGGCTTCCTTGAATTCTACGATCTCAATAAAGATCCTTATCAGGTTAATATTCTTCCTTATCTTATTATCAATATAAATAAACCCCTGCTTTTATTACATAGTTGACGAGATTATGAAAACTAGGCGACTTGTTAGAACAAACCAATTTGGCAATGATACCTTCCACTGTCAAGTTTTCTATATGAACCGTTTGTGCCCAAAGCGATTCTTTGTTCTGAACTAAAAGATTTTATTACATTTGACTGCGATTTCACAATATTGAGGAAGTCATGAAGTATAAGTCCAATTCAACCCTTAATGTCGAAAACAGACCCACCAGGCGCTTCAACGCTTACATTTTCAGGTTGCTTAATTAGCATATGCGAAGCATCCAAATCATTTTTGCCTAATTATCATCCGCTTGATTGATCATTACTTTCTTTTCAGATGAAAAATACACACAAGTCTCTGTCCAAAAATGACATTGCTGATCTCGATCGGCAAATTGCTGTTCTCTCGAACTGCAAAGGAGAGCGCGAATGTACACTCACAGCGGGACGCCGTCCAGACGTGGTATGCCCTCTCTCCACACCCTCTCTCCACGCCCTCTCTCTACGCCCTCTCTCCACGCCCTCTCTCTACGCCCTCTCTCCACGCCCTCTATCCACACCCTCTCTCTACGCCCTCTCTCTACGCCCTCTCTCTACGCCCTCTCTCCACGCCCTCTCCCTACGCCCTCTCTTTCGTTGGGAAAAAGTATTTTCCCATTCACGTATTGTCTAAGTCATTCGCAGTTATTCAATTGATAATTTTGTTTTCTAACCAAAGTTTTTAGAGTTGGAGCGCTGAGAGCAAAATGTGAAAAATTAATGGAAAGTCCCTCCCTTTATTTGTGTCGTTGATTTTTTATTTTGAATTCAAGCTATGTCTTCCAAATGAATTCGACTGCAATAATCCTTCAATCTTTTGCAGATCGTTCGACCAGCGATTCGCAGAAACTTTTTAAGGAGCAGATATGCCAGGGCCAAGTATTTCAACTGGAATAAATACTTAGGCATTTCTGAATAGAGAAAGGAGGCTGCTGGTATCGACAATTGGAAACGCCACAAATCTCAAGGGCGTTCTTGCTGTGTGCGATGCTAAACCTGCGAAGAAGTTCAGCTTTTTGACGTCAAGAACGGGAATAGCCATGCACTCTCAGATTACAGGTGCTTTGAAAGCAAAATAGGATCGCCTTGTTAGCCAATTAAAACTGTAAATTTCAATACATGGTTGATTTGGGTAATTTATTTTGATGGGGGCAACGGCATAAGGTGGGGCAACAGCGTACGGCGGGGGCAACAGCATAAGGTGGGGCAACAGCTGAACGGAATTCAACAAGAGGTATGTGCCAAAGTTGTAGTTGGGAAATTAAGCTGCCGTCCTGAAGGATAACTGTCGCAACAAAATTGAAATGAAGTTTCCATCGCGATGCACATGGCTTGCGCAGCAGACTCACTGCGTGTTCCGCTGCCATAAAGGGTGTGAAGTTTCCCCTAGCATAGTCCCAAACTTGGCGGGCGGACAACCAACCAATCCTCAAATCACTTTTCTTAAGAAAATTGATTGTACTTCCAAAGTCATTATAATCATTTTCTCTTGTATATTCACTTTAGGTTTGAAGCTTTGTTGAGCTATATCTTACAATTATAAAATATTATTAATGACCTTAGGAAAGAACGAAAATTTTTGAAGAATGCCAAAACGGATTCGCTTTGCCGTCTGTCAATAATTTATAATATTTCGACCTGCCGAAACGAGCTGAAATTTGCTAAAACTACTTGTGATTTTCAATCTAAGGACTTTTACGTGCCACTTTGACAGTTTTTTGGTTATCTTCAAACGTTTTCGGTAAAATTAAGAATTTACCTAGATATTTATTATTGTAGTTGTTAATAATTGATGTTTGTGAAGGCTTAAAACTCAGTTTGAATAAGTTGATAATTTGCGTGTAGTTATTAGTGATAATTTTGCAAATTACGAATCGTATTAGAAAGCATTTGCAATAGAGATCGCAGACGAATTGAAAAAGTTGGCCTCGCACTCACCCATCCAATCGCCTTCATAGTTCTTATTTGTGAGTGGCTACCAATTATTCTTTGATAGGGCTTGTTGAGGTTTACAAATGTCGTCGTTGGTTCGTATGTGGGTGGGATTCGTTACTGTACAACCTTTTCTCGACAGCTGCCTCCTTGGTGTCTCTTCTTGTCATATTCGAATTAAAAGACTTGAAAGGACTACATAGCCGCCGTTGAATGCAGTGTACTTAAGAACAATTATGTTTTTCTAGAAAATGTGCCAACGACAACCATACCTAGGGCCAAGAAAGATAATTATCTTTTGATTCTTTTTGTGAGAACTCTTTTCAAGGAGCTGTAGTTCTCAGGGGTGGGTTTTTGTAAAGTATTCATTGAAACCTGCTTGGCTTCTTCGGAAAGGGCCACTTCTGTACCAATCGAGACCAGTGGGGCTCGTGTTTAGTAGTTCCGTTCAACGCTATGTTGGACGTTGATACTAATTGCAATTGACATTTTTAATAGTGTTTGTAGCGACTTAGCAATCCAGTTCTTATGGATATTTTGTAAATAGTGGCAGTTTTTTATTGCATCTTTATTTATTTCTTACATTGTTGTTTGTCCTTTCTTCAGTCTGTTGATTGCGTTGCTCATTCTCCGTACTTGGACGGAAACCTGCTACAGGTGTAGCAGTTGTAAAATGCTGGGGGATTATGGGGTGACAGGAGTGGGATTCATTTCCACTTGCTGAATGCACCTGGGAGCTGGGCGTGTCATTCTGCACCGCATGAGCAGTGTAGATGCAAAATAATGCCTGTAGCTCGTAGGATAGGACACCGCGAAGAAGTTACCTGTAGGCTGCGCTTTCTTCCACGACCAGTTCTGTTAGGATATTTTCAAACAGACATCTTGCCATCTTTCTTCTCGTTTCCTCGTCATCTGGACACTTGCGCTGGTCATGCACTGAACATTGCTCACTTTGTTCAGTGTCTGGACATCAAGAAGATTTCTTAGCTACGATCGATAATATTCTACTGAACATGAATGAGGCGGGATCATTTTCGAGGAGTAACCGGTGGATGCCTTCCCTCTTGCGGAAATAATTCGCCACCTAATTCGTCTCAGGCTTGTGTCGTTTTGGAAGTTATATTGAAAGATTTAATGCAGAATTTCTACAACATTAATATCATCTCTCAAAGAAATGAAAATTGCCTATTTTGATTGTCTGACGACTTCATACTGACCTCATGAAATAGTTACCTTTGACGATTTTCTTTCGTAGCTTCATTTTTGCTTCAGCGCTTGATATTTCACTCTCTGGTAGAGGATGCAGTTTTCAGTAAATGGGGACGTCCAACTTTTACCTTTCTAAGATTGTCTGACTCGAATAAGATAAAAAACGACACATTTACTTGTTCAAAAGCCATTCGATTTGAAGCATCTTTGTCTTTGAACAAAAATCTTTGCAGCTGAGCAGAACAGAAAGCTCAGTGACTAGGAGTGTTAGAAGTGAGACAGAACTGTTTCCACAACGAACTTCTGGAGAGTAAGAGGCACTTGCCTTGCTGATCCACTTCAACTTCATTTTATGTAGACATCATTCTCTCTAGTTGGATAAGCTGCCAAATTGCGATGAATTTCCCCAGCATTCAACTCTGGAAACTTGCTTATCTTGCTTATCTTTATCGACAGAAATTCCCTTCCAACAAATGTTGCAGATTTGAGGAGTTTTACATCATACCCTATCTTACGTTCATAGTCGCTATGCGAACCACAACAGAAAAAGAGCGATGGATGCTACTGTATCACTTGTGGCAAACGGAGCCAAAACCACACATTGTCTGAACAGAAGAGTTGAAGACCTGTAGCGAGAGAGCATGGGGGTAAAATCTCTTTATTAGGTTCACATTAGGTCTCGTAAAGAGATCTGTTTTGCAAGGAAGCAAAGTGGCACAGAAATGGAATGGCCTAGTACCGAGTATGAGCAAAGAACAATTTCACCAATTTCAGGACAATTTTATTTTGAAGGTGGGGCTCACTTAGAAAAAGTTGAACATTTGAGAATGAAATTATATTCAAATAATCAATAAAAAAGAAAAAAATTAGGGACTTTACTTTTCATAATGATATGACGAAAAAAGAACAACAATACTAGAAATTAAACGAATTATGTTAATTTTGTCTAAATGGTGACTGTGAATTTATTTTTGACGTGGATGTAACTTAAATGCCCCGAACGTGCCACTTACTTTTGGCGCAGAGAGTTTCGCGGGCAGAGAGTTTCGCGGGCAGAGAGTTTCGCGGGCAGAGAGTTTCGCGGGCAGAGAGTTTCGCGATCAAGAAAAACCAACATTTTCGCGTAAAGAAACTTTCGCGGTTGAAGAAAAGTTAAGAGAAAAACACAATATTCTAGTATTGATTTCTAAGAGACTAAAGACTGGAGTGATGAAGGAACAGCAACGCAAATATTTGAAGAAACGAAAAAACAATTGGATGGAAAAAACTTTCGCGTGTCGAGAATTTTCTGTAATTTCGCAAGCAAAAACTTTCGCGAAGTTCGAATTTAGATTATGCCTTCGCAGAAACCTTGGCGGAAAAAGCCAAAAACGCGAAAACCTCGAAACTTTCTGCCCGCTAAAGTTTCTGCCCCTGGGGAGAGCGAGCTGCCTGCTTTGTTTCTGGCGCTGCGAGGGAGACAGCTATTTAAAGGCCTATAGTCGAGTCCACGCGGGCCACGGCAGGAAAAGACTCGCACCTTTGGCTGAGGCAACCACTAAACAGACATTTTCGTGGCTAGGAAAGGCCTTAAAAATTAGCTTACCGAGTGTCAAGCTACTACTTTCGAGAATATGGAGATAAACAGCTCAGAACCTGTCCAAGAAGAGACCTTGGCTAGGCCGCCGGTTGTAGAGAGGTCTGAAGATAGCTCACCATCTGCTAAGAGGGCAAGAATAGGCCAGCCAGATGCCAGCGAAAATCAGAAGGAATGTCTCCCGAAAATGTGCAGCACAAATGTCGCTTCGCCTGAAGATGGCACGGAGGCAATAAAATCGGAAGAAAATGTGCTAGATCCGTCTGTTAGGAACGAGGTTGCTGTGAAGGAGGACCCGGAGGGAAATATAGAAGGGGGTAACAACGTTGGCTCCAGGGAAGGACAAGGGGAAAAGTCTTTAATAGATAAAAAAGAGAGCCGTGGTATAACCATTGAGAATATTCAAGATAAGTCAGCCCGAGAAATTTCAATGATTCGAAAGAAAAAAGTTGCACTGATGATATCTTACTGTGGAGCTGGGTACTTTGGAATGCAAAAAAACCCAGGAGTCAAAACAATTGAGGATGAATTATTATTAGCATTAAGCAAAGCTGGAGCAATAAAAGATGAACTCAAGGATGATTTAGGCAGAATGTCTTTTCAGAGGTGTGCCAGGACTGATAAGGGAGTGTCCGCAACAAGGCAAATTGTATCTTTGAAAATGGTACCTATGAAGGAGCTCTTGCCAGTTATAAACAAACACCTTCCACCATCAATCAGAGTTTTTGGAATGATAAGGGTGACCAAAGGCTTTGATAGTAAGAATCAGTGTGGTGCAAGAACTTATCAATATCTTACACCCAGTTTTGCTTTCGCTCCAACAGAAATGCAAACTGTTCCAAGTTTTAGAATCAGAGCTCCTGAAATTGAAAGAGTGAACAATATTCTAGGGATGATGTGTGGTACACACAATTTCCATAATTTTACTTCAGGAAAGCATGCAGATGAAGCCAGTGCTCAGCGGTATATCATTGAGTTCCATGCTGGCATCCCCTTTGTGAAAAAGGGCCATGAATTTATTGCAGTTTCAGTGAAGGGTCAGAGCTTTATGCTGCATCAAATCAGAAAGATGATTGGGGTGTGTATTGCCATTTGCAGAGGGTATTGTAATGAGGATATAATTGAAAGATCATGGGGAAAGAATAAAATGGACATCCCCAAAGCACCAGGACTAGGCCTTATGCTTGATATGGTTCACTTTGACCGTTATAATAGCAGATATGGCTCAGATGGACTGCATGAAAAAATTTCATGGGAAAAATGCAATGAGGAAATTGAACTTTTTAAAGAATCCTTTATATGGGACACTATTATAGAGAGTGAAATTACACACAAGTCAATGATGAAGTGGCTTGGGACACTGAAAAATCACACATACTCTGAAAACAGGATACAAGGAGAGAGTGTGAAAACTGAAGATAAATAAATGTTTTTATGCATGGTTGTTAGTTTTAGTTTTGCAAACTTATTAAATATGTATGCTAATCTATTTTGTTTCAAGCCACTGCACCTAGTATCAAGCAGTTAAGTAAGCTTGTTTTGATGATTTTGCTTTCATTTTGAAAGTACAGCACCTGTTTTTTTAAACCTGGGGCTCGTAGGAGTTAAGGATGCTATTACCTTGATCTTTCATCTCTGTTTTTTTCAAATCAACAGAGAACTATGTACCTTGTTATCTGCATAACTTAACATTTGGCTATTGATGCAAGTTTTTATTGAATCCATCTCTCTTTCTTTACCTGTTCTTGGTCAAATTAAGTTGTTTCGATGCAGCTAGCTAAAGTAGGCTTTACATTATATAACTGTAGCAATCTTGCTTATGCATCAGTTTTTGCTGATAGGTATGCCCAAGATATTATGTTAGTAATATGAATTTTTGACGAATTTCCTAAATCCCTGTAAAAACTTTTCAATAATATGCGATATGCTCAGTTGCTAGAATTTTGAAAGTGTGAAGGAGAAAAACTGTTGTAAACATTGTGAAGGAAAGCACACTGCAGGCGATTTGTATTAGAAAATGGGGAGGGGGGCAAAATTTGAAGTTTGAAAATACTTTCCTAATTCCTTCTACATGGCCTTGAAAAATTTTGCACTCCAAGAAAGTGCTCCCGAACCACCCCCCCCCCCCCCCCCGGCCCTAGCAGGTCTAGAATATCGAAGAAAATTTTTATTAGTATACATGGATCTTGAGTTCCTAACGTCACTTTGCGGAGGAGGAAGTTGGTAGATGCCTCTTCGGAGGAATTTGATTGGGACCTGGAAAGAAGGAAGTTTTTCAAACTACGCTCAGTACCGCAGCATTTTTAATACACATACATGTTACTATTAGTTCCAGTGCTTGAAGATGACATCGTGCCGAAGTCTGCAGTCATTTATTTTGATTCAAGTATATTTAGTTTATACACAACATTCATTCCAGGTGGGTTGTTCATTTAAAATTTGTTTTGTTGACTGCAAAAATTGTTTAACCGCGATTTACGTGCCTAAAATTGCCAAAAAAGCCAACATGGCATGCAAAAAGCTTTGCAGGATAATGTTATAATGCTGCTTAGGCTATCATATTGGGGAAATAAGAGTTGAACAACTAGCCTACCATTTTCTTAAACTGCCTGGAATAAAGGAGGTGAGAGGGAACTGCCCCCCCCCTCGTAGGAACCTTTGGTCAGCCTTTCTAGTTGTGTTTCCATTCCTTGTTCTAGAGGCTTGAAAACACCTATTAGTTATATCTAGCATTATATTTCTTTATAAATTCTTCAAAAATAAGGAAAATATATAACTAAATGCATGTAGATAAAATCTATTGCCTTGGGAAGATGGCATTGTATCCCCAATTCTCACAACAGACGTAAGCAAGATATCTCCAGAATCTCAATGGCAGATTGAGGAATCTCAGATTAATATTATTCCCTAAAGGAAACCATGCATCATGTTATGCCTCTTTTCTTGCAGGATATAATTTTCCCACCTGCCTTTGTGGACAGCTTAGATCCAAAAAGCCCACCTGGACATCTCAAGCCATTGGGAAGTCAAAGGCCAGCTGATGGTCCTGTCATAGAGTATGACCATATATTATCAACGCAGGAGTATTGGGATAAACATGTTAAGTCCAGAACACCGTGTGTATTCAGACAGGCAATTAATAAGTCCCAAGCTTTGTCTAAATGGACAGATGAATATCTGAATGCCAAATATGGAGACCTTGATGTCCTGGTTGAGCTGAAGAAAGAAAATCGTACTTTCTCTACTGGTAGACTGAGATTTAGTGAGTTCCTTAGAAGGTACAAGAAAGATGACTTGTATATTGTCACCATGTTACCAAAAGCAATGATGCATGAAGTACAGGTTAGTTGTGAGAACAAATAGTATTAAATACCATCACAAAAATACCATCTGAAAGCTTTTTACCACTCAAATCAGAAAACGTAAACTCAGCAAAAGAGCTATAGCACTGGACAACACCTTGAAAAGGTTTATCATTCATTAATGGCTTATCAGTGGCCTTCATTTCTAAAGTGTTTGCAAGCTAATTTTGCAATAGGAAATTTAATAGTGTAAGTGGTACTGAATACTTCGACTGGTACTTCGTACATTTTGACTCTTTTTATAACTAACCAACTGCAAAGGAAAGGAATTCATTTTGACAATATTCAGGATTGTTTTTGTTTTTGTTCAAGGCAATTAACTCTGTGCTGTGTGGAACATTTAAGAATTTTACCCATGAGTCAAACTTTTGGATGAGCAATGGTGGAACCAGATCAGTTATTCATTATGATGCTGATCATAATTTGCACTGCATGATTGCAGGAAGAAAGGACTTGATAATGGTGAAAAACACACAGCAAAACAGAAAATGGCTCTACATGAGCTCCAAGGTAGACTGTTTTTGAACATGTACTTGCCCATCCATATAATTCTAGAATTCTTCTAATAAAGATTTTGAGAGTATTTTGATTTGGATGAAATTTGATGTTTTTTTAAGGTTTTTGGCAGGAATAGCATGATGGTCTTCAATTGGGACTAAATTCCTTCTGTCTCTAAGAATGTCACATTTCCTTAAGGCATATCTCAAATAAATGCCTTTTAAGTTCCAAAGTAAGATGTATAGAAATAACACAACAATACATATGCCTTTATGAAAATGGTTTTTTGCATTAAATGAAAAGATTCAAGTTCCAATCATATAAAGTTCAAATAAAGTTCAGGTATGTTCAATACAAAGAAAGCGCTGGCAACTGAAATTGCTGCATCATCCATGTCACGGATCTAGCTTTGAGCATTTGGTGTCTGTTCAATGTAAACAGACATTTGAACTTTACAAGCTGGTGTGTTTACTTTACATCTAGTGAGCTGCTTGCCACATGAACACAATTTTCTTTTCAGCCTGTCACAGCTGGATCAGGGTACTCACCTTTGAACCCTGACATTATTGACTTGAAAAAACACCCAGATTACGCAAGGGTGCCATGGTTATATACAACAATCTTGCCAGGAGACTGTGTTTACATACCTGCAAGTATGCCAGTTTGCTTTTTACTTTTTTATTGAAAATAACCTGGTATGATGATGCATTATGCATGATGCATTAAAAGTTTTGCTGAAGTTCCTGGCATAACAATTATGAACAAACTGTAATGTCCACCCGAGCATTACTTATGCTTTAATTTTTTGGTATATGCAATAAGTGAAGTTGTTTTAAGCAACTTTAACTAGACAATAACTAAAAGGTAAATGACACCAACTTTGACACATGTTCTCAATGAGGAGCAACAATGCTGAAAACAGAAAAATAACATATAATAAGTCACCATGAAATTGGAAAATTAGCAAAAAATTATGTTTTGAAAGAAAGAGTGCTAAACCATGTTGTGATAATTGACAATAGTATCCAGAAGCATCTGATGATAAAGTCAACAGATACTTAACATTTGAACAACACATTCAGTAAAAAGCAATCTTTTATGACTTTCATCAATTACAGTATATATCCACCAAGTAAGAGCATATGGAAGGTCTCTCTCCTTGACAACTCTCTTCACTGAAGAAATCATTGGTCACAAGTTGCATTTCACAAGTGAAGGATGTTCCAAAAACAAGCTGGATGAGTACCATACAATGGCTGAAATTGACTTTCATTGGACTTATGAAAAAGGAGATGAGACAATCGACATGGGCTACATGAATGTGGAGAGACTTAGACACATACTTATAAATCATTTAGAAGATTCAAGAAAGACTGAATGGAAATTCAAGGATTTTGCAAGGTTTTATTTAGAGTTTTCTCATGGAGATGCACAAAATCATCCTGAAGAAGTTTGGCGAGATATATTGGGGCACAAATCTAAGGATAAAATGACAGAGAAAACGGTACAGGCATACACCAGGCAACAACTGAAGTTGCTGGCCAGATCATTGGACCCTCCACATGGTCCTAAAACTGATGGGCTGCAAAAGGTATAATGCAAACATGCTGTCCAACCTTTTCTCAACAGCTTTTTGAACAACTCTCACTTTCACCAAACTGTACATTGTAAACTGAATCTATTGCAAAAATCCCGGTCATTATACACCTTCTTTTTATGTTACATGCAACTGCTCTTTTTTGCCAAACCAAATCAATAAGTGTAACTAGAGAACAACTTGCAGCTTCCGACAAAGAAAGACTGTAAGATGAACATTGTCCTTGATATTCAAAACTGTTTCTCTGCTTATCATGTAAACATATCCATTCTTTTAAGACTGCCTCAAAGAACCATCTACTTGTCTTGTTTTCACTTTTAAGGGTATTTACAAAAGCAATTCACATGAATATTATCATTTATATGTAAATATATGTACCAGGCACTGCAGTGTGACATTGCACAGAGTAGTTTAGACAGAACCTAAACTGAACAGAGAACTAATTCAATACTCTTTTTCGGCATAAATTTAATATAGGGAATTAAGATTCAGTTAATGGGAAAAGACCCTGAAGCCTTTTTCTCCAAATGTCTTTCAATAGCAATATGAACTGGAAAATCATTGCATCCCTTAGGTTACTGTATTGCCTGGTGATGATAAAAATGACAATGACCTTAATGCAGAAGCAAGAACTGAGTTTGAAAGGAGGAGTAAAGAAGGTGATACTGAAGAAGATGATGGTGAAGATGGTGAGGAGGATGGTGAGGAGGATGGTGAGGGGGATGGTGATGATGAAGAAACAGAGCAAGTGTCTGCACCTGACATAGTCTATGATGAAGAACAAAATAAGGAGGAAGAAAGTGAGCCAAAGAAAGTATTAAGTCAAGAAAAGCATGAAGAAAGAGCATTCCCTGCATCCCATGAAGAGCTGTAAATGTGCACAGTCAAATAATGGTAAAGAATAGGCTTATGCTAATATTTATTGAAATGAATGTCAAAAAGTTTGCGCAAAAGATTTAGAGACAGTGTCTGTGCAAATTTGTCACAAGCTAGTCAACATCATCAAGTAGCATTAAATTTTTCATTTCTACAAAGACGCTTGAGTTTTTTAAAATTTCATAACTGCAGTATTCTATTATTAGTTTTTGTTGTCAATTCAAGTCTATTGATAATGACTGTAATAGTGTCATCAGCTTTTTATTGTCAACATTTCCTTTTTCATCTGTTATTTGTGTTATGATACCACTCATTTCTGGTTTGTTTTTTAACTTTTCCAGCAGCACCTTGCCTAGGTTTTCTGACTTTTGATACATGCAGTCCACATTATAAAAAAGCACAACCTTGTTTGAATATGTCACATAACAAAAACAAGGTGAGTTTCTCTGTGATTCTGTGGCATAAAATCCAGCATCAAATCCACATACATCTGAGCCATAATCATAACAAGCCACGTCAAGGTCTTTACTTATGATGTATGTTACTCCTTCCCAGGAGCAAAATATGACAGCATCATCTCCCTCCGTAAACTCCATGGCGCTCATTTTAAACCATTGGTGTTCAGTTGTTTTTACAACTGGCAGGGCAGGGTTATCTGAAAGAGAAGAACATACATCTTAAGGGGCTCTTAAACAGATTTGTATAGATCTGTAAACCTGTGAAAACCTCTGGTGCTACACAATTTTTGTTCGTCAAACATCACAAAATAAAGAAGCAAGTACCATAAAGTTAGTTTAATTAAGAAGCATAACAGTTTCTTAGTCAAGTACCTTCGTTTGAGACAAAGAGAGTTTTTACTAATCAAATTGTTGCCCCCAATGAGTAAAATAACAGCTATTTGTGAATAATTTGTGAGAGATATGCTTGGAATAGTCTTAAGATTTAGAGGATTAGAATTTTGTACAATATACTACCCTAGAGATAGTAAAGATTGGAATTGAGGTCTAGCATGCCAGAAAATAATGTTTTCCGGTCTTTCTGGTGAAACAAAGTCACAATGGTGACAATCAAGGGTTGCTAAGCACACTGCAAAAGAGAAATATCCTCATCTTTCTGCCTAGCTTCTGCTTATATATTGCTACATGGATGCCTTCAATTTCAAAACATGGCAACTGATATGTATGGGGAAGAATTGATCAATCTATAAGGTTGAGTATAACAGCATTTACATTTTGAAATTTGGTCACCTAATGTATAGAAGTATAGAAAGCATCTTTTGCTTTGACCAGATAATTGAATCATACAAAATGAAAAATTATTGGGGTTTTAGTGGAAGCTCAACAAATTTAAGCTCAATTGCGAAATCCACCAAAATTTCCTCTGACAGAATTTTCTCTAATTTTCTCCCTTATTACTGCATAATGATTGGGTGCATTTATGGTTTTTGAAATACTGGAAAATTCAAGAAATTTCCAACTTTGAGACTCACAGTTAGAGGTTGCATCCACCATTGCAAAGTAACCATCCAGAGTACAAAGGCAAAACAATCCACTGATTTGGCTTTCTCTCTTTATTGTTCCAATCACCTCACAATTCACATTAAAGTTTCTCCCTGGATAGCCTTGATTTGTGTATAAAACATGCAATTCTTCTGGCTCTGAAGGTTTTCCTTTTTCTTTTGAATTCTGAAATAGAGAAGCAAACCACAAATGAAAGATTTCTAAAAATCACTGAAATCATGTTTGGATGCATAAATTTGGAAATTTTTTGACAAGTTTCTAGCCAACTTGTGATGGGCATGTCTACAGGACCGGCCATTGTTAGCTGGACACATGCAAGATCAAATTCAATTTGGCTAAGTTCTCATAGAAGTTTTTCAAATGAAGAAGATGCTTCGATAATGTCAAGCCTGATATCAATGCTACCATACTTACCATATGTAATATCTGTGACTCTTCTAGAGGTTGTGCATTGTATGTAGCAAGAATTACATAGCCTCCACCTGGCTGTGATGCCACAAGCCTAGTTTGGTTTTTACCACATTTTATTGCAGCTACAGAGCCTACTTGACCAGGTAAATAGAATTCATCAATCTTTTCAAAAGCACCACTGAATGAGCTTTCATATACAAATCTTTGCTCCTTATTTTCATTCATGGGAGAAACGGGGGAAATGTTTGGCTCAGAGTCCTTTGATGCCTGTTTGCCTAGCTTTGATAAACTTGGTTTTCCCTCTTCATCTTTTGTAGGAAGTTTAGCTACTTTTGGGTCACTTCTTTCGTTTGAATCTTGAAACTCATCTTTTGAATATTTCCTCTCTGTAAAAAAATTATCTTTAAAATTTGGCCAGTTTACAAAAAGCCCAACAACAATGCAACACTTATAACTGATCCCAATTTGATTCAACAATAACTTATATAGAAATGGAACCCCAGTTAATTCTATCACAACACAGATATAAGATGACCAATTAACTGGTTAAACCCTTTACATAATTTTTTGCAATAAAACCCTTTATACATGTAGTAAGTGCCTTATTGCATGTTTACTTCAATACAGGACTAGAACCATGAAATGAATGCATTAAAGCAGAATGATGAGTTGACATGTCCAATGGTTTGCTTAACAATAGTTTTTGATGAATAGTGTTCTAACTAGAAAGTCAATAGCTACCACTGCTTGTACATACCACACAAGTTGCTTTTAAATTTGAATACTCTGACATGTCGATCTGAGTAAGCAATAATGAGCTCCATTTTTCCATCACCATCAACATCACAGACACATGCCATTTTTGGGTTAGCTGGCATCTCTTGTGTGAAAGATGGCTTTATCAAAAAACTTCCAGCGTGGATAGGTGATGACTTTGCATCCTTGGCTGGCACTGGCTATGCAAACAGTTAAAAGCCTCAACAACTTTTTAAATGTAAAGTAATCAAATGTAAAGTGGCTCTCTCAAACTTCCACATTACTTTTTTTCCTTTCACCACAGTTAGTTAGTACATATGAAGTGTTATATAACGCTTTAAAAAGTTTAAAGTTATCACAAATATTCAAGGTTGTGTACTAACTGAATAACTTGCTTCGCTTATTAATCAAGAGAGCAGCGGATGCAATTCAATGTAATCTGCATCAAAGTTGTGTGTGCAAGGAATGTATTTAAAAGTTGTATATAAAAACATTAAACTAGGCTGGCGATTAAGCCTTTATGACAATTTTTTGAAGCCTAAATTATACACATTGAACTTTTATTATGATGTACCATAAAATACCTTTCCAATACTTTTTTCTGCATTTTGTCGTCTGTTAATGCCTTCTTCAAACACAGCGGGATGAAATAAAAAGCAACATCCCTCAGTATTGAGGCACAAGATACAGTGCATATCAGCGTTTGCTATATTACAAACAAGAACTGTCGTAACACAGCCGAGACTCTCTGTACAGACCCTCCATGGCTTCGAAGATCTCCCTTTGTAAACAAAAAGCTGTCCGCTTGTGCTACAAACGACAAGCTCATGCCCTCCATCATTATCAACGTCACCAAAGGCTATTGCATTTCTGGAAACGGTTCCTTGAAAATCAAATTCGATTTTGTCAACCAGAGACACAAACCTCGTTGATCCTACTTTTGACATTATTGTTGTCCTCGTCCAAGTCAATGTTTTTCATGTTTTTCATCTTACAACAGTCTCGTTTTCAGCTAGCTGCCATGTTGTTTCAAACTCGTTTTAGATTTTCTCACTCCATCTGCTTGCCTTCTTTCATGCTTCAAGACTGGTCAGCCTTTGGATTAATCAGTTTGTTTGGCTTTCAGATAAAGTTAATTGTTATCTTGTTGAAAAGTTGAAAAGCTATATTTTGAGTGATTGATTGCTGTTATATTGGGTGAATTGGCTATTTTACCTCGTTCGTGGAATGAAAAAAGGATTGCTGTCTCTGATCCATGTCATTTGCTGCAATAATTGATCTGGGAAGTACCACAAGAAGAATGCATATGGATTGATGATAATAGCGGAATAGTAGAACTTATCAATTACTGATCTTGTCCGTGTACCAATATTAAAAGGACAAAAGAGTGGAAACACAATAGTCACCAACCTAACTAAAAGCATTTATCTGAATGAGCAATGGATGTCTCCAAAGCCACATCTTTAGTCAAATCTATAATTCTTTGTGTTTTGTGCAGCTTTATATCGGCTGCTCTTAGTCAAGATATTGTTGGTTGTGGTGGATTTGTACAATCAACTGTTCCCATAAATTTTGAAATGGTTGAAGTAAAACTTTATACAAAAGCTGGTGCTTTAAAGTTCAAAACAGAATGTGCTCCAAATAATGGATACTTTCTAGTAGCTGTTTATGATAAGGTACAATTCAGAGTCTTTTGCAACCAAACTAGTAACCTAACAATGCTAAATTATCCTAAATTTTAGACTTTGGCATAATACCCTTTAGGAGTGATAAGTGCAAAATATTTTTCTACTTAGTCAAAGCCAGGTGATAGCAGCTAAGTTTTAAACACATGTTTCATGTTTACAGCCAAGTATGGATAAAGGGTCAATGAGTCAAATGCGTTAGAGAGAAATATTTTCTTGCTTATTATTGTGCTGATGCTAATGGTGTTTTCACTGAAATTTTAACACTTCCATGTAGGAATCCCAAATTTCAAGATAAAAATATTCAAGCTTATATTTACAAATAATGTTACTTTTTTGCAATGCCTTGTAACTCTATCTAATGATGTGAAAGGAGTTGTAGTTTGAAATTAACCACCCATGAAGAAAAGTTCAGGCTAGCTTCAGTGTATCAAGCAAATATGTTTTCCTTGTTAAACAAAGATGCTCAATAACTTGGCAAAGTTTTGTCAACTTGCCTTAGTGAAAACTTTTATGGGAGCTTGGAAATAGATCTACTGTATTTGACAAATTTCTCTGAAATACATCAGACTCTATTGCTCTTTTTGTTTACATCAGGGGGAATATACATTGAAAATTGAACCTCCAAATGGTTGGGGATTTAGTAAGTGCAATTTTTATTTAAATTACATGTACCTTGCTTGTAATTTTGCCCTTATTTAAAAGAAATGTTATTGATCGAGAAAACATTTCTCTGCCAGTAATGGAGCCTTATATATATGAAAGAGCAACAGCCTAGAGTTGTAATGCTCAATTTTTGTGGGATGGAACTGTAAACTAATTATTGCAGAGACTTAGCTATAATCCTCTCTGTCTAGTTTTTGCAAGGTGCAAGGAATCGTTTTGATTGAGAACATAAGTTGTTGGTTAAATTGACTAACAGTGATTCTACACAGACAAGTTAAACATAAAATTAGAGTACTCACCTAGAATCATCTCATTTAATAAACATAATCCAAAGCTCTTCCCACTTCAGGTCATAGGCCCTTTATGTTGTTGGTACTATAGTTAACATATATAACATGTAACATAATGGGATATTATGTATCATCACAACAAGTCATAACATGGCTTTATATACCATGACATGATATAATTCAATATATAATGTTTATATAACATTTTTTGATGTTGATTACTGATGAAGACCTTTATTGTACAAGAAAATATTTACAGAATGTCTTTTTATCCTGGCTAAATGTAGGCTTATTTGCTTTATGTAGGCCCAACAGAAATCAACCTCAACATTGATGGGAAAACAGATCCCTGTGTAAAAGGACAAGATATCAATTTCAAATTCACTGGTTTTTCAGTTGGTGGTTTGGTGAGTTTTGTTTCAAATTCCTTTTCATTCCAGTATGTACCAAGTGAAGTGTTTGAATAATTGGCCAGGCTAGGTCATCATTTGAGTCAGAAGTTTGGGATTCTGTTTACATATGAATGTGATAATGGAATTCTACTTTATGTGAATAGAAAGTAGTTTCCACTTGAACTATTTCAAAGGAAGGCATGAGTGGATAATGTATTGTCATAATACATCCAATTCCAGCCTCTAATGTGGTTTTTGATCCACAAGTATGTCCCATTTCTTTAATTCTCTGATGTTTCACTTCTCTGAGGAACGTTTTCAGTTTCCTTTAAACATGTTTTTAGATCAAGTTAGTGAACCTGCTATCTTTTATAGTTATGATGAGCACTTATGATGTGCACTTAAAGTAAACTAGCTTCTAAAATTGACACAACAGAAAATATCCGAGTTGAATATGAGTAGTTGGAGCATTTGAATGTGAATGAAGACTCTTTTGACAATAGACCAGAGGATTGTTTCATCATTATACAGGCCTTGCTGTAAGAATTTGAATAGGCGGGCGATAAATCACCCTCCTCATTGGTGCCCGGTGGGCGATATTTACAATTCAATTGTACATTTCTACACAAAATTAGTCCCTTTGATGTAGGCTTTGACTGCAGTCTTCACACTCCCTTTACAAAGTGGATTCGCGAGGGATCACTGCTTTGTGTTTTGCACAAAGCTTGCACCAAACAAATGTCACCATTTTCTTCCTGTCAATTGCTTAGAATTTAGTCCCAAGTGTGTCCTTGTTCTTGTATTTTTCAAACGTCTTCAACTCCACCATCGATCCATTTTGCTTAACATTACTTGTCATGTTCCACAAATGAAAGACTGAGTTCTTTCAATTAAACTTAGAGAATTCAGTTTGATTTGCTGTGACGGACTTCAGATATCATCGAACAGATTAAGACTACTGCGTGAAACAGGACACTCTTTATAATAAGTTAACGATTTCCCTTGTGGACAGAGTAACAAGAGTGTGAACAATATCAGGAAGTGTTTAATTGGCTTAGGAAGGCTCCCTGGCAAATAGTAAATGGAAACCAAGGCAGGCTGTTTTTTTCAAATAATCAATGTGGTGGGCAATACATCGCCCGCCTCAGGTGAGCGAGTAGGGCATGGAGGAGCATGCTGGCGATCACCTGCCTCAAACGGCCAAGCCTGTTACATGAAAATGTTGACCTGCATCCTAGCCAATAACTTTCAGACCAGTTCTGATGCTGTTGTCAAGTGGCATTTGTATTTGGTCTAGTGAAATCTCTGTAGAAATGCATTGGTTTCTTTACAATCTCCTTTGAGCATTTCATATGTAATTGTTGTTTGCTTAGATTGGAAGCAAGAATAGAGCAATAGGACCTGCTGGAGTGGATGTTCAGTTGAAAGGTATCAATGCTTTTAGACATTTAGTTTCATTAGAAAACATTGTTATACAGAAGAAAATGTTTAAGTAAATATGAAAATCTGGCAACATAAGCCAAATTGGCAGAAAATATTGTTTCAACTTGCATGTGAGCAGCTGGCAAGGAACTGTTGTCTCTTTCAAGTGAAATTCTTTGTGGACATTATGTATTTACACTCACCATCTCACAAAAATCTCAACCACTAACCATCAAAGTATTTTTGAGACAAACCATGATTCAGACTGAGATAGTGTCTGATTGCAGTGTCTTTGGGTGGAAAAGTTTAATGTCACTTAAAAGTAATGTGAGCATTCAAAAGTCATCTAGAATTTGGATGATAAAATTGAACACAATCTTACAGTAAGAATTTCAGTCATCAAATTCAAGTGACGAAATTCTTTGTTTTCAAAATACAGCTAACTGATGGGTGTTTTTGTGGCAGTGTATCCCAGCAATAGCCCTGGGTTAGACCGTGTTAGACTGCTTTACGAATCTTTTTTTGCTACTGTGCTCAGCTTCTTTCTTCTTGGCTGAATCAGCACTTAATTTTTGATTCATTTGAAAGAACTTCAAAGCGCAACATCTCAGTCTATTTCCTCATTTTTAATGTTGTTGATACTCAACTTGTCCCTGCTAGTTCACATTTCTCTAAAGAATGTTCACTGAACTTTATGGTAATTCCACCTTGATAATAATTGCGTCAGGCCTTAGGCTGTTACCTTTTTCATTTTCCTATTCCGATTCAAGCGGTTTGTTTTGTAAGTTTCTACCAGCGATATGTGCTTCACAAAATCATCCTAATCCTTCTTATAATCAGCATAATAATTAAATTTTAATGTAGACTAACGTTAGAGAAATGATTTCCTAACCACATATGTTTAATCAAAGCTGGATTTACAGTGGGTAATGGGAGTGAGTATTCGCTTCTTTGCCTATTAATGAAGCTCATTATAAGTAGTATTTCGCGATAGGACGAAACTTCAACTCACGTACAAAGATCAACGCTTCTTTGGCCAGTTCCTGCACTCAAAAGGTTTTCAAAGCTCATGCTAAAGCTATGTTCGAGATCTTCCCCGTGTTGACTAATGAATTGAATCCAGTCAATTTGGGGAGCTTGGCCAACAGTCAGAGCCGTCTTGTCGTCTCAAAAGATCTCAGTTCTCCATTTCTTTGTATTATTGCAAAGGCAGGGTTTTTCTTGGGCGATCTCCTAGGGTATTTATGGTTGGTCAATATTCATTGGGTTGGCACCATATTTGTCTCGATTGCCCCCTTCCTTTGGCCGTATCAGGCCTTAGAGAGCATGCTTTGGAACAGTTTCAAGGGAAAGCGAGTTGGGGCAGGACTGATCCTGAGAGCGCTAACTGAGTTTATCCTTTATTGATAGCTGGCGATTATAAGCGATTAAGGTTCTGGATTTCAATTTAGTTTCCCTTTTAGGCACAGGCGGCTTGCATTGGCCAATATATAACGTGTCACTTTTGTCTGTTTTGCGGTTTCATCACTGGCAGTGCGTAGTTTTGCTGTTGTGTTCAAGCCCCAAATTTTCGTCCGCAATTATCGGCCGCAAATTGAGTAAATAGTTCTATAGGTCACTTTAGAGTCGCCCATTTGTGCTTTAAACAGGGAAGAGAAAGTTATTTAGCGACCTTTCAGATCAGAATCTTGGGTGTTTGGAGATTACGACGAACTAGACACATTAATTCCCAATCCTGTAATTCCTAAACGGTATTAAGCGTACGAAATTGAGCCTTGAGGGACCGCTAATTCGACGCGTAACCAGAAAGCGAACTGGTTGACGCGATTTTGATCACTGTTCCCTTTCTTCTGTTGTTTTAAGACTTAATTGTATTTGCAGGCGCTGGTGAAGATGTCCGAAAGAATGTGACTGTAGAAAATGGATTGTAAGTGGGAAACTTCGCTCACTTTGTTAACTGGAACCAGAAAATGACATTTGCCGATTGAACTTTTGTTTAATAAGCGTTCCACAGGAGGGTCAAGTTTTTCAAAGCTTCGTTTAGTTTTGTGTTTATGGCTCATCTTATTTTACCGTTGTTTAGTTTGTCTGGTAAGGTAGGCATCAGACAGGAAATTGCTTTTTCCACTCGAGATTTCCTTTGGTTTCCCTGTAAAAAACGTCCCACTTGTAAATGAGCGCAATCTTGGCTTATATTAATATAGCTCAAGATTGCTTGGGTTGAGTATATGACACCCATAGCCAATGTGCCAAATCCTCGTTTCATTAGCCCTATCCCTTCTTTACGCCAGCAGCCGGGTCACTACAGTTAGAAACGCCTTTTCCACCAGCCAAACTCACTTAGTATTGCATCGCTTTTCACACTTGTGTTATGCCATCGCCGGCCTTCGTTTGCGCATGCCAAAAGGCTTACGTGGATGCAAATATTGGACGCCAACAAGGCATTATCCAGCATGCTTTGTCATGGGCACCTTGCCCTAGCACACCCCAGTCGCAAGCTCACCCTAGCTCACCTTAGCTAACCATTGTAGCAACCGTTCTGCGTTGATTACCCTTCGTTTATTGTTGCTAATATTGTAGATTCTCCTTTGCAAACGTGATGCCAGGAACCTACGAGCTGAAAGCATCGCACTCGGTTTGGACCATAGAGCAGGTATTCACGCGCAAGTCAGGTCATTACGAAATGCCAGTTTATGAATGACTGTGGTCATAGCACAAGTATATGCTTTATCATAGAAGTACACATTTGTTCATTAACCAAATGGCTTGTGAGAACATCGTACCCAAAAACGCTGAATCGGCCACCAGTGGGTGTGAGCCATTTCAAAGAATGAATGAAAGTTTTGCTGCTTGATTGCTTTACGTCGTCGGTGTGTTGTGTAAATGCGTTTTAGAAATGATGCTTCAAGTCCTGTTCTCGCTACACCAACCCATGCCTTGCATTATGCAGAATGTCACCAGTTAGCCACCTAAATTGAACAGATTTGCATATCCACCATATGCTCAGATGCATTCCATGTTTTTTGTTATTCATGCAAAGCTTTGAGGTTACTTTGACTTCTGAATAATCAAAACATTTTGCCCCCAAACGTAGAGGTGTCGAGTAATAAGTACAAGACGCCTGTTGAATTGGCTCCTTGGATGGGGTCCACGATTGCTGTTCCTAGTTGCACAACACATCTTTTTATTCGAGGTTTCTTTTTCTCCTTTAGGATGCATCACCAATTGTTGTCGTTAAGGATGAGAATGTTTATTACGCTGGCAGTATTATAGTTTCTGGATATGACGTCAAGGTATTGTCTACGAAGCCTGTTTTTGCCGGGCACCAGTGTTGCAATATTTATTATTGTCGCCGATACATTAGAATAAGGGTCATTTCCTCCTTTTGAAACTTCCATGGATGCAACATGGAAATGGTTTTGCGGGATTGGTATTAATAGAGTTAGTTTTTGGTAAATCTAGAAATTGCGATCATTAAACTCTTGTTTTGTTTTAGGGCCATGTTCGTAGTGCTGGCGAACCCATCCAAGGGGTGATATTTGTTCTCTTCGCTGAAGAAAAGACGGTGAGTTCTCAGCTAGCTTCCTTATTTCGTCAACAGAGCTTTGCATCAACTTGACAATGTTGCTATCGATATGTATTTTTCTCTCACCAATTTTTTCAACTTCTTTGGTTAGATTTTCCGCACTATTGCATTATGTTTCATGGAAAACTCACACTATCTTTAAAATAGGGAGATCTCCTTGGATGGAAACGGATGTATAATTCTTTATTATTATTTAATTTACGGGATTCTGTATGTTTTGAACTGCCAATGCAGTCGAATTTATCCTTCCAAAATAGTTTTACCCTTCTGCCATAATATCATCTGATAACCTTTTAGGAAACATTCTGATTTCTTTAAGGACATCCTATGCTTTTTTATTTATTATCTTGAAACACTTATGAAACACCTGAAGTACATTTAAAGCGATCTCTGTAAAGCAACAGAAGGACTGTCTCGGTAGAATCGGTAGAATTGGTAGGCCTGAAAGGTGGGATGACTTCATTAATTTGCTGCGTTTCCCTCCGTAGCAAATGTCCGGCTGCACGCGCTTGCCAAGGGTGTCCCGCAGAAGTTGGCGCAGCGCACCACTCTACCCCTGGTCTGCAGCGTGCTCTCTGGTGAAGATGGAGTCTTCCATTTCCCCAGCGTACCCAGTGGCGAATATACATTGGTATGTCTCTTATCATACTCATTCCTGGTTCAAATGTAATCTTAAATGCTTTTCATATCCCTCTCTTTCTTTCTTTCTAATCTTCATATAAACTCTTTCAAACGTTTGTTGGATTGAACTTTTTTCTGTGCGGGTCAATGGATTGGTTCTTACAATCTCACACATCTGTACTGGGCTTCAAACTACAGCTTTCTCTTCTCATTGCTGCCATTTGTCCAAGTAACTACCCCTTTCTAAGTTTCTTTTATGGCCTCATTTCATACTGACACATGCATCATATTATACTGTACTATTTTACATTGGAGCTGATGGTTTTTTCACACTTCTTTACAAAGGTGCCGTACTACAGCTCCCAAGGGATAGTATTCGACGTTGTACCGACAAAGATCACCTTCCAAGTCAATTTCAAAAGTGTGATGCTGAAGGTAATTCTTATTTTCTGACAACCGCTTTGTGTTGAAAGCTCTCGAAATCGCGTGGAAAATCGCTTCAATTTACGCATCTGCTTGCAAAAGATAAGGAATTTGCGCTTGATCTCATCTATGGCAATAGTTTTTGTTTGCATATCAAAATAGTTTCGATTTATTCATTGTTGTTGGAACTCTCATGCATTTAGGAGCTAGTTAAATACATATAAATGAAACTGCAGTTTACATCGAAAAGGGAAAACCCGTTTTAAGAAGGTTTCCTATGAACTGTATCTCCTTCATGCGTTAAAAACGGTTTGTGCCGGCGAATTCTCTCACAATGTTTGTACCACCTGACATGTGGGCTGTGTTTGACTTAGTCGCGTAATTTTCTCTTAGACACCATTTCAAGTGCATGGCTTTTCCGTAACTGGGAAGATTGTCGATACAGAGGTATTTAAAGTTTTTTTCTTTCATGTAAATTTAAACTGTTTCCAAATATCTTCGTAAAACGTGTTCATATAATATTCACCATAATTTTAGTATCTCAATACATTTTCAGCGTTTTTACTTTGAGTAAAATTTTCAGGAAATTAACACAAGTGGAAAGATTTCGTGATTTGAAGGGGTTATTTTTGCCGACTTTGGCTTATAGTTTCTTCTCAGTTAAAATGTTATTTCATTTATAATAAAAACTTACTTATTTACATTTGTCTTGAAGGGAAAAGGTATTCAGGGGGTGACTGTCAACCTTGGACAGGACACGAAGCCCGTTGTCACAAACCTAGACGGAGTCTATTTGGTTGAAAATGTTACCTCCGGTACATATCGAATCGAGGTAAAGTATGCCATGAATATCTTTATTTCGCTTCGAGTCAAAGCAGCCTAGTCATGCTTTCTGGAACTGATATAGAAAATTTTTAACTATCAACTGTTGAGTGAAAACCGTCTTCTTTTCAAACTTTTCTACATATCTACTTCAGTCTTTTTTCATTCCATTTTGTGCTCGCCGCCTGGCAAAGCAAGTTTCTACCAGTCGAGGCGTAGCTAGTTTTAGCGCCTGCGTACTGTTTTCAGCAATGCGTAGGAATACCATGTCCACATTTCCAAAGGATTCATCACGGTGGCCTAACAGATTCAGTCAGAATGACTCAAATCTTTTCACTGTTCGCTTCTCTCTCCGTTTTTGTCACTCTCTGGAAGGCAACGACACCACTGCGACAGATTGTAAATCCTTCTGTCTAGCTTTTCGCGTTCTTGTTCTTTCTTACTGTTGACCTGTGAGGCTTTTACCTTTTTGTTCATTTGTTTTTGTTTTGCTTATTATTTCACCCATCTTACTTTTCGATTTCAGGCGGCCATCGCGGATCTCTTTTTCGACAAGACCGAAGTGCACATCAGCCCGAACAGTCCGCAGATCGCCGACATCCAGGTCAAGAAGTTCAGCGTTTGCGGCTCGGTGAAAATCTCGTTTCTGCCCCCTGGATTGTCACAGGTACTGCCATCTTTTAATATGGTGATGGACGCCTGCCGTTCAGCGCGTCAAACCCAGTCTTGCGTGCGCGCGCAGTTGCAGTCCACCATCTGCCTGCGCAGCAAACCTTATACTCGTCACCCACATTATCATGTCTTTTATTCATCGCATCAGCGAATCCACTGCGCAGCGTCGCCCCATGTCAGCCATTCTGCTCTCCGTCTTCCTGGTTCTTTAAGTCTCTTTGTTTCCCAGATCGGACAGCGAAAGGTGATGCTCCTCCGCCATGGCATGGCAAATGCTGACGTGCTCACTGTAACAGCAGATGCGCAGGGCAAGTTTTGTTTTCAAGCTGCGCCAGGAAAATACCAAATTGAGGTAATTTCACATTCCTGACCCAGCGATCTGATATTAAATAACTATCAAAGGATTGAAGCCGATTGAAAATGTTGCGAGGTGATGAATCAGATTTTAACGCTGACACTGGCCAATCAAATGCATGTACTTCACAAGAAAATAATTTTTGTGGATGGAATCATCGAAAATTGGATCAAAATAATAACCTTTCTAGTACTATTATTATTTTGGTGTAAAAAGATTATAAGTTTAAAAAGAATCATAACAATGGTGTCAAAGATTTTTGCCATGTTAAGCGGCATCCTGTTGTGTATACTGCTCTTTTAATTAACCTGAGCAGCTGCTAGCTAATCAATCTGCACTTGTTTCGTTTGAATCTAATGAATCTGCACTTGTTTCCTTCGAATCTAATGAATCTGCACTTGTTTCGTTTGAATCTAATGAATCTGCACTTGTTTCCTTCGAATCTAATGAATCTGCACTTGTTTCGTTTGAATCTAATGAATCTGCACTTGTTTCGTTTGAATCTAATGAATCTGCACTTGTTTCGTTTGAATCTAATGAATCTGCACTTGTTTCGTTTGAATCTAATGAATCTGCACTTGTTTCGTTTGAATCTAATGAATCTGCACCTGTTTCGTTTGAATCTAATGAATCTGCACTTGTTTCCTTCGAATCTAATGAATCTGCACTTGTTTCGTTTGAATCTAATGAATCTGCACTTGTTTCCTTCGAATCTAATGAATCTGCACTTGTTTCGTTTGAATCTAATGAATCTGCACTTGTTTCGTTTGAATCTAATGAATCTGCACTTGTTTCGTTTGAATCTAATGAATCTGCACTTGTTTCGTTTGAATCTAATGAATCTGCACTTGTTTCCTTCGAATCTAATGAATCTGCACTTGTTTCGTTTGAATCTAATGAATCTGCACTTGTTTCCTTCGAATCTAATGAATCTGCACTTGTTTCGTTTGAATCTTATGAATCTGCACTTGTTTCCTTCGAATCTAATGAATCTGCACTTGTTTCGTTTGAATCTTATGAATCTGCACCTGTTTCGTTTGAATCTAATGAATCTGCACTTGTTTCCTTCGAATCTAATGAATCTGCACTTGTTTCGTTTGAATCTAATGAATCTGCACTTGTTTCCTTCGAATCTAATGAATCTGCACTTGTTTCGTTTGAATCTAATGAATCTGCACTTGTTTCGTTTGAATCTAATGAATCTGCACTTGTTTCGTTTGAATCTAATGAATCTGCACTTGTTTCTTCGAATCTAATGAATCTGCACTTGTTTCGTTTGAATCTAAATGAATCTGCACTTGTTTCGTTTGAATCTAATGAATCTGCACTTGTTTCGTTTGAATCTAATGAATCTGCACTTGTTTCGTTTGAATCTTATGAATCTGCACTTGTTTCCTTCGAATCTAATGAATCTGCACTTGTTTCGTTTGAATCTTATGAATCTGCACTTGTTTCGTTTGAATCTAATGAATCTGCACTTGTTTCGTTTGAATCTAATGAATCTGCACTTGTTTCGTTTGAATCTTATGAATCTGCACTTGTTTCCTTTGAATCTAATGAATCTGCACTTGTTTCCTTCGAATCTAATGAATCTGCACTTGTTTCCTTTGAATCTAATGAATCTGCGCTTGCTTTGGATTCTAGGTCCTGGTCAGTCCTTCGGAGGCCAAAAGTGGCCTAAAGCTGATTCCTTCTGCAATGGAAGTGACTGTTCAGAACGCACCGGTGATGGACTTGTCATTCATACAGTTTCTTGCCACTGTTTCTGGCAACCTGAAATGTCTTGGTAGGATGTTGATGCGTTCACGACACAACTCTTTAAATGAAGTGTACAGTTCCGCCTTTTGATGCTTTAGTTTTTATTGTTGTAGATAAAATGATTGCATGAATGGCACTAACCGAAGAGTGCTCCACGCCCTGAAAATTTTAAGCAATTATGGAACTGGAAAGAACTATATTAAGTCAATTTTTAAGTCTAGGTGCATAATGTTTCCTCGGCTGTCCGGAGTTAATTTGACATGGCATATAAACCTTTTAGATATCTTTGAATTAATTGCAGATGAACAAAATGATGCTGGAATAAAGCTCACACCATTTCCTTTCTTGGAAAAGGGTTGCAAATGGATTTTTCTTGAATTTTTTAAGGCAAAGCCAGTGAATGTCAATATGATTTGATATTATATGACTGTTTTTAAATATGTTAAATTTGCATTCCTTTCTTTAAAATCTCAATGTTTTTTCGTTTTCCTAGGTGGCTGTGACGATTCCAAAGTGACGCTTTCGGCTGTCGACCGCCCTGGTCAAGAGAAGCTTCAAAGTGATGTATAAACAGCTACTGTGCAAATACGTCCTTTGAATTTTCCATTCCAGCTGTTACATTTCAAGCTAGTTACTGTACATTCAACTCGATGGATGCAATTAGTGATTATTTATTCTGACTTTGCTTTCTGAAACTTTACCTCACACTTTTCTAGAGAAAGCTTCCGTACAATATGGTAACGTGCCATCTTGATAACAAATTAACAGATTTACTTTTCATACATAATTTTAGTTTTTTTTAACTTGTTCTTCCTAAAGTTGCATCATTAAAAGTGAGGTAATCGCTTTATTGTTACACTTGACTCTGCTGTTCCTTTTAGATCGAGAAGTCTGAAAAGGGTAACACATTCTCCTTTGAGAAGATTTTGCCAGGGAAATACAAAGGTGAGCTTTGAAGATTGGTTGAGGCAACATCTCTAATGACCTTGTTCAGCAAACACCAAGAGAAGTCTTTGAATTTGCGCATTGTAGGGGATCGCTTAAACAGGTCGAATTTCCCATTTCCGCGTAGAATAGATGTTCTTGCTATCCATGTAGTTATTGTGGCATTGTTTTCTGGAGATCGCATTTCAAATCACAACCTTTGTTAGGGTATACATTCAATTACCTGGAGCGGCAACTTTGAGTCCAGAAAGAGCCCTGCACTAGTTTCCATTAGAAACTTCCTTTATGATAAATTAGGGTTTTTATTTGTGGTCTTGTATTGTGATTAGTAGATTATGCTATAAACACTCCAGCGATGAGGATCTTCTATTTCAGTAACCCCAGTGCGCGACAAATGGTGTTGGGAGCCAAGAAATTTGGAGGTTGAGGTCAAAGACAGTGATTTGCAAAACCTGCAACTCAATCATGTTGGGTTTTTGTTGAAATGCGTCTTGTCGCACAATGTCACTCTGGTAAGAACAAAGCTGTGTTTGTTTTTTGCAGATGCGAATCCGTTTAGCTCGATAAACGAACCAGGGTCGTCCTGGGCATTGTCTTACCTTAAATGCTCAAAACAACTTAAATTTGTATATACAAGTTTTAAGTTTATAAATCAGCACTAAACCAAATTAAAAATCATGTTTTTTCAATCTACAATCATAGGTCAATAAGTTGGATATGGAATCAGGATACACAACTCTGTTTTGGATTATTACTGATTGATCGTATGTGAGCTCACTCCAGTAATTTGTAATGTTGAAATGTTTTTCCTGGCAGAATTTTGCACTCGAAGGTAGCTCAGCTCAAGTTGGCTCGTTCAGTTTGAAAATGGGAAAGAACAAGTTCTGTCTTACTGCGCCGGGTAATCTCCCTTTGTGTTTGAACTGCATGTTTTCTTGTGTTTAATTGTGTAGAGCTATTTTTTATTCGACGTGTAAAAGCCCTGACTGGCTCTCAACCCTTGAAAGTTTTCCTTTAGTCGTTATGAAATTATCAAGTTGCAGCGATTTGAATTGAAGACTCGAGTCGCGCTTTCATTACTTTCATTACGTGTAGTGTGGACTTCTTTTGATTAACTGTCTTTTTTTAGGCATCTATCACCTCACCCCAGTATCATGCTACAAATTCGACCAAGAAGTCTACATGTATGACACGTAAGTCGCCAAGTTTGAATCTGTAGATGGGGTGGGATGTTTGTATCCGCTGCTGCAAATTTCTATCTGCAATTTGCAACAAGATGCTTATAATGCTGGTTTCTTGGAAAGGCTCCACCTGGGCATACAAAATGAGATCTAAGCAGGCAAATATTCCCGTCCATCATATCCTCTTCATTAGAAGCGCCATTAAACATGGCCAAATTTGCCTGGAAGTAAGTCGGGACAATTAACATTATCGGTGTCCGTGCAATAGTGAAGTTTGTTTGATATTTCAGAAAGCATTGTACCGTTGATTGTTCTTTAAATTTTTAAGAAGTCGTGGTGACTTTGGCTCCTTCAAAGGGAATAAAAGCATAGATCAAGCACTTTCTAAAAATAGACAGTACAGAGCCTGCGCTGTGTAGTCACATTGTAACTGTGCACGTGAAGTAGATTCAAAGGCATATCGCGTGCAATCTACAGTGGAAGTGACCACGTGAAATGGTAGATGGATACTTGTGATTGGTTGAAAGTTCGAGCTTGTTGGCTCGGAGCCATTTAAAAATGCTTCAGTTCCTTTTAACGTAGCCTGTGAATGGCGTTTTCGAATAATCCGGTCTTTGCCCATTTCAGGTCGAATCCAAAAGAGCTTTCGCTGTCAGTTGTTAAATATAAAATGATTGTCACAGTGAGGTCCCAGAAGAAGCTTGATGATGTGTCTCTGACGATAAGGTACGTCCTGGGCTGTTAAAGCAATTTTAGAAGTAACTTTCTTTTAGCAGTCATGTTTCTTTCCAACTTCTAGTTAAAACTGTATATTATGTTTTTCTGTAAGGGACAAAAGCGACCGATTCCATTTCAATTAAATGCACTTGACTTGACTCGCGTGATTTACACAGTTTTCAGTCATCAGTTTGTAGTTTTTGACATCATTCCCTATACTGATCAGCCTTGTTTGGTGATTTCGATGCTCAGTAAGTGATTCTCATAGCCACGTGGAGGTAGACACATGCTGCGTATATTGCGCATATTTAAACAAATGATTCTTTGCAAGCCTTTTTTAGCCCTTTGATTTTTTTCGATTTTAGATCATCACGATCAAGCATTGATGAGACGATCACGCCAGTTCTTGTCACATCTGGGACAGAACAAAAGCCTACTAGCAACGAAACCAAGCCAGTTGACGTTCATCGTGTATTTGAGTATCACGGAATTTTCTGGGGAAGGTAGTTTCTATTCACTTTGCAATTCCATGGTATTCTGCCAGTCAAAAAGTGATTTTGGTGAATTTTAAGCGTCCTGTAGTCAATGTAATGCAAAGGGAATGGAAGTCCTCTTGATTCTTGATACCTGCAGACGAATGTTTCCAATGTTCCTTTGATGAGGTCGATTTCCTTTGCGGTCTCTCAGGTCCTGGAAGCTCAAAGGGGGGGGGGGGGGGGGGGGTGACCTGTTCTCTTGCTCACTTTGCTTTTTTCAAGCAAGGTGCAAACGAAGGCGAATTGTTCTTGGTACAAAACAAAAGTTGTTTAACTCATTGATTGCAATTAACCCGATCCATCTTATGTTAGGGCAAATGAGGAAGTGGAAGTGACAGCCAAGTCAAAAGAAGTTCTTTTTAACCCCAGCACAAAGTCGATCGTCGTGCAAGGTATGAAACACCAGACTATCGGTTGCCAAACATATTTCTTTGCTTAGCCTGGATTAGCTTTGAATGTCTGGAAGAATAGTTTCGCTTTCATTGCCATTTCATTTTCAAATGCACAGTTCGTTTCGTGTTTGCCGTCTGCTGAACGTAAAAAAGTGAAGGAACGACCGAAGACTTAAGCTCATTCGCTGCTTTGGTTGTGACACTGTTTATTGCCAACTTTGTTTTTCAGGCAATTGTCCAGGTGGCAAGCTGGAGTTTGAGGGAAAAGAAGGCATCTTTATTAGAGGAACTGTTTCTCCTCAGCTGAAAGACGTTCTCATTACAGTCAAAACATCGCCAACAAAAAATCACAAGGAAAGCAAGACGATTGCAACCCTCACCGATGAAAGTGGTGCTTACAGGTGAGTCTCGACCTAATTAATCTCCGGTTTGAGGGCCTCCGGTTGGTGAGCCTCGGGTTGGTGAGCCTCGGGTTGGTGAGCCTCGGGTTGGTGAGCCTCGGGTTGGTGAGCCTCGGGTTGGTGAGCCTCAGGTTGGTGAGCCTCAGGTTGGTGAGCCTCAGGTTGGTGAGCCTCAGGTGGTGGCTTAGGCGTTATTGTACTTGTACTTCTCCACACTGGTGAAGGGTCTGAAGCATCTTTTGCGTTTTTATACTCACGGTATGCAATGATGAATTCTTTGTTAGCATCGTTTTCTATTTTTCAGCGTGGGACCATTGCATAGTGATATAATGTTTGAAGTGGTGAGTATCTGCAAATAATGCACTAGTTAACAGCCATCGTTTCGTCTCTTCTGCGTTCATCAACTCCGTTGTTGCTTATTTATCACCCAAATTATTGAATTCACGCGGTGGTTTTTATGTTGACTCAAATCTATCCAACTACATCCTTATTCGATGTGCCAAAATGTTACCGTTTCTCCCATTTCAGTCTGCAAAGAAAGCTGGCTACGTCATCAACGAGGGCTCTTCAAAGGGTTCTTTCATTGCAATGAAACTGGGCCAGATAACAGTGAAGGTGATAACATATAACACTTTAACAACTACAAGAGTGACCTTTAAAGGTTTTTTTAAGTCGTTTAACTGCTTCTGCTGTTTCCAAAAAATTTCTGTGTGTCATTGTTTAAACAGATTTCTTGGTACCTTTTTTGATAGCTTTTTTTACTTTTTATCGTCGAGCCCCTGTGAAAATACCTTGAAATGACTATGCCTCAAGTGATGCAAGTAATAAGGCTGAATTTTGCAAAACCAGAAAGTTATTTGTCCTAACATGCTTTGCGGGAAGTTTAAATAGTGCTTTGGTTACGTATTACTATAAGCAAATCAAAGTAGCCAGAGTTTAGAAATACTGAATACTTAAGTGGAGTTTTTCATACCGAAAGTTGAAGACATTGTATGAATAATTTTGAGCTCTTTGTTCAGGTGCTGGACGAAAACGACCAACCCATGCAAGGAGTCTTGCTGTCTCTGAGTGGTGGCCAGTTTCGCAGCAATACGATCACGCCGACCAATGGCGTCTGGTCCTTTGCCAACCTGGTAAGATTGGTTTGAATTTCTAATTTAACAATATTTGGCCTGTTTCATTTAGCATTCAATCACTTTACTTGCTCTTCTTTTAAATTAACTTTTCACTTTTTGTATATTAAAGTCTCATTTTCCATATTGATGTTCCTCTTACATCAAGGGGTGCTATTGCGAACTGCTGACTAGTCCACTCAAAAAAGGGGTGCGAACCAATTTTCAAATGTCAACAATAAGCCCCCCCCCCCCTAGGCTATATTGTGACAAGCATCTGTATCAATTTTTGGGGCTCGTTTTGCGGAAACTTCCAAACAGATCTTTGCAGGGTCAATCTTAATTTCATCTTTTCATGTAAACGACAATGTCAACAGTTGATGACAGAATTTATTTTTTTCCATGTGGATGGTGTTTGAAAACACATATATTACATGGGCATTTTGATGTACAGATCTTTATGTTAAATGCTTCGACTATGCATGACCCTCACATTTAACCTTCCTCGCATAAACTTCGTTCTTTAGAGCCCTGGTCAGTTTTTCTTACGTCCTATGCAAAAGGAGTACGACTTCGAACCGACCTCACAGGTAAGATTCTTACTGATGATGAATTTTATATCGCAGAAAACAATTGTTAATAAACAACTGATAATAAACAATTGATAATGAACAAATGATGATGAACAAATGATAATAAACAATTGATAATGAACAATTGATAATACTTGTTTGCTTGTGTAGGTCCGTATTGGCAGTTGAAAAGCCATTGAACGTGATCGGAGATCCCCAATTCATTTTATGGTGCTTGTTTCCGTAATAATATTTTCATGGCATAATATCAATTATGATCTTAATTTTTGTTTGAGGAGGCACATCAAGACATGTTCAGCTCTGCCAACATATTACTGATTTGTTGATTAAAAAAATCTTTCTTATGCTCTGTTACGATTTGGACACGAAAAAACTGTCCAATCTTGAAAACCTCTCTCACAGTAGTTAAATTTGTGGACTTTGTTTGTATTATAGATGATGGATGTCAAAGAGGGAGAGGAGGTGCAAATAGACATCAAGGGAAAGCGAGTTGCATTTAGGTAAGTGTTGCTAGAGCGCTCTTTGTTTCTTTCGCTCATGCTTCTTCTTTGAACACCCTTTCTCTTATTTTCGTTCTCAGAAGTATACTTGCGAATGACAGTTTGTGAGGGGAAAAGCATTTGTTTCAAAGTTGGCTCTTGTTCCAATTTTTATGTTTCAATTTCATGTTCCTGATTCTGGTTTCCATTTCATGTTTTAGTTTCATGTTCCTGTTTCTGGTTTCAGTTTCATGTTTCAGTTTCATGTTTCAGTTTCATGTTTCAGTTTCATGTTTCAGTTTCATGTTTCAGTTTCATGATCCTGTTTCTGGTTTCAGTTTCATGCTTTAGTTTCATGTTGGTGTTTCAGTTCCTTGTTTCGTGTCTCAGTTTCATGTTTCAGCTTCAAGTTTCAGTTTCATGTTTCAGTTTCATGATCCTGTTTCTGGTTTCAGTTTCATGTTTCAGTTTCATGTTGGTGTTTCAGTTCCTTGTTTCGTGTTTCAGTTTCATGTTTCAGCTTTAAGTTTTAGTTTCATGTTTCAGTTTCATGTTCCTGGTTTCAGTTTCATGCTTTAGTTTCATGTTGGTGTTTCAGTTCCTTGTTTCGTGTCTCAGTTTCATGTTTCAGCTTCAAGTTTCAGCTTCATGTTGCAGTTTCATGTTCCTGTTTCTAGTTTCAGTTTCATGTTTCAGTTTCATGTTGGTGCTTCAGTTCCTTGTTTCGTGTTTCAGTTTCATGTTTCAGCTTCAAGTTTTAGTTTCATGTTTCAGTTTTCTTGGCTCTGTCACAACACTTGCTGGTGACCCAGAGAAGAACATTGCTGTCGAGGTACCAATTAGGTCTTTTCTTTTTACCACTTCAGAGTTGCAAAGTGCATTACTATTTAGTAAAAAACCGGCTGTCACTATGAGAGTCTCTGGATGTAGGTCATTATTTTGAATCATCTCCCAAAATGAGCCTAGTGTGCATTTTTGGGCCATGGACTTTGTACCAGTATATTTTCAGTGGTATTTTCTAGTAAAGAATTGACTATGGAAAATTTCTCGAGTTCCTCTCTCGTGCTATATGATGGTGTCTCTCTTCCCCTCGGATTTACTGTAAGCTGGTATACAAATTGCAATATTTTATTTGATGAAGTCTTTGAGGATAGGTTTGATGACGATGCTGAAGAAAGACAATAAAGTTGGTACGGTCTAAGAAGGCTTCCTTATCCAGAAGAGAACTATGAAATGTTCACTGATCTTTCTTGAAAAGATTCAGCCAACATGGCGTCGATTGTTTATACCTACCAAGACTAGAAGCTGCATTTCAGCGGGACTGAATCACTTTGTAATGGGCGCATCATGTTGCCCCTTTTGCCTAATTTGAATGGTTCTAAAATGCTTTCCTTCCCAACAGGCAAGTGGTCTGAACGGGTGCTCTGAATACCACGAGGAAACAGTTACCGACGTCAGCGGGACGTATCGCCTCAGGGGATTGCACCCCGATTGCGAATATGACGTCAGAGTTAAGTTGGGTGACTCCAACCCCCATATCGAGCGAGCGGGTCCGCCAAGTTTGAAGATGAAAGTTGGTGCAACCGATGTGGATCAAATCAACTTTATTGTGTTTTACAAGCCAAAGGCCTTTGAGCTCACCGCCACCATCGAAACAGATATGGAATGGCTGTCTCACATCAAGGTATACGCATCGGCTTCTGAATACACGGCCCTAGGCTTCTGAATCGCTAGTTTAGCGTGAGTCAGGTGTGAGACAAGTCTCAGCCCTTCTTTGCCAACTGAAATTGGCTTTGCGAGGTTCCTACACTTTACCGTATAATTTTTGTGATTGATGTTGGAGGAAGCTGAAAAATGAGACAAGTTCAAGAAAGTCAGGCAATACTGACGAATAGTCATGTTGAATAGCAATACTTCTAATTTTAGTCTTTTGATTTTAGGAATTTCTGGAATCTGTTCTCATTAGGATATTGGTTTTTAAAGGACAATCAACTGAGTTGTTTTTTACGCGAACATCGAAATAGAATTCATTTTAGCTCCTAGTTTTGCTTAAATTTGTTTAATTTAATCAAGTTTGATATTGTTCTTCGGAACCTAGCAGTAGTGGTTGTTTCCCGAATTTTCCGGGTATGAAGATGACATTAAATGCAAATCTTCCAATGCTATTCGGATTAAAGTCTCTCTTCTAAGATCTAATAGCTGTCGCTTTTGTTCCAGGTCTTGCTTTACAGAGAAGACAATTTCGATTCCCCCGTCCACTCGGTTTCACCAGGACATGTAAAGTTCATTCAGTTCCCCCCGTTGCCGCTAGACAACCAGGTTGGCATAGCAACAGTATTAGTGTTGTTGTCATTGGCTCACGATTTCCTTGCTGTCTGCAACCAATTGTTTGTTCTTGCTCCATTTCTAATGAATTCTTGTTAATCAGCTAACAGACAAATTCCTTTGACTGTTTTGTAACATCGTTTGTTGCTCATTTTGTTTGGCAGTTCTACGTTGTTCGGCTGGAGTCAACGCTTTCGAAGAGGACGCACAACTTCGATTCAACGTCGGCTAGTTTCACCACCGGGGGCTCGTTCAAGAAGCATGTCGAATTGAAGTTCAATGTCACGGTAAAACCGTTATTATGCTTCCTCTGATGGCAAACGTTTACATTTTCGTCAACATGCTCTCGCTGAAGACTTTGATGTAACATTCTTCTTCGTTCGAGCTGTTATCAAGTTTTGTTCCTGCACTTTTGGTTTGTCCACCTGAAAGCGCAAGAGCTGTCCACCGGTCATTTTCAACGCAAGAGCGTACTATGATGTACATATCGTTGTTGTTGTTGTGTTGTTGTTGTGTATTTACGACTGCCTTGATCCATGCCTAAAAGACATTGCTCTTCTTTTGCAGAAGAAGAAGATCGAGTTGGAACCGACCCAGTCCGTGCTCGCGCTGCCACTCACAATCATTCTCTTTGTTCTCGGTTACAACTACGAAGTGGTATGATTTAGCAATCTCCTTTGCAGCGTTTTTGGATTCAAACAATGACCTGCCTTCAATGCAACAAATGACTATTTCAACTAGGAATTGAAGACCACGGACATGCTAATAACTGTAAAACAGTTTTTGTCACGTTTTAGGAAAAGTAACTGCTCTCCCTAGCACAATTTAAGCACTTCTTGTCGCATTCTGCCTTGTTCAGATAACCCAAAGTAGGACATGCGCTTTGCTGCCAGGGTAAATTCCCAAACATGTAGTTGTTGCTGTTCAGTAGACGGCGTAGAACGTAAGAGTGTCGTTCTGTTTCTGCAGGTATCTGCGTTCTTCTCCCGCATAAGGAAGGCGCTGAAGGGTGAGGCGCAGGAAAAGTCGGAGAATAGCGGCGATGAGGCGAGCAAGTCGAGGAAGAAGAAGAAGTAAAAAGAAACAAATGATTAGTTAATTTGAGAATTTGACGGCTCTGTGGATGAAAGGGCTTTTCCGAATGGATAACGGTGACTGCACGAAGGAGACTTAGATGCCGTGAGCCGAAGCAGCGAAAGCTTCCTTTTGTAATTTGAACAATTTTAATGTGACGTCGACATTGTTGGTATTTTTGAGGACATCGTTATTATATTGGTCTCGATTCATCTCGTCTCTGTTTGTCTTGATTTTTGGAATTTTTCTTTGGAAGATTTTCATCATGGAATTTTCCATGTGGACTGCCTGATAAATGCAGTCAAAGGTAGAAGCTGTTATTGAAGTTCTTGTTTTGCTTGCAAAATATGTTATTGATGTTATTTACAAAATATGCATGCAAAAGCGAATTTCCAGATTTCATTTTGTAATGTTCTGAAATGATGAGAAGTTGTGGAAATTTTGTATGATTTGAAATCACGCAGCAATGCTTAAATAAAGAAATTTCGTGAATGCTCAGGGGAAATAGATTGTACCACTGGCATTTATCGTCTCTTGAGATTATGAAAATAATGCTGAGGCTCACATTTGCTGCGAGATGGCAAACGAAGCTTTATGAACAAATGTTGAAAACAGTGACCAGTAGAACTGTACAACGTACTTCAAACTTTGACATTAGTCGACTGAGAATGTCGGCCAGAGGGAACACCAAAACACATTTACAAGGTGACAGTAATAGCTCAGTCTTCCTTCCGTCTTATAATTTAAGCTACAGCTAATGCCAAATATATAATCTATATTATGAACACAGTAATTACAAAAATCTTTTAAATCAAACACTCTTACTAGATACCCAAAATACGCTAAACCTAAGCCTTCTTTCTTAATCAGAAAGAACAAAATGCTACAAAAGTGAGAAAAAATGGGGGGGGGGGGATTTGGAGGGAAGGAAGCAAGACGATAAGGCGTGGTACGGGGGTTCGCATCTGCCCGAATCGACGCAAGGGCTTGAAAGGCAGAGGGCACCGCTACATGTGCTCTAACATTGTTTCACTGTGGAGGCGAATGAAGAGCGCTAGATAAAGCCTGCTTGGATAGCTATTTGTGGGCCAAGTTGCTGCCCTCAACCCCAATGAAAAGAAGGAACGGGTAAAGAACATATATTTTAATTCATTTCTAACTAAGATAACGAGCAATTCCCTGTCAAATTAGTCTAAAAAACTATTGTCATAGAAGTAAAAAAACTAAGGAGTTTTTTCAACAAAAAGTGGATCGGAATTGAATTGTATTGGATCAGAAAGACATTGGATCAACTTAAGTCATCCTAAGCCAAAGGTAAGGGATTCAAGTTTCTTCCATCGCAAATTGAAATTGAGGTTGTTATCGTAAATAAAAATCCGAGAAAGAAGCCCTATTATCTGCAGGATGGTGCATGATATCACAGAAGGATGTATTGGTTTGCGTATATAGCGACGAAATCGTTTATGTTCTGAAAATCGGACATCGCTTAGAAGAAGGGGCAGAGGGGTGATAAAAGGAATTGTTGCAAATAATTATGTCTACATGCAATAATAATTATGTCTAATGTTTACTTGGAAGTATAACGAAAGCTTCATAAGTTCATTACATTTTTATATTAGAAATTTGTGATAATAAACTAATAAACTCCTAAAAAATAATTCAGCAAGTAAAGTCTTGTAAAAATCGAGATATTCTTTACCTTTCTTCAAAGATAAAACTTACTTCAAAAAGAACTCGTTTTCGAAACCAGTTTAGAGAAGGCTGCATTGGGTTAGGGCAAATCCAGTGAGACAAAGTAACGAAAGCCACCAATTTATTGGCAAAGCGATTCTGTTTTTAAGCAAAACACTTTGGAAATCGCACACGACTGGCAATTGAAAGGCAGCGCCGTGTTTACACTCAGCAGATGGATGCAGCCAGCTGGACCTCGTATTCACCAAAGCCAAAAAGTTGCCTGTTCATTTGGTTCTGAGGAACTGCTGGACTCGCGATGAAAATCACTTCAAATGCTTGGCACCTCTTCTTTCTATACAAACGTTACGCCTCCTCCTCCGACCTCATCCGCGTTGCCATCAACTATCTTCTGTGGAGTTTCGAAGAAGTCCAGCACACTCTGTTCGCCTGCAAACATTTTCTTGATGACGTCATCGTTATCCGGGGTACCTGATTCATCGCTGGCAGTCAGGGGGGCGCCGTCTTTAGTGTCTGACGTCGTGTGGACATTGCTGTTCTCGTCCTTCTGGTCTGGGGGGCTCAGTTCCTCAGTTTCTCCATCACAGATCCCCTCAGCGTTTTGCGAGTCCGCCTCCATGAAGTCAAATTCATTGCTAGAAATCTTGCAATGAACATCATCAAATATTGCTTCCTCAAGTGTATCTTCGCTGCAAAGATCTTTTTCCTCCAAATTCAACTTTGGTTTCTCTTCTGGCTCATCAACAGTTTCACTAATATGATCGTTGCCATAAAAATTAAGCGAGTTACTGATCACGTCATTACCTTTCGGCGAATCTTCCACCTCCGCTACTTCAGATGCAACGCAGAAAACATCTCCTTTGTCTACAAGTTCTCGCAAATTTATTTCATTTTTGCTCTGCTCCAGAAACTGCTCAATGATCCTTTCCTCGTTTCCACTGTCCAAGACATACTGCTGGCTGTCTTCACAAGGCGACTTTTCGCCATTTATCGGCTGCATGTCTGTCAGTGCGTCTTCGCTCTTGTTATCCCCACTCAGCGGAAAATCAAAACGGGAATCATTTGATGCACCGATCTGTTTTCCGGACATCAACCCACTATTCAGGGCGTTGCTTTCAGTCGAATCCCCATCACCTGCAATCGGCGAATGAGTGCGAATGATACGAGGCGAAAGGGCGACCGGCGACTTACATTCGACCAACTCACACAGGTCACCTCTGCCAGTCATCTCCAGGGCATCTCGCAGCGTCTCAAAACTCGCAGCCTCCCCTCGCGTCGACCGCCACAGCTCCAACAGGGTGAGGGCCGCAAGCACGTGTTGGTCAGAACTAAAATAAGACACATAACAAAATATCAAGTCATGTTTAAAGCAAAAATCATTAAGATTTCCTAAAGATCCTATTGATAAAGATTCTCTACAATATAAAAATAAACTTCACGTAAAACATATGCTCTTATGGTGGTAAATCCCCAGCATTGCTTCGGCGGGACTACTGAAGGTGGACTGTGAAACGAATTGCCTTTTCCATCTGCTTTTAATTTATTAACTTGTCTGTGGCATAATCAAAATGAAGAAAAGGAATCATATTTGCTAACTTATTCCCAGAGCAGTAAAACCTTTTCGTAAAGTTGCAATATCATTTATCTGGCAATGCCTAACGAAATACTCATACCTCAAATCAACGATTCCTTGTATATCGTTATCGCTCATTTTCAGATTCCTTGCAAGGTTTTTCCATTCGCCACCAATATTGTGAGAAATTTTTTGCAAAAGATCGTCGCTCACTGGAAAGAGAAACAACACTTGTAGCTTGGCAAGAAGGCACGTTCGAATTTCAGGAGTTTGATGAAACTAAGGTTATTGGAAGTTTGGTGGCTTCCTTTACCCACTCACAAGGTTGCTGAACTTGAAATAATTGAATAAATACTATTCTTATTAAATTGAGAACACATTTGCCTTGCATAAAAAAACTCTCGGTGTCGTGTCAAAATCGACAAGCTAGTATCAAATTGTCATTTTACCGTCATTTCATTTTACATAAGGATGCAATAACAAGCTTTCACTAAACAACATCACATAACATAGTATCATAACCCCAGGAACAATGTTATGGGCAAGTTGCTGTACCTTGGTACACGTAAGGCACCTGGGCTATCTGTATCTGACTTCGCACCATCTGTTGGCAAAAGGAGAAATTTTTGGAATGTGAATTGAATTGTTGCATTCAACATGTCGAAAATATTCGAAACGTCCTTTCATTTGCAATTCACAGTACATTTAAACTACTTTAAACACCACAATGAAAAGTTAAAACATCTAAAGACACTTTGGAAGAAAATCTACCGAATGCGGCAATATGATGTTTAACGGATTAAGAAAATAGTCATCTGAAGTAGACACAAGATTATGCAGAAAATGCCGAGATAAAAATCGAAATCATAATATCAAGTTTTTGTTTTGTTTGGAAAATAGAGAACAATAGAAACGAGGACGGGAACAAATGTGGACCAGGCGGAAACAAATGTGGACCAGGCGGAAACAAATGTGGACCAGGCGGAAACAAATGTGGACCAGGCGGAAACAAATGTGGACCAGGCGGAAACAAATGTGGACCAGGCGGAAACGTGTCCATGCGACGACATACCTTTTCGGTGACGATGGCTTCAAGACTGCAAATCAGGGGGATGTGTCCCTCGGCTTTTGACCGGCCGCTTGAAGTGAAGCCGATTCTATAGGCCCAGGGCCCACGTAGACTCAGTCCGGCAGCCCGGAACACCAGTCGATTTTCTCTGAACGGCCGGAACACCAGCCTCAAGCTCTTGACATTCGGTGTTGTTGTTGCATTGCAGTGAACGAATATTTCTTGTTCGTCATGCACCTCAACTTCCCCCGAACGCGCGACTTCGACGAAGCCTTCGCGCCGCTCCAGCGCTCGTTCTGCCTTGTCGTCCGTCATGCAAAACACGCGCATTTCTGCAGAATTCATCGACAACACGCGTGCAAAGACAATAAACTTGACCAAGAAAGGCAATGCGCAGATCTTCGGGTAGAGACCTTCTGCTTTTGCTGGGATATCGTCAATTTGGTCATGCTGGCACAACCAATAACTAGAAAATCAATTTTTGCAAGATCAGTTATGCAGAGGATAGAACAGAGGGTCCTTGTACTGTAAGTAGGCCATTTCCGTGGGCAGTGATCTCGTATAACTGAATCTCCCTTCACTGCGATTCGACTTTGTTCAGGCCTTTTGAAATCAACATCCAAGTTTCAAATTGTCTTCAAAACAGTAGAAGGGGCCTTAAGAGATACGTACTAACTGAAAAAGATCAATCTGAATATTGTGTGTCTGATTCCTTGCCATTCGTACTCCACTTTGAAATTTCTTCTTAATTAATCAAAAATACAACCGGTGTTTACATTGAGCGAAATCTGAAGGTTCTCATTTGAGCAAAGAAGGCTAGCTTAAGATGTGTATGACCAGCAATAACCATAAAAGTTTGGTATTCGACGGGGGGCAAAGAGGGGGAGGGGGGTTGGGTTTGGCAGAGGGATTGACATACGTTGTGAGGAAGGTTGTTTGGAAGTGGCAGCAGTTCTCGCTGGCTGTCACCGTGCACAGGTCTGTTACGTCTTTCCACAGCCACTGGGAGCTTTCGCTGACCTCGTTCTCGTTCACCGGCATCAGTGCGAGGAGACGAAGGTTGGGCGGCACGCCGTACGAGTGATCGGTGGTGATCCAAGAACATGGCATCGTGACATTGATTGGGTTCACTAGTTTAACGTGGGGCTGTAAGCGAACCAGCGAGCTGAACTGTGCAGGCTCCTCCGGCGCTAGGTAAAGCTCATTCATTGGTTGAATCTGCAATTCGATGATTCGATGAAATGGGCGCATCAGCAAGACTTGAATCTTAATACATACTAGGACAGGAAATCTGCAATATTCAACAAATCTTTGGCGGGAGGGGTAGAGTAAAGAGTCAAATTGCTTAAAAGGGAAAGAATACAGTAGCGAAATCAAGAACATTAGGCTTTGTTTCAAAATATCCTTACGGTAGCCGTTGATAGCGATATAGTTGACAACAAATGAACTTGTATGCTTTTCTTTTAGATGTGGCACATGGCAACGAAAGGTGTTATACTCTTCAGTAGTCTACACGATAGAGAACACAATTTCAACGGGGTGACAAAGTTTAAAGAATAACAACAGCTTACCTGCACAACAATTTTGGCGCTTGTATTTAGAGATGTTTCTTTAAAAATCACTTGTGCTTTAGGCAAGACACATGACTTGATGACACCTCCCTCGAGAAACATCAGGAACTTCTCCTTACGCGGCCTTGAAACAATAGCAAAGCGTTCTGGCAAATCTTGTGAAACTATTTTTACAAATTGCCTTCCGGACTTGTACCCATGATCAGGGGAGCTTGGCATTTCGTCAAACTCTTCTTCGTTCCCTGCAAAATTTATTAACACTAATTCAAAATCAAAGATTCAAAAATAACTTCAGGGTTTATGTAAATTTTGCAGTAGTGTTTGATGAATGTTCTTCGCTAAACCATTCAAAACAAATTGTTAATTGAACCTCGGACAAGGGCTCTCACCTTCAGACTGCATTCTACTGGCAACATGCTCTCGCCAGAAATCTGCATCAGGATCACTTCGCAAAACAATAAGCTCCCGTTCTCGCTTTCTCAGGGAGCCATAATGCGGCACTTCTATGATGACTGGCTTGAGAAACTGCAGTCCTTGTGGAGCGACTTCAACTATTCTGCTTGCCAGCCCCTCGTTCAGGTAGAACTTTGGCATTGGAACTTTCTGATTGCTGCTAATCAAATTAAGAAAACAATAACAAGATATTCAAAGCTCGAGACATATTTAAAGGTGATTATTCTGTGATAGATATGATTTTGACATCAACATGAAAAAAGTTTGAGGATCTTTCCACTGCCGTACCTATTAGAGAAAGCATAATTTTCAAAGTCGAGAGAACTATACAAGGAGCAGTGACCCAACAACAACAAATCTTTTATAATAAATATTACAATTAAAGGCATGCTATAATATCAACAAAAAATAGAAAATAAAATGGTATAAATGATAACAAAAGGCATATGTCGCAAGCAAAATAAAACTAAGTCAAACATGTCGACACCAATGGCGAGCCCGCAGAATCCTGCAGAATTCCCGCGAGCATTATAAAGCACACGAAGGAGTGCGATGAGCTTACCGCAATAGTTTGCACATGATGCGGGTTGGCATCTCGCAGGCGCCCCGCGGGATAGTGACCCGTATGCCTGTTTGCCGGCTTTCGAACACTCCTCCTCGGGCGTCGACCAGAAAGCTGATCAGGAACCTGCAAAATATGGCGCTTAGTTTGTCCTTTGGTTTATATTTGAGCGTTAATTAAGCAATCTTTTAAGCCGCTGGAAAATCTGTTAGATTAGCTAACCAGGAAAAAACATAAAAGATCTTTTGAGGTAAACGCTTTGAAACATAACTGAAGACTTCAATAGGAATATGATTTTAAAGGCGAAGGTGAAAAGGTGAAAAGGTGAAACGATTCTTCTATTCTACCTTTCGAAAAGGAACCTCGGAACGGGACGCGAAATTTGCAACAAAATATATCTTGAGTGACTTTCAGACTTTCAAATAGTCGAGCGACAAACAGAAAAGTTTGAAAACTTTCTAGAATCACACCTTAACTTTCCTGAGAAACTATAAAATTATTAAATACTTTAAAATTTCCTGATTATTTCATACTTTTAAAGGATTTGGTGCTGACCAGTGCAAAGAAAAGAAGATAAGTAGGAGAATCTTCAAGATGTTTCTGGATCAAGGAGATTTTCTGCGAGCGTCATGCTGTTTATAATTTGAGAAATAATAATGAATTTATGGTACCAAGGGTAAGAACAACCATTTATGGAACCGAAATTATCAAAAATAGAGAGCAGCGTCTTTGGCTCTCTTTACCTCAGCACATAAGAAAAGCTCAATCTATCAGTGAGTTTAAGAAAGAAATTAAAAGCTGGAATGGCACCGATTGTACATGCAAACTATGTAGGACGTTGGTGCTACAGCTGGGTTTTTGTAATTCTATCATTTTAACTAGCTCAAAATTTTTATAATACTACTCTCTAAATTCTGTTTTTAATGGATTATTATGAACATAAAATTTTATGTCTTTAATCTCGTATGTATTTATTTGATGTAATAGTCTTAACAGTTGGCTTGGATTAGCTCGTTTCACTGTAAATAGCTTTGTAGCGCCAACTTTAAATAAATTGATTATAATTATTATTATTATTATTATTATTATTATTATTATTATTATTAAAAATAAGCTACGTCTTTATCACAACTTCGTTCTTTCTAAAATTTCCTGGAACCTTACTGTAGCAGATCTTTCAAAGACGTGGGTTGTCGAGAATCTTGACAACCTTGTATCCAAATACATCCGCCAGTGGCTCGACCTCCCAATAAGTGCTACCTTGAGTAGCATTATTCTTTCTAAAAACCAGTTTGGACTCAGCCTAACTTTACCATCCACCAAATTCCTACAGTGTCAAACAGTTTTACGAAACGCATTGAAATCTTCACCAAACGATAACATTCGCTCTTTATGGAAAAATACCAGCAGTGGCACAAATATACAATATGATATATATAGGAACACCAAAGAAGCATTAAAGGCTGTCCAGCATGAGCATAAAGATCGTCTGCAAAACATCCTAACCTCCCAAGGATCTTTATTATCACATCTCTTTAACCAGAATCTTCCACAAATAAACAAACTTTGGTCCAAGGTGCAAAGTAGCATGCCTCAGAATATTTTCAATTTCACCATAAGGTACCTGAACAATACCCTTGCCACACAGAAAAACCTGAAAAAATGGAACTTGAGCCAGACCTCTGACTGTTCTTTCTGTTTTCTGCCAGAAACACTCCTTCATGTTGTTGCTGGCTGCAAAACATATCTGGAACAAGGCCGATACACCTGGCGACATAACTCTATCCTAAACTTTCTAGCTACGTCACTAAAAGCTGTCAATGAATCTACCATCTACGCTGATATACCTGGCTTTCTTTCACCATCAATCATAACTGGAGAAAACCTTCGCCCTGATCTTCTCTTGAGGACTAACAACAATTACCTCTACATTTTAGAGCTAACTGTTGGTTTCGAATCCAATCTTGAGACAAATGCTACAAGAAAACACAGCAAGTATGCTCCTCTCTTATCTGGTTTACAGCGGCAGTTCAAATGGGTCTCCTTTGTGAATCTTTCTATGAGCTCTCTTGGCATCTTTGGCAATTCCTGCAATTCATTCTTCAAAATGTGTGACTCTCTCTCCATCGATCAGCAACAAAAACGGTATCTCATTTCTAAACTTTCCAACATTGCCATCCGTACTACGTACTACATTTTGTTGCAAAAATAAGCCATGGACAAATCCGGAATTACATCCTTTTTAACTTTGGTTGTTTTATTTTTTTCAGTTTTTTCTTTTATCTTACGATTTATAGTTTTTTCTTGTAAAACCAGGCTAGCCAATTGCAAATTACCTTGTAATAGTGAGATTTGTAATTGTAGTTTAAGTTGAATTGAAAATGAAATGTTTCCATTATTATCATTATTATCATGCTTTGCTTATCACCCTCTAGCGTTTTCGATCTGCAACTGGCTACTTATTCTGTCAGCTTTTGGTTATTTTCCGACGTTTGCATACTCTGAGGAATGTCGGACGAAAAAGTACTTTAAGTATGCGAAAACTAGTTCCGCTTTTTCTAGCCATTGTGAAGTTTTGTACCGCAAAGCACTTGTTCAAAACAAAACATCAAAATCATTTTATTTCCGTATTAGGTCGTATTAGAATTGCATTTTAATGTCAAGTTTGTTGTTTGTTTGTTTTTGTCAAAAATGATCTAATATTTTCTTTGGTCGTAAGGCGAATTTACACATTGTGTTGGGCAAGAATAATTTAAGAATAATCTTACTTTCCAAATCGAAAATTTTAAAGAATGTAGCTATAGGCTCGGCAAAAATTAAGAGTGTAGGATTTCATATAAATGGAGTGTAGGATTTCTAGTCGACGGATTAGAGCCCAGCAAGATTCTATCGAAAAATTAATAAATTAATTAAATCTCGTTGAAGATTATCAAATCGAAGTATTAAGTTCAAGCCCCAAAACATTTTTATAAGAGTTATCAATCAACTTTATGCGACTGAAAGAAAGATGAAAAAAGCCTCCCCGGCGGGGAATCGAACCCCGGTCTCCCGCGTGACAGGCGGGGATACTCACCACTATACTACCGAGGACACGTCTCAAGGCATCTTGATTTTTAAACGGATTCAACTGAATATCTGCGCTGTGCAGTTATCCGTAACAATTTTGATCATCGAGCGACAAGATTAAAAAGTATTGAGACAAGACTGGCTGTAAAATTGTTTATCAAACAAAAACTTATGACTCAAATTTAACTGTGTAAAATGAAGCGATTAACAAAAACATCATGTTGTCAGAAAAAAGCGGAAAAGAGTAGAATATCGGAGAGCTTAGCATTTGACGTCACCTTTTTTCCATAACATACAAATGTCAGAACTGACTCACCCTCCAAAAATTGTGGGCTCTGTTTCCATACTGCTTTCAACCCTGAATTCACTCTCTGGTGAAATGAAGATCTCGGGGGCTAGTGGGGGCTCGAAGGAGGGCGAGTGGCTCTCGGTTGACTGTTCGGGCGATTCACTGACGCTTACTAGGTTCTCTTCGTACTCCGCGGTCTTGTAGGACGCAACAGATTCGTTTCCCGCGTCGATGAGACTCGACTCGTCCAGGCCCAGAAACGATTCCTCGAAATCCTCGTTCACCACCAGTCGGTCTTTCGATGCTGAAGCAAGAGAAAATAACCTACTCAACCCTTGATCAACGTAAGAGTCAAAACAGTCTCACTGCATTAAGTATAAAAAGGAAATGCGCAGCAACTGAGGCATGCAAGCAAGGCATATCGCGAAGTATGCACTGGAGCTCCTGCCGCTTTGAAGGAGGACGTCTTCGTTTAGGAATGTTTTTGCTCAGGGGATAACTGTTTGACCTGGGAGAATGTTGTCCGGCCTGCGGTCGAACAAGGCTGTTTTGAAGTCTATAAGCCTCTTTATTCCATTACTGAACAATGTCCGAAGACAAACCGGATGATCCCAGAAAACCATATGAAAACTACGAGGCATCAGAGATCTTCAGTTAAGTTCTATGCACAAGGTCCAAATCTACGTTGCACTTGCGAAACCTTGGTTGCGCTATTGGCGCAGACTGGGCTGAGGACAAAACGAGACTGGTGTGGTGCGCGCAGCCGTAAGCGATTCTGATTTAACATAAGCGCAGCGGCGAGAGAGGCCTCGAAGATCAGCGCACACAAGAAGGGGTGAAGGCAACACGCGTCCTTGCTTTTCAACATCACGTACCTTGAAGGCTGAAACTTGTGCCATGTTGTGCCAACGCTACCCCATCTACGTGCTTTCACGGTTGCAATTAGTTAAACCTGAATATAGATTCAGTATTCCGGGGCCTTCACTAACAATATTGCAATCACTCAGAGTGCAAAATCATATGCATTAAGCCAACCTTAGGCCTAGACCCTTCGTTAGATGAGTGATTGGTGTTTCATTGAGTGTTTCTGGAGTGGCTGGAGGGGGGTGGTGTGGGAGGGGGAGATTTGCAGTGTACTGAATGAATATTGTAAAATGTCGTTGAAGATAACCTGAAAGTGAGGTCAGCAACAAGAGATAGCGAGATCATTTGCAAAGGCGAGTAAATGCACGTATAATGCAGGTTTTTGAGAGCAGCGATTCAGCAGCATCCCCCAAAAGCCGCGAGTGCATCCAGCTGTTTGCTATTGCACAAGAACGCAGCCCACAAACTGGTGTCCTTGTCACAGAAAGTGAGAACTGAAGCAAAACTCACCTTCGATGCAGGATTCGTCCACTGCCTCAATCAGCCGGGTCTCTTCCAACTCCTCTGGAATGCTGTAAGTCAACCTCACGTCCTCGTTCAACTACGACAGGAAGGTACAGATGAATGACAGCGGCTCACGCCTTCGCCGGGCCCTTGGCCACGAGAAATAATCGGATTTCAACAATGCAATTTCAACAAACACAAACAATTTGTGAAGCCAAAGCATCGAACGGAAAACTTCAAAGGGGAGACGCAGTGCACCTTGGGAACCCTGACAAAACCAAACACTGTATTGTGTTTGTGGCAAAGTTTTCGTGTTGGCCACCCACCACACCCCCTCTTTCTATACTTAGACATAAACACACAATAGAGCATTTTTCATAGGACAGCCCATATCCATGACCTACGAATTTAGAAAGCGTTTTGATTCTGAAACACAAATTCTTTCGCCATAAAAAGCTGCAGAAGTTGACTTGGCATGCTGCAGGTTTCTTTGCGAGTTCGTGCATGGGGGCGCAGTACTTCAGACATCAGTTCTCTTGTTGAGGTCAAGAAGGGCACGTCCAGGTTAGGCCCATTAACATGTTAGTGGCAATATGAAAAGGAAAATAACGCCAACATCGACGCTTGTTTGCTGTACTTTCATGACGTCATAAAGAAAAGAGGTTAGCGGGACGTAGGAGCATTTCTTAAAACCCCTATTGTCTCTAATGCGTGTTCATTTGGCATTTATTTGTGATTTATTAAGGGATCATACTGACATCATGTAGAAACGTTATTCAAAATGCTTACAAGAACGCGATTGAAAGACATTTGAATCATTTAGAACCTTGGCAAATCTCCTTCCTCTTGATCAGTTTTTATCCGGGCGCAGCATGCACTCCTCCGCAGTCTCCAATTTGGCTCAAAACGACAGCGGGAATGCTTCATTCATCAAAGCAATACCCTTTTGTGCTTCGCTATAATGCTATTAAATTCATATTATTTTTCCGCCTTCAACTGCCGGGGCCGGTCTCTGTATCCTCTTTCCAAAGATCATCAATAACATCAATAAACAAGCGATCCAAGGTTGACGGGCGAGGCAGGAACGAAATGTTTTTAATGCGTTGAATGAGATTTGCATTTGATCCGCATAAGGGTTTGAGTAAGCCACGAATTAGCCACGGCTTACTTGCGAAATGACAGGCGATCGACTACAGATGGCTGCAACTACCATTCAAATCGGTGGCACCGACAAGAGAGCTGATGCTGCCCTCGTTTTCTTAAAGCGTGTACATGCCTAGCAGTTTATCACGTGGGGTTGCAATTTATCGCTTGCGTTAGTGGTTTGGGAGGGGGCCTTCAGAACTTTTCAGTGGGATACTTAGGGGTCTAAACACGAACTCAATGAAATATCTTGCCCCTCCAGCAAGCTCGAAGTGAGCCGGTCCCTGTCACCTTGAACTTGCAAAAAGAGGCGCCCACAAAAGGTGTATGCGGCCCATTGACTGCAAAGGCTTGTCCTTGTATGGGGTGCCGTTGGCCGCCGAGAGGTGAAACCTTACAGTTAAAAAACGCTATGTAGCATTATTTACAGTTCCAACCTGTTTTTCAGGGTTGGAAATTGAGTTTTCATCATAAAGGCTTTTACGTATCAATGATCAGATACCAAACAGTTCCCCTGTTGGGGGTTCCCTCTGATTGTTGCATGTGCACGTCCATGTGGTTGTTGTTGTTGTTACGATGCTTCTAAACAACAGCAGATTAAAAAGCTTCCTAACCTTCACTTCATTGGTCTTGATAACGATCTGCGTCACTTTGATCAATGTCTCCACAATGACAGTGTGCCGCGTGACTTCGGCTATGTACAGAGCAGTGAAGCCATCCTGCAATGGGAATAAAGAGAACTGAATGCTATTCCCCAGCTATCCGGCAATGGGAAAGACAACATCACAATGCAATGCGGCCTACACAGTGCGACACGTGGGTTGACTCTTTGTCGCTGTTTCGGAAGGCACTGGTTATAAGATCGCAGATAAGCGACATTCGTCTTTATCAAAAGTACCAACGAGAACGTACCGTACGTCATATTGCTTTTTCACGCATTTAAACAGAGTATGTGGACAAGTCAATTCTACACTGAGAAAAGCGTATTGGGGAGTTCGCCTTGAACGGAATTCTCGCAAAATATTTGGCTTGCTAAAAAAAGGTCGAGGAATCTGAAAATGACTGTAAATTTGATCTCGCCATTCTGAAAACAAAAGGGGTTTAAAAGCACACTTTCCGCTAATCTTTGTTCGTGGGTGGAGCTTTGTGCTTGCAGCAATAAGACGGTGTAAATGTTAAGCAATGGACATTTTTATCTGATTTGGAATTTTGACGACCGGATTGATAAAGTTCAGCAAACACCAACGATCGTCTTGGGTCACCTCCTTTCAGGTCTTCAATTGCATATGCAGACAAAATTAAAATCCTTGAAGTACTCTCTGATAATCACTGAATCCAGTTAACAAAATGACCTCCATACAGCGCCTCGCACTGAGCCAGGCCTCGTTCTGATGCTCAGAGTTTCTCGTCACAGTTGAGAGAACTGATTTAAAACACGATCATGTGCCGCTGTCTACTAATCAAGCAGTCTAAACGTCATGGATGACCCCATCACTCGATACGATGCTAATCCCGTCGCTAACCCCGGATAATCCATGTCTCTTTGCAACTTTCTGCCGAATATCAAAGTAGTTATTATATGCATAGCCTTAAAGTTCCAAAGGATATCAGAATGTGGGTTTCAGATATGAAATGTGACTACCAGCCGCCACAAGGCGTTACAGGCACATTCTCACTGTCGATTTGCGAATTGCACAAGACAACCTCCAGTGGAGGCTGCAAATAACACAACCTCCACTGCATGAGACAACCTCTAGGTCATTGAATTGAAGTCATACCTTATTGAAAGTATTGGCCGGTGCGTTATACTTCAGCAAGACCTCTATGATGCTGGAGTGTCCTGTCAGGGCGGCAATATGCAGCGGGGTGTTGGCGTGCTGCAAGAGGAAAGCAGCATGTGAGTTGCGAACCAGCCTCGACGCGACCAGCAAGAGCCATGTGATAAACACAAAGCCATGAAGGCATTAATGCTTGTTTAAGCCGCACCGACCTCCTTATTGGCAGGAAGAACCGTAATCAACAGTGGCATTAATGGCATCTTAATGATTCCGATTAGCTGAATACATGATTTGGACGGTTGTATTCTTCACTCATTTGGCATAGTTTTGGCACTTTTATTTGTCATGTCACGCCAAACTGACGTGATACAATCGAAATACAAAATTCCATTTAACTCAAGAACAAGCCAGCGATGCTTTCCACAGCTAACACAGACTTCCTTTGCTCAACTGCAATTATAGCAAAACAACTACACAGCAGCCTAGACAATTATACTTTGCGTAGACTATTTTGCAGTTAACAGCAAACCTTGGTTTTCGCCTCCACGTTTGCACCTTCTTCAAGCAACAGTTTGACGATCTCGACGTGTCCAAAATAGCACGCGTAATGCAATGGAGTATATCCATTCTAAAAAGGCAAACAACGAAATTTAAAAAAAATACTTACTGTTGAAAGCTTAACTACCTTCCTTTTAACCATTAAGTAGTACCATTAGTCATTAACCATTTGGTTTATTAAAACTATTTCACTACCTAACTATATTTTTAATCCTTAGGCAACGTGAAATCATAATGAGACGTTCTGTGATGTAGAGTCCAGGGTTTTTATATAAGCCTGCTTACAGGTGTCGCTATTCCCTAAAGAAATGACAGCATTGTACATCCCTAGCTTGATATCGAGGCCAATTCAAAAGGGTGATAAAGCCAGTCCTTATCAAAACAGTGGGTAACTGCATGAAGTAACTGTTTCAATTCAATTAACGATCAGGGTTAAGAGATTACGGGAAAATAACCAGCCCGAGGCATGATTCTTTATCATTCTCTGGCATGATTGAAGTTGTCATTCACGAAACATTGCTACAGGGCTTAGAGTACAAGAAAACACAAATAATAAAGAAACGCTTAATACTGAAAATCCTTCAAAAGGTTTGCTTGAAGTTTGTTTCGTAAAGTGCAACTACCGGTGTTTGTGCGTTGAGAGGAGCGGCATATTTGACTAGCTTTCTTGCTACGAGCAGCCGGTTGTATCTTGCTGCTAAGTGAAGCGGTGTTAGGCCATTCTGAAAGGAAACACGGTGTTAGGCCATTCTAAAAGGAAAAATACCCGAAATACAAATGCGCAGCGCCATTATGCTGCAAACTTCTAGCCCCTAGCTGGATGGTTCAACTTTATCCAAATAAATCCAACCATGTAACAAATCTAGATATTTATTAACTTTTAATAGTAGATCTTGATAATGTTTCGTAACTAACATGAAAACTTGCTATCTTTGAAGAAATGCTTTCTTTCCATGTAAGAGTGGCACCGTCTGTTAAACGGGTTATTTGCCGGTGCCACTGGCGCATTTCTACGCTGGTTCCATTACTCTGATAACACCTGTTGTAGAAATGGCCCAGATTCCAGATGCAGCAAAGTAATAAGAAAAGGTACAATCATATAAAAACTGCTATCATGAAAAAAGACAATTTTGAAAGACAAACCCTAGTTTGGATTCCGGGAGAGGCGCCATTTTCTAGCAAAGCATCAGCTATGACGAAGCTTCCTTCTTTAGCCGCCAGATGCAACGCACTGATTCCGGTCTGAAAATAATATACTCGTATAATGGAAGAAGTTGAAAGAGGTGCAATACAACATGGATACCAATAAAAATCAGGCTTTGGGCAAATGGTGCTGAACCATTTTAGTCAGAAACATGAAATAATCGCCAAATTCTTAATTATGTCTGCAAGAGGTCATGAAAGCTAGACCAACTGTCAAAGTTTTCATTTGAAATTTATACGAGCCGAATCACGTGCCAGAAAATGGTGCGTGTTTTATCTCAAAGAATTTATCTACAAAAGAGGTGTTTCTCAATCCAGCTTCATACAGAAGGATTCATTTTGAAGCAGCAAAAGATGGCACAAAACTAAGAAAATAGATACAAAGTTAAATCCAGAAATCCAGTTAGATTTTAAAAGATATAATAAATAAGTTGCATTACTGTGGTAGTTTTATCAGGATCAACGCCCTTGGAGAGCAGGCACATTGCTAGGTCGACGGAATTGTTCTTCGATGTAATGTGTAATGGCGTGAACCCGTTCTATGGGGAATGCAGACATCAATAGTTATTGCATCTAAAGTTTAACTGCCAATGAAACACGAAAAACCGACGAAAACCACAAAAATACTTGACAAGTAATAAAGCATGATAGTTCAAGAAAGTACAACGGCCTGATGAAAACCAGCTGGGTGATGGTTTTGGTGTTATCAACTACAGAGTTATCAACTATTGTCTGGAATTGTGACGTCAAACGTGTTTTGTCACTAGGCAAGAAGGCACCTTTGCAGCTGCTTGAAGGTCTGTCCGACTGTCCATTAGGAAGACAGATACGTCCACGTGACGGTAATGGCATCCAAAATGGAGCGCTCGCAGGTTGTTCTAAAAAGCAACGAAACAAGTTCAAAGAAATTTTACCACTTACTAAAACATGTATCATGTATGTATGCAATAATAACAGTAAAGTAAAATATCATCAAATGCAACAAATTAAATTTTCAATTACGACTGACAGTGTATGCACGACAGCAATATGTGCTTTCGACAAGAAAACCATGTCTTGCCACCAATGAAATGCCAACCAGCGGGAATGATTATATATTCGATCGCGACACACCTTAGCCTCGGCATCAACATCAGCCTTCTTCTCGACCAACATTTGAGCAATGCTGACATGGCCTCGCCTCGTGGCTTCGTGGAGCGGAGTGCACTTTTGCTGGGAAAGGACGACGAGGATCAGTTCGAAACAAATAAATACATCATTCAAGGATTAACGAAATGAAACTTATGTTCACATCAGTTGACTGAATAACTATTCAAAACAATGAATTGCACAGTAGACGAATTACCCTATTGCGTGAATCGATTTTGGCACCATGCTCCAAGAGGCACATGACAATTTCTTCGTAACCAAACTTGGCAGCAATATGCAATGAAGTGGATTCTTCCTGAAAGATCAGTCATTGTATCGGTTAATAACCGGGCCATATAAGTTATATGCGATGCTTAGCTTTCATGTTTCAACAGGGACATGGTCGAGTTTGATCAGGGAATTATGATGTGTGCCGACATGGAGACTCGCTATGCGAGTATAAAATCCTACCAAGGGCAAATATAATAAAAGCTCTGTTATTCAGGCACAAAAAGCACACGTGACTGCTGAAAAAAGAGACGTTGAGACGTTGCCATGCAAGTGGAATGCTGTAGAACATTAGATGTCGACAGCGCATTCTTTGATCAACTACAAAGTAATTATTCATTCTATGGTATAAAAATAGCATTAATGTCACCTTATTCCTCGAGTCAGGGTCTGCGCCATGTGCCAAAAGAAGGGACACAATCTCTGGAGAACCTTGTCGAGATGCAATTAGCAAAGGGGTTTCACCAGTCTGCGGAGAAAACGTGTACACATTTCATACGGAGAGTCTGCATAAGACATCAGAAGACAACATCCAAACATTGATTGATTCAAAGTGAACGTATACGTAAAGACATGAAACTTGTGACAAAGGGCCACGGCTAATCATCGTCTATTCTCTAGAATGTAAAAAAGATTTGCAATTGCAACATTGCACTTATACTGTTCTTACCCACTGGCATTTAGAAAAAGTTATCAAAATAGAGAGAAAAGTCTTTGAAGCAGCTTTGAAAATCGTTATCAGGAGAAAACCTAGAATTCTCAAGTTCGAAAGACGTAATCATATCGAAAATGCAAATATCTATTGCACAGGGGCTACGGAAAATTTTTATTAATAGCTCAAGCGGCGTACCTTTGATATCGGGTCCACTGCCGCCTCGTTCCGCAATAGAAGTCTTGCAACATTAATTTGTTTGGTTCGACAAGCAATGTGAAGACTTGTTTCCTCTCGCTGTCAACATTTAGAGACAACAGTCAACTGTCAATATTCAAATTCAGTTCTACTCATGGCACATATTCGGCGTGCATCAATGCTTAACGCAGACTTTGCGAGCAATTAATTGCCACAGTAAGACCATATGAAACTCGATATTTCGAAATTAGAAAGAGCAAAAAAATATACGGAAAAGTTGGCTTGAAGTTATGACGATTTGCTTGGAAAGAAGAAAAACGAGTCGCGGCGTCAAGAGTAACAATCTAGGTTTGTACATACGCTAGTCCTTTCTTCGATCAAAGTTCCGTTTTGAATGAGAATGAGAACAATGTTAGCCATACCGAAGTAGGCAGCCATATGAAGGGCTGTCTGTCCGTGCTAGGGAAATACGGAAATAATTCAAAGCAAGGACGGTATTCTATCTAAGAGAAAGCAAGGACGGTATTCTAGCTGTCGGCTAAAGACCAAGGAATGAAACAAAAGTTGTACTGAATGCAAGAGAATAATTAGTACGTGAAAGTAAAACGATCTTTATGGAAATGGAAAAATTGAGATCTGATACAGGGAGTTTGCATAACATTCCCATTACTTGAATACCTCACCCTTCGGATGTCATCAAGGTGCGATGACATGCGTGCGATGAGAAGAATGCGACGAGAAGAATGCAACGAGAAAAATGCGACGAGAAGAATGCGACGAGAAGAATGCGACGAGTAGAATGCGACGAGAAGAATGCGACGAGAAGAATGCGACGAGTAGAATGCGACGAGAAGAATGCGACGAGAAGAATGCGACGAGAAGAATGCGACGAGAAGAATGCGACGAGTAGAATGCGACGAGAAGAATGCGACGAGAAGAATGCGACGAGAAGAATGCGACGAGAAGAATGCGACGAGAAGAATGCGACGAGAAGAGTGCGGATGCCAAGAAGCCTTACCATGTTCTTCATGTGCACGTTGGCTCCGTATCGGATCAGCAGTTGAACAACATTCTCTCGGTTCTTCTTGCAAGCCACGTGGAGTGCTGTGTAGCCGTTCTGTTTGGGGAAAATGTGTCACAAAATTTTCAGAGATTAGGATTCAAAAAAATGTAACACTCTAATGGCATATGCTCCAGGCAAACCTATCAAACCCCAATAGTGGGGCTGTTGGCAGGGGTGCTATCAGAACTTTCCTTTCGAGTGATACAGTCAACTCGATGAGACGTCATCAAGCAAGAACAACTTTCAGTCGAGGGTAGTGGGAAGATGACCACATGTTGCACTGAATCCTAAGTCATTTAAATCGCATCCGTAGCCTTAAACGTATGCGCAAGAAAAAAATTTTACAATATGTTTTAAAAGGAAGAAAAAAGAGCAATATTCTATGTGGAACAATAGAACCTGCAACCAGATGGAAAATCAGTGAAATGTTGAAGAAATGGTTTGTCTAACAAGAAACAGAAGTAAGTGTGTCACCAACTTAGAGATTGTATGATGATTAAAGAATAAAAGAGGAGGCATAGCGACATTAGTCGACCCTAAGCCTGTATTTCGATTGAACAATATTACCCTTGCTTTCCTGTCGACGTCTGCCCCCCGGTCGAGAAGCAGCTGCGCCATGTTTACATTCCCATAATGCGCTGCGACGTGAACAGGACTCACACCCTCCTGAGAGAGAAGCGATTAAACATAAAAAGGTGCAGTCAGTTACAACCCTAAGAGAACAATTGGCTCGAAACACACAAGTTTTAATACTAGGCACTCATGGCAACAGCAACAGCAACAACTTAAGTCTTTTCCAGGGGAAATTGCCAATGTGATTTGAAGCTGCCAAACTTTCAAAAGAGCATTACAGCTTAAAGGCATCTGAATTACTTGTGGAATTGTTTATTGCTATTAACATCAAGTTGATACTGTATTCATGAGAAGCAAGGGACAGTATGCATGGACTGACCGAGGTTGGTGAATCAATGTGGCAGCCATGACCAAGTAGCAGGTTCGCACAGTTGACGTGATCGCCTTGGGCCGCCATGTGGAGCGCAGTTAGGCCATGCTGTAATATTGAAAAATGGTGACGTCATTTCGATGCAATCTTCTTCAAAAAGCTTCACCGATTGGAAATTTTTTAGGGAATTGGGGGGGGGGGGGGGGGGAATTGATTACACTATGAACAAAACCGAGGATGATAAAAAAAGCTGTGAAGGATCTGGGCCTTGGTCAAGAAATTAAGGATGAACATAAAAATAAATAATCGTTGTCGGCAGCAATATTTTCAGTTAAAAACGAAATATATAGAGCTTTTTGCAACCAAAAATAAGAAAGAGACTTAAAGACTGTCCGACTGCTAGTATTAATGACGAAAGGTCCTTTTTGCAATTCTTTTTATATAGCCTCTCACTGCCAATGAGGTCGCGAACTCAATGAACTATCTCGCATTCTTCTCGCAGTTGGGTCATTGGGTCACTGACTCTGTTTTATCTGGAGATGCAGAGTTGCAGTATCCCTTTTTCAATCGAGTGACAAAAGACAATAATTGAACACAATCGATCGGCTGTCAAATGCTTCGTGGTATACCAGGAGGGGACAAACCTTGGTCTTTGCATTCAGGGAGGCGTTGTGGACGAGTAGCAGCTCAACACAATGTTCGTGGCCATCTCGGGCGGCACAGTGGAGGGGAGTCAGGCCGTCCTAAGAAGGGAAGGACAGATGGCTGAGCAAATCTGCTTGTTGATCGCAAAGAGGAATGGCGAATGGTCAACGATTGCAAAAACAGAAGTCTAGCGGCAAAAACTCACAAGAAATCACCTACACATAATTGCTGAAAAGGGGTGTCACACCTTTTCATTTCTGCTAAAAGCTTTTCTTAATCTATCAATCAAGTTTGTAATTGAACATACCTTGGTTGGTACGTCAAGCTTAGTTCCAGCCTCGATCAACAATGACACAATTTCGACTTGACCATGCTTCGAGGCTACATGTAGTGGTGTAATGTTGTGCTAGAAAAAATCAAGGCATCCGCTAAGAGGCATCTGCTAAGAGGCATCTGCTAAGAGGCATCTGCTAAGAGGCATCCGCTAAGAGGCATCTGCTAAAAGGCATCTGCTAAGAGGCATCTGCTAAGAGGCATCTGCTAAGAGGCATCTGCTAAGAGGCATCTGCTAAGAGGCATCTGCTAAGAGGCATCCGCTAAGAGGCATCCGCTAAGAGGCATCCGCTAAGAGGCATCTGCTAAGAGGCATCTGCTAAGAGGCATCTGCTAAGAGGCATCTGCTAAGAGGCATCTGCTAAGAGGCATCTGCTAAGAGGCATCTGCTAAGAGGCATCTGCTAAGAGGCATCTGCTAAGAGGCATCTGCTAAGAGGCATCTGCTAAGAGGCATCTGCTAAGAGGCATCTGCTAAGAGGCATCTGCTAAGAGGCATCTGCTAAGAGGCATCCGCTAAGAGGCATCCGCTAAGGTTTGGGATGCAACAGCCACAACATTTACAAGTTCCAAATTTCCATTGGGAAAGATGGTGCAAAAATGAATTACATCCTATTTTAACGTAGGCAATCTGCTTTATAATATATATCACTTTGATTCAGGTAGAAACTAATTTTCAAAGCAGTAAGTGAAAGATTTCAGAGTCAGTGCAATCTTACAACTTTGTTGCAAAGCAAGAACTCGCTGTTTCTTTTGGTATCCTACTTCAATGTGAATTGCACCTCATTCATTATTGACAATAATTATTTACATCATTCAAGTCTCTTTCCAGCTCAATACACATTCCAGCTCAATTCACATTCCCCTGGTTGCATTATTTCTAGCCAGCCTCTTATACGAACAAGTATCATTTCATATCTATGCTGTCAATCAGGCCGAGGCTGCTTGCTATCAACAAACCAATCCGAGGTCAGCCTACCTTTGCAGCTGCATTGACGTCGGCCGATGACTCGATCAGTAGCAAGGCTGTGTTTATGCTGCCGTATTTCGCTGCGATGTGGAGCGGAGTGTAACCATTCTGCAAGCAGTCAATAGACCTTTAGCCAGATATTAAGTTATTACGAGCTTCCAATATACAATTGATCATTTTGCAATTAACAAAAATTTTGTTGCTGTGTATTTTGTCAAATTTAAATTTTTGCACTTCTAGGTCCTGCCCTAGCGCCTTTTAAATGAGCAAATGACATGCATTAGGGTTCTGCGGGAGAGAAGAGGCATACTTACAGGAGCAGCGATGTTTGGATCATAGCCGCTGGTCAGCAGAAGAGCCGCTGCGTTGCAGGCGTCTTTCCTCGCAATAACGTGCATTGCTTTAAATCCTCTCTAGGAGCAAACAAACAATTTAGCACACAAAGAGATTTTCCATTTTAAAATTCACTGAAGAAGGAAAGGAAGCCAATAAATAAGCAGAGAGCACTAAAATTTGTCGCAGTGGCTCGAAGACGGTTACGATGACGTAAACATTACCAAAGAAATTACAGTAACGAATTCAGAAGCACGAAGGCAATGACGAATGGAGAAAAAGAGCACTCAAGTCATCTATCCAATTTCCAAGCAAACACGAGGGAAATATATTTGTCGAAGTAAGGGAAATTATCCTCTTGTTGCGTATACCGTATTCGATCTCTTTAACACCCGGGGAGTTAATTTAATTGTTCACCTTTTAGGGAGGGTGATGATAATGAAGGGACGTTAATTAGGACGTGAGCGTTCATTCAATAAATCTCAAGAACAATTTTGTGTTCCTTGTCCTCTAAAACGTGAGGGTTTTAATGTGGTTGCGAAGGAGCCACGGATCAATGTTATCACATGACAAACAAGTTGAGGCCATGTGACAACAATATATGCAGTTCGAGGAAAAAGGAAGTAAGGAAACAAGATTCGACGACGAACAGGCAAGGGTAAGGCAGAATGCAATTTGTCATGCATTTCTTGTTTACTTTTGCGATATTAATTGAATCAGGACTTGTTACATTAACGACCCTTGCTTTGAAAGATAAAGCCGGGGAAAATTATGAAACTAAAGCCCAATTAGGCCAGCTTAATTTTGGTCCAGAAACAAGAAAAGACGTGGTTTACTCCAATGACACTTGCAGCCCAGTGGGCAACCAGAAGTATAGAAGCTGTGCATGCACTATCTTGCGGACAAACGAGGTCATTAACTTGAATGGAATTTTGAAAAGCACAAATTGCTCAGCTTTGCCAGGTGGCTGCAAAGTTCCAAGGTTTGTCGTGGAAGGAACCGACAAATGGGACTATGCCTACAACCCTTGCTCTCCTTTCGACATTTTCCTGAATGACAGCCACGCACATGTCGGCGACCGAGCTTGCTACAAGGTGGCTGCAGCGCGTTATACGACTGAGTCGGCCCACATCTGCGACAGCCTTGGTCCTCAAAGCAGCTTCCAGTTTTTCACTCAAAAGAAAAGCAGCTTTGTTGTGTCTAACCTGGGGTTAAAGTTCACATCATCCAATTCGTCTGCGTTTATTTCATTGGTTTGTAATTCGAGCGTAGCCGCAAACGAGACACGTTTTGGTTTTCTTGGGATTGACTTTAATCCACTGACTTACTATATGAGCCTGGAAAGCAGTTGTTGTTGTCCTGGCGGCTGCAATGTGACATTTCCAATGAAGTCTGGCAGCGATAGGCCCTCGCGAGAATTTTGGACCATCCTTGGCATAGTGATTGGGATATTGATAGTTCTAGTTTTGATTGCCCTTGTAGTTAAGGTCTTAAGAACAGGAAAAAAAGATCCAGAGAGAGAAAGGCTGATTCATCCTGTAGCATGATTAGACTCTTTATACTTTTTTTTATTTTTGACAGGATTAGGCTTTTCCAAATATAGCTTCAACTGTTTGGATGGCAGAAGCATTGAATACAGTTACTAACAGACCCAAAATCTGAAAAATTAAAAGTGTCTGAGGCAAGTTTAGGCCTATTATGCCAGTATGGGTGAATAAGTTCTATTTATGTAACCTTGAGAAGAAGCTACAGAAGCCTAAAAGAAAAGAAATGTTTTTGTATTTAATAAACCTAATAATAAACTATGATGCTTTTGCATAAAATAATTGCATTTGCAAAAAATGTGGGCATTTGCACAGTTTTTTTCTCTGTTCAAATCCTTTTGCCTTCATAAACTGTCTCTATCTTTTTCAATGAATGAGTGAATTTCATTGCTGTAAATTTATAAAATTGATGCTTTTAAGAAAGTTTTACAGAAATAATGTTAAGAAATCTCAGGCTCTCAAATCAGATCCTTTTTTAGGTTTTTAAATCAGATTAAATCAGATTTAATGGTGTTTTTCAGCAGAATGTTCAATGAAAGTTTGGAAGAATCTATTTACTTTTATTCACTACTCATTTCAATAAAAATATTGTGGGCCATTCACAGGGAGCACAAGACATTAAAAACAATGATATTTCCCAGATTACTTTTTAATTTATTTCATACAAACAATTAATTGCTTGCTGGTAGCTTCAGGAACCTTCAGCTCAGGCTTGGTGCCCTGTGGCAGCACATTGGCTTTGCCATCAGTTTCCATTTCACAAAGACTGTCAAAAACTTTGAAATCTCCTTACCTACCCCTACTGTATGACAACCTTTGGTGGAAAATGCAATGTAGCAGGGGTGGTTAAGCATTAATCAGCCCTTTCTTGTGGTTCTGTTGTTATGGTTAAGGTCAGATAAGTTTTGTCATATTGTATAAAGGAGCATTAAACAAGAGTGCAATCTTGGTATTCAAATAAGTAAAATTTTTTGAGAGTTGGGAAAGGTAAATAAAGCTTTGATTAACTGCTGACTAAGTCAAAATGATTTTTGTTCTTTCAGACACAAACAGTTTGCTAATTTGGCAGCCCCAGCAAAAAATATTGCCAATTGGGATAACAGAGTGTTATTTTATCCACAAAAGAAAGTGGGATCATCTTCTTTATTCAAACAGTTAAAAAATTGCATTTGGAAAATATATAGCAGAAAATTTTCACTGAAAAATAAATTCTTATCCTTGTGTTTTGTGATGCACTTCTGACACTGAACATTGAATATCATCCAGGATCATATCAGTATGTCAAATAGAAAGATTCGGTCAAACAGCAGCATTTAGGAAGGCAAGAGTTCACGTGATACTTTGTTGAGAATTTGGCAGCCAATGTTTACGTCACGTGGTAAAGGTAGCAGGTACCGTGAAAAAGTTGATCCGCTCTTGTTCACCTGATACTGTAACCAAAGATTACAATTCGACGTCAGGGCGCAACATTTTGTAAAGAACAATAGGAAATTGTCCAGCGTCTAATGTAGCAAGACGCTTGGAGACGGGCCTAACCAGACACGACTGGGGGAGGAAAACAAAAAGAAAACACGATGCAAGGTATACTAATACTCTTAAAATGAATATGTCAAATTGTGGATTTCTTCTTTATTATTTTGGACAGTTTTTCGTATACAGCAGATTCGCGCGGAAGCATTCGAGGTTCGAGCGCAGCTTAGCTTTTTAAACCACCAAATTCCTTTCACTTGACATTTTTCATAAAGTTGTAACAGCAATCTTTAAAAACCGAATTCATATTCAAACTGTAAATTCATAGTTATATAGTTGAACACAACACCATCGGGTTTGATACCCGAAAGTGCCTGGGATATTATTTGGTCTGAAAGAAAAACAACTGATTGTATATGGCCTTCGTTGCCTCGGAAATCACGTGTATGACCCCCTTTGTGACAAACAATCCTTTAGAACACTATTAATTTGTGTTGGTGAAAAACTGCCAATCGAAAGCTAACTAGACCTAACATACATTATCATATTAATTAAGGGCGTGCAATGAAGAACTTAGATCATATTTTGAACCGCGTTGTACGTTACAATAGCAATGAATTTGAAAGAAATAGTAGAACAGTTGGCAGAGCAGTGAATCTCTGGCATAAGCAGACCCGATTGAACTTGGCTTATCATTCGTCTCTACAGTGGAATGGGAATCTTGCTCGCCAATTATATAACACATGAATTTCTTTGTGTCGCCATTTTGTGTCAAACCATCATGTAGCAACATCACAACCACTTCATTTGCAATTCTTTGTAACATTTCCATTTCTTATTCACTAACAATTTACACGTATCCCACGTCAAGAAGCCGGCCTATGAGGCGCCATAGGGGACAAAAGTATGAAAATATAATTTCGTTGTGTGAAAACGTATTTATGGTACATGCATATTTTTTCGGTATCATAATAGCTATTTTAAAAGTCACATGGAAAAGGCATAGCATAAAATTCATGCCATGGAAAAGTCATAGCATAAAATTCATGCCATGGAAAAGTCATAGCATAAAATTCATGCCATGGAAAAGTCATAGCATAAAATTCATGCCATGGAAAAGTCATAGCATAAAATTCATATCATAAAAATTTCATAGCAAGAAATTCATGTCATGGAAATTTCATTGCAAAATGCTCTTGTCAAACAGTCGATGAAGCGGTAGGACTTGGAACTGGAGAATATGTTGTAGGACTAGGAACGGGAGGTATACCTCTGTTTGAATTTTGCAACATCGATGGTGGTGTTGTAAATTCGACACGCCTTGATAAAATTGCAGAAATCGTCTCTTGGAATGTAGGGTTTTGGACAAGTGAGTTGACGATTGTTTCAATAGATTCTGAGTCCATTGTAACTACGTCATGCCCACCGAGCCGATCATGACGCTGTTGATCCGCCATGTTAGCTCTGATTGATTTGGCGGGATTTTTACATGCGCACGCATTCAAATCCACATATTTCCATGACATGAATTTTATGCTATGAAATTTCCATGACATGAATTTTATGCTATGAAATTTTTATTGCATGAATTTTATGCTATAAAATTTCCAAGACATACAATAAAATAGCCATTATGATACCGAAAAAATATGCATGTACCATAAATACGTTTTCATACAACGAAATTATTTTTTCATACTTTTGTCCCCTATGGCGCCTCATACCGGCCTGTAGAGATCCCAATGTAATCTGCTCCTTCTACTTTCCACAGTCTTACCCATATTTCCACACATTCTGCATTACCAATGACCTCATCCATCTCTTTATTCACGAATTTCTAACCAAATTCATCTACCTTGCTTCATTCTTTGCCTCTCTTAAAATGGCTTCAGTGCAACTCTGTAAACGTTTTCTGGGGGAAGTTGGAATTTTCCAGACTAGAGCGTGATAATCCCAAATATATGATAATCCACAACATTTTTCTGCGAATAAGTAGCTTGTTGTGAATATTCCTTGCGTGATACGTCATTTTAAGTCTAATCTTTATAAGTCTTAATCTAATCTTTAATTCTATTCTTTTTACTTCTGTGACCAAGAAAAAGTAGAAGGGTTTTCAACATTGTGAAATTGTCACGATCCGCATCCCGTAATTCAATTCAAACTGCTTGCCAGTATGATCAGAATTTACGGACTAGGGCAGGGGGTAGTAGACCTCTGAGCGCAAGCCTTGCAAAATACATGATGATTTGCAAGGAGCAACTTTTTGAAACCAATACACAGGAAATCATATTCAATTACGTATGACAATACTCTACCGAACACAATGCTCTCCTCTTTGTTAACTATGAGGGTAAAAAGCCAGCAGAAGATTGTGATTATGTTGGATTACGCTCTTTAGACACTCCTGCAAGTTAACAACTTCACAACGTGGAGAGTTCCTCCTCATGGAGAAACCCAGATGCAGTAAAGACCAGAGATACTATGGTCGGATCATATCAAAGTTTTTTATGCAAAAGGACGCTTAGAATCAGGGTACAAATAACATTGTTAAAATCAAAATATCGCATGCTCAGTTTCAGCGCTCCTGCTACGCCACTGACCGTTGACTACATACTTCTCAAAATCATAACTGAGAGGCCCATAACATTTTTCCTACAAACAATCCCTCTCCATCTTCTTTTCTTGCGATATTCAATCTATCCATATAACTTTTTGGGGTACCATTGGGCAACCTTCCCCATTTTAACTCCAGTATGCCGTCCTTTTCAGCACCAATTCTATCGTGAAACCGTTCTTCTGCACAGTTTCCAGTCAAGCGGTGAAAGCAAAAGGTTGATCTTTTCTTTAGAATCACTGAATAAATGTCCTTTGCTTTCTTTTCCCATTATATAGGCCAGTGGCAGGTGAATGGCTACTAGCAACACAAGAAGACAGTGCATCTCTCTGCAAAACCTCTCTCAAACTCCACCTCACCAAAATTGTTACTACAATATATCAAGCTCCAAATGCTCCATGCTTTATTTCGCAATTCTGCTTTACAATCTAAAAGTCACGATTAAAGAACTAAATTGTACGGCTTAGAATATGCAACCAGTGCTATTGTAGATTCTTACCTCTTACTTCTGCTAGATTCAACCTCTTGCAGTATCTATTAGTGTTTGCAGTATTATACAACGCCCCAGTTACCTTTCTAAAGCTCTTCCGATAATTCCCGTGAGTATTTTCCATGCTAATCGCAAAAGTGTTGTGATCGTTTTCATAACCTGCATCTCTGTATCGACACTGTCTTCTTGTCATTATTCGTTCTAGTACCTTTACTTCTTTTAAACAGCCGTTCAACTCGTCCAGCAAACTCTTATGCATGCTCGTAAAGTGTCACCAATAATATCATGGAACTTTATCTGGTCTGGGTACTTTTCAATTTGCCAACATTTGTGTTCAGTATCAAATTATACAAAAGTATTATATATAATATTATCAAAATATGAAGCATTTTCAAGAAGAGGCAAATTGAACTGTTTTATGCGGTTGGTCATTAAACTGTTTTATGCGGTTGGTCATTAAACTGTTTTATGCGGTTGGTCATTAAACTGTTTTATGCGGTTGGTCATTAAACTGTTTTATGCGGTTGGTCATTAAACTGTTTTATGCGGTTGGTCATTAAACTGTTTTATGCGGTTGGTCATTAAACTGTTTTATGCGGTTGGTCATTAAACTGTTTTATGCGGTTGGTCATTAAACTGTTTTATGCGGTTGGTCATTAAACTGTTTTATGCGGTTGGTCATTAAACTGTTTTATGCGGTTGGTCATTAAAACTGTTTTATGCGGTTGGTCATTAAACTGTTTTATGCGGTTGGTCATTAAACTGTTTTTTGCGGTTGGTCATTAAACTGTTTTATGCGGTTGGTCATTAAACTGTTTTATGCGGTTGGTCATTAAACTGTTTTATGCGGTTGGTCATTAAACGTTTTGTCAACAAATCATCACGGTGACAAAGGAATGCTGCATTTGCCCTTTTGAAGTCTGGGCCTTTGAATTCCTAAAAAAAGTTTGGCCCTTCGATCAAATTTTTACTCGAGGCTTCATTTGAAATTTTTTTAGTTCGCATCGCAACTAGATTCGATAGCTATTTAAACATTTAGACGATTGTGAAAACACTGATTGTGTTTGCTTTTAGAAAACAAACAATGGCTTGGACATCTTATATCAAACACAGAAAATCAAGAGTTTTTGGCCGATGGGTTTCTTGGCTTTTAGTGGCAAATAAAAAAGAAAGCATGGCCAATTATTCTCATCTTCATAAATTACACTGGATTCCAGTCCCCACTACTCAAGAACTGAATCAAAAGAACGGCGATCACGTGGTACTTGCGTTTACAGATCCGCAGCCGGGCGGTGTAAAAGTGGGACAGGCTGCAAAGATTCTGACGAACATTTGCCCGCAAGGGTCGCTGGTAGACGCAATTGACAACCTTACGTCGAGTCAGCCATCCATGGGAATTCTATTTGACAATTTCGATGGCGATGTTGTTGGGAACTGGGGCAGGGAGGGTGCCGCCGATGCATGGAAGGCGTATCTTCATGGGTTTGGGAATCTCTACTGCGATGCCCCAGGCGGGGGCAAAGAGTGGAAAAGGAGGCTGAATGCAGGTCGAATCGTCTTTGCTGGTATGCTCGAGGCAGATGACTTGCAGCAGAAAGCCCTGGCGCTGGCCGCCGAAAAACGACAGGTTGACGCCAACAACAAATTGAGCGCACTAGTAAAAGAGCATTCTTTGCGGCTGACGAACCTCCTCAAAGAGATGACTCGTTCGTCCTTGCTGAGTCTGTTTGTACTAAGTGGTGGAGATAATGCAATATACGCATGCGCTAGAGCTATAAAGGTCAAAAACAATGAAATCTTGCTATTAAGGCTTGACAGACATATGGACGAGCGTGATTTGTCACTCAGGTCTGATCCACACACGAAATCCAAGGAGCTGCATCCGCACAGTGGAAACGGCCTAACCCAAGCCAAGGCAGAGCGGCTGATCAAGTACGATTTTCTCATTGGCTGCGATTACGAGCGTAACAATGACGAGTGCCTTCGTAATTCACGGGCATGTAGCGAGACTTGCGTCACTTCAATAACCACCATCGACGAGATGCGTTTTGATCCAAAAACTTTTATTGATGAGGTAATAACAGAAATCAACGAAATTATGACCGAAAATAATCACGTGGACCTCATTGTTAACCTTGACTGTGACACGCTCAATGGAATTCCTTCTAGCGCAGAAACATTCACAGGCGGCCTCGATCCCACGTGGGGATTCTACCTCCTGCACATGCTCTCGCAGCTGCCAAGGCCACCGAAAATCGTACGCATAGCAGAACTGCATTATTGCGGAGATGAACAGAGACAACGTGTTGCTGTTGACTTCGCAGCCGAAATCCTCAAATCAGGCGTAAAAGCCGTTGAAAGATTCGCACCCTTTCAAGTCCGTGTAGCGGATCCCACGATTCCGTAAACAAGCCGAGTGCTAAAGGGTCAGAGTGGCAACGTTCTGCGGTCCATCTCCTGAACTTAATATAAAATTACTGTCTCCACTTTTCTGGGCATTTAAAGATACATAAAAGGGGACGTATGTGGAGGAGAAGACAAAATACAAATTTATTCTCCCTATTTGTTGTTGATTTGCTATGACGCCTTCATTTTTTACCATCAAAGAAACATTTCTTCATTCTAAACAAAAACAAAAGTCATACGTTTCCAACTAATCTTTTTGATGTTAATTAATTATTAATTTGCGAGGTAGTTTCAAGTGACCCATGGACCACATACCTTAGAGCCCTGCTCCATCAAGAAGGCTGTCATTTCCGAGTGTCTCTGTTGTATTGCAACGTCCACAGGCTCAAAGCCTCCCTAAAAGAACATTTTCTTCAAGCATTAATATTAAAGCCAGTAGGAGCGAAAACTGTCACACCCAAATGAATGAATTCGCAAGTGGAACAAAACGAGGACCACCAAAGGGAGGTCACAGTACTACCGAACCTAGAAAACGCCTTCTCGCCACAATACACTGCTTCAGAACAGACCACATAAAATGAACACAGAAAGAAATCCTTGAAAGAATGGTAAATTGTATGTTGACAATCAACCCGGGTTCTTTATTTCTTTGTTTCCCAATGTCTTGCTATACAAGCACCTGAAAATGAAAGCTTCTCCAAGGGATGCAAGGTTATCAATGAGAGACGTAGGCCGGCCTATTAGAGATATAGAATAAGCTCATACGTACACTTGCCGCGAGATGTGGATCGGCCCCATGAGCTAGAAGCTCCTTCGCAACGCCGACGTGATTTTCCTGTGCAGCCATGTATAATGGTGTCATTCCATTCTGATAAAAGATATGTGGAAGTTCATATTCATACACACTTTAGAACATTCTCACTTTATATATGCGGTGCTACGTAATAAATTCCACCGTAGACTCATAACAGTTTCTTAGGGGCATACATTATTTAATTATACTTTCTGCTGCAACCAAATCAAAACGTATTTTCTTTTTGTTAGCATTGGTGTTTGAAAGTGTTTGAATCGATTCGACTATTTGCCACGTCTTGCGAAATATGGACTTTCAATAGCTTTACTTTGTTTCCTGGTACAAAACTTCACAAATTTCGACAGAAAAGCGCTTCTTTTTCATATGGATTCCTTTAAACAAAAGTATGCAAAGGACGTTGATTGGTCAGTTACAGTCAACTTGCGCTCCTATGACAATCCTTCAATGTCTTCGGCCCGCAAGTAGTTTTTTATTTTGCCAGTCTTGGTTCATTTTCCCACATCTGCATACCCCGAGGGGTGTAGGATGGAAATGTAATACTTTAGCTTGCTGTTCTGAATGTTCACTTTCCATACTCCAGTTATTCCGGTCTATACTATGAATTAAGCTCAGACGAATGGAAGTGACTCTTGAAGCAAGAACTGTGGTTGACATCATTGGCTGATGTCCAGTGAACTCATCTTTCTGCTAGTGGCAGTTAGCTCTAGGATGCAAATACGTCGATCTTTTTACCTTAAAGATGCCCACGCGGATGTGACCAGGGTGTGTGATTAACCCTTGCCCAAGAGGATGGCTCGAGTCATGACCAACGAAGAACACTTTATTCCGCTAAAGTGATGTAACAGTCTACACAAGTGAAGCAGTACGATTTTTAGTCTTCCACGTCAAATAGAGACCCATGCTTAAGTTCTTGGTACCTCTCCATCTTCTAGAGAAAAGGTCGACATCCCTTTCTGTTTATAAAGCATGGCGTTTAAGGCCCGGCAAAAACCAAAAAGAGGTTTGTTTGCCGTGTGACTCTGCCTCGTTTTGAATCGACGAACGGCAGATCCCTCCAACTGACAACACTGATTCCGGACACTTGTTCATTGGATTTGATGACAACAGGACATCAGCGAGTATGATGTTATTGAAGAACAATCAAAATAAACTATTTGATGTAAAACATGTTTTTAAAATTGAACATTGAGTGATTGTTAAAATTGGATATCGACATTTCAAAATAAAAACACTACACAACTCAGTGTATAAAGATTGCAGTAACTTTTTTAAGGGGGTTAGGGTGTTTCTGTCTACCCAGCACCTCAAATCCAGTTCTTGGGAGGATTCTGCTGTTAAAGATCAGGACTTGCTGGTATCAAGTGAATTGATTTTATTATCTTTCAATTCAGCAGCCCTCCTTTAAAACCCAAGTCAGGTTTTCCCAGCGGCAAGGAGTGGTTCAAAATGATGGTTGCACAAAAAGAAAACTCGAAGTTATTTTTAACCATTTTGACGGAAGCTAGAAAAGCTAAAATATTGTTACACAGCCCTACAAAATAAAAGATTAGGCTGACAAAATACAATGCCGTGTCCGTTGAGCTGATCTGGAAAATTCTCGCCCGATATTTAGATATTTCTAGTACGTACACAACAGCAAACTAAATAAACTGCATATCAATAGGCATACCCGAATTTTATAAACATGTTTCCTTTTTAGCCGCCTCCTCAAAAACTTGAGCATCTTGCCTCCAGATTTGCTCACCCTATCTCGTTAGCTTACGGCGTTCGATCGCCATGCCAATGAGCACTCCGCCTGCAAAGGCCCTGGATTCGCACGTCTTTACCGAACCATCTTCCCGCTCCTGTGTTTTCATGTTGTGTGCGCAAAATCTACATTCGCAGGGTTAAAGACCTAGTTATTGACTTTTCTTCGAAGCCCAGCATGAAGCTGGGTATGTCAGCAGCCGTTTCGCGAAAACGACGAGTTGCACTGGTCTCATGAGGCCAAACAGTTATATCCCGACCGGGGAAATTTAGTCAACAGCTTCCTTTTATCGCGGGCTGTTATGTGTCTTCCCTGCGAGGCAGTAGCCGGATAATCGCCGCAGCTACGGCGCACACGTGACCTGGACATGTACTTTTGGAGGGTTTATCATAAGCAAGAAGGAATTCTGCCGTGCCAGGTGTGGCCGCTGACGGCTTCAAAACAGTTTCAATCAAACGTGCTCTAGTTTAGGCTTAACTTGCACGCGAGGAGTTCTTTGTGTCTCTACTCAAAACGAAGCATGCGTCGTCCATTTCAACTTTTTCGTGAGCAACTGGTTATGAGCGCAAGCAATATTCCCAAGGTGCTTGTCGAGCAGCTGTTACATAACTATGATGGCTCGGTCTCGTTTAAGAAGAGCCTCGTTTTCAAAAGCATGACGCAATTTGGTCCCTCTACTTGATCTTCTTTGTAAGGTCCAACAGCTGGTGTGCCTTTTTTAATTGCTTTCCAAAGCCGTACACTAGGTTTCAGCTCTTTAACAGTTTTATGGTGCTAAAGAGTTGTCTCTTTTCCGGCAGCACGGGATCAATTCACATTCGCCAAATGTAGCATTGATGAGGGGCAAACACAAAAACCATTCACTTACAAGTCCACCGTTTAGGGTGAAATGTGACGTAAAAAAAGGGCGAAAAAGTACACCCTTGCCACAAATCTTAATTGGCTTGCATCTAAAGCTACAGTGAAGTTTTTCTATGGAGAGAATGGACTCCAGTGGCATGAAAGGCCCGTTTTTATTATCATTGTCTGAGCATAAAACTTTACAGCATTTTGACAAAAAAGCATGAAATTCAACAACAAGTCAACACAGTTTTCAAGCTCATCAAAATTCTATCTTTCCTTTCAGAACTTACAGACGCTCGATGTTTGGGTTACTAAGTGTCTGTTCAGGAGGTCTGGTACCTAACTATTGCCTTTTGCTCGCGAAGGTGCCTGAGCCGAAACTAGTAGGGAATGCGCTGGTCTTAACAAACAAATGTTGACAAAATGGATGAATTTTCCCCATTGATTAAATGCTTCATTTAGCAGTTAGCTAGCATCGTCCTCGAAAGAACCTCGGAAAAAAGCATTTCATGCATGGCTATACAACATAGCGTGCTAGGGTGGTTCCGTTAATCAAATGCCCAGGTGAAGTGGCAGCCTATACTGACAATGTCTACTGGCAGGGCAAAGAAGAGCGAAAGAAGCGACCAGGAAATGAACACAGCGACCAGGAAAACAATTGTGCAGTCTGACCAAGTGGCGCTGGCGGCGAAGAAGCGCGTTTCGCACACACAAACCTACCTCTGCGAGTTTGTTTACATCTGCGCCGTGTTCCAGCAGTTTCTTCACCACACTGAGCTTTCCTCCAAGAGCGGCCACGTGCAAAGGCGAGTTCCGTTTCTGTACGAAGAAATGAAAAAAGAAATGAAGGCGAAAACCTTTAGGGCGCATGCGAGAGTATCTCTTGGGAGAGATGTGAATTGTGCAGACAGACTTGTCAATCAAATAAACATGAATGAAATACAGCCCCCTGGAAAAATAAATTTAGCTGTACGTGCAATAAATCAGGGGGAGGCACTGGAAACTGTTGGATGTAATGAGTGAAGTATAGTTAACTCTTAACAGAATGAAGGACACGCCACAAACCGCATTACAGGATGCAAGATCAAAAGATCTAGCAAGCGGAAAGATAGCAAGGATTTCGAGGTCAACTGATTTGCTACTAAAACAGCCATATGTAGTCACTCAATTTTCATTAAATGCTTGTAGCTTGATAAAGGGCAACTGAGGTCAGATACGAATTATACTTATTATACGCAGGTGATAACCATGATGCATTTTGAACACGTGAGACACAATTGGGGGACGACTTAAGAAATGACAACAACATGTCCGGTGCCTCGAGTGCCCAGAATCACTCGACATTTCGGCACAATAATGCCTTTTCTACACCCACCCCTTCGCTCTTTCTGCTCTCGACAGGAATGATTCGAAATACTCTGCAGGTCCAAAGCGTATTGTCGGTAGTTCGATTTGTTTGGTAAAATCAGAAATAAAAATCCCTTTCGCTGTAACAACTAATGCTCAAATGTAATATAGCATCCCCACTGATTCTTTTACCTCTAGGATTCACACATTTGTGCCTATACTCGCGATTCTTACAAATGCTTCAACAAAAGAGTTGATGGTGACATAATCTGCGGGTATCCAGCACAACTTGCATATGATGAAATAGAACTACGTCATTAGAAGGAAGTCAATAGATTCACGAATAGTCCAGAAAAGTGCATCTTTCTCTTGCAGCAACAGCAACAAAAGTAAAAGTAATTTGACACTGTTCAAAGCCCTGAGCGAGAGAAGGCTCTGGAGATCTCTACTGAACCGAGACTGGAGTCAAATTAGAGATTTGCATTATCCACACCCAAGCTGAACAACAATGAGCCCCTTGTCCTTCACCTGAGCCGTCAAAGACAACCTGCTATCCCAAAGGCTTTCCAGGCACCAGAGCAGAGCATGGCACTGGAAAAAAACGCGGTCACTGGAGACACGAGAAACCCGGATTCAACCGGGTCTGCTCAGATCTCCTTGCGTTTTAATGCAGGTTGTCACTGTTTGTTAAATTTAGTATCACGGGGGAACAACCCTTTTCTCAGGTCCACAAGCCTGGCATGATCCATGTATCAGAAAGGGCATAAAACTCGATGTAAAGAATATGATACCTTGGTAATTGTCTCGATATTTGCGCCCCTTTGGAGTAGTTCCGCAACAATGTTGAAGTTGCCTTCTCTACAAGCCAAGTGCAAGGCAGTGAGTCCTTTCTGCAATGAAACAAATCGACACACGTAGCTGCTAGTAGAACAAGGTACGATGGCCCAGAGGGCGCAAAACATTCAATCGCATAACTAATTTGCATACTGTTACCACAAAACAGCAATCTTTCTCTACCATTTGAAACTCGATTCACTAAACTGCGAGAGAATATAGACTAATTCATTGGTTTTTCCACAACATTGAATCGTGGCACCACATGGCCCTAGAAGATAATGAAATAACACTCTGACTGTAAACTGACACCTCTCCGCGTGTCATCTATCGCGAAGCCAAAAAGTGACCTCATGACACGGATAGCCTGCATCACAAGTCATCTACAAAACGAATAAAAACAAAGTAGGGCCTTGGATTCACTCGAGAACCAATTATCACTCTTGATTGCTGATTCCCGATTTTGATTATATTTTATCATAAAGGCAACAGCCGACTGCTTACAGAATTGGTGCCGTCGATGTCAAGTCTCTCAAAATTGCAATTCCTGATGACATCCAAGTGGCCGCATTTTGCAGCCTTATGCAGCTCCTCTATGTCCTAATGGAAATAAAAGTTGAAACGTAAAGGATGGTCAAACTCTAACACCTAAGCTACAGTGGATTTATAGAAATAAACCCCCTAAGTGCATTACATAGACATTGAAAAATCGAGGTTTAAGGTATTAAGCGCTTGGCTACAACTCCAGCCCATATGCAGATAATATGTCACAGAAGACCGAGTTGTTTTTATGTCACAAATGTCTAGTAGGGAGGTTCTATGCTAGCCATGAAAAAGTGAGGAATCAGGTGAGATGAACTGGTTTGCAAGGCCAGTTGAAGACCAATCAATGTGTTTTGCTGTTTTACGATAACCAATACATTATTAAAAGCAGAATTAAGATCTTACTTCCATTCCATATCAATGCAAACTCAAGTAAAAAACAGGTTTATACGCAACGATAGATAGATTTCACATAGGGCGAATTCAGTTTCAAAAGGGTGCCCTTCGTCGATCTCGTTCAGGTTTGAAGAGGACAAAGGGCTCGATTAACTTGAAAGTCTGACAAATCTGAAGCTATCTGTTTCTAGAATGATAGTTTTATATCTTTGTTCAAGATTCCAGTCATTGTATGAAAATTTGCTAAGCTTGTAAAAAATGGATAACGATAAGAGATTTAGGAGCACGCAGGGCGATGGACGCTCTTCAGAGGATCAAGGTCATTTGCTTGAACTTTATCAAGAAAACACCTACCTTTAGAGTGGAGAGGTCATCTGCCTCGCCCTGAAAGAAAGGAGTGAGTGGTAAGAGGTACTGGCAGCTAGCCTCGTCTGCAAAAAATGGGTGCAGGCAGGGACGTTTCTCAAGTGCATAGTAATGTATCTATCAATAGAATGGATGTACCTAAGGTTCCTTAAAACCGTGACGATTTATTATTAGTAAGAAAACCAATTTCTTCTACTATTAGTGAATCTAAAAGATACAGAGTACTATCCTTGGCATGGTTACCTGTAAACTAAAGATTAGAAAGTTAAACAACATAATCTCGTACCCTTAAAAAACGTATGAAATACACTTCTGTATTTTGTTTGATTTAATTTTAATTCAATCTTTACAACATTTATACAGACAATGACGTAACTAGAGATAGGTCTCTTAGGGGAGAGCGGTGTGCATTTCTAAGGTCATCCCCATTCAATGGTTTTCTTGGTTATTCAGGTACACAACTTAAAATTTACAGCGAATTTGTCAAAGGGTGTCCTGTGCGCAGTAGTTTTTCATTTATCCCAACTTTATGTATTGATAAAAAGACATAAAACTTTAATAAAAACAAACACGAAAATACTAAATTCTAAATGTAAGTAAAGAAGGGTAAAACAAAAGAAATAAAAGCATGAATTTGGTGCTAAATTGTTTAACAATGGAAATAAGCAGACCAAATCTGCACGAATCAAAAACTGGCAAGCAGTTAGTGAGTTTTCCATACATAAAGGGTACGATAAAGGGCTTAGATAAAGGATCGAAACTTGAAAAAATGAAAGCAACTAGCCCACTGTTGGCTGTCAGCTGAAACGTCGAGCTGAAACCCTGTGAATCACACTAATCAGCATTTGCAAGTCGGTACCACTGGCCCGTATAACAAGGTCCCAAGTCATTGTTGTGCTCTAGCGAAAAAGCCGAAAAGGATTCAGTGTCGCGAGGGTCATCAGATTCACCCTCCTTCTATCACATACAACCCCTCCTTCTATCACATACAACCCCTCCTTCTAGCACATACATACCCTCCTTCTATCGCATACAACCCCTCCTTCTAGCACACACAACCCCTCCTTCTATCGCACACAACCCTTCCTTCTATCGCATACAACCCCTCTTTCTAGCACATACAACCCCTCCTTCTAGCACATGCAACCCCTCCTTCTAACACATACAACCCCTCCTTCTGGCACATGCAACCCCTCTATCTAGCACATACAACCCCTCCTTCTATCACATAAAACCCCTCCTTCTAGCACATACAACCCCTCCTTCTATCGCACACAACCCTTCCTTCTATCGCATACAACCCCTCTTTCTAACACATACAACACCTCCTTCTATCGCACACAACCCTTCCTTCTATCGCATACAACCCCTCTTTCAGGCACATACAACCCCTCCTTCTAGCACATGCAACCCCTCCTTCTAACACATGCAACCCCTCTATCTAGCACATACAACCCCTCCTTCTATCACATAAAACCCCTCCTTCTAGCACATACAACCCCTCCTTCTATCGCACACAACCCTTCCTTCTATCGCATACAACCCCTCTTTCTAGCACATACAACCCCTCCTTCTAGCACATGCAACCCCTCCTTCTAACACATACAACCCCTCCTTCTAGCACATACAACCCCTTCCTTCTATCGCATACAACCCCTCCTTCTAACATATGCAACCCCTCCTTTTAGCACATACAACCCCTCCTTCTATCGCATACAACCCCTCCTTCTATCGCATACAACCCCTCCTTCTAACATATGCAACCCCTCCTTTTAGCACATACAACCCCTCCTTCTAACACATACAACCCCTCCTTCTAGCACATACAACCCCTCCTTCTAGCACATGCAACCCCTCCTTCTAACACATACAACCCCTCCTTCTAGCACATACAACCCCTTCCTTCTATCGCATACAACCCCTCCTTCTAACATATGCAACCCCTCCTTTTAGCACATACAACCCCTCCTTCTATCGCATACAACCCCTCCTTCTATCGCATACAACCCCTCCTTCTAACATATGCAACCCCTCCTTTTAGCACATACAACCCCTCCTTCTAACACATACAACCCCTCCTTCTAGCACATACAACCCCTCCTTCTAGCACATACAACCCCTCCTTCTAGCACATACAACCCCTTCCTTCTATCGCATACAACCCCTCCTTCTAACATATGCAACCCCTCCTTTTAGCACATACAACCCCTCCTTCTATCGCATACAACCCCTCCTTCTATCGCATACAAACCCTCCTTCTAACATATGCAACCCCTCCTTTTAGCACATACAACCCCTCCTTCTAACACATACAACCCCTCCTTCTAGCACATACAACCCCTCCTTCTAGCACATACAACCCCTCCTTCTAACACATACAACACCTCCTTCTATCGCACACAACCCTTCCTTCTATCGCATACAACCCCTCTTTCAGGCACATACAACCCCTCCTTCTAGCACATGCAACCCCTCCTTCTAACACATACAACCCTGCCTTCTAGCACATACAACCCCTTCCTTCTATCGCATATAACCCCTCCTTCTAACATATGCAACCCCTCCTTTTAGCACATACAACCCCTCCTTCTATCGCATACAACCCCTCCTATCGCATACAACCCCTCCTTCTAACGCATGCAGCCCCTCCTTCTAGCACATACAACCCCTCCTTCTAGCACACGCAGCCCCTCCTTCTACATACAACCCCTCGTTCTATCACATACAACCCCTCCTTCTAGTACATACAACCCCTTCCTTCTATCGCATACAACCCCTCCTTCTAACATATGCAACCCCTCCTTCTAACATATGCAACCCCTCCTTCTATCGCATACAACCCCTCCTTCTATCGCATACAACCCCTCCTTCTAACGCATGCAGCCCCTCCTTCTAGCACATACAACCCCTCCTTCTAGCACACGCAGCCCCTCCTTCTACATACAACCCTTCCTTCTATCACATGCAACCTCTCCTTCTATCACATGCAAACCGTCCTTCTAGTCTTAGAGTTTGTACTTATAGCGACGGATATTTCCTGCGCACAACAGGCCATTAACTTCAACTTAGATGCGGCTAGAGTGTTTACATTTAGCTGCCTTGCGGCAGTATAAAGATCGTTTACCCGCTGGTCCCGGTATTCGGCCTTGTAGAAGATTCCTTTGTTCGATTTGAAACCAGGCCAGCAAATCAGGCTTCTGAAGCGCACACGCTTCTTCATTTCGAAGGGAGGTTCTTCCTCAGATGAACTTCCCTTTTAACACAAATCCCTCAATGTCCATGTCCGATCATTGATTGCGAGAGACAGCAGAAGATTGTAATCAAGGCTCCAGTCCATAGAAAGTAGCGATCGACCCTCAAGGATTTCAATTACATTCTGAATGATCTTGGCCTAAATGGACTCTGCTCACAGAAAAAAGGATCGTGTGACTTTGAATGAAAATTTAATTGCTAAACAGAAGTGACCGACTATTGTCTTTCTGCAGGTATATGAATTGACGGCTTGAAGCTGCTTCGGTGGCCTAATCATGCTGAATCTACGATTTACATATTCACTATAGCGGGCTTTGCAGGTGCTAGGGGCGATGGAAGATGAAGATCAACGAAGTCAAAGGTAGAAAAAGAGTAGCTGATCATCGCAATGGAGGCTGCCCCGAGATACAAGGACAATATTGGATGCATGGCGCGATGGTTGATGAGAAGAGAAATAAAAAATAAAACTAAAGAAAAGCTAGAGATAATAACTGACGGCACACTATTCAATGAATTTACCTCTGCACACTGATCTCTAAGATTCCTCTAGATAGGGAATGATTTCGAGATGTTGAGAAAGGCATAGCATACAATATCATAAAGCATCATTTCAATCTAAGTAATCATTTGCAGAAACTATGGCAGGTGTGAAACGAGGGATTGTGGGTCACATTTAAAAAGAGGAAAGCTTTCTGATCTTGGTGCTGCATCTGCCACTTAGGTGCTCTGAAATCACAGCTGACTGGTCGACTTGTGGCAATCCTGCGCAAGGGACATTGTGGCCACGCATGATTCCACCTCGCAAATATGCTCTTGTCTCTAAGCTGAACCTGTCTGAGTAGTGATTTTGATATCATCATGTTGCATTCATTTAGTATGCCAAAAATATCAAGTTTTAGAATTCTACACAAACAGAAAAACACTCCTAAGCTAGGCCAACACTTCACTTGCCACAGAAATCATCGCTGCATTGTCCACTAAACCTCAACCAGGGGCGGATTCAGGGAAAAATCTGACTACAGCAAAGAAAGGGAAATTTTTAAAAGCCACGCCCTTCAGGCTGTCTAAAATGAAGGCCACACCCCTTTTATGTGAATACTATTTAGGATCAAAATTTTTGTTAGTGGTCAGCACTAAAATCATATAATAAAATCTAACAAGGCTTTGATCCCTGTTTTCTGTTAGGAATGCATCACATTCACAGTACGGAAATCGCAAGGGCTATTGTTGACATAAGAAACGACGTAAATGCTTGCTGCAATATATTCCCAAAAAAACCTACTTCTAATCTTTATCAGGAAATAATGATTTTATCATCATCATTACCATCATCATCTTCATCATCATCATCATCATCATCATCGTTATCATCATCATCATCATCATCATCATCATCATCCAATCAGATTAATAATTATCAGCGTCATCATCATCATCATCATCATCCAATCAGATTAATAATTATCAGCGTCATCATCATCATCATCATCATCCAATCAGATTAATAATTATCAGCGTCATCATCATCATCATCATCATCCAATCAGATTAATAATTATCAGCGTCATCATCATCATCATCATCATCCAATCAGATTAATAATTATCAGCGTCATCATCATCATCATCATCATCATCCAATCAGATTAATAATTATCAGCGTCATCACCCAATTATATTAGAAATAATCATAATCATCATTACCAGCTACCCACAACCGCTGACAGTATAGTTAATCACCTTGCTCTTAGATCAGATCATACCATTTCTCCGTCTGCAAAAATTTTGATTGCTTTCATAGCATCAAAACTATCTAAGAGGAATCAATCAGACTACACAAAATTTATAAACCAAATAATACAATCTCTCACTTCAAAGACAAAAGAGGAAAGTATTGAGAAAAGACGAAAGTTGTTGTTTGGACGAGCTGCTGAACTAAGAACACACTTTAGCTGATGCACCAAAGTTCGTCTTCTCAACAAACAGCTCTTCAACATTACACGGGGATTTTCTCGTGATTTATATCTAACGGCACCGCTTGATTTCTTGCAAATATTTGTTATGATTCTGAGGTAATAACTAAATTATTGAATACTGAAAACTCTGTAGGTGATTTTGATCAAAGAGAATGGCAAATTAGCCCATTAGAAGCAATAAACACATTGACATTTTTCCAAAACCAGCAATGACCTATTGCGAACAAAAAATTCATTCAGAGATTGCAACATTTCAGAAAGGGGCGGTTTGAAGCGTAAGACTGACAACAAAACGAAAGCGAACTTACGGGCATTATTCCTACACCTTCTGCCACCATAACTACTTCTTAGCTATGCATAACAAGTCCACGAAAGTCTGGGCCGACAAACCAACATGAAACATTAATGGGTGAGCTCAATCTAATTATGATTGCAAAGGCCGTCGCCTAATGTAAACACGCCTCGATGAGAATGGAGATGAATGAGATGAACATTGAAACCCCTATCCGGGCAGCCCAATGCACTCTCGCTCCAGAAGAACGACATGCAGCCACAGGCAACAGCTGTCCTTATAAAAGAAACGACGTGCTATCGCAGAAAACAGGCTTCACACCATTTTGTCAAGGTCAATGATACTATGATACCGTTTTCAAACAAGTGAGCAAACAAACAGTCAGGCAAACCAGTGCGATTTGGATATTTGGACCTTATTTTACTTATTTATTACGACGTGGTAGTGCGATTTGGTGGGTACACAACGTGGGTACTTTTAAGGAATAATCACCACAACAAACATGGCAACCATATCGCCCAACTTTAGAGGTTTAGACAGGGTACATACAAATCTTAAATGATCCGAAGAAGCCAATCCAAAGAAGTGTTTATCACAATATCATGTTTATTTAGCATTCTCGTTTACGTGCACTGGCTTGCTTTTGCCTTTCTAATTTTCGTCCTTTATACTTATTACTAATTCATCGTAAGAATGTTTATGTCCATTATGAACACAACAGAGAGTATTTGTTTTGAATCACTTAATGAAGCTCGTGGGATTTACAAGCCCCTTCTACTCTTCTTAACAAACATTGTGGATCGCTCTGTCTGTTTGTTGCTGCCAGGAGTTTGACCGATTGTTTATCACACAAACTGTCCTGCAACGACGTTTACGTATTCGAACGCGGTTGGCAGTTGGTAACTGCGCACTGCACGGCAAGAGTTCGCAAGAAATCTCAGCTTGCACGCAACATATGGAGGACAGCGGAAAGCGAAGGCATGGCAAGCGAGCAGAATTGAGACCGGTGTCTGAAAACATATTGTTATGGCTAACGACTTCTCTTGTGAATGCACACCATTCTAGGTTTCTAGATTCAGGTATCTTTACGAGCAAAACCAGGATTGGAATTATCATCTGCTCATCACATTTCAATGATGATAGATAAAACAAGACGATGCTTTGTTAAAATATCTCATCGTGTATCGTACATTCTAATGCCTATCCCAACAATATGTACCAAGTAGCAAACAGCAGTTTCAACCAAAGGGCTCGTGAATTGTTGAGTGAAATTACCTTGCAGTTTCTTTAAAAGCGCGAATAAAGAGACGGTGGGGCAAAGATGGGAAATGGATGGGGAATGGACTCCATTCCCAGACGGAGGAAGGAAGCAATCGTAGCCTAGGCCTGTCGACTAGATTATCAAAAGACTACTTACCAAAAAAGCGGCTCGGTTTGCCTATCTAACTCATTTTAAGTTTGTAAAGATTATGGAAACAGGACCCGAAGGAGAGCCTTGCCAGTGGCAATATGCCAAGCATTCAACTACTGGATGCCATAGCATTCACTCACAAATTCTAAAGATGGTTGAATCAGGCAGGCTCTGCCAAGGATCGGTTCCAGCTTCAGGGTGTAGTAACGAGGTGGATAGTGAGGCTCTTTGGTAAATGTCTCATTGGTAAATGGCCAGAAATTACACAATTGCAACCCTACAGTTGTAAGAATGTTTACCGTATATTCAACATGGAATAGCTTAATTAAGATAGCAGTGAATTTGAGCATTCCTTGATAGTGAGTATTTGCATATGTCTGGCATTTACGAAACACCCGGGTAACGCATGAGAAAATGAACTGTTTAACATATTTTCATCTCTCTGTGTACTTTTTCTTTCACAAGCACAGTTTTATCCATCAAAGCTATTGAAAAACGGATTTATTTGCTAGCAACGTCTCTCTTGTAACCTTCATCGAGTCGAAGATTCAGATTGCATTCTGTTCATTCAAAAAAAACGATTCCAGACTATTCAAAACTTTGAATTAGCTTTTACAGCACTATTTGTGCCGAAGGAAACGTATTAAAGGCCTTCAAACCAGCTGTACATGAAGAGCTGAAGATATCTATGCTTTAATCTGGCATTTTTGCCTTGCTATAAGACCAGCAGCCTGGCAGTTCAGTTGGTGAATTGATCGAAAATCCACAAAACCTGGTTTAGCAGTCGAATTCTTTGGATTTTTTTTGAGGATCAGTGATTATACTATCCTCAGCATGTCATCCCTTTATCTTGGAATGTGTTCAGCATTCGACCAAACGAATGGCGCGAGCTCTGATTGCATCGGTTCTTACTCAAGAAAAGTTCTTATCCCGAAAGAATGGTGTGCTAATCTAAATAAACCTCAGCTTTCCTAACTCCTTCTGCCTACAACCTCTTGATTGCTTTGATAATCCTTTCACTAAAGATTCTTTCAGGTCAAAATCAAAGTCCTCAAACTGCTATTGGCTACCCAGAGAGTCGACCCTTATGAAGCAAACAATTCGTCCACGCCATTCTCTATCATATTTGCCAAAACTTTCAAAGATGGTCTAAACAGAGACTTGTGTAGCAAATTCAGAGTAGGAAAGAGTCTTTTGGCAGCGCGCAAATACAGTTAACCAGAAAACTAAATGGTAAAGCATGCGAGAGTGATGTTTGGGTGATGGGGCAAGTGGGCGATGGGGGACAGTGGGACGATGAGGGACAGTGGGGCGATGGGGGACAGTAGGGCGATGGGGGGGATTGTGGCAGCATTCTGACAACTCCTTTTCGTATGGATAACCACGGGCGACAGTTAAATAGGGACGGTTGCTAGCATGAGAAATCAATGCAGAACCATCGAATTTTAACCAATATAGAGAGCTCAAATTGTTTCTCGCCTGTCCCAATAACAGAGTCCAGAAAAATTGACGGCTCCACGGCTAGGAGCCGGAGGGAGGTTTTGCCTGTTAATGTCATACTGCCCAATAATAGAATGGCGCTTGTTGATAGTGATCAATTTGTTCCTTCCACTTTCTCAACAGTCATGTTGGAGCACAGTCAACACGATGGCCCTTGGTGCATCTTGCCTTCAAAAGTAGTTTCTCCTTCGCATGATCTCCTTGCACTTTCTGTCTTTCCTTTGTAACGGAAACTTGGGTCTGACGCAAGATAAGCAACCATGACGTTATAAAGGGGTGACTCATGTCCAGTTTGAGGCCAAAACAAAGCACAAAAGATTCATGTCTGGTTATTCCGACGCTTTCTTTACCAACAAAGAGGTCGATAGGGTAGAAAGCCGGGTCAATTTCCTTGTTTCGGGCTAAAATACTCTACTAAAAGCAGATCATAACTTGACGGGGTAATACTTTAACACTTTTAAAACAGAGCTTTAAAAATCATTTACAAATTAAACAGCGAATATATAGTGAGGAAATTATTTCATAAAACGATAACCTAAAGCAGAAAAGCATACCTACATAAAGATGGGTGGGTTTTTAATATTCTGAGCTGTAAAGTTACCAAAGTTTCAAATAAACCAACCCTTTGACCTAGGAAATTTGCTCCCTCATACGACCTGCAAAGACCCAGGTGATAATTTAGCAAATGCTAACTAGCATCCATTATCTTTCTTTGAATTTGAAATCTTGACACAAAGGAAATCTAATTTTATGAAAAACAGGTGCTTAAATTGAAAGGGATTATTATTCATCCACTATAGACCAGATTAAAGAATTAAAGCATGAATGGTGTTTGATGGATAGAAAGTCAACACAGAATACTTGATTACTTGCTTGATCACAATTGCACTGGATGCAATTGAAACATTCAAGAGTATTCTTGAGAATTTGTTGCAGTTGCATTGAAATGGAAACCCTACAAGCAGCATATTTAAATATGACTATCAGCAAGGAAGATTTTACTGAAGCAGGCACCTGCTCTATGATTTGATTGTGAAGCGCCAACTAACTTTAGGAAAATAACCAACAGATTGCAAAAGATTTTTCTTTACCTAACTTTAGTTCATGATTAGAAAAAGAAAAAAACCAAAACTTGCTTATTATTTAGATCTCTGTATTTCTTTCTAACAATATAAATTTAAGCTATTCACAAAAGGACTACTTAGATTATTGACCTACTTGGATTCTTTTAAATGTAACAGTTAAAAACCAGGCTAACAATATAAGTGATGTATACATTAGTGGATTTTCAAGAAAAACTTCATATGTATGTTTCTTTAATCCTTCTTTTCTAACATTCCTTTTTTCACAGCATAACATTTTCAAAATTCTCTCTTTCTTTGCACAAAAAACTCACAAAAAGATTATTAAAGGAAAATTTGCCTATGCTTAACAAACTTTATTTCTCAAAAAATTAAAACAGTGGGAAAAAGCTTGCGGTGATCAGATATTGGAAAGAATTATCCAACATCAGTACTTGATTAATTCAATAATCATGCATTCTCTAGAAACATAAATTCCATTGAAAAAAAGTTAGACTAGTATAAAAAACTGGCACAAAAAATTATACAATATTTATTCAAAATAATAAACTGTCAAACCAAAACCATGGGTGCTACAAAACGGATTTTGTTACAATGAGCACAATTTTAAGCTTATTCAGAGCATCAAAGGAAATACACCAAAAATGTTGAATCTATGCTGCAAGTACTAAATCCAAATTTTTAAAAGTGGCATTTAGAAATGCAGATTTAATTCAGGTGACGTTATTCAAAACAAAAGAAATGATAAAGATTGGGTCTGTTTCATGTTAATCAACAAAGGCCTGATGCAGCAGGTGAGTTTTTACCTGTTACAGCACAAACTTCAAAATCGTACACATGTTTATGCAAATGTGATGTCCCACCCTTAATTACGATCAGTTTTTAAATCAAAGAAAAAGCATATAAATAAAAATATTATTCCCCTGAGGCTTTCGTCGTTTCACGTTTACTGTATGATTGACTAATTCTCTGTTACTACAATAATGTTACTGAATTTACGAAACCAGAATTACCCAGCGTACTCTAGGTACTGTGTGGTAAGACTTGCCTTAGAACAAAAACAACAAGGTGCACTCTGATAACTCACAATCGAATGGAATCATGACTATTCATTTCAAACAAATCTCATACAAGCTAAGGTCTTGATAATTCTAAAGTGTCCGACATGTTGAAAAAGAAGGCGTCTACCTTTCGCGGACATCATGTTGACACAGTTTGCGCAAAATCAATAGTCGCCTTTTTAAATGCTTTTCAAAGAAGGCCACAACACTGAGCTAAGACGACTTTATTTACACGCAAAATCCAAAAAGAGTTAGGTTTACTTCGAGCTTTTCAAACTGACATGCCCATCAATCTTTACAGGAATGAGTTATCCAGCTCCTATACAATTAAATATTTCATCAGTTTAAAACCCGTGGCAAGTTTCAATCAAAGGCGGAACAGAAACGTCATTCTCAGGTCAAGATCATTTTCGTCAATAACTTGTAGGGTATCGACGACAGAGAAATTGACTTGGCTTTCCCTGCTATTGTACGATAATTTAAATTAAAAGCTTGTTTAAAATCAATAAACCATGTGGATTAGCAATCTTTCAGAAGTCCAAAGCAAACAAACCTTAGTAGATGGCCTAGGCTCCTCTGAAACATCCGCCATGGTGACGAAACGTTGATTAATTATTAGATTTTGCAAAACATCTCTATCTGCCGCATTTCAGACGATAAAACTTTTGACACAATGAGCTTTCAGTCAATTTCCTCTTCCTTTGACCAGCAAAGAGTGGTGAAATTTGCCTTGCCCGCTATTATCGCAACAACTGTCCACTCCACCGTTGTCTGTGTCCATCGAAGCACGAAATTGAAAATAGCGCGAAATTCAAACTACAATCGGAATAGCAGACCTAATGTTTACATTGTCTCATCCTTGGCAACCAAGTGACTTATTCTTGCACAGGAACTTCCTCAAATGCCTAATCTCCAGATTTAGAAGAAACCTCAACTTTAATCAAATATTTACTTTTCTATGAAAAAAATGTGTGTCACCACGGAAAGTAAGGTAATAAACAAAATAAATTAATTAATCAAACTTCAATACTTGTTTGCCCTCGCAGCATTTGTCCTTAAAATTCTCAGTGAAATGCGTCGACTGAACTTAAGTTTAGTCAAATCAAGAATCTCTAAATTAAGAGAGCATTTTTGGCAGTAAGGGGCCTTTCCCGAATTAAAATTAACAATATAATGACCCAAGCGTCAAATAAGTTTAAAGATGGCATAAAGAGCAAAGCAAGAATAAATCAATGCAATAAAAGCATTAACTGGATTGGAGCTTCACATATATTCAACCTTCTTACTTGATACTTTTGATTCATGCTCTATTTGACACCCAGTGGTGATAAATATTTAGGGTAAGGGTGCTTTGATTACTGTTTGGGTTTTAAAATTTGAGCGAAAGTTATTTTTTGGAAAAGTTCTTGTAGTGACTTGTTTGTTTACATTTCACTGTCACACCATGTCATGCTGACACATTCTCGCGGTCAGTCAGTCTATATTTATTGTCCATAGAGGATGAGCAACGCAGTCAGTATAAACACAATTTAAATGTTTTTATGTTTAATGCTCGTTTTGGTTTAGAGCTTATGAAGAACCATAGTAAGTGTGGTCTAAATGTTTTATTTACAAAGAGCAGCTTGGGATTCAAGACATTGCTGGCGGAGGTCAACTTACAATGAATCAAATCATGGCCAAGCCGAATTTCATGGATGGGCAAATATTTGTTTTCTTCCTTTTCCCTTTTATTGCACATGTTGCATTTTCCCTGTGACAATGCATTTTATAAATGGCCTAAAAATCTGACTTCCTGTTGTCAAACACAATTCATTCCGATAGAAAAGGTTTCCTTCCCTTTGAAACTTCTGGTTCCCTCAGGATTTTGCTTTGAACCAAAAAACATAACCATCGGTCTTTACATCACTCTTGTTCGAACAAAAGTCCATCAAATTATCAACAACATAAACATAGCTCTAACAAGCAGCCCTAGACAGCGTACTGACTGGAACCACTGGATAATTTGAAATGTTTTTAACCAAAATACACAAGTGAGACTACAAGGTGATGTGAATTGTGTATATTTTATAAATATAGAACACTTGCTTCTGTGCTGGGTATATGATCTCGGAATCACCTTTAGTGCAGTGGTTCTTTATTTTTTTGTGCAAGACAATAAAAGTTATTTTTGGGTCAATTTCTATGTTAAGAATTATATGAGTACCATCCCCAGCGTAACGCACACATCTTCTTTATCTGTAGAGAAGCAAATGAGATTGCTCCTTCGCTTCCTATCTTTGTGACACATTCCGTCAACCCCAGGAACAAAAGAGGAACTGTCATGGCGATAGTATTCAGATTAATGTAAAAATCGTTCAAAATAGCTAACAGCAAGCGCTCTCTGATTGAAAACCTACCTTGCCTCGCATTGTCAATTCGCCAGACTCTACCACATTGAAATTGGTTCTCTAGACTCTACCATATGCATAAAGTTATATCAAGACTGGCATATCAGGCGTATCATGAATCTGGAAACCGAATAGAAGCTTTTTGCGACTACAGGATTTTTCTGAGGTCTGGAGCTTTACCAGTGGCAGGAATGCTGCCAAATTATTCTTTAGATGATATGTCAAGGTCTTTCGACCTTTCCTTAAATAGAAAGTGAAAGGAATGCTTTGCCAAAATTGTGAAACATTTCAGTAGATGATACCGCTTGCTGCCTCTGCCTGGTTCGACTAGGATAAGCAAGGAGCAGCAACGCATGGAAACGTAGCTAATGAATGTTATTTCCCACTGGACTCGGAGAATTCTTCGAATTTATCGAAAAGTTTATCTGCAGAAAAGTTTCTTTCTCGCGCCCTTTCCAATCATCTTGAACTCTCTTTTAAAGTTTAGCAGTGGCCAGCTTTTATCCTCAAGAAAGTATCCTTCTTACCTTCAAGCAACGGTAGTGTTTTGGGTCTCTGGAAAGACGATTTTCAATTCAGGGACGAAGCCAAAGAAATACGTCATTCTCAGAGGGCTTTGCTGTGACCACAATTCCAAAGTTTTAAGATTTGGATCACAATGTAGTAGTTGTTAGTGACCGTTTGAATCAGTATTAGCATTTGATGATGAAGCCTTAGATCTAACTCGCATGAATTGCCTTACCAATTCCACTAGTAACGCGCTGTATGCTCCATTGTTCTTGAAGCAAGAGGCTGGAGTACCAAGGGATTCACTCAAAGGGTTAATTTTTATTTAGTTTTGTCCAGAGATACTGACATTCTGAAGTAATGACATGAATTTGAAGCTGTTTCAGTGTTTAAGGTATCAAGAAATGGATTTATGTCTCAGAAAACTGCGTCTTTCCTCGAGTTTTTCATGTTTGGTAATTGATAGCAATAAACAATGACGCATTAATGATTTCAACCGGGCCCCCAAAACATCACGAAACATTCTGAAAGAAGTGATACTACTATCTTGGCTATTCAATTTGTAGCCTTTTGGTCTTTTGGCGTTTGCATTCCACGACGCTCTGTGCCATTTTGGTAAAAATAGCGATAGAAAGAGCGGATGCTTATACACTAAGGCAATAACGTATAAAATTGAAATTCAGCAGATCATTATTTGAACAATGAACTAAAGTTTCCACACATTTGTGCATTAAAACAATGGGTAGATGTCCACAAAAACAGGAAAGATAAAAAAGCGTTAATGCAGCCTATATCCACATACCCAGACTCACTATATGTATTTTCATATTTATCTGTTTACATATATCTGGAAAGGGTAGCGTTAAACATTACTGATCTCAATAACAATCAGTTTGAAGCTACATTCTTTCAATCCTAGAAATCACATGCTTCGCAAGCTTCGCACGTACAAGCGATGGCTAGAGTATTTCCAGGACAAAGTGCTTTTTAAATCTCGTTTCGAAAACGAGTTAGCAATTGGCGGGAACTTTACACTGATATAATAACATGGCCAAGGAAGGTGCCAGGGCCTTCAAAATAGGACAATATTTTGTACCTGAAAAAGACAAAGACACTATATTTATAAGAGATACAACACGCTTTCGTGAGGTATGTGAAGTGTTAATGCATTTAAGACCTATTTCATGCTATGTTGGATTATCAAAAAAACTAGTATTCACTATCATAATGATGTCATCGCGGGAATACCCCGTAAATTAATAACTAGCTAAAATATCTGATGTTAACTAGCTAACAAGCCACCATTAAATGTTTCGAAGTCTGATTTCCTTCCGATGTGTTCAAGAAAAGTAACTATGAATCTGAGCATAAATAATTAACCACTTAAACAAGAAAGTTTATTATCTTGGAATAATGATATAATATGATAAGATAAATTTGGGAAGCACCGTGTAGAACAAGTAAACATTAGAATATCTTGTGGTATTGGAGTTCTTTACAAATTGAGAGACTTTGCGCATGTGCAAACAAGCTAACCTTAGAACCTAAAAAATAACTTGCGAAGTTTTTCGAAAAGGTTTATATACAGCATGAAGTGTTCCAATATTTCAACGTCAAGAACTTTTCAACTTTGACAAACTCTATAAGCTTTAAACAATCAAAACCCACGTTTAAAATTTTAAAAGAAAATAACAAAACTAACAAAAATCTTTACATGTGTTCTTTTTAGGACATTTGCTTCTAGTTCTTATGGATTTCTTTTTAAGGATGTCAGACGAAATGCAAATGGTCTTGTTAATGCAAATGGTGGTGTGATCTATTTTGGGATGACAGAATGTGGTAATTATTCAGAATACTAAACATGTGGATTTTAATTTGCAATTTTTATATTGGCATTTTTGTCATTTTATCACTTTAAAAGTTGTGTTTTCATAACCATAAAGGTATAAGTAGCCCATTGTTTCAATGAAAATGTTTATAATTGGAAATTTTGACAAAGCTTACCCTACATATAACAAAGCTTTTTTATTATATATTAACTAATCACCAAACAGAATATGGAGCTAATAATCAGTTAAAAGCTATTTGCCAGTATAGAGCCAGTTGCTTGCATACTTAGCAACCTGTTTCTCCTGAGTGTCTATTTGCATAAGCAATGCATTCTTACACAATAACATAAATTTTGTTATGGAATTCAGTAGTAAGTTTGCTAACAAAGGACACATGTTTGGCTTAAAAGGGAACGATATAGAAGATATAAAAATGGAGGAAATTTGAGGTACTATTCAATAATTAAGTCTAAGGGTATTTACCATCTTTTTTAGGAAGAATAGAGGGAGTCTTTGTATCAAGAACTACAGAGGATGAGTTCAGGCTGATAATTGACCATGCTTTAGGCTCTTTTGAACCATTTTATGCACCATTCAATTATAGGTATCAATGATAATTCTAATAGCTTCTCTGCCAAGAATATCTATAAATAGAAAGGGCATATTGACATAATTAAGGACGAAAGCCCTAAGGACATAACAATATACCTGATTTCTTTAACCAAAATTCACACAAGCACCCTTGATGTCCTTGTTGCCTGGTGGGAAAGTTGTTAACACCATAATATTCTATTTACTGGAAGCACCCTTTACCTCTAGTATGAAGCAACATACCTTTGCTCTATTTCTACTTTTTTATCTGCCCTTTTAACCCCACCTTCTTTATCATCTGTTCACAAGGGAGCTTGTAATCTATTTTATTTGTGGTCCAGTTTTATGAAGAGTTCAATTCTGCTTGTTTTTTTAAAACTGATCCAGATAGGATCAACAAAAAACATTCCATTAACAAAGAAACAATAGATACAATAAAATTTGCCATTGATTGTTTAAAATCATACTTTGTTGTTCTGATATGAGATTTATTTTTACATTTGCTCTCAAGCATTTGCAAACCAGTTTCATGTATTATGAATATTGCTCACTTGACATCAACAAGGAGAACAGTTCACAATCCTAATTTAAATGTGAATGTCTTTATGTACATGTATAAGTGCAACTGGGATTCATAATTTATATTTAGTTGGCCTTATCTAAAATTCCATATTAATTAAGGTAGCTGACAAAAGTATGCAAAACCCAAAGCTTTGAAGTCAATGCTTATAGAATATGCTTGAGAATCAAACTATATAGAGAAAGCATGGATGATAGAAGTGGGATTGGAAGAAGAGACTCTCAGGTCAGGTGAAAATGAAAGCGCAATTCCACATAGCAAACCTCATTAAAAAGAGAAGCTCAGGCAAGTGGGAAGAGAGATATGCTTAATAATCATAGGCTATAAATACATGCAATGGAAGTAGTAATTAAGCTGTTCCTTCTGCCACCATGATACTTTTCATATTTACTTCTTTTATGCAATGTTTAGTTGTAGCCTAATATTTTTCTTACAGGATTATTTTTCATCCAGTTGATAGAATGAGTTATAAAGTTATAGAGTTAAAAATATCGGCTGGGGCACCTGGGCAGATTTATGAAGATGGTCTACAGAAGGTTTGTTGCCTAAATATATGTAATATGTCCTTTTAGTTGCACAACTGAAAAGGAATTAAATGTAAAGAGCATAGTCAGTTTACTCCAGATAGGTGACATAATAGGTACAACAGGTTAGTAGTCAGTGTTGCATTTTAAAGTTACCACAATGTGCATGATTGTTTTTGTGTACAGCAAAATATATTTTAGGGCTCTTAAAGTTTTATTAAAAGTACTTCTTGATTCTTTGCAGTTGTACCTGTTTTCAGACAAAGAGGTTTTAGGCCCACTTTGGCCTTTGGAAATCCAACAACTTGTAAAGAAAAGATTTCAAGAGGTTTTACTTTGAATTCTTCTATCTAGCTGGGGTTAATTTTTCAACAAGACACTCTAGAGGTTATGCAGCAGTGTTACACTAGTTCCTTGGAGGATAAGGTTAAAAGGAGGATGAAAGGCTTGTTTATCTGATTTGAAAGTAATCAGGTGTTCAAATATTCCTATAGTCTGGGTTTTAAAGCATCTGATTTCGATGAATATTGGTATTTTACGAATCTCAGATTTTGTTCTCATTTTGAACGAATTAACATTCCTTTTTAGAGTCTAAAATCGTTTACTGACCTGGAAAGCTGTACAACCCCAGCTCTTGTCAAGAGACAGAAGGAATGCACCTAATTCTCAGAACGTTAATGGAGATGGTATAAGATGAAATAAGACTGTAATTTTGAAAGTTAAACAACTGATCCATGTACAAAAATTTTTGTAATTTTCCTTGCAATTCTATTATCTGTTTACATTGTAATTCCTTTCTCTCCGAAACCTCCTGAAGTCTAGGCAGAAAGACCTCAAGTAGTGCAAAACTTACACAAAATGACAAGTATTACAGGGAAGCATTAAAAAGGAGGACATTATTAGAATGTCTACCCATGGAAATAGCTGTCCTTTGTTAATTTTGATCCCGTCAAGAGTTTCCAGTTAATAACCGAAGTTGCCTGTCAAAGCTCTGACAAAATTCTCAATTTAGTTCTCCTGCTTCCCATCAAACAATTGTAATTTCTTTTTAACAAAAAGAGATCCAATAATTGAATGTCTGAATGATTTTCATGAATGAAGAAGGTTTCCATATTGTACACGCATCGGCTGTTCTAGGAGAAGCGAGTTGTAGGTGTGAATTGGAAAGTTGTAAACACCAAGTTGAAGCTGCTTCACTGTCCCAAATAACGTCGGCATGCAATGTGCACAGGATTTGTTGTATGGAATCAGGGGAAAATCAAAGGATTTGTGTAGGATCGCCTTCTGGATCGTGAAACGGTATTAATATCAAATATAAGGTAGAGACTCTTCTTGAATTTGCTTCGATTTACAGAAATAAAGAAAGAAAAAACATTTATATTTGTGGTGAATGAAACGACCAATAGACATGAACAGGGGCGCCGGAAGCATTTTGAGGCGGCGGAAGCATTTTGAGGAGGCGGAAGCATTTTGAGGGGCGGAAGCATTTTGAGGCGGCGGAAGCATTTTGAGGCGACGGAAGCATTTTGAGGCGGCGGAAGCATTTTGAGGCGGCTACTCGAAAAAATCACATTTTCAATTACTGACATGAATTGTACAATTGCAATATCTTCTGTAGCCCTGACAGGCATTCTTTAGGGCTTTCCTTTAATTCATGATTAAACAAAAGGTTTCCATCTTTGTTACCATCTTAATGGGTATGGCAACTTCTTTATTATAGATTTTTAAGTATAAAGGTAGCTTTTAAGCGCTTCTATCAAAGCAGGTAAGTTGATGGGGTCGGAGATACAGGCCAGCTTCTCCTCATCATCCTGGATGACTTCTTTATTGGCTCCACCAATCAAGCACTTATTTATACTGAAAAGATTTCAAAGATATTTCTGGTCGAAGTGGTTCTTCATTGCCAGGCTTAAGGCATCGATTGCTTCATAAAAATTCGCACGGAAACTATTCATTTCACCGTTGATCGTCGTTTCAGTTGGAGCTTGGCAATACGGCACAAAGTCTGCGAGAGTATTTGGTGCTGTTCGCTTTCCCTTGGCAGCGTCTTCATCTGAGCGGAGCTCTTGCAGACGAACATACAGCTTGTCAATGCCGATGAGGGCTTGTTCTGCTGTCAGAGTTGAACTCTGGAATAACTTAGAGTCATTTACAAGCAGCTGTGCCAATTCCTGCTGCGAGGTTGGTCATTTCTGAGCAAGACAGTCGTTATGTCAGCAGCCCTCTATTATTGACATGCAAACAAGTGTGACGGAGTTGTCTTCTCTGAGCTGACGCAGGACTTCTTGAAGCAGCCCAGCGTGTTTGTTAGAAATGACGTTTGCTGCTGGTCCTCTGGTGGTCCTCCTTGTCCTTGAAATTCTCTTCAGTCTCAACGTAAGGTCATCAGTACCGTTTCAAATCTGCTTTTGAATTGTCTCAAAAAGTAGAACTCATTTTTGAATGATACCAACAAGTGCATATAAAACTTCACACAGATCTTGCGAAGTTGCAACCAATGGCTTTCACATCGTAGGCGTCCGTGCAAAATCGGACAGAAAATGAAAGCTGTTCGGTTTTGAAATGTCATTTGACTAATCACAAATGATGGAATAGAATCTAGCTGTAGATGTCTTCTTGCACTCAAAACAAGATCTCTGCTTGTTCGAGTAAAACTTGATATGACACGAATCGGTCCTCTTGCCCAAGCTACCTTTACTATTGAACAGTTCTGCCTTTGGGTCCGAGATACCTCCATTACGCCAATGAGCCAATTCTGCAGTATTTTCCTCCGTTTTGGAGAACATTATTGCCGATGAGTTCATAATAAAGGCATCCAATATCTCGATTGATTTCTCGTTTTTCCATACTGGACTATCGTTCCTCTCACCTAAGAACTTGAGGTTTTTTATTTTCAAAAGGGTACAGTGCTGCCCCCGTGCTTCCAGCGCCCCTGGACATACTTAATATTTTTGGCAGTCGTATAGTGAATGCCAAAATTTTGTCTTTTTTCGGTAAGTTGTTTCTCTGAAATGGAGCATTTAGCATATTTTGAAATTATGCATAAAAAGGAATTCGAATGAAACTTATTACAATAATGAGATAAAATACCCTAATTTCACTATATAAGTTACCAGAGATAAATACGAGAATTTCGGCATTTCTACATTAACAAAGCAAATCATTAGTACAGAATGCATGTATTTGTATGTACATAGGAGTAACAATAAGACAAACAAAATACGAAAATATGAATGCGTTGATATTATGCTTTGTGATAAACAATAGAAGATCAGATCTTCATATTTAAATATAGAAAAAATGTTTGCAACCCTAAACTTCCAAGAAGGTTATCAATGTCATTAAAAGGACATTCCCGGCCTACGGAGTGTCATACCAAGGCCCATTTTCCAAGCACTTCTCCAGCTCATTAATTAGAGACCTCAGCCCATATATATAATTATCATCAATAGATTCGGACATCTCCTCCAAGTCCCAAAACGTATGTGCGAAGTCAATCATTTTCACAACACACGTTTCATTTCCACGCATGCGTCCATCGCGTGTTTCTAAACTTGATTTCCCATGCGGCCCCAGAAGACTCATGGGACCTAGCATGTTGATTTTCATGTCTTGGAAGCGGTGAATTTCACAGTTCTTCTTCTCGATTTGGTATATCTCTTTCACTTCCACTGACTTTGTGTCGGTGGTTTTTCTCTTGCTAAAAACCCGGCACCCGTCGTATGCTATCAGCAAAGATGTACGGAAAAATTTGATTCTTTTTTGCTTTTCAAACCACATCAGTAGCTGTTTTAACTTACTAATCACATCCTGGACCAGAAAGCGCCTCTCGGGGAAATTTTCAATGTCGAAGAAATAAGAAAAAGCTAGAAGAGAAGAATAAGTGAAATCAGCTTAAGTGGTCCAATCTACAGTTTTTCACAAACTCGTGCCTTTCCGAGGGGTTGCATCCCTAGAATCAATACTAATTTAAAACAATAAGAAGATCGGGAACTAAAGAATAGGGGGACGAAGAAATTAGCCTGTCGATGGACTTAAACGGTGAACGTAAACGGTGAACGTAAAGCATCGATAAAATTCAACTTTTGGCAACGGATAGGCAGCTCGCATCGCTACGTCCCCTGAATGTGATGAAATAGGACCAAACAGAGAAAACGAAATGAGTCACTTCGGTATCTAGACCTCCTCTGAGAAAAGAAGGAAGTTTTTAATTTACGAACGACAATTTAACAAAAGCATCATTCATTTTCATGTATCGGCAAATGTGCAGTATCAACTATTGAGTTACGGCCTTGGAGCCATTCGGTGAATACTTACTTCTCGTTACGTCCTTTGGCTGTATTCCCTTGCAGTAAAAACGGTCGAACAATTCTTTTTCATTTGTTTTTGCCTTGAAAAGCTGTTAAGGGTATGATATGACTTGACAACATTTAAAAATGTACAACTATTACGGTAGTACTGGTAGCAAATTTATTTAAAACTTCTCTCAGATATTCAACAGACATTTCTTTGAACTTGAAGAAAATATATCCTGCATCACTTTAATGATCAATGAATAACTTTTGAGAATGAGTATCTGAAGAGCTTGCAGCTAAGGAAAATCAAGATATATTAGGTAGCTTAAAACAATGGTACAAAGAACGACGGCACAGAAGAGTAGATGACACAGACAAAACAACAGTTTAAAAGCAACAGCTCAAAACAGTCCAATGAGAAATAGGGCAGTACCTTGAAGCCAGTGATACGAAATCCAAGTTGAGCCTGGTACTTGTAGCGAATCAATTCTCTTTCGATCTTCTGTGGATCTGCAAAAGGGTCAAACGTTTTCTTTCCCATCTTGATGTCAATAATACATGGTTGTTTTAAGTTCCTTGTGAGATCTTCCATCCTTATGTATTCCACTTTGATATAGTCAAGTACAACTAGTTCAGACAAAATGTCGTCAAGATGACAGACACTTTCGTCAAAGGGCATTTACACTGGTACTGTGACGAAGTGTCAGCATTAACTAGTTGCAAACCTTGTGATTTATGCAGACAGGCATGATAAGAACTGGCATTTCAGGTTTCATAATGCTCTAATCTGTTTCAAAATGTATATTTTGATGAAGTTGTGGGTAATTTTGACGCTAACTCAGGACATTTTCATTGTACATCTAATACTATACTACCAAGATGTGCTAAAATGTGTCATTCAATGTGATTTTATAAGCAAAGCCATGTCGGCTTTCTTAAAAAACGTCTTGCTTTTGAGTCTATAGGATCCTGAGTGAATGGTTTCCTGGAACATTGTTAGCAAAACATGATCACTGACAATTACTTATTTCCGCAAATGGAAGGATACAGTTGCTCCCTTTATGGGTGAGATGTACCTTTCCAGAATAAAAAGGAAGAAATTCAATTAATTCCTCCAATTCTTGATTCATTTGCTCCTTCTTGAACACATGCTCATAGAAGACTTCTTCCAGGCACACCTTATGTGACTTTGTTTCAAGAAGCTTCAAAATGTTCCCTTCATCATCTAACATGAAACCTGCAGGAAAGTCATAATAACATTGTAATCCAAGTGATTTCAATAAGACAAGGTACAATTAAACAAAAAATAAGAAAATCACAGTTTTAAATAAACTAGGGTGGAAAGACTAACATCTAGCAGGAAGAAGAGATTGGAAGAATCTAAGTTATCTAATCCTGGCATCACTATGGGACTAGCTAAATTTTGGTACAGGCAACTTTGCTTGAAAAAGAAAATGCTTAGTCCCTCATATTTCAGTCCCAGCCTGGTCATAGCCATCACATTCATCAAAACTCCAAAAACAAAACCCATGAACCTTTGTATCTAGGGATACATTCAACTGTTTCAATTTCCTGGTTTTCATATGTATGTTCTTTCCTAGAGATGCTCAGGATATAATTGTGGTTTGTGACAACAATTCCAACAGAACTGATTTCAACTTGAATCTCCAGTCTGTGCTCATCTCTATGATTAACGATATGACATTTGGTCAAGAAACTTCCCCGCGGGTAAATAAATGCTGCCAGTAGGTAAGGATAGGCTTCCAGTTTAAACAATGTCTTTAGAACTGTCTGTGTAGAACAGATTCTTTTTATCTATTCACACATGGTGAAATGCCTCTAGTCAAATTCCTCTTGCCTTATTTTTACGCGTACCAGGTAAGAACCATTCTGGATATTCACACAAGAACTTTTCAGTTCTACATGGTACAGTTCTATATAGTACTTTCTTTCTAGGTAGACCAATATGGGTATGACTAGCAGTTTTGCTTGGAATGGTTACATCAGTTCTCATGTAAATGCAGGGTCATCAATACCTATTTGGGTATGATTCCATTTGGAATGGTTCTCCTGTGAATGCAGCAAACAACAATCAGATCATCAAGAACACCAAAAACTACAAAAAGAAGCATTAAAGAGAAAAAAGAACTGAGAAAAATACAAACATGGGTTGTTTTGTACAGACAAATGGCCGCCAACTTGCTCCATAAAATTTCTATAACCATTGATTGGTGTTGGTGGAACTGAAGTGGCTGTGAATATTACAGGACGTTTTGAGGGATCTCTTTTATCAACATGCAACTCTCCATTGCTATTGACCTTACTTGCAGACTCCATATTTGTATGCAAGTCTATGTCATTAGCTAGGCAACTGCAAAAATAAAATATGGAGAAAACTAGATGACAAAAATCTTTCACAAAAATCCTAAAAATTTCCCAGGTAAAATAATACTTTGAAATATTTGGAAAAATAGGTCGCTCTGATAAAAAATTTTTGCCTTGAAACTATAGTTCCATAGCTCTCACAATGATCAAATGTGGTAAAGTATTTGGAATAATAACAATTTAGATACTCTACAATGAATGATATATGTTTAAAAAAATCTGCCAACGAGTGCAAGGCTGCTTATATTGCTTTTTGACAGTTCTCAACTTGCCTATAAGGGTCAATGCTTATTTTGCTTCAATAAACACTGTAATCATTTTGATGCCCTTTGAGATATCTAGATTTAAGGCCATACTGCAGTATGATGACAGCCAGGCCTACAGCGGTGGCTTTTGTATCTATCAGTTTCAATTTCTTTTTATCTAAATTCACCACATAAAATTTATTATCTTAAAAATACAATCAATTATCTAGATTACAAAAATTAAAAGTAATGTCGCAGAAAATGAAGAATAGAATAATACAGAAAATTAATACCATGTGCAAAAACATGGAGGGCTAAATAAATTGAGAAAATGACACTAAGGAACGAAGTTCAAGTTGACAATTTTCTGCAAACATGGTGAACAAAACTTGTCATACCTAAACGCACTCCTTCGACCATTACAACAGTACCATCCCTTGTTTGTGATACCAGTTTCGTGTTGAATGATCGAGTTGAATGGTTGTTGTTGTTGTTATTCAATAATTGCTCGTTCATTTTTCATTTCATTTGTTTTTAAAATTCCCCTACAAAAAATGCAATTTAAACAATTACAACAAAACTGCAAGGCAATCTACATCAAGAGGAAGGAAAAAACAACAAAATAAATAAAAATTTCATTAAGATATAAAAGCTAACAAATTTACAAGGGAATTAGTATGCAAAGAATTGGTCTCTCAGTAGGTAAACTAATCGAGGAGAGAGCTCCCTAGGTTTAAAACGAAATTTTTGAATCTGACTGAGGATAAATCAATATTCCATTAATTGAACAATTTAATATAGTCTTCGCAGCCGGGGTGGCAAAATTTCCAATAAAGTAAATTTTCCGGAGGGGGTTAGGCTAAACAACAAAAAAGAATTTATACAGTGCAGCGAATCTGTAGCTTCTTTTAAACATAACAAAGCATAGAATGGAGACGGTTCTACTGTAATTGTAGCATCTGTAATTAGCAGCAATTGTAAACAGGCCCGTAGGAGCCGGGGCTCGGGAGGCTGTAGCCCTCCCCCAATAACTGTCAAACTTTAGTTTGTTTCTTTTATTGCGGTGTACTGAATGAGAGGGAATGCAATGGGCAGCCCCCAAATTTTATTCCGACAGCACTGGTAAAGATTGTGTTTTCGTAAATAGCTAGTATTTTGCACTAATAATAGGGCAGTTACATTTTATTTGGCAGTTAATAATAGGGCAGCTTGCACTTAGCAAAACTTATTTCCTTTATTTCATAGCAGTTTATCTGTGAGGTATTGATAAGTTATTTTCAGATGAATAGTTGCGCTTTTAAGCATTGGTTACCTAAAAGTCCAGACATTTTGAGTATTCAAAAAAATACCTGGGGGTGGCAAACACCTGGCTCTTATTGCTCCCAAATAATCTTTAAAAACTTCTGGTAAAAACCCACATGAGCCACAGAGATTTCCTCAACATAAATCAATTCACCGCTGGCTTCTCGTTTAACTTCATTGTACTATCAATCAGCAATTATTAACATGCTTAAAACTCTTGCTTTAAGACGTTTGGCTGTTATCCAGAATTATACTATTTCCGCTTTTTCTAGCCATTGTGAAATTTTGTACCACAAAGCACTTGTTCACAAAGACTTATGTAAATAAATATGCTGGGCGATTTTGTGTTATTCACATTATCGAAAATTTGCGCAAGACAAACATGAACAATACCTCCTGAAAGATAGATTACATCAAATTGTGAAGTATGATGCAAGTTTCATAGATTTAACGCCAATTCACAAACAATCAGGTCATTCGTTACTTTGGCGTTCACTCGTAATGGGCCTGCATATCTTTGTTCTCGAAAAGGTATGTTCTGTCTTTCATTTGCTCTGGTTATGCTAACAAAATCTGTTTTCAAGCCACAAATTCGGCTTGAAGATCTGTTTACAAGTGATTTAAAAGAAATATGTACGCAAAATTCATCGTAGTGAACATAATGTGCATTGCTTATTTCTAGCAACATTTAGTGCAGCTTCGAATAGTCCTAAGATATTTATGTGTTGATTCAAAGCAATTTTAGAAAGCAAATAGTTTTTTCCTACCCCTATCATTTGCTTGCTTCTGACATTACATTTGCACAACATAAGCGTCAGTTTGAGGGCACGACAAACGCTAATCGGACAAAAACAAGGGGGATCTTGCAAATCAGAGCAGCCATCCGAAAGTTTGGTTGTCGCGGGCCTGACAGGCATCACCCAAGAAGCCAACCAAATGCGGGGGTCTTCTGTCCTGCAGCTCAGGTCACTTAAAAGTTAGCAGTCAAGAGCCCCCACCCCCCTTATCATCAATATGCTGTATCAAATGTTGTGCATCATTGATGACTGTGACTTTCTGTCCAACAGCTTATACTACTGTTTCTATCAGACTAAGTCTTTTTAATTATACTACATGAGAATTCTTCAGATTTTTCACCTTTTTGTCAAACATGACAAAATGGCTGCACTTTCAACCACTATTTTGAGGTGCTCTTTTCCGTACCTTATCTAATCTACCCGTAAACTGCTCTCATTGGAAGTCCTAACGCATATATGGTGTATCGCATGACTTCTGCCTCCCAAATTGACTAACAAGTTACACATTGACTAGCACGAGTTGAATTTTTGTCCGTAAATTCGCCCGTTCACACCCCCCCCCTCCCCCTCCTACTCCAGATCATCAAGGTAGGCCCCTGCCCACTTTTGGCAAATTAAATAATTTTGGACCAGCCTATTTAAAATTTTAATTAATCATTCATATAAGTAAGCCAAGTGTCAATTTCACCTCCTTGCGTTGCAGCTCTAACCAAAGGTGGAGCTACAAAACAACTTTTAGGGGGGTCTATATATAAAGTTGAGATTTTCCGTGTGGTATTAGGCGTGGTCATGATACGGGCGTGGGTTTGTTCATAATTCACAGCCCTAGCCTACATTATTGAAAAATCAAAAAGACTCTGGCTCATTTGAAATATGTCTTCTCTAGAACGAAAACAAACCTCATACTTCCGAAGTCTTCCCGTTAATCTCCAGGCATGCGCAGTGACAAAGTTACAAACGAACTAACGATGGCGATGTAGAAAGGATCTAAATTGTCACTGGGGATATCACCAGCTCTAAGGTTTATCATATTTACAAATTTTGATATGAACTTCTCAATGCTTAACGACAATTCGTGTATATTTTTAGGTCTTTGAAATGGACATCAAACTCGCCATGCGATTCATAGACTTTACTTAATGAAGTGAACAATAAATTGTTTTGCTATTTCAAATTTATTGTAGGAGCCGAGAACAGTTCAGACTTTTGTTCATCGTTGAGAACTTTTTTATCATAAGGTTGCCATTTTGATATCCTTTAAGCTTCTATAGTGCGATTGTACAGTGTGGTTAACACTTGCGCTGCATCGTTAGGACGTGCCTGTCTCAGCTCTCGTATTAATTAGAACATGAACGGACAAATACTTGAAGCAATAGCAGATATTCTAAACCAAAGGAAAAGGCCATGTCGTGAAGCTATTTTTGAAGTGGTTACTAAAGCAATTCATGTTCTTTGGAAGAATTCAATATGGTATTCGATTCGATTCAGTCAAAAGGCCTAATCGAGAACCGTGGAACTGCCAAAAGTGAGTCATATAATAACATGGCAGATTTCTTTGGAACACCGAAGCAGTCTATTTTGGCGGAACTGGCTATGGAAGGGCAACCTTATAAATGAAAAAAGTTGCTCGTAAAATCTGGATTCGTTGGTTTGATTCTAGTTGAAATGAAATGATGGATCAAACAAGTCACATTTTAAGGCAAGCCCTTTCAAAGACGTTTCGAGCAGTTATCTTGCATACTTTTATCATCAAATGAAGTTTGAACATGACAGTTTTCAAAAGAAAATTTGATTAACGCGGTTAAAGTTTGAGGTTAGAATTTTCTTCAGTATAAGAGTGACGAGACACAAGTATAAATGAATAATAGGTCAAATTTCTATTTCTCCGAAACCGTAAAGGATTCAAAATTGGGAATTACCCTCGCTATGCAAAGGGGACTTACCTTTCTTGGTTTCGAAACCAGGGAATCCCCATATGACGTATGCGCAGGTCAGCACAATTCGGGATCCTCTCGGTTGATCGAGTTTGCCAAACAATGCTATCGGTGATGGCGACACCCGTTTTTCATTACCCCAAACGTTTTCACTTTCTCTACTTCCAGAGTTCAAAACAAATTGAAAATATCCGGTTACCCTCTTCGCCAATTTTGTGGGAGAAATTTGCTGCATATGGGGTGCAGATTGCATAGTTTTATGGTTATGATTCACCCAGGATCAACTACTTGTCGTGCAGTGGGTGAAGATTTTTTCAAATGCCGTAAAAGCCCTTTGGAGCCCCCTCTCTATCAAGCCCCCTCTCTTTTAAGCCTCCACTCTAATAAGTCCCCTTTTTAAACAGAAATTTGAAATAAGCCCCCTCTCCCAATTTTGCATCTTGAATTTTGATTTTTTTAAATAAGCCCCCGCTCTCTTAAGGCCCCTTTAGACCTCAAATATTAAATAAGCCCCCGGGGGCTCAACAGAGCTGTTACGGTAATACTTTGTATAAGCAATCCCCCCATGGATTGAAAAGGTAGGCCTAACTTATGTGAATTCGTCTCGCTTATTGCAAATTGGGAGCAGTCAAGCATGACGGATTGCCATCAATGAGTTCATATTTCCGCTTGTTACTGGGTTGTTCCGCTTGTTACTGGGTTGTTCCGCTTGTTACTGGTTTGTTCCGAGTATTACTGTACTACCAGCCATGTTGATGAATCAGCGGAACTGTTTCTTCCGTGATGAGCTCCGCCACGGATGGGACTAGAAACGTACAAATCATTGTGCGTGACTCACCATGATGCAGTAACATCATGTTTAAAAGAACATCACCATAAACAGCGAAACATAAAAAATAGAGCGAAATGGTAGCTGACAGACGGTCATGTGACTGTACATGATTCAAATGTGATCAGCCCATAGATCAGCCTTGTTTGTGTTGTCATCAGAGATTGTTGTTAAAGGTTATATTAAATTTTTACTCAGGATTACCACCGCTGAAGCTTTAAACATGGACGTCGAACAACTGCAAGCTGAAGTTGAGAGATTGAACAGGGACCGATTGCTTCTGGAAAGTGAAAAGCAGGCCCTGGCAATAAGGGCGGAAGGAGTTGAATTCCTTAGTATGATTTTAGTGTGCTATGCAAGATTATGTTAGATGAAAGTAGACTGTACTGAAATCTTCTCTCGTTGTGGCAGTAAACACTATATTTTTAATCCATAGAGAGGGTTAAGATGTAAATTCTGAACTTACCATTCGGAGGCAAGGAGGTATTATAATAAGTGCAAACGGATTTCAATGCAACTCAACAGTGCTGCAATGCGAAATAGGGAGAACGGTCCTTTTGCCATTGGATGATTTGCGTGGACCACTGATGGTGGCCTAAGTCCAAGAGGGTTTGAATGCAGCTCAAGGTTTGGGAAACTGGGAGAAAAAAGCCGATATAAAGTTTGAACAGAAATGAAAAAGGCGGAAAGGAATGATATAGGAAAATGGGCTTATATCTTCTAATTGAACTTTCGAGTTGGCCAGAAAGAATCTGGGGATGAATTTCTCTTTGGTTTTGGTTCATGTTGTACCTGACGAGAAAGAAATAGTGCATGGCTACAAACGCAGAAGTTTCACGAGAGGCTGTCGTGAGGCCGCAGGATTTCTCTTCAGTTGCGCCCACAGTTCATCCCAACAATGCGTGTAAAGAATGCTTTTAAATTCGGTCATTAACCAGTCCCGCATTATTTGCTTCCTTTTAGAATAATTCTCCTTACGTTATTTGAAGAAACTGTTGTATAACCCTAGGCCAAATGCTGAAGCAAACGCAAAGAGAGGCCAATGAGTTGCGAGAGAGGCTTGCATCCCGTCTTGGCGATGACGTATGCGGCGGCACTGCGCAGGCCAATCCTGCCGTTCCTGTAGGTGGTAGCCTCGAGAAGAGCAAGAGTGAAAATCCCCGCGATGTGTCTCTATGGAACACAATTGATGCTGCTGCCTTGGATGTATGATCTCTTTTTCACGAGCTATTTAGTAACTTTTTGCAAGAATCAGTTGAGATCTTGCTTCAGTAATCCAAATGGTTGTTAATTTTTTGTATTGTCCAAGAGGTGGATTTTTATCAAACGATTGCTGTTATGGAGAAAGAGCAAATTTTTTTCTGAATCAAGGCATTTTGTTGGATTCACTTGAAAAAAGCAATATCACACTGCTTTGCAGCTCTCACTTTGCTAAAGAATTTCCAGTATGAATGACCAATATTCGAAGTTGCAGCTGTAAGTTTTATCCTTGGTCGCTAGGTTGAAGGAAAAAATATCATGGCACGAAGGTGGTTATCTATTGGAGAGAGACAAGAATGGCCCCTTCTAAGTCAAGCGTTTAGTTATATAGCAGCTATGTAAACGCCTGCGTATACTCATATATCATGGAAAGAAAACATCAAACATTTGATACCGGTGGCCAAAAATATAAACTTCAGCAAGAATTCTAAAACGTCGAGGAGCAATGCAACTCGTTATTTTTGCAAGTTGCAAATTGAAAACACAAAGAAATAGAATTCTCATTAAAATCAAAAAAAAAATTCTCTTACCACAGCAAAAAGGAGTTTACCCGTCTGGTTCATAAGAGAAGAACTTAAACAGTTTCATAACGAGTTTTAGATATTAAAGCCATTAAAGCTGGCTCCGTTATAGCCATATTTAAAGATATTCTATAACTATATTTACTATATTTTTATGATATTTTATAACCGTATTGTAACTATGTTTTATGCTATTTCACAACTACATTTTAACTATATTTTTATGATATCTGTGTCACATTCCGATTCCTCCAACAGTATTGTTTTTTATAGACGAATTTTTGTTAGAAATGAACCAGTATTGGATATCTTTTAAGGAAAGGCAAAAAGAACTCGGCAGCCTGCTGCACAGAAACAAGCATCTTGCGCTCGAGCTGGAGTCAACGGTTAAGGGGCAAGAGAAAAAGTCTGGGGACGATCGTGTTTTAGCGGAGGAATTGTGTCGATGGAAGCCTGAACTGAAACAGTATGAGGCGCGTATGCAGGAAGAGAGTGGCTTGTCGAGTGAACTCAAGGAGGAGACGGACCGGCTGAAGAACAAGCTGACAAGCATTGCTGTGCAAAGGGTGAGTAAGTTCCCACTGGCAGTTTATATACCACTGGCAGTTGTGCTTTTTATATAGTCACGATTCTTCATTTGTTGCTTGCGAATTGAGTCAAAATCATCGCAAAAAACCAACAAGACAGAGCGCCAAAGCCGCCATTTTTAAATAGCGCAATGGTTAGCGGGGGTAATGTGCGGATAAAGGAAGTGGTTGAGGGTGGTGGAAATGCGTTACATCGGTTTCTTAGTGCATTTCATCATAGTCAATAGAAAAACACTGGTCTGGAAGGCCGGCAAACATCAAAGGGCTTTTCGCATTATTTGAAAGCATGTTGAATTCTCCAGTCACGTGACAATATCCGTGCACAACCTTGCACGGAAGTGTTTTATAATGGCAGAAAACAACGAACGTCGCAGATCTTCTCGTAGAATTTCCCAACATAATGAAAATTCAGAGGTATCAGATGAAAATTTGGACGCAATCTTTGAGGCTCTGGAGTTAGAGGAGAGTTTGCAACATGAGTTTGACGATGAAGTGCGCCTAAGTAGAAGATTAAACCGATCAATGACTGATAAGGGCCACGTACGTATTTCTAACAACTACTGGTTGATTCTTTCCATCTTGCTTGCTCTCTCAACAAAATTTACCACTGTATGAAAATACTTCCGTTTTTTAATTTTTTCCTGAAAGATCAGAAAATTAATTCCATTAAGTCGGCAATGCTGTTCAGCTTTCTTTTTTCTTATCGGCCAAATTTCGGACCCTGATTGTTGGTATGCTTTCTGCATGGAGACATCAACATCGGTATACAATAGATTTTGTAAGATCAAAGTAAATGTACAATTGAGACAAACTAAATCCTTGATACCCAAGGTTTCAGCGAGAACCAATTCAGTTTCCAATGTTGTACTAGTTTCACATATTCAATAAATCAAATCTTTCAATTAGCTTGAGTAGCTTTCTCAGAATCGATCTTAGGCCCCCAGAGTTATCTTTGCTTTGTATTATTCGCTGTGATAAAATCGGTTAGGCATTTACATTTAATTATTTGTACCATTAACAAAATTGCAATTTTGAAATTGCATTTGATAAATATTCTTTAACATACTGTGAGAGGATTTGTTGAGTTTCTTATTGTTGAGTGCCGTCGGTACGAAATTCATGCAGTGCCGTCGGTACGAAACTCATATTGAAAGGGGTGGGCTTACAGTTTTAAAATTGTTTGGGGCCTGAAAATGTACTCATGATAAAATAGACAGGCCTAGGCTCCTAACCGCTGGCTTCAAGGTTCAATCGCGATCGATCTTTCAACGATCGAGTAAATGTTTATGAAAAAGGTATACTATAAGAAAATCACAAATTTAACTAGGCTATTATCATCAAATCAATAGCTAGATACTTAAAAATTATATTTGCTCTGGTAGGAAATGTTTTTCACATATAGAAACTCTGTCATTTTTCACTCTTTCTTTGAAGGCCTTGTCCAGTACCCTGCTCTTCGTTATTTCGTTCAGGAGAAGTTCCCTCCATTTCATTTTTTCGTCTTTATTTGCCGCTGGAAGTTTAAAAATTCCAATACCTTTCGTTCTACGGCTGCTTCCACAATTAAAACTGCACCATTATCGCCGGGCATGATAAAATTGACATGATATATATCTACGATCAAAGCATACAAGAGTAGTGGCCGAAGCAGTGTGCACGGATAATGTCACGTGACTTTCAAAAATCCTAACAATAAGATATTCTTTTGATGTTTGCCGGCTTTCCAGACCAGTGTTTTTCTATTGACTATGATTTCATAGACACATTTTGCCAGGTTCACATTGGTGGCATATGACTATTTGTGAAAACGTCACATTGAAAGAGAAATTGTGTTTGTTTATAAACATTGAAACTATAGGGCATGATCAGAGCTAAAATTAAAAAGTAGATTGAAACGGAGACAAACTAAAATTTCTACTGCAAATGTTCAGTGCATTTAAGGCCATTCATGGTAGCCATTGAGAACTTTATGCCATTATCAGATATTGAGTTCTGCAAATGAAAACGTATTTACGCTCAACAATAAGGCAGCTTTCCGGTATTTTAATTTCCATTCTTATTGTTCCGCAATAAAAACGGATGCCTATGGAAAAGCATACATTGGAAACTGTGATTTTTATAACTCTAAAACTGCAGCAACATTCCAGGGTTTAAGTTGCAATCTGAAAGATTTTGTTTATGCGGAGAGGTTTCGTAGAAAGCAGTTGCTGCATCGGTGCACGACGTCGTCATCGGGGTCATTCCCCGCGCCAATGAAATTTGGGAAGTCCCTTCAAGCGGATTGGATCATTTAAGAAGCACGAACCAGTTTTATCAAAAGTTGAATCCGAGATCTGCGGACAACATTTGGATGGACATCCAAGCAAGTACATCAATTTACCTTCATGCAAAATAAATCTATAAGCTTTAGATGCATTAAGGTGAATTTCAGTAATGGCTGCCTGTCCGACGGGCAGTCAACCTACGGCTGGTCCATGCAACCGACAAGAGAACCTTCTCCCTTCTCCGCACGACGCAGCCACCAAGCAGAATAGATATCGGTAAGGTAGCTCTTCATCGTTATTATGCTCCAGGGCCGTAAATCTATCTTGTCAATCGGGGGCGGGGGGGGGGGGGTTTGGGGGGAGGCTGACATAGAGCATGGAAAAGCAGTGTAGTGCTATCCCAGGTAAAAATGTTCCCATTTCTTTGAAAGAAAACGATATAAACTCTATGCAAAATCACTTTGCTCCAAATTCTTGGGGGCTCCGGTCCCCCTCGTCACCCCGGGATTTTCGGCCCTGTTATGTGGAAGACCAGCAGCGGAGGTAGGAGATCCTGAGTAAATCACAGTAATTTACGCATAGCTAAATCTTGTGGCTCGCTCTGTGGGTAAAACGATGCCATGCTTCGATCATGTGTTTTTCGAATGACAGGGATTTGAAAAAAGAACGATAGTGATCTAATTGATGAAAGATACAGTCCTCTATGATTGATTGTTTTTGAGTTTACTCCGCGAACGATAAAAGAGATTTCACATGTTATGCTCCATGCCAACTTCACTAGTGTTCCCTTTCAGTGGCATAGCGTCCGGGTATGCAACGTATTCATTACACGCTTTTTTTATTAGGATCCTACCTCAAGGCCTAGTTCCAAAAGTTCTTTATTCGTAGACCTCAAATCATCAGATTTTAGTACCAGAAGTTCCTTAAATGTTCCTTAATTTTCACTGCACATCAAATGCCATAATAATAGTACAGAAACAGGAAACACATAAACATTTTAAATTTAGCCTTTTCTTTATTTTGCATTGCTCAAATTAAAGACCGAAATTATCCAAATTACTCTACTCCCCAACAAGACTTCGTATGATGTGATTCATTCATGAAGTGAAATTTTTCAAATCGAAAAGTTCCATAGGGATTTCATTTTTAGTTGTATAAGTTCTTTAAATATTTCGGCCTTCTACGTATCCACATCTTTTTTATTATAAGAAACCTAGTACTAGAGCCCCAAAATTTAAGAAACTTTTAGAACTAAATCTATATTTTTAAGAAACTTCAAAACAATAAGATGACTTTCTGAGCCAGAAAGTAATACGTACCGGGTGTCTCGGTAACAATACGAAAATAATACAGCAATTTAAGCACACTGTACCGGGTGTCTCCTTAAAAAGTACCCCTGTTTCCATAAGAATAATGAACAAGAGATACGATATCAAATCTCACTGTTGTGTTATAAACTTTAATACAATTAATATGCAAGGGAGGGCGCAAAATTTGATGTTTATCTAAAAATAAGAAACTTTTAAGAAACTTTTGGTACTAGGACCCAAGCTAGGTTACTTATAAAAGGAAAACGTGTAGGTTCCTTATAAAGTGGTTCCTTATAAAAAAAACGTGTACCCCTCGATTGCCCCTCTTTCGCCGCCTAAAAACTTGGAGATGAAAAACTAGTTTTGTAAAAAAACGAAAGAGCAGATTAAAGATAGCAGTTTGATAAGGCTTGATTTATACGTTGCCTTGCGTCATCTTTTCTTAATTTTATCGTCGAGTATTTTGTATGGTCTTAGTTCGAAATTAAGAGACGAAATTTTTCGTTTCTTAAGGTTACTTGAATTATTGGTAAGTTAAGCTTGTCTATCTCTAAAGCATCCATCTTGTTGCTTTACTCTGTAGAAGGTGCTGAATATTGAACAGAACAGAAGCTTCCACGTTTTGTTACAGGCCCTCTTCACACACACGCAAGACCTCTTCCCTATTCGATATGTTGTCATATCTGCATTTTTTTTTTTACTTTGTAAAAGTTGTTGCTGTCCTTCTCCGCCATTTTGTCGCACGTAAGATGAAGAGCCCCAACTTTCCAACCGAGATCGCCGCCCTGGTGCCCCGTGGTCCTTTTATGCCCCTTGGCCCTTCATGTCATTTCGTTTTCTTGTTTAACTGACCTGCGGGAGGGGGTGGTTCGTTGACAGTTGAGACCAGTTGTTGAGACTCTGTTTTTTGATTCTCCGCCAGTCACTCGAAATTCCTTTTGATATAAATTAGAATGCATGTTGTAATTAATGGCAATGTGAATTGTGAAGCGTATTTATTGTAGAGTCAGTGTCAGCCTGCCATTTCAAACTCAATGCCATTTCGCTTATAGTGAGAACAGTTTTCCGTGATGGCAATAAGAAACAAAGAAGCGACATTTAAAGGCTGTGACATGATTTTAAAAGATTGTGGCTACATCCATATGTTTTGCTAGTTTACAAAAAAGAAGTGCTGGCTAGATTTGTTTTCATTTGTTCGTCTGTGCTCGCCTGTGTTCGTCTGTGCTCGCCTGTGCTCGCCTGTTCAAGTTTATTTGTTGTTGCAAGTAGAAAAGCTGACGATTTGTTCGCAGATAAATCTGAATCAAAAAAGTACACTTTTGGCCCCGAAGAGCTCAATCTAACTTATCATTTCTGACTTGTTTAACGCGGTTTTATGCGATGAGCACGTCGTGAATATCTGACGTCACAACACTTTTCGACACTGTCCTTTGCATAGCTCTGTGCTTGAACGTGCGGATACTTCGGTGAGTGCGGTTGGTGACTAGAGGCATCAGCGTCATCTGGATTGTGTCCAAATGTAATCAACAATCATCATCTTTTCAATGATAAGAGTACACTAGATTGGCAGCCTTTGTAGTTGTTGAACATCATTTGTTGGTGGCACCGTGGTCTTTTCTCGTTTGACATTTGCCGCCTACTTTTTCAATTGCGTCTTGTGATTGCAGGGAATTGCATGCGGAAAGCTGCAAAAAGAGATCGACTTCTTGAAACTGAAGTTAATTGAGTTGGAAAGCCGCATACCTTCATCTAAGTCTGATTCAGAAAGTTATCTCAGGAACGAGGCTGGTACCCCAGTGATTTCGCACCCGCCGAGCCCGCCCTTAAGTTCAGCCGATCCTGCCAGCCTCGAAATCGTTGATGCGATGACTGAAAAGTGTGATAAGGCGTCCGACTTCGTGGTAATTATTTTCTACCTTTGTAAACGTTGCAAGGTTACTCGAGAAGGGAGATAGAGGTGCAGAATTACTTTTCCATATTTCGGCGATTTCAATAAAGCAAAACTGCTAAACACGCAAGCGTGCAACAAAGTTTAAAGCTGACAGCCAATTGTTTTGATGTGTCTTGTATAAAAGTTTTTCTTTATATCACCATTTTGTTTTCCAAATTTTCCAGGACCAGCGTGGCAATGTCCCAGTTGTGAAACCACGTACGGATGTCAAGGAGATGAAGGAAAAGTTAGAAACCCTTACTCAGGAAAATAAAGAGTTGAAGAAGATTGTTGATGACCTAAATTGTCAGAAGGCTGAGGTAAAATTAATTAACGAATTCTGATGGATTTGTTTTTCAATAAACATCAGAAAAAACTATATTTTTGACTGATTCCAGGCACCTGAGTTTTGATGCCATGAATTATTCTTTGATGCCAAGAATTGTTTCTGTCAATTATAACCCACTCTCTTAAGAATATGTATGTCTTAAGAAATTTTCAACTTTTGAGCATATATTTGAAAGTAGCAGTTGCTAGCTGAAGTAAACAGTACAAGGTGAAGATTTCAATGATGGATTGTTAAAGGCTTTACTGCAGAGGATTTTTTAGATTAGTTTAAACCAGAAGTTGCTACATTTTTACCTACTGCTCCTGTTTCGATGGGATGTCAAGGGGTGGTAGCAGAGGATTGTTTTGGCTGTTGAAGCATTTGATTTGATTAGGAGTAGTTTGATTACTTGAAAAGGCCTACTTATTTGCCTTGAAGGAAAAGTAACAATATGTGAAAAGTAAAAGTTATTTAAGTGATAAATCAATTTATTGAGCCAGGGCTGCCAGATGCATTTTATCTTGAAATAAGTCCAAACAAGATATAATGAGAGAACTGTCAATATTAAAGAGTTGTTCATCTTGATCAAAATTATGGGAAATGAAAAAAAGGAAAAGAAGGGTTTATTAGTTTCAGTAACACTTTATAGGATATTGGTTGTCAGAATTGTATCATTACTTTTTGATTGGCACTTGAAGCTTTTTGGGTGTAAGTACAATTACTCTATAAAGCAAAGGAAACTTTGAAAGTTAATCTAAAAGTCTTATTGTCCTTTAACTCCCCTTTCTTCCTGACCATGTTGCATTTCATGATATTATTAAACAGACTTATTTTTGTCAATCTACTGTAACTTTTTAGATAATCAAGGTGAACCATGCTTGGGACGCTCGCTACAAGAAGCTAAAGGAGAATTTTAGGAATGAGATGAAGGAGAGAGACCACTCTTATCAGAAGCTGCAGAGAAACTTGAGCCTTGACCACAGAAATGTTGATGCTTCTGTCAAGGATTTATTGAATCAAAAGGATAACTATATTGAGGAACAATCAACGCAAATCAGAGCATTACAAGAGGAACTAGAGAAGTGCAGAAGTGAGAGCTTCAATGTTAATCCAAGCCTTGTTTCCAGAGATCTGGAGGCAAAATATCGCCAAGCAAAGAGATTGTTCCTTGAGCAGAAAAGTGAAAAGGAAATCATTATTAAAAAGGAGGAGGTAATGTTTACTGACAGTAATATTATAGAAATTAAACTCCCAAGCCTAGCAAATTCTTTTCATACACTATTATGTTTAATGATAAGTTCTCAATGCTAGCAGAAATTTTGTTGTTGATTTTTGACAGGCACTTCAGGAAGAATGTCAAGTGCTAAAAGATGCTGTAGACATTCTGGAAAGAGAATCTAGACTATTGGTCAACAGAAACAGAACACTAAGAGAGGAAATTCAACGGCTGACAACCGTCATTAGCTCATTTCCCTTTGAACAAGTAAGTGTATTGAAAAACTTTCCTGTCTCCTGTCTGCTGCAGATCTGGCTTAGCTAAAATATATGATCAAATAACATAACATTTGCTTCAGGAAATACATACCTGTCAAGAAGAAACAGCTTTTTATTTCTCAAAAATGCTTTCTTGTGTCTTAATTTTTTTACCTAGCAATAGGTAAAATAATCTTGTTTCTGAAAGAAGCCCAAGAAGAGATCCTCAGGTGTTCCTCCATTTCTGCAAATACTTTTAGCAGTTTCTAAAAAAGCACAACCAGATAGGGCATCTTTGTAAAAAGAAGTTCTGCCACTGTGTTTGTATTAGATATTGTGCTAAACATCATATATGTTTGCAAAGGCTTGAAATTTCAGAGCAAAGAGTCAGAATTTTTTACTTGCCAGAGCATGTCCTTCCCTGCATTTTTCATTCTTGGTAAGACCTGATTTGCAGGCTGTGAATATTAGCTTCAGTTTATAATATGTAATGCAGGATATAAATGACCTGTTCTTAATCTTGTATAGACAAGATCATCCCCATCATCTTTGTTGGACACAGAAAATCATGGTGAGGAACTGTTTCAAAGTACTCATTCTCTGCATGCATTTTGTTTTTCTGCACCAAAGGAATTCCTTTTTTTAAGAAAGTTCATGAAAGAAAGCAGAGGTTTGCTACTTGAAGTAGTTATCTAAAAATTTTACTGATCAGAGTGTAGAAAAAGTCTTGATTTTATGTAATTCCCCTACAGTACTTTCAGATTATATGACAGTCTCTTTTCATCCCTCTAAACATTTTTCTGACCCAATTTTTCTAATTCATTTTTTACAAGTTTGCAAAGCCTTTATTTTTAATTTTCATCTAAATGAAATATGAACAAAAGTTTGTAGCCTTCTTATCCCCATTTTGTTTAGGCATCTAAATCTAGCAAGGCAATGACAGCAATTGCATAACTATACCTCCTGAATGGAAATCAGTTTTGCGCTCCCAGTCTCAAACAATCCAACAGGTTGCACTAACAGATTTGCAAAAGTTCCAACTTGTCTAAAGAGTGACCAACAAAAAACTGACAACATACTCATTTGCCCCCTTCGTTTCATTCTATTTTCAAATCTAATTGTTCTTTCCATGTATCGTAGTCAGAACTTCATCTGTGTCCTTGACAACACTGTAACCTTGTCATTTTTATTGATACACATTTATTTTCTGCAGGTTTTTTTAGGCAAGCCAGTGTTGTATCAGATGAACAGATTGAAGTCTTGAAGCAACAGATAGCCATCTATGCAGAGGACTTTAATTCAGAGAAGGAGGAAAAGGAAAAACTTGCAAGGCAAGTGAATCAACTGAATGCCAAAGTGATGGAGATAAAGAGGAAGTGCCAAAGTTTGGAAAATGAGGTGTTTGCCTATTTTTGCCTTTGTGATGCTTTTTCCATTTGGAGTGAAATTTGTGCATTTGTGCATGAGTTTTTTTGTTTGGTTGAAAAGGGTTGCCAAATGATGCATCTTTCATGTCATTTTTCATAAATTGTTCATGTGTATAGATATTTTATTCAGATTGTCGCTACAGGCAAGATTTTATTTATTTCTTCTTGGATTTATGATATGGGCTATTTCTGCTTTAATCATACCCAAGGTAACTCTGACCTTTGATAATCAAGTGCGACTTTACCCGAGTACTTAGAACCTTTTGGCCTAAAGCCTTAAGTAGAATGACATTGTCAGTTCTTTTGTTGTTATAAGTTGAGAAAGAAGGAAGAAATCCTACAGGCCATGCAATATAGGACAAGATACCAGGTTTGTTCCTACTTTAAAATATACATGTTAATATTGCGAAAATCCTACCAATACCCTTTGACAGGCAATGCCTAGAATGGCATACCGAGAATGAATTGTCAAATTTTATAGCATGATTTTGTGAATGAAGGAAATTACCCAAAATCCAATGGTGGTTTAAATTTTTAACAAAACATAAATTTCAAAAATTTGCACAGTGAATTTGTGATAAAAACGCTGATAAAAAATTGAGTTTTCCCAATGCGCTTTGCTTTGCAAACCCTTATCTTCTAGAAAATAGATTTCTCATGATTAAGGGCAGCATCGCTTTTAAAGTAGGGTATAAGCTGACAGTATGAACTGCTTGCCGAAAGAAACATCAGCTTTTAGCCTTTTACACTAGCATAGCTTTTAAATCAACAAGGCATGTGCTGAGCCAACAATGTTGGGTAGGGGGGTCAAAATTGTCCAAAATTCCACTCAACGTCTACCTTATTGCAATTTTGCTCTTTCAAATATAATGCTGGATTTCACTTGTAAATCTTGTTTAAGAACCACATATTTATTCAAGTAGCCATGTCCTTTTTTCTCTTGATGCTGGTGCCTTTGTTTATAAGTGAGTCAGGCTTGCTAAGCGTGCTACCTTTTATGTTGTAAATTTGTGCTATATTGTACCCTCTGGAGCTCTGTAATGAATCATCTTATCATTTGATGTTCTTAAATGCCTGCTTTTGTTTTAGTTTATATTTTTCATAAACTTCTATTGGTCTATGAAATTCGCAGCCTCAAGATATATATGATGACTTGCTTGGTCCAGACTACAGGAAGGTGATAAGACGACCTGTATCTCCAAACCAAGAAGCCCCAAGAAATTTTGAGTCTCCCGAGGAAGCAATGAGTTTTCGAGATTACCAGCAATTACTGGAGGAGAAGTACAGAATAAAAGAAAAAATGGCAGTGCTAGAACGAGCAGGGTCAGATAGATATAACCAAAGAGGTCACAACTATTATGGAGACCTGGTAGGTTTCTACATCGAAAAATGTATTGCATTTTGTAAGAATATATTGCAAATTACGCTGTCCATATCTACCCTATTTTTAATACAGTAGTGGTGAAACTTTGCTGTGAAAGGTATTCATAAATGTCATACACATAAATGTCATACACATGTCAAAATGTAAGAAATCAACAAATGTTTTATATTTTCAGCATCTGGTTGGCAGGGGCCAAACCCAGTCTGGCATGGGAGCTCAATCCAGTGAAGGAAATTCAGACCATGACATGTATACCAGTGGCAATGTTGTGAAAGATTCTGGAAAGGTGCCCTTACGGGTTAGGATTCTTGACTACATTCATGGATTTGATGGTTTTGGAACTGAGGCCACAAATAATGACACTGACACTCTTAACCAGCAATAGTTATTGTAGAAAAACAAGTTATCCAATAGTGAGGTGGCACAATTTATAACCCTTCATTTGTTGGGAGACACTAAAAATTTTTTTTAAGTAAGAGTTTTATTTCAATTGCTTAACAAGAACACAATAAATATGATTACACTAGTTAACAAAATTGACCTATCTTGGATATACTTGAGAGTTCCTCTTTGTTTGTTCCTATTCCTTACATGCACTACACAAGCTTAGTCAGATGATTTTGCCTATAGTTGCTGTGTATGTAAATCATTTCCGCCTGGAAATTCAAATTTTACCTCATTACTGTTTGAAATATTTGTTGTCTTTGCATAGCATATGACTTGAGCAGTACAAAACCTAGAGCTTTATTTCAGATCTTTAAACTTGATGACTGTCAAAATATGTTCGCATTTGTAGTATTTGCAAATATGAGGTAAATGCAAACAACAGGCTTTTTCAAACATTGATGCTATCTTAGTTAGATGTCAAGAGCTTGTTCAACACCGTAAAACTCATGATATTGATATGTCAATTTATGAAGCTTATATGTGTTGGGATGGGCTACAGAACGAAACAGACCCTGGTGCTTACTAAACACTAATCATTTCCATCTAAGTCACTGCTGTGTTGATGAGCTAGTCATTATTTTGCAATAGTGAACAACAGATGCTGCAATACATGACAATTGCAATCAATCTTTATTTGATATTAGACCCATAGTATTTGATATCTTGATTTTTATTAAGGATAAATTTTTTCATCGTCTCTTTTTACCAGATTTTCTATCTAGCCTTCTATCTGGCTCAGGATTATTCTTGGCTTTGTGATAAAGATAGTACAATATTCCCAGTATGCAGAAAGGCCATACAAGCAATGTGCTCATCCCCTTTAATTGTCCTACAATAGACTTCTTTTCCATTCCAACAAGATGCACTGTGAATATTAATGTTGCATCACCTAAAAAAGAGATATTTATCCTCATTCCTTGAGGTGCTAAAAAGAAAAAATTTCTGGGAAAATTTCGTTTCCATAATTAGATCAAGACTGAGGTGATTGATCCACTTTGATTACTAGATACACCACTAAAGTTTGTATAACTTGGGAAAGAGTAAATCATCAAGGCCACATTTAATTCAGAATGCATCAACAGTGTGCAGAATGAAGGCAAAACTTTACTGACGTGGTATCAAATTTCCAACTCCTCTGGATCCATATCCAAGGTGTGGTGGTATTATCAGCTTTCTCCTTTCCCTGACGAATTTGATCAAATGTTATAAACCAGGCTAATTTTTCCTACATACAATAATCAACATATTGGAGTGCTTGTACTTGTGAGGACAAATTTTACAATATCACCTTAATGCTGTTTGCATGTCTGTTCATATTGGGAATAGCAAAGCTCTTTTTTTAAATTATACAGTTTTTATGCAATCATTTTGCATATTGCCTTAGTCATCTATGAATTGGAAAGGCTGTTAATTAGGCCAGACTATTGAAAGCTCTTTCATTCTTCTCAAAGGTAGAAAGCACATCTTACTAAGTTTATGAACATGGTAATAAAATTGAAGACACCATTCAATCCAATATGATATAAAATGATCTGCAATTAGCAAATGGCAAATACCCTAGACACATGCCATGTATTCCTCTTTCCCATCCTAGTAAGAGAAACTTGCTTGAAATCACAACAGTTACAAAATCAACAATAAATGTAAAGAGTTGAATAACTCTAATGCTAATGTCATGATAAGACTGGAGCTCATACATTGTCAACAGTTGTGTACAAGGCTTTGAACGTATAAACAAGGATCTTTATACTTGGGGCAATTTGCTTTTATTGCTTCAGGGAAACTAGATTTCTGTACAAAAATTGTTCCGAGTGTAAAAAATACAATATTTAGAAAATCAATGTGCAAAAATACTTCATACAAGTTTGAAATGAAACAGCTGCATGAACTTGAACAACTAGGTAGAAATAATCAAAGTAACAGAGGTAAACCTTTTATTAGTGTTCCAGATCCTAACTGGAAGCGCAGTGGTGACCTGCCCTCTCGCATAGATGTATCAAAGATATTCCCATTCTCAAGCATACCCTGTAAGACATCACTAACTGTAGTAAATAATGCATATCCTACAACCAATGTGAGCAATTGAATACAAAACTCCTATGAGGCAATGAAAGGCTAGTTCCTTTCTATGAAGAGTCGAGCTTGCTATGTCCTTGTAGATAGCCCTCTGCCATAACCTAGTATTTAAAATGGCTTAAAATAGTTGAAGTTCTCCATAAACTCAACAGATAAAAATTTACCTATGTGATAACCTTGTAGTTCTATACTTTTATATTAAAAAGCATATACATTGATTCAGCATAACATGGTATGCATAAGACTATTTATAATGGTATCCATTTATGCAGGAAAGACTATTTACAATAAAATATGACTTCCAAGTGAAAAAGATTTTAACCAAAATTACTTCTATTCCCTTTGAATAGATTTTAGATCCTCGAAAGATAACCTCTAGAAGATAAACATTGACTCCAAACTAGACTTATTGCAAGAAGCAGGATTTGAATTGACCTTACAATAAAATCTAGATAAATTATGAATTAGTTATGAAAAGACATCTTACTGTGTATTCAACATTCACATTATCTCCTGTTGCTGCAAACTCTTTGCAAGATTCAGGCTTATGCTAGTAAAAAATGCAATGAGATTAACAAATGTGATAGTGACATTTTTCAAAATTTGGTCATTTGCTAGCTATTTGGTAAAACCTTTAAACCTTCAAATCTTTCAGGCTTTAATAGGAGTATCCCCTGGCCACTGGGGGTTACCAAGTTAATGCATACTTTCGTTTCTTTTATAGGATACACAATATAAAAAACGGTAGGCTCAAATTTTTAAAAAGTTATGAAACAACTCTACCGAAATTGAATGAGCCAAGAAACTTTTTTCAGTTTTTATTATCAGAGTTGACACTCAAAAGAGCGTTAAAGTTGTGTGGAGCAAGGTTGTTTAGGGGCTTAATACACCACCGTTCGACATTCTTCAATAAGCACATTTAATTTAAAAAATGTGCAGGAAGCTAGCGAAATCATCAAAAAGTTTAGGCTACTAGCACAGCTTATGTAATAAAACCAGTGTAATGCAGGTAATTAGTTTTCGCGCATATTTGGAGTTACCGATTATACAACAAGTAGAAATTTCAAGCCTAAAAGTAATATGCTTGTTTTGCTTTGGCTTTGATGTTTTTCTGAATTACGCAATCTCATATGAAAAGGCTCATTAAGAAGGCAAAATGATATCTTTAATTTGGTTATTGCATTTACCTTAATTTTGAATAAAATTCATTCTCATTTACGCCATTTTGGAATAACTATGATGTTGCCGATAATGCTTCATTTACCTTCACTTTGGATTAACAAGTGCTTTTTTAGTAGAAATGTTTATATCGCATTGGCTTGTAAATTTTTTCGTGATTTCTTATTAAAGTTTTGTCAAAAATCGTATTGGTCCCGGATAAGCTTTTTCTTGCCTATGCACCAGTTCATTGGTAGCTCCGAGGAAACGACAGCAGTGCATGACTCGTTGTGTTTTCTAAGTACAAAGAAACTAATTCAACACAATAAGAAACACCAACCTCTACAATTATTTGCAAATCCTGAACCTTCTTTGTCATACAAATCGGAATCAGTAAAAAACAGGCACATATGCAAACACTATTTCTGACAACAAACATTGCTGAATTATTCGAAAAAAATTCTGTAGGCTAGAATGTTGTAGTATACTTTCGTGATGCCAAAAGCATCATTGTTTTGTTTATAGCAAGAAACCTGTTACATTAGCCTCATTATAAGATGTAAACATATTTCGCAAACGAGGGTGCTTCAAGAAGGCAGGAGACTCTCTTTTCATAATGGCGAACAGTATCTTGGGAGTGAAAGACGACTTATCAAATGTGTTGGATTTTTCTCACCAAAATGTTTTAGAATTTCTAAACCAAGAACTGAATGATATTGTAAAAGATCCACTTTTGAGAGATCTCCCAGCTAGTCCAACGGTTGAGGAAATTAAATCGAGAATCGCCCTGGAAAAGGGGAAGGCTATTATAATAAACTTGAAACTCCAAGGAGAGAACGATTCAGTTATACGTGAGTATTAATTAGCCAAAAGTGAAACTTTTATAAGGAGATCTGAAATACAAAAGCAATAGCTTTCATATGCAATATGGAAGTAAATAGCCTCATGAATTAAATAGCCTCATTGATACGTGAAAGTTTCTGCGTTGAATGTTGCGATTTAGCTCTTTTCGATTTTCAGTAAGTTTGGGATATCAGAAGTTTGAAGAAGCTGCTAGAGAGACATTGATAAAATGTTGACGTAGTAAGAGCATCTGCTGGGCATATGCGCCTCGCTCCTTTCTAGTTCATTGTAAGAATTTCGCAGAAGGGATATCTTCCGTTCCAGTAAATTTTCTAATTGCAGAACTGTATGAATGATTAGTATCTTTTCTAATGATCTTAGCGCAAAACAATTTTATTACCAATCAATCAAACGCAAATCTGACCAAGCAGGTCAATTATAACCAATCACGCACACTGCTGATCACCCTCTAGTGTTTTTAATCCGCAACTGGCTATTTACTCTGTCAGCTTTTGGTTATTTTCTGACGTTTGCATACTCTGAGAAGGGTCGGACGAAAAGTTACTTTAAGTATGCAAAAACTAGTTCCGCTTTTTCTTGCTATTGTAAAGTTTTGTACCACAAAACACTTGTTCAAAAAGAAAGAGATTCACTTGGATTCTTCTGGTTTTTACTTGGACTCTTCTGAAAGAAAATGTGAAGTGGATGCTGATTAGACATTAAAGAGCCAATCATACACTCTTCTCACATAGTGTTTTATGATACAAAACTGAGCATTAATTTTGTCAGCTTTTTGTCTTTTTGGATGTTCACATGCTCTGAGGGATGTCAGATGAAACATTTTTCTGCTATTTTTTGCTATTTTATAGTTTTGTATCATTTTTACTCAAGATATTAACTCAAATTTGTTCAAATAACAACAATGATTCTTTACTGAAAAGCTGCTACTTCTTCCAGAGTTAGTCATTGAACAAACTGCCACAGTGCAACAGTTGAAGTCTGCTATTGAACGAAATTTAACACTAAAAATAAAGCGGGAGACTGGACAAAGACATATTAGTTGGTGAGTGAGTGCTTTGAAAATATTTTATTTAAAACTAATCTTGAGAAGTTTCCATTTAAGAAACTTTTCATTTATAGGTCTATCCAAGACCTGAGATTATGAACCCCTCCTTGTGTTATCACATTGAAGACAAGTGTAGCAATAATTGGCTTTATTTTTCTTTTCGTGAAAATGTTGCTATACTGTTATTCTTTGCCATGCAGCCTGTGTACATCTGAAACCTTATTTTTTCATGAATCTTTCCATAAGACTTTATGCGAGCTAACTAACATAAGCAAACTAACAGAGTAAGGAGCTCTTGCAGATAGCCTCATAAGAGAGATTTCACTCTGTGCACAACCAAGATGATCATCACAAATGCCAATGAGTACACTGTACTCCTTAAGATACTGTGCCATTATACTTCTTATTATACAGTTCACCGTTATAAAGCAATAAAGGAAACATACTGAAGTTTGACAATCATTAGGGGGGCAGTGGCGCCGCCAGGGGGGGGGGAGTTGATTGGCTCCAGCATAAGTAAAGCAAAATGAGCTTTTGATTGGCTGTGGCTTATTCCTTGATTTCTATAGTACAAGGCTAATTTGCATGAATTAAACATTTTTAAGCTTCAGCCAATTAAAAGATTATTCAACAATGCTTCCAACATATTATACCAACATGATTTTACTCCAGACTTTCCCGTTAAGGGTGCATGACGTCTTAAAAATGGCTGCTATGGCTCTCTGCAACATGCCTGTTAATATTTTGGGTAACAAATGATTGAATTTTAAGCATGAAAATGGCTCCATGTGGGTATTTCAATGTGCCAAGCAGCCATTCAAAGCAATGATCTAAGCAAAGATATACTCGTTTCCTCGTTATTACACAAACTACCAGGGTATTCTAACCGTGTTCTACTTGAAAGACGTGTCAAAAATGCTTGCACAGGCTCCTTCAGTAGGATAATGTGAGGTTGGCCAGCATTTTGACGCAAAATTCATACTGATGTCCCTTGTATTTTATCATCAAAACACGTTAGCGCAATTATCAGAATGCCCATCTTCAATGTCCGAAACGAAGCCATCACCCGGTTGTTCAAGATTTGAAAACTCGAGTGCAAGCAACACTGGGGATTCATTTTTGTCGAACGAAGCTTTTCAACAAGGAAACCAAGAGTGCTGCCGGTCCTTCCCGCTTCAGCGCGAACACATGAACAGCAAACACGTGGCTGTAAACACGTGGCTGCAAACTGTCCACATCAATAGAATGCGGAGGATCGCATTGAGAAAGCAGTTCCACGTCAAAGCATCGTTCACAAACAGTCAACAAAGAGCGGGAAACATTGCTAATTGAATATTTTTCTAAACTGAACACGACTCTGGTGAGGATCTCCCATAAAGATGTTGGGAGCATCGGTCATTGGTGACAAGGCTTCTCCTCTTTTCTTCAAGAGAGACTGGCCCGGTCAGTTTTTTGATCCCATTAAAAGCACTAAGCTCAATTAGAGCATTGTCAGGAAGAAGACGTGTTTCAAACCAGTAGAGATCTTGAGCTTAAGCTGACAAGCCTTCGAACTATTTATTGCTAAAGAAGCATTCTGCTACCCTAACATTCATCCTTCGCTACTCCCGAAGCCACACCTTCATCCTTCGCCACTCCTGAAGGGACTTTAGGACAGTCAGACAAGTCTCTCTTCAAAAACTTTCTCATATGAGAATGTGGTTTTCCTCCGTTTAATTCTCTCTGATTACAGCATGCATGATATCGATGTGACACCACATCATATCTCTATAAAGAGGAAGAAATTTAAAGGCAGCAACAAGTTTCATTGAAATGCAAAATGCTTTCCAGCCTAGGAAATTGTCTCCAGCTTGAATAGGCAGAGCCAGATTCTGATAAACAGGCTACCTTGCAAGCTTACTATTAGTGTTTCACTGGGATAGATGTTTCTAGACAAACATCAATCAATTCAATTCGAAAGAAATGGGTGGAAATGGGATGGTAATGTATTTACACTAGCTCCTGTTTGCTTTAAAGGAAGCCAGTTGCCTCCAACACGTAGCAGGAAACCAAAGAAAGGTAGAGGAAAGGGTATAAGAAAGCATGATCAGTTTAATTGCGACGAAACTAATGGAGAGTTAAGCATAAGTTGTCCAGAGACCTTGCAAGCCATCGACAACGAAAGATTTAAGGGAGAAAAAGAAATTTATGAGTAGGAAGGTGATGTTCAAGCGATTTGTAACGATGATTGCCCTTCCGAATCTCATCAGAAGAAGAAGAATGAGATAGGGAAGCTTCATACTTCTCTCCCACTGATGACTCTGAGGACGAATGGGTGCCATTGTAACTACCAGTTTGTCTTTGTCTTTCATCTGCTGTTTTTCCAAGAGCAAGAGTTGAAACTGCTTTTCCAAAAGGACTATGTTCCAGAAAAATTGTTCGGACATGCTTGATGTGTTAATCTACTAAAAAAAAGAGAGCTAAAGGAACTAAAACAATTTAAAATTGGTAAATGAGTGTCAACTCACAGTTTGTAGCCACTCTGATTTTATAGGACCTATTTAGCTTATATTCATATAATGGTGATACGCTAATAAGACATTTACTATTCGGAAATTGCCTATTGGCACCATTTTAATGACGTCACCAAATATTCAATTGTACATGACTCAATAACTAGATGTCATATAAGATGCAGCAGATGACTTTTGCCTGGCAATTATGACTTTGCAATTAGAGCTTCACGTGATAGGCTGTTTTGGGAGTTATTCCGTTCATAATTGACTTTTTGTCAACTACCAGTCAGAAAATTTGGGCTTTGTCCACTACCAGTCAGAAAAATTGGAAAAATTTGCTAGATTATTACAAGTTATTCCCTGTCCAAGTTGTCACCCTAGACTGCTCCATCAACCCTTTCACTTTCGAGTGACTTTTTACCTTTGAAAGCCACTGGTTGCACTTTACAGTAGCATGCCCTGCTTTTTGTGTCGTGATAGTCAGCCGCTTATTGCAATATGAAGTTTCGAAGTATACTTTAGCAGCCATTTCATGCTCGCTTCGTCTCTCCGTTCTTTCAATCAACTGAATTTTGAATGTCATTTTCAAGAAATTTGAGAACAGTGAATAATTAAACTCGAGTGTTTATAGAATTTTGAAGAGATTTTACTTTTTATAAGATATATGAAATTCCTAAGATACCCATGCTAAATGTCTACAAACCATACTATAATTTCAGCTAAAATCAGAAAAAATCCGCGACAATAATTTGTCTTCAAAGAAATTGCTATTTTGAAAAATCAAGAAGCAATTAGATTTCACATAAGGGCACTGTACACGAATTTATACCAGCATGCACTAGCTGTACAAATCATTTCAGGTTTTACACCAGCAACCTTTTGAAAAGAAGCAATGAGAGGGGTACTTGCTAGCGCCTGCGCTGGGGAGCTACCCTTTGAAGAGGGAGCCGAGTGGACAAGCAGTGTGAGGGAATTTCAAAGATGACTTTCCCTTTAGTCAATCTCGTATATTACTTAGGTGTTCTCTGGTCCTTTCCTAGAGGCATTGTCGGTGGATGTACCTCTCCTGAATGTATTCATTTTTAACTTGCTACAACCCTGTATTACTACATGTTTCAAAGAAATTTTTTCTAGCTATTGTGCTCTTGTGTCTCAGTTTCACTTCTGTAATAACAATGTACGTTGTTTCTAACAATGTACGTTATTTCTAACAATGTACGTTATTTCTTAGAGCAAAGTTGCGTGTCATTGGATTATGCTAAATTATGTTTGCATAAATGTAAGCAGTCATGCACCCAGCTCGGCACATTCATAATGTCATTCACCCTTGGTGGATTGGTTGGTTTGCCGTGAAGCGTTTTGTGCTGCTCTGCATACCGAATCTTTCTGCTTCTGACGAAAGACCTTTATCTCTATACCAATACAAATATAATTGTGAACCACTAGTCCTTATTTTGATACTAGTCCTTGGTATGACAATATATTTGATACCCTTGTCCCTTAACAGCTACATGTGATCTGATCCGCAGGAGGTACATTTGGAAAACCTACTGGCTTCTGCACAATGGTGAGAAATTGATCGATGAAAGAAAGACGATTAGAGAGTAAATTTCTTTTCCTCTTTTCATCTGCTTGTTTTTTGCATCACATTTGCGTACTTCATGCCATTGGAAACTATGGAAGGCATGTCAGGAACACTGTAATTGAAGAAATTTATGCCTTGTTGTCTGGAGAGAAATTGAGGGGAAAATCCACGGTCTTGTGCCTCGAATCTTTTCCAAGCACACATTTCTTTGGTCTTTTGCACCTTAGGTATCTGTTAGACTATGCGAAGCAACACTATTTACCATTCTAAACATACTCTTTATGCTTTCAGGTACGGAATAGCTGACCAATCACATTTGTCTTTCATTAAGCGACTGCGAAGCAAGTGAGTCACAGGCCGTGTACCAACATTGCTCACGCCTATCTTGCAAAAATCAGAGACGTCATGTGTATATTATGGACCATGGTGGTACATGTAACTATCCCTCTCTAGCAAAATGGACTATACATAGTAGCATGTAGCTGATTGACGCTAAATACATATGCAAGGCTAAACCCAAGATTGATGGCCTAAGCGCTTTGAAGCCTTTATTCCTATATCTTTTTGAAGGCAATTTCTTGGATTTCCGTGGACTCTTTCGCAGTAGTCCCAATGTAGAATTGACGTTGCTGTAATGAGTTCTGTCTATCTTTCGGCCCTTTGGGCCTTTTAACTGGAGAAGCTAGTCTGTTTCTACCTCTAAAGGGTGGTCCTGATCGAGGCCTGGAGGCTATCACCTCACTACAAAGTTTCTAGAATGCTCTAATCACATGCAAGCCTACATTCGTATGAAGCGTCAATGTTCATTGAAATTTTACGTTAGTAGTGTTCATGTACGTAGGCAAATTGAAATCTGGAGAATGATGTCAGGAACTGAGTCGCGAAGCTTGCTGGTTATTGATTGAAAGTGAAATTTGGAAGCAGTATTTTTACCTTAAGGAAAACGAATTTGATTAGTCTTCAGGAAAGCCGAAAAAGAAGTTGCCTCTTGGTCTTAGCAATGCCACACAGTTGAGGTCTATTTTTTAATGCTGATTAACAGCGATAAATGTTTATTCCATAACTGAAAATGGAACTGTGAAAAGGAATTTCCGTGACGCCCTTCCCCCTTGGATACGTGTCTAAACTGGAAAGTTCATGTAAGAATTAGTATTGAAGTATACTATTTTATAGTTTAACCAACAAGTTAGATCAGCCGAAACACGCAGTACATTCTTCAAAGTCCAACAGACACTGTCAATGCGTTTTATATTGCTTGTGTATTGCCTGTGTATTGTTTGTTTATTGCACGTGTATTGCTTGTGATTGCCTGTGTATTGTTTGTTTATTGCACGTGTATTGCTTGTGATTGCCTGTGTATTGTTTGTTTATTGCACGTGTATTGCTTGTGATTGCTTGTGTATGGCTTGTTTGTTGCATGTGTATTGCTTGTGTATTGCCTGTGTATTGTTTGTTTATTGCACGTGTATTGCTTGTGATTGCCTGTGTATTGTTTGTTTATTGCACGTGTATTGCTTGTGATTGCTTGTGTATGGCTTGTTTGTTGCATGTGTATTGCATGTGATTACTTGTTTGTTCCTTTTTTATTGCTTGTTTATTGCCTGTGTATTGCTTTGCTTCTCGCCTCGTTCTGCCTTAACATGGTCAACTGCTGCGTTAAGTATCACCCTGCCTGCAATGAGGTTGCAATCTTTGCTATGTTTTGCGTGTCTAATTATGCGGGGCGTAGCCCTAGAATGTCCGATGGGCTGCCGAGAAGTTTTGTTTGTGCCTCTTAACATCTTAACCCCCGTTTTCCCTCGATCGATTCACGTTCTCGTTACATTCTGTTGTTGTTGCTGTTCCTCATCGAAGCCACACTTGTGCCCATACCTGGGTAGCCTTCCCCAAACAATCTTCCTTCTCATCTCTCTAGTTTTCAGCCGGTCTCCAAGTTCCACCTTCGACGACGCTGAGTTGTTGTGCTTACTGGTGATTGGTTGTCAGGGTCAGGTGTTTCAGGCATTTGCTGAAAGTAAGATCAAGGGTCCTCAAGGATCTTTTGACGAGAAATGCCGATCTGTTTGGAGCGATGGAAAAAGTGAATCATTAAAACATATGAACGGATATGAAATAATGTGGCTAATATCAGGAACAGACTACAAGTATGACCAGTAAGAATAAAGTAGAGGTTGCACATCAGAATAGGACACATCCTTATAGTCTCTAATGAGCGCCTGGTAGCTAGGGTGCTCAATAACACTAGAAGTCAGATATTAAGATGCTATGTGCTTGTACAAAGATTGCAATTAGACATTGAAAAACGAGAGCTGCACCGACCATCCAACAAAAAATATTTCACATAAGCATTATTGATGCACCTTTATTCATATGTCAGAAATTTCATGGCAGACGTAAACAGGTGATAGTATGAAAAACCGCTGCGAAAGGGTGTCGGGGAAAGAACAGTGCACGAGAAGTAAGAATGCAAGAAATGTATGGAACTAATTTCTAATGCAACTATTGCAAGATACATGACTTCCTGTTTTGGCGCAAAGAAGAAATGTGTAATATTTCAACTTTGCCAGCAAGATTGTATCGAGTGCAGAGAAAACAGTATAAATGATGTGTCAAAATGATAATAGTTGCAAATAAGCGGCAACAATAAAAAAGTATACATGTCATGATGTTCATGATGAAGATGATGAAGATGATGATGATGATGATGGTGATGAAGATGATGATGGTGATGATGATGATGCGGCCGGCGCACGCAATGCTGTTGCAGAAGGGTTGCAGTGGCATGCTGCTCGGAAGACCGGATGTGTCCTAGCCAAAAGGAGAACAAGCGGAGAAAATTAATAGAAGCAGTAAATGAGCAAGCAAAAGTATACTTTTATGTAGTTACTGACACTTCTATGTAGTTATGTGTTGGAGTTAATGAGAAATCGCTTCGCAGAGACTTCTTGCCGAAATTCACTACTCCTCTCCTACCAACTTTGATTCGCTTACCAATGATCACCGTACAACTGCTCAAGATAAATTTGACGAATTTTGTGCTTCCAAACTCCCGAGTTTCGCTGCATCATTTTTATTTGACATCCTTCTTATTGACCGGAACGATAATTGGATAGATGACAAGGACCCTGATAATTACTACAAAAAGGCGAATCAAATGCGATAAATCAGAAGCCAATTGAAGGGGAGTTATTTTGCCATCTCGTAGGTGCAGTGGGGGAGGTGCAGTGGGGGGCAGATGAAAGCAAGTTCATTGACAGTCTGGGACGAGATTCTCCCCAACTTCCAAAAGCTCTTTTACCAAGAAAAATTGCAGAATTACTTTAGCGATCTCTTTTTGCATGAGCAAGTAGTTGACGCTGTTGATGGGTATTCGCTTGAGTGGAAGTAGCCATAGATTTGAAGAATTACCTCTTTGTCCATTGATACATCTACCCCCGTGATAGTTTCGTGATGCCTTATACGTTATACTAAGCTTACTAACTTGGCGTGTTCCAATGTTCTAATAACTTCATTTCTAAACCTGTGCAAAAATAAATGTATATACAGAGACGGCTAAACTTGCAGTTTGTGAATGTTACTAAAGAAGGGTGGCATTTTGACCCTCTGCCCCCTCCCTTGCAACATCATCTGCAACATTCCTGCAACTGGAGGGTCATATTTAGTGGCTCTCCACCACGTGATGCTCACTTGTGGTTTGCAGGCTCCACATGTTGCTCGTCCACTCCATAAGTGCCCCAGTATTCAGAGAGCAAAGACGGGCTCCTTTGATTTGCCGCCTCCTTCCAAGGTAGTGCTCATCTTATTAATGCAATTCTCCGTCGATATGTCAGTCAGGGGTGTTATGCAATGTCAACCATATTAATTCCAGCCTCGGTTCTTGTGCGGATAATGCGCTGTATTTGAGGGCGGCTGCTAAAGACAACACGCTGATTTGCAGCTGCTTTTGTGTATAATTTCCCTACTCAAGGAACAAGAAATTGTTTCTCAACGTGAGGCGAAACAGTTTCAAGATGTCGCGTGGGCATCTCAAGGTCCTTATTCTGCTCTGTTTGATGCTTTTGCAGCCATGTGTGGGCAGAGCAAGGGTAGGTCTCATGTTTGCAAAGTTTTTATACTTTCTCCGTCTAGAAACGCATTGCTTATTGAAATGAGCAATTGATATGATATCCTTGATATCAAAGACTCGTCATAACTTTCCTTAAAATCGAAATGTTATTGATTGAAATCCAAACAAGAACTGTACGGCTCGCTATTCCAAGAGGAACTTTAATTCTGCCTTTAGTTGGAAGGCTTGAGTGTAAGAATGTCAAGCTTGTATCAAAGTGATCTTGTATAGGTCGCAAAGATAGGTCGCTTTTTAATCATCGTTGCAACTTGCTTTCGGCTTTAAATGTACTTCAATTTAAGTTGCAATCAAAGCATTTCTTGTTGCGTTGCATTTCTTGTTATGTGAGTAGCTATCGATGAGAGCAAGACGAAGATGTGAATAGCTACCGATATACATGCCATAGCGGCTTTGATACATCGAACACATTGTTGCAGCAGTAGACTATAAAAGCAGCTTTCATTTGTTCTTGGTTGTAATTGCCTGTCACAAAAGAAACAAAATAAGGAAAAAGCCACCTGGATGCATGTTGTTTGGTGCGATTTTCAAGCACACAATGTAGTAGAAAGCGTTTTCCAGAGATTGGTCTCCCCGCTCTTGATCCCGGTTGCACTGGATAAGAGCAATTTCTTGATTCAACTAGAAAGGAAGGCCTTTTCTACTTCCAACAGTAAAGCCCTTAAGCCATAACAGTGATGTAGCAGCAAGCTCTAAGGTTCATTTTTGTTTTCTTTTCTTTTGTTTAAGAAAACATTGATGGTAGGGTGTTGAAAGTTCATCTCAAATTGTGTTTTTTCAGTGTTAATAAAGTGCAAGCTCTTAGGGCTTGGATTTTGATTTAAATGACTGTCTGGTCTGGGGCAACAGTACTGCTATATTTTAGTTGTTCTTCGTTCATTAACTCTAAAAGTGTTGCGTAATCTATTTGATCCTTGTCGTCACGATACAGACCGTGATGCCTTAAATGTCGCCTTGCTGTGAACGGTGTCTTCAGTTGACATGCATGTTAATGTTCAATAACGACCATTGGCCAGATATTTGCTAGATATGTCCTTCATCATGTAGTTATTCACTAAACTAATCCACTTTCTACTGATTTCATTAAATTGATTGAAAGAGGAGCATTTTATTAAGCACAAGGTTTGATAGTGCTGAAACAATGTGTTGCATTGACACGAAAGCTCATTGAAATCGATGCATGGAAAACTGTTTTCGATTTTTGCAGCAATCGAGCGAAGCTACCATAAATTATGGAGTTGTGAAAAGAGAATCCGTCAGGGCCAAGGGCTCAAATACTCTGGCAACATCGGTTGGGAAAAGGGATGTGAACTTTTCTAAAAGGATTAAAGTCTCATTAAGCACCCTTGCTCCTTCGGCAATCATAGGTTCAAAATATCGTCCATCGAAATCAAAGTCACTGGCAAAAGACCAAGAAAAAACACGGAACCCAGTATGGAGCATTGCGCTTGAGCATACCAGTAGCCCGGAAGTGACGTCATATTACCTCGGCAGAGTGTCATCCTCGGTCAATGAAGCATATCACTCGCTGACAATGAGTACAGCCATGCCTTCGATTCAACACGGGCCTGCATCTGTGGAGCTGATGTCACACCATACAAGTCGCCCTTTGTCCCAACAACGTGTCTTTCCTTCTGTCCCCCCAATCGAAAGTTTTCTGGTGCATACTCAGCTTGCCGCCAGTTCTCCAACAGCAGCGAAAATATTCCGAAACACCATCCCACCTACCAGTTTATCTGTCACACAACCGTTACAGGACGAACTCCCAGCCACCACCAGGACAAAAGGAAACATCAATTTTAGGAAAAGCCCAGGAAAGGAATATTCTAATTTTGAAAGGCACTTGCCAGCTACAAGCAATGTGCACAGTGTGAAACTGTCAGTGCAAGCAGCCTCAAAAGTGGCATTGGTGGCACAAGTCACTCCTGGCCCATCAGTCAATCAGTCAGTCAATCAGTCAGTCAATCACACGTTATTGCTCAAGATGTCAGCCCACATGACATTGGTCAAGTTGACGTCACTACCATCCTTGGTGTCTTCAATACAAGCAACGTCATCAAATGAAGAATCGTCCGAATCAGTGGCAGTCCAACTAACCTCAAAGGCGCTTACATTAGCCCACGTGACGTCAGCACAAGTTGCTTCAAGCAAAATGAACTCAGCCAATGTTTATTCATCCAGTGGTGCACGGATTACGGATTCTCCTCCACAAGGGATGCCTACTAGCGAGCCGTCATCGGTCGACACTTCAGAAATTGCGTCAGATCGAGGCAGATTCACTGGAGACTTGGCAGACCCAGCAAATCTACTGAAAAGCCCCCAAATAGAAACCCCCATCAGCAGAAATGATGTTGTAAGACCGTCGCCCAGTACACCTGCAAACCCTTCGACCATCCCGCGCAAGACAGCTCCTAATGCCCATTTTACAGAGGCAAAGCTAGAATCGGCGTCAGTGCAGACTACATCGTTGCCTTCCATGCGACATGATAAATCCACGTCGCTGCATCGGGATACTCTCTTCATGGACAGCCCGTCTCTTCCTTCAGGGTTGCCGCCGAGTGCAGTGCCAAGGAACAGCATTTGCATCGATGTGTCGTCGTCATTTGTGTCGTCGTCATTTGTGTCGTCGTCATTTGTGTCGTCGGCCAGTTCCTCAGTGGACGTTGACACTTTGGTTGAATCCCGGCTACGCAGCACATTCGAGGCTTCGACATACTCTGACCTGTCCATCACTAATCACGTGGACTCTGGCTTGAATCCCACAGCAACCTCCTCGACTCTCAAAGCACACACCCCGAGTCAGCATTCTTCCACTATTGTCCCAAAGAAGTTCGCCAAGCATGACAGTTCACTTCTGACCTGTAACCTAACGGCCTTTCACCTGGGACAGGCCATGAGAACAAGGTTAGCACCTGAGATGGCACACATCAATGGTAGCCTCACTTCTGCCAAGTTCAGTGATCAGTGCTTCCCAGCGGCTTGTAGTCCGATCTGCGCTGCACAGCTACGTTGCGTCTTCGCATTCGCTCCGCAGCTACACTCAAACAGAAGTTTCCAGGTTGTCTGTGGCGAAGTGAATAGCACTTTCTCGATGAAGGTTATCTCCTTGAAGGGCAATTCCACGAGAGAGTGTGGCTGCGTCTTTCGCCATGCCTCCTCAACTAGCTACGGCTCTCAAAAGAGCTGCCTTGGCGGTTTGCACTGCTCCTCAAACGGGGCTCCGGTGCTACCGCGCGTTCTGCATTTAATAAGCGCGGCTTCGCTAAGCAGCCTCTCTTTGCTTGTTACCAGACGTCATAGGAACAAGCAGGTCTTCTCGTCTATTGCCAATGCCGTTTCAGTAGCAAGTCTGCTAAGTACGTTCCTTCCCTGCTCGCTGCAAATTGCCGGCAGTAGTCTGGAACCGAGCAGGTTTCGGTGCGTCAGTTTCGCCGTCGCTCCGTTTTACAGCGTCAATGTTTGGCTTCTGTCCCTTCTGAGCATTAGCATCTTGGTGTTTTTCAAGTCGAAGGAGGTTGGTAATAATGCAGGCCGCTTCTTAATACGAAAAGCAGCATACCTTAAGCTTGTTATTGCCATTGTCTCAGCCTTGCTTTGCATCATTATTGCCAACTTGTCCTTCTCTCCCTGCAGTTCTGAAGCATCTCGGCCTATTTCTGACGGCCTGCTAATCTTTTTCTACACCTGCGCCATTCTCGTCACTTTGGTTGTCATAGCACTTCAAGTGAAAGCTTTCTTCAGACACCAGGTTTGGATTATGAATAAAGTCGGACCAGGTGATGCCCAACTGAAGATGTGTGAGGTTCCTTCTGCCATTTTCCAAGCAGGGCTGCAGTCAAATTTTATGCACATCAGCGACATTAAAGCCTCTCTCTTCACTTCGGCTGCCCTGTTGGCGCTTCTGCTTCTATTTTGGCTCCCCTTCCTTTGGGCGGCAAGCAAGAATGTCCTCTCGTCAACCAGTGTTGAGGATGGCTTCAAGGCGAATGCAGAGCTCTTTGGCTACGCCTTGGCTTCCGCTGCGCCGGCCGCGATTATTCTTGTCTGTAGCTGGATGAAGCGCCGCTCTACCTCCGTGAAAGGCTTCGAGCCGGATCCCCTGATATATGCAGCAAATGGCGCTGGTGAGGAAGTGAATGGAGAGGCCAAGACTATTAACAATGTAACGCCGATGTAGCTGGCGGTGCGAAGCTTACCCCTTGACAAGGAAAACTCAACACTTCCTACTTCCATTATGTCTTTGTTAATCCTATGGTGTTTTATTTGTTTATATGGAAAGCGTTATCTGAAAGAGTCGATAAAACTGAAGTCATTTTTAACTTTATAGGCTTGCAGATTTTTCTTTAAGTAACAACTTTTAAGAAGCTTGGTTGTATTATTCTAGAAGTATAAGCAGTAGATAGTATGATGCAAAAAGTTTTCTCGAACCCCTTTTTCATATTAGTTGTGTGAATTCTCTACACGGACATTTCTTATAAATTTTTGTCCTTAGCTCAGACTTTTTTCAAGCAAATTCCCCGGTCTTTACTAGCTCGTACTGTATTTCATATTCCAAACGAAAATCGCTTGAAATGAACCAATCCACCGAGTTCATTTTTTAATCAAAAACGTTGCAGATAATAGAGAAAGGATAGCTTACTAAGGCGCACTTAATACCAAGTGATTTCCCGTCAGCACGTAAAATTTCTAAACTGCCAGAACCCCATGCATACAAAAAGAAAATCTTTCCAAATAAAATTTCAACTAAGTTTCAGTGATTTAAGTTATTCCTACAGACCTTCCAACGTTTAGCCCTATACAGACCTTTAAGGGGAAAGATAATTTGAAATTAAAAGGAAAATAAAATAAGATAGAATAAAGGTCATAAAAGGCTGCTGCTGTTTTGATTACATTTATCCTTTTCAAACCGACCCGTGTTTTTATGTATGATATAATGGCCTCAATAATAATAATAATCTCATAACAGTATTAATTATCTCATTACAACGGGGATTTTCATATAATAGAAGATTGCACAGGGATCTATGATCTAAGCAAATAAGGTCCATTTCGGGGATGTCCGAGATCTGCTCAAAGAGATCCAACGAAAGGCGTCACACTGTAGACAGTGAGGAGAAAATGTTCATTATCTTCATCGGCTAAACTACATCTACATGAAACGATGCTCGTTCAGATCACTAAACTGAAGGCGGTGCCTAGCCAATAATGTTTTACCTGGGGTGTCAGATACACGATATATGTAATTTTTAACTGGTCGTGGACATATTTTTGATAGTGGACATAGTAATATCTCTTAAACATAGTAATAGTGAACACATTCATATTAATAGTAATAGGTAATAAAGGAGATGACAGGTATGACCTTCCCGCAGAGTTGACATGACTTGTCAATCAGTTTTCCTTTGAAAATCAGCTTTTAAAATATGTCAATTTTTACTTTGTCCATTATTACTATGTCCAATTGCACTTCTTGCGCTGATCGTGCAATCAGTTAATGGAGCTATTTTAATGTCAATTTGCTTTTAGTATTTCATCCAACTGCCTTGTAATGTTTTTAAAACATTATGTTCTGAAAGATTTTCTAAATCGGTAGACAAAATCTTTGGGCTGAAAAGTCTTAAGTGCAAGAAGGTACATAGGTTTCGTAGAAAATACTTTAGTTTTGTTTATCAAAAATGTGCGAGGAGAACACGAGGCCTATATGGGGCCTTTAAGACGGAGTAGGACGGTCATGCTGAGAAGAAATAAGCACAACTTTCATTTACGCACCGCCAGACATTGGCACAGTAGTCATATGCTCCAGGTCGATTCACATTTCTTTAGGACCGGTCCGGAGTTTGACTTGTTGAGTGTTTGTGTTACTAGTAGCAACCACAAAGCCAGCAGATGCCATCGAAAGGAGGCTGAAAGAGAGTGGCCTGAAAGGGCGTGGCACTCAAAGCTCTCCAAGCCCCTCACTTTGAAACTGTAGTCCACGTTGGCCCGAGTTCAAGTCGACTTTTCACAAAAAGCCTTAATCAATCAAAAAGCGTCGTTGTTAAGTTCTTGAAAGGTCTTCAGTGTTTCCACCAAATGAGTTCTGCATCAGTTGAACAAAGAGCATCGACATTTACTGATATTATGTAATTCTCTTTAAAATGAATAAGTCTCCCTTAATTTCAAGAAACCTTTGACATTCTGAAGTTCATAAACCCTTCATAAACCATTCTTCTGATAGCATTACATCATCCTAGGGTTGGTTTCTACTCACAATTGCGTGATAGACTACCAGAGTGTGGTTGTGTAAAAGTATTTTTATCACCAATATCAAATCAGGTAATGAATTTGCACTGATAACTACCTTTATTCAGTAACATTGGATGCTTGAATTGTCATGAACTCCTGAATAAAGCATTGCTTTTGTTAATTTTAATTTTCTCATGTGGAGGGTCTCTTTGAACCAACCCCTTTCGAAGTTTCTGGGACTTCACAAATAAACATGAAAACTTACTCCAAATATTTCGGCTGTGCTAAAAACTTCTGATGTTCTATGAAATGCAGAGAAAAGGACTTTGAACGTGATCAATACCCTTAACCCTAGCTACATGGTAGACATTTCAGCTTACTATATCGTAAGAAGAAATTAGTAATCTGAAAAAGGAACATTTTCATGTTCAGGAAAAAGCAAATTAGATTTGTACCGAGTCCTGCTTCATGTTGGTGAAAGGGGACGATCTCAATGACCGACACAAACATTGACTTGAATATGCTTTCATTTTAAACGTTTTTATCTGCGTCCTTCAGGAACATCAAATCCAAAAGTATCAATTTATGAACTTTCAAAACTAAAATTGAGAATCTTTTACTTCTAGGCTCTGAGCCAGGTTTCTAATAAAAAGTGATCAAGTTTACTATATCTACTGTCATAGCAACAAACCTATGAGTTCCTCTCCCCATAGGCCATACAGGGTGACCCAAAAAAGCTTCACGAGCGAGATCACGTCTAGCAACCTGGATTCAAATCATAGTCAAATTTTTATTTCATAATTTAGTCGGTTTAGCTTTCTTTTCGGATAAAACTTGACCAATTTAAGCAATTAGTTCCCTTGAACAATGAAGTCAATGGCAAACGTAGAAAGTTTCAAACTGAAAACAATTTCAAAGTTCGAAAACACAGTTAGCGTTTTTAAATGCTGGTAAGTTTTTTAGGGGATATCATCATTATATGAAAAAATGCAAGAAGTTGTTAGAAGCAATGCTGTTGTATGCATGCAATGCTTTCTCATATAGCATTGAAAATTTTTTGGGGATATTTCATAATATACCAAAGATTATGAAATATACCTATTTGGAAGTTTCTAGGAAAATCACGAAGAAGCGTGGTGTCAAGCTTTCATTAACATTACTCCTGCCGGGGGTTCCGCAAAAGGGCTCAGTACGGGAAATTGCCAGTTAGATGAAGAAAAACCAAGATTATCAAAAAACAGCATAGTTTTGAACGGCAAGTTTTTTACAAGCTTGCCGTATTGATTTAAAGGCTTCAAGCCATAAATCGTGTTGTTAACTGGGGTTAACGGTTTTCAAAATATTTTTTGCAGCGGTTCTCGTACTGTCACTCGGATTCATCTGCGAAAAAATCACACATATCAATTAGTATTGGGTTTTTTGTGCATCTTCCTAGGTTGCGAAAATTGTGGGGAAATGCAAGCAAGCGTTCCAACATCATAATGACATCATAATGACATCATAATGACATCATAATGACATCATAATGACATCATAATGACCACTTTGTTTGATACATTTGCATTTGTAAAATTTCCAAGGATTCTCCAACCCGGGTTGATGTAATCAATTTTGTATCTCGCTATCTGTGGATCTTTCTCAAAAATGAATTCAAGAATTGAAATCTTCATCTTTAAATTAGTTTATACTTAAAAAGTCAGATTGTTTGGACCCTTCGGTCGCGACTTTTTTCTGAATATAAAGGTATTTCTTTAGATTTGACCGTACTTTGCTGCTGCAATGAAGAAAAAATCACGCAGTAAAAAATTCCACTGAAATGTATAGGAAAAGCTAATTTTGAAAATTGGTTAATTCACAGCCTGGAAATCCAAACACTTGAATTTTCAGCATAGACTAATTTCAATATGAACATTGCAATCAATTTCCACCAAATATGAAGATAAAATTTGCTCGGAACAAAGAATATGTTTTTTCCTCGATATGTAACATCTTTGGGTAGTTGTATATGAGCATACCGTGAGACCTCGAATAGGCGCCATTAAAGGTATCGTCTCGACAGCAATTTTAGTCAGTTGTAAATATTTCCAAGTGATTCATTAAGTTGTTTTAATCATGCAAAGTTATTGAGTTAAAACTGGATTACACGCTTTTTTTATAAGTAACCTACCTCAAGTTTCATAGCTCCTTATTCGTAGACCTCAAATCATCAGATTTTAGTACCAAAAGTTCCTAAAAAGTTCCTTAATTTTCGCTGCACATCAATAAGCTTTAGCACTTAATAGAGAGAGGAGCGAGACAACAAATGCGGAAACTACTCAATAAAGCGCTTGGCACACGAATTGCAAACAATCTATGTGAGTATTGGCTACAAATGAGTGGAACCGGCTTTTTAGTTCTTGATGCTTGCAGTCATAAAAATTATTCAAATCGAAGAGTTCCTTAGGGATTTCATTTTTAGAAGTATAAGTTCTTAAAATATTTCAGCCTTCTACATGTGGGTTCCTTATAATGTGGTTCCTTATAAAAAGCGTGTACAATCCATGCGACTTTCAAGCCAGTGACTTTTATGGTTTCATTTTCACACTGCACCATTTATCAAGTTGTTATAATGATGTAGAAATGCTGGCTTGCTTGCTTAGAAAACACAAAAAAACCCAAAATCAAATTATATGCGCGATTTGTTTGCAGCAGAGCCCGAAAACGATCTTCAGGCCAAGGTAAACATTGTCCAGAGTGACAGTACGAGCACCACAGAATAAGAATTAAAAATCATAAAACCCATTTAACAAGCTGGTAAAATGTAACTTGCTTTTCAAAACTGTGCTGATTTCCTATATTCTTGGTTTCTCTTCGTCTAGCTGGCAATACTGAGTCCTTATGCGGATTCACCTTTTATGTGCCTTCTAGCGCCTCTTTATGATAGGGGAAGATCAGAATGCGCGAAAACGAGGCTTCCATTATACAGCGCAGAACATGGCGTACCCCGGACCTGGAGGATTGCCGCATCAAGGTGGATATACCGGCTACGGACAGGCACCACAGCAGCAATATGGCTATGGACAGTATCCTGGTCAGCAGCAGCAAGGCTACCAACCATCACAGCTCCAAGGTTGGTCCTAACGATCCATTCACTGCCGTCCGAAAGAGGATAGATAGCACAGGAAATGTAGGGCATTGAATTGCAATGCCAAAAGATAAGTTGAAGTGTGTGTTTTCTGTTGTCATGTCTGATTGTCACATTGAACTGGAAACTCGGAGAAACAGCCCTCTCAAGACTTGGGACCTTCCCTCTCTATTTATCACGCACTTCGATTTCTTTAGAAATGGCGGCATTTTGAATGAATGTATGAAGATCGCCGATGTTTGTGGGTTAATGAAGTTTTATTTGGTCGGGCAAGAACCCCTCCTTATTAATGTTAATCTTGTCAAATGAATTTTTTGTTTGAATATGTAACCAGCAAGTGATTGTTGTATGTGTAATGCAAGTTGGCTAGATCTTATCATGGCATTTTTCAGAGTCACCTCCTCTACTTTTGGACTCATACTCAAAGCAAAACACACAGCCCATTTTCGCACCATGGAGGCAAAACTAATAGCAAAATATAGAAAAATCTTTTCTAAAAGAAGAATACTGTATGCTTCTTGGTTTTTTTATATTCAAACATGATTGATTATAAGTCTGCTTCCTGGCTGCATCATCAGGCAGCTGCTGGGCTTGTTTGACTGTCGCATTTACTTCTTTGTTTATTTGTGGTCTGTAAAAATTAAATGAAAGTCCCAGGATTTGTAATTATGTTACTGTCACATGTTTAATGTAAAGCACTGGAATCAAAACAAAGAAGTAGACCTGCGAAAAGAAAGATATACCTGTGGAAAAGTCAACAAAGAAAAGATCAATGATGCATTTGAAATTAGCAGGGAACATTTCATGGTAGAAAATGAACACAGCAGCTCTGCCAAGGTCATGTCATAGTTCTTTAGAAATCTCCAACAAGCAGTCAAGAACTATAAAATCATGGGTTAAACTGTAAATGATATGTCTATCAAGAAAGAAAAAGAGACAATGGAAGAAGAAAAGGAAGTTGGGCAAAGAGAGCGGTTGGTCTAGGTCATAAAGGTCATTAATAGAATCACATAAACAAGATGCCCAAGAGGATATATCTCATATGTACAAAATGCAATCTCTGGATAACCAAACAACAAACCTAGAAATTTTTAGCAATTAAAGCAAAAATTGTGACTCAGTTTTGGTCTCCAATTTGTGAAGTGATAATAGATTCATCCATAGGGACAGCAAAATGAAGGCAAACATACTCAATTGGGCCTTCAAATCTGTATTCAATTTGGAACAAAAACTTGACATCTCAAGCTTAGATCAAAGCACTGTACCTTGCATACCAGACATTGAATGCTCCAACTACTGTCTAACTTGGACTTGAATGGCTATGCTACCTACCTTGCCTCCATACTTGCAAAGATCTATCAAGGATCTTTAAACATAGCTGCCATCCCAAGTGGCCAGCATAAAGCAAATGTAGCCCCCATATTTAATGAAGAGGATTTTGCCTGCCTTGTAAACTACTGTCTAATCTCTTTAACTTGAATTGCATGTGAAACTCTTAAGCATATCATCAGCTCTTAGACAAAAATGGATCATGGTCAAAAGCTCAAACTACTGACATACACTGCATGGTTTCCAGCCATGACCCTCCTGTGAATCACAGCTTATCAAAACAGTGCATGTTTCATATCAAGGTGCATGTTTCATATCAAGGTGCATGTTTCACATCAAGCAAAGCTGTTGATGCAGGACAACAACAGGGCATCATATACATGATTTCCAAAGGCCTTTGACAAGGTCCCACATAGAAGATTATTAAGTAAACTACATCCCTATAGCACGCAAGGTAACATGAAGGCATGGATATGCTCATTTTTGTCAAGTCACACTCAGACAGTTGTTCTTAAAGGTGAAGGTTCAGAATAGCATCAAAATAACATCAGGTGTGCCACAAGGCTCTATAATCAAGCCACTGTCGTTCTTGGTATTCATAAATGATCTGCCCAAAAAATTGCAATCAAATGTTCTTCTGTTTGCAGATGATTGCATTCTGTACAGACAAATTATAAATGAAGAGGACTCCTTGAGTATTACAAAATAACCAAGACGAAAGCTGAGAATGGTGAAAGGAGTGGCTTATGCTCCTTCATCCAAATAAGTGTGAAATCTTGAGAGTGATGAAAAAATGCAAACCACTGAAATCAATTTACAAAGCAGATGGTGACTGAGAAACCTGAAATCCTTAATTAATGAAGTGTTTGGTAGAAAGTACCTGGTAATAACTCTGCAATAATCACTGAGGTGGAATGCCCATGTGGATCTAAGATGCTCACTTATAGCACTATTGGTCTACTTGGAAGAAATATGGCTAACTGCCACTTATCACCCACGCACTGTCAAATCATTTTGCTACAAATCACTAGTCAGACCAATCTTGGAATACTCATCTACTGTATGGGGTGTGCACACTGTGAGGAACACAATTGAAATTGTGATAAGAACAGTGACTGTCGCAGACTGGGTAGCTTCACTAAAATGATGAGCACCCTAGGATAGGAAAGCTTAGCAGAACAACAACAGCAAGCAGTGAACTAATAATGATGTTCAGGACCATTAACTTTAACTAAGTACAGTTTGTTCCAATAACATATTTATCGCAATCAATACCAACCATTCTATTCACCAACCAAGTGCATGCTTGATCCCTGGTAGAACGGGGTGTTTCAGTTTTAGGGTATTTCCAAATCGGAACCCCCACTAAAATTGGAGCTTGGGGAGACTAAACTGCTGAATCACCCTATTTTCGTTTTACTAACTTATTAACCAACGTGTACGTAATTTCGTATTTGGTAATGCACATTAAGGTATAGAGGATGCTTATAATATAGTACTATAATGTTTAGTTAGTAGGATGCGTATAATTCTAGTGCATGCAGAATTGTGTCAGTAAACGTTTTAACCTAACCAAAGGAGTCTCTTGTGGCTATAACAAGTTCATGCAAAGTCAGCAAAACATAAATTTGTTGAGTTTGAGTGTGGAGGAAAATGGGAACAAATGATTGCAAGGCTAATTATGAGCTTGAAACATCCGAGTGGCTTACAATGTTCACTTGCTCATTCCCGTTAGTTTTCTTATTAGTTTCCCGTTAGTTATGAGCCAGCAAAGCTTTATGTCCAGCTGTGTTTGGGGGAAAACCAGTGCAGCTGAAATTACAGAATATTACGCAAAGCTATTTTGTCATATAAAAACCGAATCACTTCTTTGTGCTTTCCTCAATACAAATCATGATCCAATTTCTGGGCTTTGATCAGTACTAGAGAATAGCATTCACTTTGCAGGATGTTGCAAGGAACCCAACACCAACGCCATGCAATGATAGCGTTTGAGTTTGAAGATATTTGCACAATTTTCAGCTTAACTAGAGGTAATAACACCTCCCGAGTCTTACGTCTACTTGGTTTCTAAAGTGTGTTCAATAACCTGATTTCATGACAATATAAGTTAATGTTTTCATCAGTCTTATGATAAATGTAGAATACAACTCCTCGTAGGCTTTGAAAGGCCAGATTAACCAGCATTCTGTAACTAACGGAACTGTATGCATTTCAGTGAAGTAAATTAAGTAATCTTGCTCTTTCTACCGAAGGATACCCTGGTCAGCCTGCAATGGCTGGGGGTGCCCCTCCAGGAGCCGATCCAACTCTCTGGGCATGGTTCACGACTGTTGATAGGGACCGATCTGGCCAGATCTCCACCGAAGAGCTGCGCCAAGCTTTGATGAACAATAACTGGAGTCACTTCAATTTGGAAACCTGTCGCCTCATGATCGGTTTGTTCGCTTGTCATCTCATTAATGTACACAGCTTTTCAATCATTTTCAGCTATGACCTTGGGTCCATTTGTTCTAAAGGTATCAGACGTATTCAGCCTCTGTGCTTAGAGCTTTCTTCCGTTTTCACTGCAGTTTTCACATTTCCTTTTGCTCGGGCAAATGTTCAAGCCCTGCTCTGTTATGTGCCCACGTTACCCTTCGTTTGTTTTGCTCTTGAAAAATGTTCTTTTGACATATCTATTTTTGCTGGACTGTTTTAGGTATTTTTGATCACGACCAGAGTGGAACTATCAATTTTAATGAGTTTGTTGGCCTATGGAGCTACATTCAGCAGTGGAAGGGCGTATTCGATCGATACGACGGGGACAGGTCCGGCAGCATCGAAGCCAACGAACTATACCGTGCCTTCTCCGACATGGGCTACAGAGTATCTGCCAATTTCGTCCAACTTATTATTGTCAAGTAAGTGGCTTTCTTGTATTGCTATACATAATGTTCCAGCTAGTTACTCAAACTTGATTGAACTGGCACCAACCGCTGACATGGCAGTCAAGTGCAGCTTCTCAGCCACCGCAACCACAAGGTTCGTGTAACGAAGAAATAGGCACTCGCATATCAGTACTCGCATATCAGTACTCGCATATCAGTACTCGCATATCAGTACTCGCATATCAGTACTCGCATATCAGTACTCGCATATCAGTACTCGCATATCAGTACTCGCATATCAGTACTCGCATATCAGTACTCGCATATCAGTACTCGCATATAAGTACTCGCATATAAGTACTCGCATATAAGTACTCGCATATGAGCAGTCTTTTCTTCTCTGGAATCGGTTTCATGAAACCCTTCATATGCGGATAGTGCATTCGCACGGAGAAGTGTGTTGCCAAGCTGAGGTGCACAGCCTTTGCTTCCGTTTTATCCATCGTCTGCTTTTGTAACTGTTGAGCGAGTTGTGTAGGACTTTACCCTGGGTACCAGACTCGCTATATGCTGCTACCCAGGGTACTACCCTGACTTGTGCTCTGCCATAACCTGGTATTTTTACTGTGAATTTGTTGGCGTATGGCGTTAGGCTATCAATATTGCAGAAAATGACGAGGACCTATCCCTTTCGCGGGGTTTAGTTTGACTGATAGAATTTACGGTAGGTCCTTATCCAGCCGTCAATACTTGGCTCCTTCGCTTCCTCAGATTCGACACCTATGCAAGACGGTCGCTTAAGCTGGATGACTTTATTCAGTGCTGTGTGATGCTGCGATGCCTGACAGATGCATTCAGACAGAGAGATTCGAACATGAATGGCGTCATCAACGTGAGCTACGAGGACTTCATGTGCATGTGTTTGCAGAATAAGCCGTAGAAGGGACTTCCTAGCGCCTTCAAAGCGCTCGTTTGCCCTTTCAGTGCTCTTATTTAATACCATCTTCGCAGGTAGAAAGCATTCTTATTAGCTGTAGTCCTTGTGTCCCTGTACATTCAATCAAATTTTAAAACGAACCAGGTCTAAAAAGATCTATGCCCCTATCTAGTATTAGTTCCAGTCTAAGAAAAAATGTATTGTGCATATGGAAATAGTGGTCAAAAGTGGTCACAAGAGAAGCCGCGTGCTTCCAAGAACCCGCTCAAAACCTTTGAATATATTTATCGACGAGTCCTAAGATTCTTAGTTTGTGATTTTAGTGAAAGGGAACACTAATTTCACTGTATTGGGTTGCGGCGTTTCGTGCCACGGCTTGAGGCCTCTCTGGTATAACTCTGTATTTTTTTTATCTAATCACTATGATTATTTTTTCTCATCGTATCAGTAGCCATTAAACTACTTTGTTGCTATTAATATATTTTGAATTATTCCATCAACTGAAAACCCATTTTAATATGAAATGCTTTCAACTTGCCCTTTATGATTTGCGGCAAATCGGCGCCCTACTGTCTCTATTGCTTGTACGGCGACAGCAACATTAACGATGACGACAACAACCACAACAGTATTGTTTTGAATTCATAGATGCCAACCAAATCTTAGGTAGTGATATTTCTTTGCGGGTGCCTTATAGTTGCGTTAATAAATGTTCGATAATTTTGGAATTTTATATTTTCCCCCTCATTATTCAAACAAGCAAGTGATGAGTATGGTGCATTTAGACTTCACGGCGGCAGACCGTATCTGCTAGGGTGCCACTTCACGGCAGTCAAGTTCCTCGAGTGCCATTGGTTTGTATTCTCAACTCTGGCCCCATTCCCACTTGGGCTCGTGCTGTCCCGGTACATTTTATGTTCTATTCCTTGTCATTTTATCGTCTAATTTGATATGCGTCAGTCAGATGAATGTTTTTCTACGGGCGGTGGAAAACCGAACAGCAGTTCAAAATAACTTATTAGTCGGGCGAAAGGGTATGGGGGAAATTTTTGACCTTCGGAAAGGAAATCATCTTTTTCCTTGAAGTTCAAAATAACTTATTAGTCGGGAGAAAGGGTATGGGGGAAATTTTTGACCTTCGGAAAGGAAATCATCTTTTTCCTTGATAAAGAGCGTGGTCTTTTGATGAAAATCCGCAGTTGTTCCGCCTTTGGAGAGACGAGGTCATCGAATTAGGCTGACAGCAAAACAGGTTTTGTCAACGCGGGAGCGGTGCTCCACAGTCAATGCGGCTAGCTCGCTGGATTTCGTACAAGCAATATCCGATTTCAGTCAATACGACAGCGCATTGGAAATATCACGACAAATGATCCTGACACGAAATAGAAGAATCTTCCTTTGCGCCTTTTGAGTTATTCTAATGCCAGCACTGTGACTAATGCTAACTTCACTCGGCACACCAGCCGCTACTACGTGCCCAGCTTGATGCGACGATGGCAATAAAGAGCGGCGTGCTCAGTTTTGCCAAGAGAGGGCCGCTCGAATGGGACCTCTTGTTTCCCGTAATACACCGGCGTGTTCTAGCGGTGATTGTGCAAATCAGTGTTGCTCGGCTTGTATCCATTCTAAACACGGTAGAATTCTTTTGATAGTCTAGCCCATAACCGTGAAGCTTGGTAGCTTGTTTGATGAATAATCTATTAATCTGCAAATGGCAATTGCCCTAAAAGACATCAGCCCTACGTATACGCAAAGCTCCCATCTAAACTCAATCTCCACTTTTAGACTCGACAAAGATTGCAACAAAGGCTCGGTATTTTTAGATGTATGCAGTGATTGCGTTTCATGACACATGTTGTGTTTTAAGCGGTAGGTCATCAAATGACACGAAGGGCTGAAGTGGAAAGTACTTGCATAACATCTGTGAAAGATCCAAACAATATAGGCATTCTATTTCGAATTTCGAACGTCACTGCTTCAACGAGTCATTCGTTTGGATTCAACTATCTTCTCAATGTCAAACTTATTTGCAATGGAAGCAGGGCCAATTAGATCCCGCAATCCCCATTCCAAAAACCAATTCTCCCGACACACTCTGTATTTGATTGAACCCTTGAGGTGCGCCTTGAGCCTTTTTAACCATCCAGACTCCACTTATTATGATTCAGAAAATGTAGTCGACCCTATTTTGCTATCTTTGCTATATCCCCTTCATTGATAGCTGAGCGCTCATTGGACAGTGGGAAAAGCAAAGTTTTCTGAAAATCTTTTCATATATTCGCGGCAGAAAAATAGAAAACTGTCATATCCAATTGCAATGTATTTAATTTGAAAAGAAACTATTTAAAATACTTGTTCATATTCAAAACACATTAAAAGACAATAATAATTTAAATTGCACATCGATAAAGATAAACGATGAAATCAACCAAAGCTCGCATTTGTCCACAAAATAGAATTAAGAACGTTGGCAGACTGAAAAAAACTCAGATAGAAAGTGTAGGTTGACTGGGGGAAATATAAGCAGGAGAATGCTCTGGCGAATGGGCATGGTAACAGGGAAACAAAGAGTGGAGAGCCTGACTCAGTCTGCGTGGCCAATGAGCTTCTGGGAGATCCCTTCCCAATGAGAAAATACTAAGGCGATGCGGATTAATACCGAACGAAGGCTGCAGAAATGCAGTAATCTTTATCGAGAAAATATTCACAGGAAACGTATAAAGCAGCAGCAGCAACCGGAGAAAGCGTGCTATTACAACTACATCGCGTAGGCCTGGGGCGTGCATGCTTGGGCGCCTGTTAAAGTGGATTGGGCTCGGATATGGTTGCTAGGTTACTTTTAACAACAGACTCCACAACGATGCGCGGTTGATTAACGTACAAAATATATACTAAGGTGGTAAGCAACGGACTAGGGTGGTGGGAAATGGAGTATGGTGGAAAAGAATTAAATGAGGTAGAGAAAGAATTGAGGTTGAGAAAAATTAATTAAAGGGAAAAAGAGTGAGGCAAAGCTAAAAAGGAGATATCGAAAAAGAAGGAATAATGAATAATGGATTAAGGTGGTAAAGAATGAAACAAAGTTGACAAAAAAGCAGCGAGGCAAATAGAAATATGGATGGCAAGACGCTTGGAGCTGGCTTGCAAAGTTTCGCCAGGAGGATGCTGGGGGTTATCTGTTTCAGTGATCGGACCTGACACTTTTATAGTAGTGGCATGATCTGTAAATCAGCCAATAAACCAATCAATCAATCAACCGATTCTTCAATCAATTAGCCAATCAATCTGGCGCAATTGATCAGCAAAAAGGCGCTAGAAGATGTGGAGAATGCTCAAGACAAACTTGGCAAGGCAAGGTCACCCAAACATGCCCCAGACCCGGCCATTTCATTTGCCTGCCAATTTACATACTTCGACATAACATAAATAATTTCAGCGTCAGATATAAGCAATTATTATTTGTAATCTACAGTATCATAGGCTATCTGTCAGAATGATCTTGACACCCCTGTAGCCTCATGCTCTTTTCCTTGCAGTTCTTTGGTGCACAGCTCTGCTGCACAAGGTGACGAACCTGGCGAGTTCCAGCATTTCAATTTCTCAACGTCAAACTTTCCTTTTTTACTGTGCGGTAAACTCAATAATTTCCCTAAATATTGGCAACACTGTTGTCCCAAAAGAAAGTCTTTGATAATTCAAAACTAAATTTAACATACAAATAGATACAAATTTCCATTTTCTAAATAATAAAGACTGTCATACTGTTTGAATTCAAAATTCAGCCGAACGTTGCTTCAAAAGACAACTCAAAATCGCAAATAATTGTCTCCACAAACTTGCAGCGTTCTACTTGCGTCAGTTTCTTTGAAACGATTCTGTCATCAGTGAGCCTATTTATCAGCAAGCCTCTTTATCAGCAAGCCTCTTTATCAGCAAGCCTCTTTATCAGCAAGCCTCTTTATCAGGAGTTTCTTTATCAGGAGTCTCTTAATCACTGAACATCATCGCGCCTCCACTCGGCTTTGAAACGTGACTGCCGAGTTATGCAATACTTTGCTGCAAGTATTGGCAATGAGTACTTCCTGCTGCCAGCACAAGCTCCAAGTCACTGTCCCCAAGCCTGTAAAGAGCAATAGGGCCACCTCAAACAAACTACAACATTATCACATTTTAATGCTATGTTAGACATTGTACATAAAGAGCCTAGCCATAATATGACTAGTCGACATGAGCCTGGTCAACGTGTGCCTAATCGATGCAAACCTGGTCAATGTAAACTTAGTCAATATGGGCCTGGTCGAAATAAGCTTTGTTTGTTTTTTCTATCGTAATTCCCAAGCCCGCTTTGCTCTTGAGAAGAATGCCAGGAATTGATGACCCATCAGTTTTTACAGCTCCAGCAGCTTAAAAAGATATCTAGTAGGGCTTTAATTGAAAAAACATTCATACCTCATTTTCCTTTTGATTTTTTCTTTGGTGGTAGCATCTGGTGTAGTCCTGGCATATTCAGCTAGCACCTGCAAAATAAATGGCACAAATGACACCAACTGATCCCAAAAAGTTTTGAAAGACTGGCCACTGACAATTGTAAATAAAACTTTCGACGTTTTCTGGTACACAATTTGGCAAAGTAGAGCAAGAAATGGCCCATGAGCTTAGGGACAAAAGAGAAACAAACAGGAACAATGCGATAAGACAAATGAGACAATGCGCAACAAGAAGACAACTGGCAAGTGCGGGAAAGAAGCGACGCGAAAATTGGACACAACAGAAAGTGGGGCCACTGAAAGTGGAATGGCACAGACATGCATTACCTTGCTCGTGTTGTAAATATCCTTCAGGCGGTCTTCTAAGTGCATCAAACACTACAACAACAAGAAGATTGTAACATAGAGAAAGAAGATTGTTGTTTAAATTAAAAATACGAGAGATTGGAGCAAGCAGCTTGTCACCAACTGATGGCTGCTCAAAGCAAAGAATCTTTTTAGTGAAATTGGCATAATGTTGTAGGAATCAATGACTGTATTTTGCCATAATAAAAACCAGCATTTAATGGTCTGTTCAATCAGGTTAAAACACCAGCCACAGCTTTGCTGGAACCAGGTCGGTAATTACATCAGCAGGCATTATATACATGCTAGGCGTATTACAAGCATAATTATTATTCCTTCTTAAAAGGTATGCAATCAATCTGAGGGATGCATATTCTTCTTATTAGAAATATTCTTTACACGTACGGGTGATTCTGGTTTACCTAATGACCTAGAAGAATCTAGAAGTGCAAGCATGACGGACAAAGGAGCATTGATTGCATGGAAATACACTTTAAGAGACTCACAAATTGAAATGGAATGTTTAGATGCCAAAGTCCTTTAATGGAATCCAATAGCTCTGACACAATCGAAGAGCCAAAAAGCTCTGTTTTTGTTATTTTTTCACTGCAATTGAAGAGGATTATAGGTTTAAGCCAGCATAACCACTCCTAATTACCAAGGTAAAAAAATCAATGGGATGTACGAAATTATACTCCTGTGCAGCAACGCGAAATATATATACAAAAGAATATGAATTCACCTTGAATGTTAATTAAGCAAAGCTTTTTAATAGGTCGTTTAAGGCAAGAATGTCAACTTTGATATAATGTCAAGAATGCTAAACGCAGCAACAAAATGGTTGTTCCCGACGACGTCTTCTTCAACTTAAAACCGGCTCACTTCACATCATTTAAACAAACAAGCAAACAAAAAAGCAAACAAACAAACAAGCAAGAAAAACAACTGTTTTCTTAATAAGCGACTAAATTTGGAAAGCAAATAGACAAACCTTTCTAGCCCTGTGAAGATTTCTTCATTTCTTGATAAGGAGACAAGCTGACATGTTCTAGATAAAAATAAACACCACATCAGTCCGCAAAAGAGAATTCAATTCTTCAAATAAAGAACACTGACATGTGAACCAGCTTTGGCAAGACTGACAAAGAGCGATTGAAAGCAGTTGCCAGTTTGCAAACAGGAAAGTAGCTTCGATTACGCTGCTATGCCTCTTTTGTCCTAAGCCATCGCTCTGGAAGAGCATGGACCAAATTGACAGTTCACTGATGGTTGGATCCGGCTATGAGGAACCAGGGAAAACCCATCTTGAACATAACAACTTCCTTCGTGGCAGAATCAGACTACCTGCCGATGGCCTAAATGTGGCATTTCATCTATGCCAGCAGCCCCTTTATCAACACACCCCAACGCATATTTCCATGCAACCGATTCTACATAACTGAATCTACATAACTGAATCTACACTACGTAGTTTTGCTGCTGTTTAAGAGGCAACTACCTTTTGTCAATATCTGCAATAATGTATGCTGCATCCGAAATTGCTTCATCCAGCACAGAGTACTAAAAGAAAAACAAGCAACACACTTCAAAAGGGGAGCAGGGGGAACCGTTTCACCACCGTCTTCGTTTGATCAGCGGACAAATGAGAAAATAACTGCCACGCTTTACCATTCCGCCACGTTTTTCAAGAGACATTCTTAAAACAACCCAGTTTGGCAGTAAGCTTTGGCAATATGCTGAAATGCACTTGAATCACCCCCCTCCCCCCAAAGGTTTCGTGTACGTAATGTACATTTCCTCGTGTGCAAAACCAAAACATAATTACACCAGAAAGGTACTTCGAAATCTTGTTTTGCTCGTTCCAGCTCGGAAGTCAGATATTTAAAATCTACATTTTGTGATGCAAATCGCCAAATGATAGTTGGAATGCAGACCTCTCATGGTGTCAATCAATACATGCATACATAATCAGTGGGGCAGACCGCTGCTCAATTTCATTAAAACAACTACCAAATTCGTTTGCGTATTAATACCTTGACAGACGTACGAAGTTCTTTCTCGAGTACTTTCATGTCGATAGAGCTCACACCATGCAAGGCAAAATCACCAATAAACTTGTCACAATACCTTTACCAAGAGAAAATTTTAACTTCAATTATTTGTTCACAATAAATTAGGACAGAATAAATACCATTTTCTAGAAGAATGCCTAAAATGAAGAAAATTTGTACTCTTGGGCACAACTCTAGCCATTACATGGAAAATGAATATCAATGAAAAAGAAAATTATTTTGGAGAGAATGGAATGACTGCAAGCAAAAGGGAAGATCCTATCATATTATAGAAAATAGTCGTCTTGGTGTGAAGGTGCTGGAACATCGTTAGTTATGGGCGCATTGCAAAATTTAAAAAGGTTTCTATCTATTCATCAATTCCATTTCTTTCTCAACAAATTTATTGTTTATGTATGTATTTATTAAAGATTATTCATAATTACTTTTAATTCGAAATTTTTCAAAGTAGGCCCAAATCAGCTCCTACATAAATTGTACAAAAATAGCTATATCATACCCACCTACTATAAATAAATTGATTATCATTTGTATTACATTAGATAAATAGATTTTTGTCATATTCATGGCATTATCACATTAGATTGGTATCATTGTGGCAGTCCTTCAAACAGCAAGCACAAGAAAACCTTGAATTTGTTACGGAACAGTCTATCACGGCCAGAACTGGGTGTGTTACGTTATGTTACGGCCAGAAGTGGGTATGTTACGTTATGTTACGGCCAGAACTGGGTGTGTTACGTTATGTTACGGCCAGAAGTGGGTATGTTACGTTATGTTACGGCTAGAAGTGGGTATGTTACGTTATGTTACGGCCAGAACTGGGTGTGTTACGTTATGTTACGGCCAGAAGTGGGTATGTTACGTTATGTTACGGCCAGAACTGGGTGTGTTACGTTATGTTACGGCCAGAAGTGGGTATGTTACGTTATGTTACGGCTAGAAGTGGGTATGTTACGTTATGTTACGGCCAGAAGTGGGTATGTTACGTTATGTTACGGCCAGAAGTGGGTATGTTTTGCAGTGGCAAGATGGCAAATAGAACCTACCCAGCCAGCAAGGATCTGCCAAAGTTGGGAAGCTCAACTTTGTGATCAAAATGCCTGCAAAGACAATTCAATAGCTTGGTAACAGAAAGGTAATCAGGAAGCATATTTCAAAGGCCTAGACTTGAAAATAGATACGAACGAAAACAGAGACGAACGAAAATAGAGACGAACGAAAATAGAGAAGATAAAAATAGGGAAGATGAAAATAGAGAAGACGAAAATAGAGAAGACGAAAATAGAGAAGACGAAAATAGAGTATAAACAGCAGAAGAGATCAAATACCTTTGTTGAAGGGCCTCTACTTCCGACCTGTAGAAAGCAATTGAGTACATTGAGTAACAATTCGGTTACGATTAGGAAATGGTGAGTGAATTGGCCCCGGGCGATATGAATCTACTGTGAGTAAGAGTAATGAAAAGAAAAACACGAAAATAATTTGGCTTCAAGGCAATTCAGCCAGACTACCAAACCTTCTACTTACTCGGGAATCTGCAGCTCCACGAGATTCATTAGCAACAAGTCGTCCTCGTACTCTTCCGTCATTTCGACATCCGCAGCGTCAATGTCCTTCAAGTCCAACTCGATGCCATTCGCCCACTGGTCCTCGTTGTTGATGCTAGCATAGTCGGAATCCTGAGACCGTATCTCGAACTTCCGGAACGCGTCAAAACACGACACCGAGGAACTATTCCGCGACAGGGTGCACTGGCTGCCGCGCGTCTCCGAGCCGTACTCGCTGCTTTCCGTCTCGCCGCATACACACGACTTGGGCTCGTCGTCTTGCAAACCGTTTTCATGACTTCCGCTGCCGTTTTGGCGAGGCGTTCGCCTGGCACCATCTACCGCGCCTTGCTTGCTGTTGCATTGCTTGCCAGGACAGCAGTAACAAATAAACGAGGCCTGCTTTTGAGCGCAGTCTCCAAAGTCCTTCGTGTCTGTAGTATCAATGTTTCGATTCGTAGTCTTGCTTTCTAATCCTTCGTGCATCGCATTGATGGTATTTTTGAATCCTACATGCTTCGCTTTATCCGTTTTGATGACATTAGACAGTTTCTTGAAACTTCGCAGCCCTTTTCCTCCAATATAGTCAATACTCTCAAGAACAGAAATCATGCAGTTGCAAATATTTTCGTGATCGCCAGCCAATGTTTCGCTTTCGCTTGAATTCCCCCGCACTAGATGTTTATCTTTCTCCTTCGCGGTGCTTTGGGACTCGCAGTTTGGCGAAGACAAACTATGACCGTGCCACTGACAGTTAATTGGCGTGTTCGTCGGTGTATCTGTATACGAGCTTAGTTTATCACTGCACTTCAGTGAAAAATCATCATCGTCGTCATCGAAATTTCCAGGTATTTTCAGCGAATACTCTTTGACCTCGCTGCAGCGAATAAAGTAGCTCAGTATGTAGAGTATCTGTCGAACCAGAGTCGGGTCTTTGCCTACTACCACGGTTTTCGTTATTTTTGGTGGATAGCCAACAGTACCAAACAAATCCCTGAGGACAGGAGAGGCAAACGTAAAATTCGATTGGCAGTGATTTTTGTTTGGAAACAAAATCCATAGAGTATAAACCTCACAGACAGAATGGATGCACACAAAGAAAGCCTTTTGGAAATAAGCTCAAGGATATAAATTAACAGAGAACGAGCAGGCAAATTCTGAAAGGAGAAAAACGGGTGGCCACTCAGCTGAGGCCCCTTGAAATGTTGGATTTTGGGGAGGAGCCTCTGATGTCATCCCTAGAGACCATTTGCAGAGCCAAGCCCGCTATTTACTCTTTCAGCCATTGAGTCGATTGCGCACCAGGAGTAGACCAAAGCTGATTGAATATACTTTGGGTGGTACACTATTAACACAAGTCGTATATATAAAGATCCATTTGCAGTCAATGTTTGGATTGCTACGTGATACAATACTCAATATATACAGCGTGATGTGTTTAAAGAAAAAAAGAAAACCGACCCCGCCTTATCTAAAACAAAGGCTGTGCATTGATGGCAAAGATGGCAGCCGTCCTTAAAGATCCAAGACGACAAAGATGATTCTCGAGATGGCAACCTTACAATGACACAAAAACAAACATTTAAGGCGACATACCCTAGTTGTGCCCACAACGGGTTATACGGGTGACATCTCGCTAAGACATCCAGCTAAAAGAAAAGGTCGAAAAACCTGATTACATACATGAACACCCCACGTGCCAATACGCAGAAAATTGCTGCCACTGTTGGGAGACCCTCCATTTGGCATAGCATTACGAATTATTAAAGGAGCGTTTCTATTCTTGCGCTTCGATATTCCTCTACCGCTATTTTCTGGCCTTGTTAATATTTGTTTAAATTCTGTTTCAAGGGATGTGGAAAATGACCAAGAAAGAGAAAATTTGCTTACATTTTTCAAGTTCAACAGAAGTGATTGAAAGGGTTGGAATGAAGGGTTGAAAGATATCAAAAAGAGAAAAAGTAACCCCGCCCCCTCTTAGGGATGAATGAAAAGTATGCTGGGAACAACAACAAATTACACAAATAAACCAATGAGGAGGCTTTCCTCGAGCGGCGCAATGGAAATGACGCAGCCGCCATCTATTACGGTACGACGCAGCCGCCATCTATTACGGCACGACGCAACACACCCACCGTCATCGACGCGTGCTTGTCCAAATAAGCCCGGTTGGGAGCGGAGCCGCCGGGCATAACTGTCGGCACCCAGGCCAAATGATGCGACAATACCGCCGTCAGGAGGGAAGACAAAAAGCTGTGGAAAGACAGCACATCCGTCAGCAAACAAAGGATTTTAACAATAAAGACAAGGGTAGATCGCTAAAATTCAATTACAGGAAGGGACCCTTTTGGTCGCCAAATTGAGAAAAGGCTATCCAAGTGGGGTTTGGGGTATCCTGCTGGCTGCATTTCCTGGTGCCCATGACAGGCGGTACAAACAACTGGGTGAAGCTGACTCATCTAGTCATCCATCTCCAAACAAATGCTTAAGTGAGAAGCCACTAGCTTTCGAACTGCTATACAAAGGCCAGCTTCGAGAGGACAGCAACTAAGCCACTGGCTCAAGGGCAGTTCCAGAAGAACTAAGAGCCGGGACATGAATGTTTATCCTAATCATAATCAGACTTGAATGCATAAAGCAAGGCGACGTGGATTCATATTTCGCAAACTCAAAGAAAGAAAGAACTCAAAGAAAGAAGGCTGGGGTGGTGGCGTGGTGGTGGTGGTGGCAAACCGACTTTCCGCATCTAATGGCAAACGTTGCTGCTTTAGATGAATGGAAAATGAGCGCCTTATCTGGGTAATGAAGAAGAGAGTACTCACTAGCTTTCTTCCTTCTTCTCGAATGTGTCCATGGCCCGCATCAAGGTGGTGACGAACCGCTCGGCAATCTCCTCCTGCCTGTCCCGGATATTCATCATATTCAGCCAAACGGGCTCCTGCCAAAACAGATCATCAACCCGCTGCTTACATGCACATTAACAAGACATTCGAAAGGAATCCGAAAGACATTCAAACATAAAGGACCACGTTTGCAAACTCCAAAAGGATCCCTTGAGCAATTACTCACCAGTAAACGCGGAGCAGAGTAAAAACTAAGGATGTTGTGCTTGAAATTCTCTACGGCCTGAAAAAGGAAAGACATCCCATTATAACAAAACATTTGAAGCTGCCTTGAGCGAATGGGCGTAATCTAGGTTCCAACTCGAAATTGGACAGATTTGCTCGAATTCTTCAGGCAGCACTGGAGTCTTACTGAGCGACAAAGGGAGTCAAATTGCGCATCACATAACCAGGGTACCACTAATTAATGGTTCATGCAATAATGAGGTACAACGAGGCTAGGAAAGATTGACTGCCGAAGTCACAACCAATTTCATGAGAATTTCTCTTGAATGCAAATCGGAGGGTATCTAGCAGTAGTTACGAACCTCAATGACTGACACAAAGAAATTCTTCTTCGAATGGAGGCTCCTTTCGATTGCTGATCGCAGTCTCTGCACGTGTTCTTCAAAGATCGAGTAGTGGGTGAACAGAAAATTTTGAAAAGCCCTGTAAAAGAAAGCCGGTTCACAACAAACACGGAGGATGATCTTTTGTCGTTATCAAGTCGTTATCAAGCTGAGGCTTCAACCCGACGATGTACTACATATAAATGTCATAAGTTTTTGTTTCAAGTACGTTATAAAGCACGTTAGTATTCAAATAAGCGGCTACAGACGTCTAGAAAAAGGCACATTACCATGATCTTGCAAAAACACTATACCCTTGAGCTTTGGCAGTAGTATCCATGCAGCTTGAAATAAAGTCTATTCTAATAAGTGACTCCTGTCCCCTTTGACCGTACAACAGAGACAGGATGCGAAGTTCCTGCGAGTAGGAACACCATGGCAGTCTCCTTTGCATGAACTCAGTGGCAGTCTCCTTTGCATGAACTCGGTGAGTGCATGAGAGCGTTTCGTTGAACATGCAACAACAATACCAAAAGCATAGAGGCATGGCACTCTGAAGTGGGAGGCCAGTTTTAAAGAAATACCTATTTTTCTCTTCCTTCGATTCCCATAGTTTGAATATAACTCCCACACCAATTTTCGGTTGTCGACGAAAGTATGTCTGCATCTAAAAGTGGAAAGAATACGAAACACCTGGTTGAAATTGTGCGAGTTAAAGTATATCAACAGACATATGTCGCCCAAATTAAAAATTGCAAATCAACTCAAGCACGCGCATTGATTGTTTATTAAAAGTGATCATACGGGGCTACATTGCCTTGTATCATACGTCACGCAGCGATAGTTGGAGTGATCACATGAACATCTGCTGTTCTCAACCTTGATTGGATAGCTTAGTGTTTCTATTTTCCGATGGCCTAGTCCCCTGAGCTAAGCTGCGCTTCAACTCCGTCGTTTTACTGTGGTGCCTCATCCAATGACGTATCATTGAAACAACTCGTGGAATCCAAAACAGAAACAAATCACCCCGCCGATGTCATATTCGTAAAGACGCATTTGTCGCGCGGTGGAAAGTGACATCTGTTTCTCACACTTCTAGTCCAATACCAAATTTTCCTTTTACATTTGCTTCATACAGAGGCTCCTTAAAAACCAGCGAAATGCGAAAATGTTCGCGCGAAATGCGTCATGGACATGCGCAGTAAGCCTTTGCTAGGAATTCTCGCGAAATTGCGCAAGACTTTTTCTCACTGGAGCCTGAGCTCTACTGGTCATCCTACCGCAACCTCTTACTGATTCTTCTCTACTCAAGCAACGTTTTACGCTGAGGTCACTAGACCTATGGCTTACCTAATGTAGGCCCCGCGAACTGGAATGAGTCAGGCTTACCTCATCGGAATTCTCCATTTTTAGCTTGGAGTGCTGGTAATTGTCCAATCGAGTCATTTGGCTTCTCTGCCATCTTCGGTTCAGGCTGCATCCCGGCGATGGGGCTGGTGAGTGCAGGCTCGAAACGCTGCCCGAAATGTTTAGGCCTAAAGACAGAGATGCCTTAATAAGATTCACTCATTAAAAAGAACGAGGAATGAGTTCTAGATGTCTGAAACAATTAATCCACTAGCCCCTTTCGAATATATTTCCGCGGCTTTTCCGCGCAACCAAGCCTCACCATTCTAAACATCATTGTTCGCAAACATTGCGCTCCAAACCGCCGGTTCACTATTTTTTGGTCGCCCGGCGACAACACTGTGTATGGACACAATTCACATAACCCACAATGCAAAGCAGATCTTTCCGGCGGCGCAGGAGAACGGGTTCATGCTACAGCTTGTCAATCATGGTCGCGTCACGTCAATCAAAACATTGAATCAATCATGGTCGCGTCACGTCAATCAAAACATTGAATCAATCATGGTCGCGTCACGTCAATCAAAACATTGAATCAATCATGGTCGCGTCACGTCAATCAAAACATTGAATCAATCATGGTCGCGTCACGTCAATCAAAACATTGAACTGCACACTCCTTTGTCGATAAAAGCCTTGAAATTGCCGTACATAAGAGGTATACCTTTCAATTGTGCAGCCGAATTTTACCCACGGCAAAGCATTCTTGAAGGATATATTACAAGACCAAAATACTCACTGCTTTCAAAGCTAGCATTGGAGGTGAAACTGAGATTGGACTTGCCCGAGACCGAGGGTGTGCTCATACGAGGTATCGTTACTGAACCTGCATCAAAAGGATTTTCGTTGCATATAATTGACAATGAAGACATTGAGATACAACAAAATTTTAACAAACAAACTTCACTCAAGGCAAAGTGAGCAAATGCGACAGTGATCATCGCAAAAATCCAAAAGAATTTTCAAAGGGGAAATAATCAATTCTTCAGATTATTTTTTGAATGCTTACTTTCTAATGTCTCACAGAAACAGTCTTAATCCAGAAGTTGACTGAATGGCTGCAGAAACCCAAAATGTGAACAACACCTCAAGAGAACAACAAATCAAGAGAACAACACCTCAAGAGAACAACACCTCAAGAGAACAACACCTAAAGAGAACGACACCTCAAGAGAACGACACCTCAAAAGACCATACCCATGATTCCCTTGTCCGGACTATTGCTCATCGTTGGAATCACAATGGCATCACTTGACATACTTCTTCCCTGGCTCATTATTGAGTTGGATTGGTTGAAGCTGTCGGATTGGTGTCCAACGCTGGAACGCGAAACGCAAGTTGCGTGCAAAAGGGCGAAATACTCAACATTGAAGCGCAGGCTTGTTATAAATAGCCATCGATATTTCACAAAATTCAAATATGGTTTGAAGAATCTGGTCCTCTATACGAAATGCAACAAATGCTTTGTTCAAGAAAATGTTAGGAGCCCAGAAGCAATGGATATTGAAAACAGTGGAAAGTGTTTAGGCAGCAATTGTCATTCTTGATAAACAACCTGGAATAACGAGCTCCATACACGCCAGGGGTAGATTAAGGGTATAGCAGCTATAGCAGCTGTGTCCTAGGATTAGAGTCAACCGTATCAAGAATGATATCGAGGAGACAGGGCCCAGTTTGCCGCCCCTATTCAAATGGCATCAGATGGCATCAAATGGCATCAATTGGCATCAAATGACATCAAGAGTTTTATCTGGCTTGAAAAATCATTCACGATCAATAAAGAGAAACAGCCTGAATTATTCTCTGCCAAAAAGACATCAGCAATTCCAATGACAAGTAGACAAATGCTTAATCTGTATTCAAAGATAAAATGCAACAAATTTGAGCTACCAAACAGCCTGCGCAGAGGATCGTGAGCGAACGGCGAAAACCTTGCTCAGCAGAAGCTGTGGCGGTGTCCTAAAAGAAGCGGATAAATGGCTGAGAAATGTCAAAATTCAAACGGTTTTTTAGATGACATTGAACCTTTCAAAAGTGGTTTAAAAATGCATATCAAACTTTTACGTCTCAAACTTTTACGACTCAAAATTTTGCGTCTCAAACTTTTACGTCCCAAATTTTTACGTCTCAAACTTCTGCGTCTGGAAAACGTCTACGACTCGAATGAAATGTAAATGTTAAGTAACCAAACAGAAACTTTCTTTCTGTAAAAAATTGATCAACTCCCATTTAAACTTCATACCCAATCTAGGTTTTAGAGGTGCTTTTTGGGCCATGCTTACCGTATATGGTGCACTTTTACGAGCGAGCCTCGATAGGCCATTGTCACTGAGCCAAATATCATCTCGCCAAGAATTTTGACGTCGGACTTGGGTTTCAAAAACTGAAAAAGAAAACATAGAAAAGTGTGGACATTCAGACTTCCAACGCCACAGCAAAGGAAGAAGGGCAACTCCAAGCAGGTTGAGATGGGGCCATTCAATACAGGCCCTGCAACCAGAGTTCTTGTGCGCAGTAAATCAAGTACCCAAACCGGATTTCGCAACAACACATTACCTTGAACCTTGAAGGCAGCGAGCGGGAAGAAGGGCATTTTGGATGCGTGTTCTTTGCGTTTTGTAAATTCCTTGCTACGGTTGGTGACAGCTCCTGCAAATAAACATGCTTTTATTTACAACACGGATAAAATCTCGCTACTACACCTCCATAAGAAGATGTTTCTTATTTTTCCTTTGCTGCTCATCACACCAGCACATGAAGAACGGAATGGGGCAGATCGGGCTATCTTACATGCTCTGTTCCTCGGAGTCAAGCTACACACTTCTTTCTATGTAATAATAAAGTCTTTAATAATATTGAGGCTCGAAATTGCTAAAAACTAAGCATAATCTTAACAATGCTAGGCTCAACCTTCATCGAGACTAAAATTTAATCTTAATCTGTGTTTTCTCCCCAAAGCAAAACAACTCTCACTTATATTTGATATCTATATATATTTGTTATTGTTGGTATTTATGATAAAGCAACACATGAGAAAACAGTTTTACGTAATCTTAATGCAAATTACACCTTATGTTGGGCAAGAATGATTTAAGAATAATCTTTGGCTCAAAATCGACAATTTCTAAGAATACTGAGACCCGGGAAAAATTAGGTATTCGTTTAAAACATTATGCATAACTAAACCTTGAACAATCAAATCCTAGATACTCTTTACATGTTATGGGCCAACTAGGACATGAATCAAGAAAAAGGGTCACGCAACACGCACCAAAGGGATGCAGCACAGTGCCCACTCAAAAACTGCACGCTTAAAACTGCAGGCTCGAAAACAGCACGCTCAAAAACTGCCCACTCAAAAACTGCACACTCAAAATCTGCACGCTCAAAAACTGCACGCTCGAAAACTGCCCACTCAAAAACTGCACGCTTAAAACTGCCCACTCAAAAACTGCACACTCAAAAGCTGCAGGCTCAAAAACTGCCTACTCAAAAACTGCAGGCTCAAAAACGGCCCACTCAAAAGCTGCAGGCTCAAAAACTGCACACTCAAAATCTGCACGCTCAAAAACTGCACGCTCGAAAACTGCCCACTCAAAAACTGCACGCTTAAAACTGCCCACTCAAAAACTGCACACTCAAAAGCTGCAGGCTCAAAAACTGCACACTCAAAATCTGCACGCTCAAAAACTGCACACTCAAAATCTGCACGCTCAAAAACTGCACGCTCGAAAACTGCCCACTCAAAAACTGCCTACTCAAAAACTGCAGGCTCAAAAACGGCCCACTCAAAAGCTGCAGGCTCAAAAACTGCACACTCAAAATCTGCACGCTCAAAAACTGCACGCTCGAAAACTGCCCACTCAAAAACTGCACGCTTAAAACTGCCCACTCAAAAACTGCACACTCAAAAGCTGCAGGCTCAAAAACTGCACACTCAAAATCTGCACGCTCAAAAACTGCACGCTCGAAAACTGCCCACTCAAAAACTGCACGCTTAAAACTGCCCACTCAAAAACTGCACACTCAAAAGCTGCAGGCTCAAAAACTGCCCACTCAAAAACTGCACGCTCAAAAACTGCACGCTTAAAACTGCCCACTCAAAAACTGCACACTCAAAAGCTGCAGGCTCAAAAACTGCCCACTCAAAAACTGCACGCTCAAAAACTGCACGCTCGAAAACTGCCCACTCAAAAACTGCACGCTTAAAACTGCCCACTCAAAAACTGCACACTCAAAAGCTGCAGGCTCAAAAACTGCACACTCAAAATCTGCACGCTCAAAAACTGCACGCTCGAAAACTGCCCACTCAAAAACTGCACGCTTAAAACTGCCCACTCAAAAACTGCACACTCAAAAGCTGCAGGCTCAAAAACTGCCCACTCAAAAACTGCACGCTCAAAAACTGCCCACTTAAAAACTGCACGCTCAAAAACTGCCCACCAAAAACTGCACACTCAAAAACTGCACACTCTAAAACTGCCCAATTAAAAAACTGCACGCTCGAAAACTGCACACACAAGAGTCACAAACCTCATCTTCCTTTACTTCGGTGACAGCATCAGAATCAAATACCAAGGATTTTCCTTTCTTGTCACAATCTTTGAAAACGAGAACTCGAATATTTGATCTTCCAATCCTTGGTAGCCTAAAAGAGCAACATATTTTTGCTTAGGAACAGGGAGGGAGTATATCGTTGAAAGGGTGTAGATGTTCCTGGCATCTATGTCCAAAACAGAGCAGTAGGTCCAGCGAGGCCCACGACGCAGGGAATATGTTCCTCTAGGGTCCCCCACTGTGAGTGATCATATCTCGTGACTTCAGTGAGGAGGTCGCACTGTTCAGAGGTCATTTGCCAAGGGAATGAGGCAAAGAGGGTTCTCACTTCATGCATTCAGAAGTTCTGAATCTGCTCGATTTTGTGCTGGCCTGGTCACGCTATCAAAAGGATTCTCTGATCACTTGCGCATAACATTGCCAACCGTAGCCAGATGAGAATGCCTGTCAGTTTATGTGTTTGATGACATACTTTGGTAACAAATGCAACTAAACTTTGCCAAGGTTATGAAAAGATATATAATGATTTTTTAATTCCACGTGAAGACGAGGGTGCTAAGTGCCTCATTGCCCAACATTTAATCGTCAACGAAAGGCGGTCACGTCAAGACGATGGTTGCGGGCAAAAGCAATCACGCCATGCACTACAAGCGGAGAACGGGACGGAAAAGCCTTAGCCAATGAGCCAAGCAGGAAGAGCACAAAGGAGAAGCCACTGTGAAGGGACTACCAAGCAGCGACAGAAAACAGCAACGAAATGACAACGAAAACGAGGGCCTATTCAAAACGTTAGGGGGCTTGCAGTTTTACAAATTTCCGTCCAATCTGTGTAATTGAGCTTTCCTTCGTGGAAAAGTTAGCAGAAACTTTTGGAAGACAAAAGCCAGCTTGGGACCAAGCTTTAATTTGCTTATTTATAAAACAATAATTCTTGGGGTGGCACAATTGTTCGGTTCCTGCGAACTTTCTCACGTGACCGCCTTGAACGAGTCACACGACATGTCATTCGACAGTGTGAGGAAGCTGGTCATACTCTGCAGATCAGGAAGGCACTGTTGCTAGGATATGATCAGACTTTTCCGTTTCAATATGTAGGGCTGGAAGGAAAATAACTGGGTCGCTTTTGCTAACATTGGGGCTTCAATTCTGATTGGGATATAGAATGGGGAAGCAAGACGAGATTTTTTATTTAAGTAATTCAGGTTTCTCCTACGATTTATAAAGCCATTCAAGCCACAATTACGAAAGGTCTGTTGTGCACAATGATCTAAAAAAACCTAAAAAACCTGGCAAATGCAGTCCCTACATTAAAAAATTATAGCAAAAACAAAACAAATTTATTTTCTTTCAATAAAAACTGCAGAGCAACAAAACATTTTGAAAGAAATTTGCACCATCAGGGTATAAAGCACCAAGGAATCGTTTTGCCAAATCACAATTAGAGCAGTTATAGAACCACCCAGCCCACTTCTTCTATCTGCAAAGCATGAATCAGGCCTATACCTAACAAAATGATATTGGCCTTTGGGTTATTCTGTTATTTTACACTTTTATCTACAAAGATTCAAAGCATACAAGAAGCTTTCTCTTTTCTTGCAAAAGTAAAAAAGTGTTTATTTGCATCTAAAAAAACTCTTAAAATAATATGCTTGAATCCTTGCCTTTCAGGGCAAATAAATGAATAAATGCCCATATTTCAGGGTAAATTAAAATATTATGAAATCAGTTGAAAACAGAAAACATCCAAGTGCAATATATCTGTCATAAATCACAAGTTTGCATTTAGAGTCTATTTTACAAACAGATTATGTATCTGACATACATGCATTTAGCATTTTTCTGCTCAGGTGATGAGCTCCGGAAAAAGAGCATATTAATGAGGCTGATAAAAGGATAAAAGCTTTTGAAGCATCAAGTTTATCTTACATGAAACTAGTTAAAAAAGAACTTAGGCCTGTGAGAAAATGCTGCTCTTAAAGGAACATAAACCAAAATAGATAATAAAAAAATTATTTGATCATAAAAAGTAGTGAGCCAGCTAAGAAACCATAATTCAATGTAAAAATTACAGCTAAAGAAGAAACAAATGTCAACAAAGGAAAAGGCTTGCAGTATAATGGTTACACAAATGATATAAATTCTCAATGCTTGGATGTAAATTGCAAGCAGGTTAACATGTGAATACTATTATTTCATTCCATTCTCCTAAACAGAATTTTTTTTGAAAAAATGATGTCTCCAATAAATTTTTCTAATCCACTGTGGTTGAAATGAACCACAGTGAGATAGCAAGTAATTTGAAAAAAACAAAAAAAACAAAAAAGGTGTACTAGAACAATCAAATGGTACAAGGTACTAGAAAAATTTTCAGCACAGTTTACTTTCTATACTCTATTCCACCCAGAATGGATATTAATAAAGAGTGAAAAATTATCTTCAGAAATTAACTTCATTTATGATTTGAAAAAAGGAGGTACTTCAAAACACCTCCCCAACTTTCGAATGTTTTAGTGTTGTACACGTCAAAATATATTCTGCTTGCACTTAAGCTTGAATTTCGTCGAGATCGTTGCGCAATGCATGAATGTTGCTTGCTTTCTGTGCACAAATCCCGGTTGTTTGGAAGCCGAGAAAGTGCCAAGCAGTGCGCAATTCATAAGAAATAAAAATAAATGATCCTGAAGAGTAAACATTCATTTTTGAAGTAATTGGTGACCCAACGTTGTAAATTTCAAAGACAAGTTGTTGCTTATTTCAATTTTTAGCTTTTTCGTCAGCTAATTTACAAATTTGGTATTTATTACCCAAATTCTGAATCAACAATTGTGGGTGTGAGTGAGGGCTTGCGCCAAAATCCTTACCTCGGGGCAGCTTGAAAATCATCCAAGTTCAGATGCCTACAAAATAAAGCACCAGAAGAGTTATAAAAACAATCTTCTTCATAATGCACCTGTTTGGAATAACATGGAAAACTAGGCCGCCAAATTTTGAAATAGTTGAAATAATAGAATTGGATGGCCTAGCCTCGACTTTCACTACATGCTATCATTGGTAAAATCAAATATCTTCGGCTTACCATTCACAATGTTCGTCCTTTTTCTCTTCTTTTTTCGGTAGATTGAAAATTCTTGAGAACATGTTGAACCATGGTATAATAAGATGAATTCTGGCTCAGGTCAGACTTACGATAGGTTCATGTGATGTAAAACAAAACATTACGAGCTAGAAGGTCGCCTGAGTAGCGCGAATCATGTGACAGTCTTGATGTTATTCACAGGGATACCAGCTGAATCAATAGCAAGGTCTGATTCATTCGGATTCACAAAGGCGCCCCTGGCGTTGCGGCTGCGTTGCATAACGTGACTTTAGGAGCGCATTCCGCACGTTCACATTAAAGATGGGCTCCAAATGTCAAGTGTAGTAATCAAAACTTCAAAGCAGCAGAACAAACTGACATTTTTACAGCCTGACAAAACTGCATTTCTGCTTCTTGTCCTTGGTATGGGCGCGTTGATTTGGTTAGTCGTGAGTTTGGCATATTTGCTGGGGACGACCCTAGTTTAGGCCCCGTTTACACGAGAGAAAAAGGAACGGATCCAAAAGATCCGGACTTTATAGGTACGATATGGGTACGATGCACACTACCTTGCCCGTGTAAACGCAAGGCCTATCGTAGCCAGTTTGGGTACGGATCTATGCGGATCCGTTCCCGTGTAAAAGGGGCCTTAACTATTTAGAGCAGGAATGGCGTGAATGTGTAGTGTAATCATTGAGGTGTACTTCTATGCACGCATCGTTTTCGTTCAGGAGGTGTGACAATTCGGAAGGGACCGCGTCATTCGCATGCAGAAACATCGAGGCAATGCATCAGTGACCATTGATTACCAGGCACGATCTTCAGCAACTTGCGTTGTTTATCAATCTTCAATATGGCTATACCTGGCCTCAGAGCCCAGAAATGATTCGACGGCTCCAGGGCTGGGAGCCGGGGGAAAGCTTTGTCTGTTAATTCCGTATTTGAGGAAAGTTCATTAGTAATTTTTACTATAAGCAATGAAAGTAATTGTAAAGAAAATTTCTTTTTCAGTTGGTAATTAAGGAAGTTCGAGTTATGGCAATTGCAGTAGGAGGAAGGTGATATCTCTTTCTGGATTCTGATTGGCTCTGTTTTAGATAGGCGTGCCTTTTAAAAAGTCCCCATAGGAAAAGGTGCTGAGACAAGACTCTGAACTAGAGACCACTAATTGACGCTGTCTCTTTTTATCATAATTGAGGAGATGTATTTACAAATCAAGTAAACATAACTCTCACGAGCGTTAAACCAACAGTAACACCTAAACTATTGTGGGCAAGTGTAATATGGATGAAAAAAGAAGGCGTTGTCAACCGGGAAGAGGACTGGGTCCAAGCCAACATATTATCCCATCGGGTATGCTTTGCATTTGATACACCCTGAATGCGAAATTTTATTTGGGCTTTGAGAAAAAGTTTACAATTCACATTTGAGCAGGTTGTCGGATATAGAGCCCAATCATATTTCGATTGCTGAATACAGCATGCGGGACAATTCAAATAAGCAAAGCTTTAAAATGTAAAAAGGTCATTGCAAAGGGATGCAGATGCCAAAACGGTTAAACCTAATACAAAGTTTCCCTAAAGCTTTGCACCCTATATTGGATTGGCTTCGCAGTAGTCTTTCTTGGATTCATCAATGTTTAGTATGTAGACAAAAAGGAGAGTCTCGGCTCCTGTTGATTCGAGAGAGAGATCGATGCTAAATCTTTCTTTTGAAATACAACACTTGTTTTATACTATAGCGAGCGTCCACTCTGTTTTCGTATGCACAAAAGATTTTATGAGGATTGGAATATGAAGATGTAAGTGGGCTAGAAGGGTAATCCTATCAGGCCTTATTTCAATCCTAACCAATTTGTGCAGTGATAAATCCAAAATGTGCAGTGATAAATGGAAAATTGTGCAGTGATAAATTAGTTGAAACAGAAAAACACACAGAGATTAACGGTAATAATATGAAAAGCGAAGCAAACAAATCGAAAATTTCTGGTGTATAACAGTTCACAGTTACTTTGTTTTAAAAACGCTTTCTCATATCCTTTTCTGCGTCTGTTCTCTCCCTTTCTTCTATCATTTCACTGCTCCAAAATACTTTTCTATACCATTCCTGCCTTTTAGCTTTCGGGGTGTCTCTTATTCTACTGTCTTGCTCTGTAATGAAATAATTTACTACTGGGCATTTTACTAAAGAGAATTTTCAGGAACTTAAGCAATTCTAAGGCCTCAGAGATGGCAAAATCTCATGAGTTTCCGGGGGCTCTCTGCTCTGCCCCCTGAACCCGCTGGGTTGCTTACAGTGCTCCCAAGATCCCGGTTATTGCATGCCTGCCTCTGCCACGCACCTTGCAGAGCCTACCTCTAGAGGTAATCTTTTCATGAAACAACCCTGATCGTGCAGTGATAAAATTTCCTTAAAATAAGGCCTGAATCCTACAGCAGAACATGTCCCTACTTGGGCTTCAATTGGAGCGTGAAGCTTATCGAACGACAGCCTTGGTTATGGATGCCTTGCATACAGTGTTGAACACGCATCGTTTTCATTGTGACATGGTTCGTTACAAAGCTAATTTTTCCAGCAACTTTGCAAACATCGTTTCAAACATTAAATTGATTCTTGCTTACATGATTCTTTGGGTGCATGTTTGATAAGAGGGTGCCGATATACCAATACTGTATGTATGCAAAAGTTGAATGTTTTTCTTTAATATAGCGAAATAGCGCCTTTTTATAGCACAACCACCTACCAGCATCAAAGGAAGGTTGCCAAAAATGCAAGTGAATTTGAATCAAATGGAATTTCCGACGACGTTTATTGGGGCCACCAGTTGGAAAGCTTGCACCCATGGGAATATGGTCATTTACCAAGAGATTCAGACGTTCTAAAATCCACTAAAGGTAGCTACCACTTTAAATGGATTTATTTTTAAAAGAGAATTGTTTCTCCAACTGCTCCACACATTTTTTCAATAATGAGGGACGTAGCTACAACGGTTACCGCAAATAGTGAGACCGGGAAATGTCTCTAGGCATATGCACACCGTCTCTTTGATGCAAGTCGTGTCAAAAATGTCCTGAATACATCTTCTCTCGCCGACTGGGTTTATGATATACAATGTTAGTTGTGACGTCACAACGATACTACGATGCAGACCTTCTTGGTTGCGGGGGGAAGGTTGGGGTTGTGTCACACATAACTTTCTTTGCATGTTCCGGTCAGCAATTTTTATGTTAACGCAAACGCTTGAATTCTCCGCAACCTCAGTTACAATTCTTGTGGCTTCAAACCTACGTTTGACGCGTTTTCCAACAAATTGTGATTTCAAAGAAGGCAAAATAGATGCTGATACAAGAAAATTTTCCTCTACAACAGTAATTAGTCTTGCACACATTTTTCAAATAAGGAGACACCTCATGGATTTTTTTCAAGATATAACTTATCTTTAAGAAGACGGAGGCGGGAAAGAATACTGTCCATGTCAACGAAGAAGTTAAAACTAAAGAGGAAAGGATTGAACACGAGAACAGCACAAAGGTACTGGGTGAAGCCAATCCGATACGGTGCAGCGAATGCGATATGTACCAGTACATAGTGGGTCTGGTGCCCAGGGTAGTGTAATTGCAGCTTGAAATCCTGGCACTTGAGGTACTCAATGATAGTAAAAGCAAGTATGTGCCAGACTGTTCAAAAGGGAGGGAATTATATGAAAATGGATGCAAGGCATATATCATAAATAGACAATTACACGGGATTGTACACTTAATATGTCACCGAATACAAAGGGAATAGTTTCCTGAAACCTTGACAAGTTAATTTTGTAGATAGCTCTTCAGTAGCTCCCTCAAATGATCAACATACGACCATTGAACAATGCTTTCCTTGTAAAAGAAGCTCTTAAGACATAAATTTCATAAATGGTGATGTTAAATCGGTGTAAGAAACTCATCGTGGAAAGGATATAAAGTTTAGTTAGAAACCAATGGTGCTAATGATGCATGATTTTTGCATGTGCAAAATTTGACTATGTCATTGGCAGATGCGCCAAGGAAGCATTGAAGCTGCTATGAATCAAGAAATCGTATCAAGAGATCGTATCAAGAGATCGTATGCGTTCAACTGACCCAAGTAGGTAATGCGGCAATTATTGATGTGCAAAAAGATGGCGTCGGCTTGGAGGTTAGATATTGATATTAAATGTAGAATGGGAGAGACTAAACGTAAGGTAATGAATAAGAAAAATGTAATTTGTGAATAGAGTTTCAAGCTTGGAGGTGTATATCACGTCCTTTGTCTGGTTGGAGCTTTCCAAAGATCAAACTCATAGGCCTTATTGCAAAGAATTCTTCTTCTGTAGATAAATTGTTACAGGCCACTAATTCTAAACATGATTCAGTATTTATTATTACTTATTTGGTGTCCTACTGACCTAAAGGCTTTGAATCAGCGGGTGCTCCCCCTTGGCCTCGCTCTCGCTTGTCAGCATTGTTGTCAACCATTTTCTGTTTGTGACAACTCTCGACCACCTTTCATGAAAGAACAGTTCCCAAATTGCAACTTATCTGCTTCAATGTAATGAAAAGGCTACAGTATCGTATGAGAAAGGTCGTTATTATTCTTATATGTGTTTCATTTGCCGTTTCATTACTAATTGGCTTTCGACTGCATACAGATTTTCATCCTCAGTTTTCCAGATTTCCAGATGTTGAAGTTGAAACTGAGGATTCATCAATAAAGACACAGAAAAATTTGATAGACATAGTTAATCAAGTAGTGGTTGATAGAGGAAAGGAGCTGCACGACTATGCAAAGAAAAAGGCTTTAGAGAAATTGGCTAATGTAGTCGAGATTGAAAAGCATGCACCTACTACAAGCACACCAAGTAGCAAATCAAATATGAAGCTTAAAGGGTTGCGGGGCATCAGAAGAAGCAAAGCCATAGATGGTAGGGACATTTTAAAGAAAGCTTTTGAATGTGTGGTCTTGCATGTTCTTTTGAAATTGCAGCAGATCCAATATAATTTTTCTAGAATCTATTCTGTATATTGCTAGCATATATATATATATTTCAATATAGATTTTTTGTATCAGTTTAAGGCATTCACCATAACCATAGCTAGATTGCTACAATAGTCTCAAAGGCATTTTTAAAGTTGTGAGAGGATTTTCAACAAGTAACGCAGAATAGGAATTGAACTTAAATGTATTTTTTGTCTCAAGAACTGTGGTGATTATTTCAAACATGGTTGTAAAAGATAAACATTGAACTTTGCTTCAGGGGCTCCCAAGCAGACAATAAATCCCAAACAGCCAATAAATCGCAAACAGACAATTGATCTCAAAAGAGAATAAAATCATAAGAAGTCAGAAGTGTGTTTAGAACTCTTTTTAATGCTCAATGCTTCAAACTCAATTTTTCCTAAACCTTGTCAAGTCAAAGTAATGATTAATCACTTTCCTCAATTAAAGAGTTGCATGGTGTTGGTCAAGATGTGATTATGCACTATACCAAGCACGATGGAATGTTTAGATGTTTGGATGGCAAACAAATTTTTCCACACTCATGCATAAATGACAATTATTGTGATTGTAATGATGGTAGTGATGAACCTGGAACATCTGCATGTCCTAATGGCAGGTCTGTTTCACAGAATTTCTTTGCATTAAATTTGTATATTTGATTATTATTCTTTCCCAAAATATCATGCAGCCATGAAACAAAGTAATTTTTTATCAACTTATCAGATTTCATGATCAGATTCAACTTATCAACTTCTAAAACACTAGTAGGGGTAAGCTAATTGTGATTTTGATGCCTTAGTATTTTTTTCAGTATCTAGCATCATCTGTTTCTACCTAGCATCTGAAGATAGTTTATAGGGCACTGAGAAGCTTTATGCTAATCAAGCCATATCCTTATCCTTCCTCTCAATGTTACCACAGCTTGTGATTCCTTATGCCTGGAATTACAGAAAGCTAGCGGCTCTCCTTACTCTGTGTGAAAGTTTGGTCATGCCAGGAACTGAACCACAGACCCTTGGGGCTCTATGCTATCTTCACACACCTTGAGTGAGCTGCCAGATAAATTGTTGAAATAAATTGAAATATATAAATTAATGTTTACAAATTCCACAATGTACTCCCCAAAACATAGACCTCTAGGAAAGAGTATTTTCCTTTTGTCTCTACATGGAATATCACTAGGTATCCCCAAAAGAGTCTGTTTGCAAAGTACCCAAAGCAAATCACTTGCCTGTTCTATGAGGCAGCATTTTTGTGCCACCACCTGGTTTTTTGCAGCCATTAAAGGCCAGTAGCGACTGCTCTCTCCATAATACACACATTGCTTCTCAATTTTCATGTTGAAAGAATCTCCATTTTCTTCATAAAGCCACTTTTCATAACTTTTTTCAGAGTTCACAATGCATATATCATATCAACTGGCTTGGAACATTGCAAAAAACTAGAAACTCTTGTGATGAAAATGAGTTTTACAATATAATGATTAAGTGATTAAGAACATAGCTGATCATTTAAGACAGATGATTGTTGTGTAAATGTACCTGGGCTTGGTGTGGCTCTTTGCAGCAGCACATGAAAAAATGTGGCTCTTGGTCTCTGACAGGCTGACAACCCCTGCACATCATTGTAGTGATTGTAGCCACTGAAACTTCCTCCTGGTAGGAAGCTCACTGTTAAGCTGTTCGAAAAACATGGTAGAAGCCTTATTCACACACAAATCTCTAAGTTTCCTAGTTTTTGACAACATTATCTCTTGTCATTATTTTAGATTGAGTCATCTGAAAGACAAGAAGGCTCCCAAATAATCATTTTTGTATTTTAGAAATTTTAAATGATTTTATAAATTAATCAAGCATTAATCAAGTTAATGTTAGCCCCTTAAAAAAGGTCTTTCTCCTGGTTGGGGTCAGGTTATACCTCTCAAAGCACACTTAAGTGACAATCTTACATGCTTTTATGAATATGATTGCCTGCTATCTTATTTGAATTTAGATTTTTCATTCAAGGAACCTTTTGTAGGTTTTTCTGCAAACAAGAGCACACATACATCTTGTCTTCACGTGTTAATGATGGAATTTGTGATTGTTGTGATGGCAGTGACGAGTGGCGCAGGAACAGGCCAATTGGATTTGTTTTACCTGAAAAGGCTGTGATGCAATATGCGCCATGTGAAAATGTGTGCAGCTAATGGAATCATTTTGCAAAAGGACAAAATTCGGTGGCTTTTTACCTTGATTTATTTGGAGTAAATGATGCAATGGTTGTTTTGGAGTAAAATTTCGAGTTAATTTCCATTTTCATAATCGTATACTCTATGAAATAAAGTGAGTTGATAGAACCCGGAGCATTTAGATGTATCTCGCATAAGAGCAATTCTTACAGTGAGAGTGACCCATAACCAGCTATGACGCATTATACAACGTCTGAGGAAAGGGCAACATTAATGTCGTCTTAGAGTGCCTTGGTAGCATAATGAGGCAAGATTGGCAGCTTTTCACCCTCATGGGTCATTCTTCTCGTGTATCATTCATCATGTAGTTGCCCAATACAATAATAATACAAGGGGGCCCAACTGCAATGTTTGAGGTGAGTGGGCGTTCTTTGAAAGGGGGGGGAGAGGGGGGAATTCTTTTGGCAGACGCTAGGGAAAGAAAATAGGCCCCTAAAGACATGCCCTCATCTAAAAAACTATCTAATTAATAGGCTTTTAAGGGCTAATTCTTGAATTTGTAGCATTTGCGAAAACATAGGATCTGCCATCAGGAGGCTCCTGCTCAAGCCTCGTCCCCCTAAAGATTTCCGAGAATTCTCTGAGTCTTGGCCGTGGCCTCAATTTTTCAGATTTTCGGAAATATAAGTGCTCTGTCAGAATTTCGGTAAAAATAGAATGGTAGATAAACATCAGTCCTATATAAAACTTTTTGTGTTTACTTAACGAACATGGCGAATTCTAGAAGGAGAATCTTTAAAAGAGGGAATCCCTAATAATGGGAAACCAAAATAAGCACGAAATAAACAACTTCTTGAAACAAACAAACATGAATGTTTGTACTTTGCCAGAATCAAACAATGACTATACAGTAAATGTGACTGTCAAAAAAACCAAATCGCAAGGAATTTGCAAAGCTGACAACGATAAGCGCCATCCCAACTCATTAATATATAACAACGAGACAATTTTTTCATCATAAATCATTTCTTTATGTGATAAATTGTGCAATTTTAAAAATTATTTAAAACTTCATGGGGCTTTTCGGATTTTCATTAGAATTGGCAGAGATTTCCGGATTTTGAGGATTTTCTAAAGATACTCTATAAATTTTGCAAACGTTCAATAAACATTTACAAGTCTTTTGTAAGCTTCTCCCATTTCATTTTTAGTTAGATAGCATTGCTGTGACGGCTCATGATTTTATTACAATATAACAACAACGGTTAACAACATAATTCATCTTTATGATGCATTGAACAAGTTGGCATAGATCATTAAACTGGAAAAATATGCATAGATTGGCATATTGAACGTAAAATCGGCACACTTATAAGTTCTCGAATTATTGCTCAACTTGACGTATGTTTCACGAAGTATCTTAAACATTTTTATCCTATTAGATTTGCATGTTTAAGATTTGTCTTAATCATTTTTTAAATTGTTTTAGTATTTTTCTTGCCAGAGAAGAAAAGATAAAAAGTACCACATTCAAATTCAAATTCATTGGTATTCAGCAACTAATTACAGGACTCTAAATTGATTATTATAGTAGTTAATACAGAATATATGACATTTATTTTAGCTAATAACAAAATAAGTTGCCTAGGACGCTGGGAGGAACCGAAACGGTTTTCGAGCCTAGCGCCCTAAGATGGTAATAGTTAACCGTACAGTATAACAGTAACAATGAAACAAGTAAAAATTAATTACAAGTAGAAACTAATTACTAACAATTTTGATTATAAATTTGAATTATCGATTTTGATTATAAATTTTAATTTATCATTTAACAAAGAAGAAGAAGAAGAGGAAGAATAGAAACGATTAAGATACAAATATTAAGAAAAAAAGAACAAAATACAAAGGGGCAAGAGGAGAGAACAAGAAAATAAACTGACGGGGGGTGATACGAGAGTTCTGTACGTTTTAAGTTTAGAAATCGAAGAATGAGATATTGGGGTTGGTTTAAAGTAAGTGCATTTGGGTTTTATAAGTATTTTTGCAGAAGCCAATTTTGGAGAAGTTTTTGGAACAGGGGTGGCGTCAGAAGAGTTCAGCCAGGGGGCGGATGCTTCCGAAGAGGAGGCTAACTGTTTCGGTACCAGAGCTGTTACAAGGCAGCTTTTCAGTTGATCGCGTGGCGATAATCGAAGGATAACGAAAATGTTACGGAATATGTTAGAGAACTAACAGAAGCCAACCGGTCAAATATAAGAATAACAGGAACTGAATAACATGAGATTTACGTAAACTGCGTAAAACGAATCCTAATCCTAAGTAATTTGATGAAATGGATGAAGTCATAAAAATCCTAAAAAAGCGTGACGGAGCCATGGTAGATGCTACTAGCGACAGTAATCGAACTGTGGCCAGTGGCTGATCTACGGGGAGCCATGGTATCGTTCCCTTTCGAAAAATTTGAATAAATACTTCAACTTGCATATCAAACTAACAAGGCAATTTCTCCCGCATATAACATTTCATGCTAGATGACACTACAAACACATGAGTGCTTTGATTGAATGATTTTGCGGAAATCAGAGATCTCACCTGATATCTAATCTATCCGAAAAAAATTTGAAAAAGAAGCAAATCAGCAAAAATTCTAGCTATGTCCAGCCCGAAAATCATATATTTCATCAGACAATCAGAGTTACTCCATTTTGCCCAGATAATTTTACCTTCAAAATTTACCTAAAACCTTTATTGGGGATTTTGCAAGCGTTCAAACCATTAGCGCGGAATACGTAGGATTTTTGTTTTGCAGCTTGCCGTGTATCATAGCTATGTCTTGATGTTGTTTTTTGGAAGAGCTGAAATTGGACGTCTTATTCGCCGTCAAAGATCAAACACAGTGTTCTGTCATTCTGTATGTTTTTGGTAAAGGCAATAGAGAGAAGGCATTCACGCAAACCGGAAAGATGTTCTAGGGAAGTTTGACATTCACGAGAAATCACAGTCTCGCATCGATTCATCTATAGATCTTATTAACTTTTATGCAAAAGTATGCATTAGTCAGCAATTGTCAGAACAGACCAAGAAAATATAATCCGAGCGAAAGAAAAGACCTGAAAAGAAAAGAGAATTTATAAAACGGTTAATAGAAATCACAATTTGTTTAGCCAAGCAGGGTTTACCATTTAGGAGCCATCGAAGGGATATACCAGAAGAGAAGTGAAACAAAGGAAACTTTTTTGCACTAGCAGAATTGGTATCAAAATATGACGATCTCAAATCCAGCAAGCGATTTTTCAAGAACTGAAGAGTGGCGTTTATTACAATATTGCAATGGGCCGATTCTGGGCACGAAGACCAGCTTTCTGTCATCATTCGGTACGTCAATGAAAAATGTGAGATTCATCTGCGAAGGGATTGGTTCAGATCCTCAGAGGTATCTTAAGCAAGAGCCTTATCAGTTTAGGTGATGCTGTGGGACAATTGTATAATGGTGCATCAATGATGAGAGGAAAGTACAATGGTGTAAAGTCGATAATCCAGAAAGAAAGCCCCAGTACTTGTTCATTTGGACATTTGACCACGTGTTGAACCTTGTCATCATGGAGGAATTCAGATCATCGTTACCTGCAAAAATTTTATTTGGAACCCCCGAGCAGCTCTATAATTTCTTTTCAACATCAAGAAAGCGAAGTGATATTCTGCAAGATTCCCAGAAAAGAGCAGAACTTGGACAAATACACAGACCACAAAGAGGTTCAGCCAGGCAATGGTGGTCACATCAGAAGGCACTAGAAGCGGTCCTCTTTGCCAAATCTGGAAGATTATTTGATTGCTTTAGAGATGTACTGGACAGTACTTAACGCCAAGCATAGCAAAAAACTGTTGAAGATGCAGATTCACTATTTCAGAAGATATCTTGCTTCGAAATTGTCAGGACAGCTGACACATATGCTAAATGAAAATATCAATTAGATTATGCGCCCATTGGTAGATTGTAGTAGCCTAGTTGCTATGTAGTGGTGGCCAGGGCCGTCGGGAGGGTGTAATTTTTTTAATTCGCTGACAAAGGGCGTGGCTTTGGGTGTCGTCATTAGAACTTGCCATGTCTGAGAAGAATGTTTATTTATTGTTCCTTTTAACTACATTATTAAGCCATGCTTTGCATAGTTTTTATCAGAAATACCTTTTGCTTAGATACTAGGTAGTAGAATCAAATCAAATTTTAGACAGTCAGTGAATTGCCAAGGGAGAAACAACCGATACTATCGTCCTGGCATCGCAAGCAATTTGTTCCTTACGTTCTTTTACGGTGCTGCAGTCAAGCGTGCCAAGTACTGATGTACAGTAGACTACCTACCCTGGGTACCAGACTCACTATAGTATATATAATACTCAGGGTATAGACTACCGTAAGGGGCGGGGGAAAGTTTAAGGGTATTTCAAACACGTGCCATGGGAACCATAACAAACCGCTTCCATTAGATGATGATTGCCTGCGATTCCGGGACGATGGAGATCGCCAAATGCTGCATCGCACGCAACCTTACTGTACATACGGAAATTCTCCGATAAAATTATGATTTGTGACAAATACTTTCTCAATACATTCCTTGAAGACTGTAACTATCCATGATGCATGTACTGCAACATTTGCTTTTGAAATACAGTGGATAGAGCTGTAAATCAAGCATAATGAATCAAATGAAAAAATAAGCGAGAAGGAACTTTATAATTACCCGAAACAATTTAAATTTGTAATATACCTTGAAGCTTGACAGTAGCCTATATTCTAACAAACCGAACAAGTTCTTTGCAGTACAAAGCTTCATTCTAGCAAAGCTTACCAAATATAAATCGCTAGCGAAGGGGCCGGAACCACTACATTTAGAGAAAAACAGGGTTGGGTGGTGGCACTAATTTTAGAGCGAGAATCCAAAAGTAATTGAAAATTTCTCAAATGTCCGCCACCAAACCTGGGCGACAGGGAAAATTTTTCGTTTCAAAAAGTGCTCTGAGAACCTTAAAACATTCATTTTTCCCGTGATTGCCTTTCTAATCTATTAATGTTATTAAAAATGTAGATTTAAAGTTTTTTGCTGTCAGTTGCTTTTTTCAGGGTGGAGGGGGGTCTCACATCCAACACACCCCTTCGTCGCGACACCTCGACTCCCCACTGTTGTGTGCATTTGCTAGATAGCGTACCATGTCCGACAAGGTGATGCTTGAAAAGATATCGGATAGCAACAACAACGACAACAGCAAGAACTTCGAAGCCGCGATCTCATTTCTTCAAGCTGCTTGTTGACTAGCGGAAAAGCTTCTTCGTAGGGGATGTCACCATATCGAATCACAATAGTTGGAGCTGGCCTTACGGGATGCATAACTGGCTGCAGGCTCAAAAGGGCTTTTCAAGACGACGTTATAGTAACGATTCTCGACAAGGGCCGTGGTGCCGGGGGGAGGATGAGCACGACTAGGTCACTGTCCAACCCACAGCTGACTTGTGATCTCGGCGCCCAGTATATCTCAGCAACCCCAGAATACCAGGAGAAACATAAAGAGTAATTTATCTTATTTTTGTTCCAATTATTTCTTGCTGTTCTGCTAATTTTTATAACTTTTCTTATGTTCTCTGTTTTTCCAGTTTTGTTGCCAGTAAGAGAATTACAGCTTTTAAGATAGAAGTAATTTTTTTCTTTCTTGGATTCTGTAAGTATGTGCTTTGTGGTACAGAACTTCACAAGAGCAAGAGATTGCTAAAACAGTTTTAATATACTTTAAGACCTTTTCCATCTGACACTTCTCAAAGTATGCAAATAGAGGCTTTGTGAATAATCAGGTGGATGCTGATTGGTAAAATTAATGAATATGTGTCTTTTTCCTTACATCTTTTCACATTGCTTTCATTTGTAGCTGGCTGTTAGTTCTGTTAGCTTTTTTTCTGACACTTACATGCTCAAAGAAAAAGGGCTTTGAATAAGCCTAATTACTAAAAGGTGACAAAGTAGATTGCAAGTTTAAACATAGTGTACACTTGACAACAGAAGAGCTAATGTATAAGTAGAGATTTCAGTTGACTTTAAAATGTGTTTGGAGGATTTTGCTTCCTATGTATCTTTATTACCCAAAAGTTTAGGGGAAATTAAGATAATTACCATAAATGTTAGGACAGTATATGATGCTTTGATTTATAGAAGAGCTTTTCATGTTTGATATGCTGGGCTTTATTTTTTAGATATTATTGCAAGCTATTAGCTGATGGTATCTTGAAAGAATTTGCAGGAAAAATAGTTGGTCAAAATAAATTTGGAGGAAATGCAAGGCATTATGTTGCACCTTCTGGAATGAATTCTGTTTTGAAACACTTTCTTAAAGAGGGAGGTAATGCTAATATTATTATGGTTTTATGCTACATTTTTGTTTTATAGCCTTGTTTGTTGTATTAAAACTGTTTTTAGTCTGCATCTCTTTTTTTGTTTTACACAATACTGTGGTTTTCTTTAAGGTTTTTTATTTTTAGGCTTGACACCACTGTATAAAAAAACTGTGGAAAAGGTTGATATATCAACTTCAAAAGGTGGCAGTTGTTTTTTGCATTTGAAAGAGGGAGGTGAATCGTTATGTTCAGATGCAGTGGTCTTTACAATACCTGTGCCTCAACTGCTTGATCTCAAAGGAGAAATTGAACAATGTATCAAGCCAAAAAGATCACAGCTGGAAAGCGTTGTTTATTCTTCAAGATATGCACTTGGATTATTTTATGATAACAGCAAACTAACAAATACTGGACTGGATTGGGACTGCAAGTATATCAAAGAAGATGAATGTATCAGATTCATAAGCATAGACAATCAAAAAAGAGGAAAAGGTGATTTTTACCTGTTTGCTATTTCAAAGCTTGATAATCAGTTAATGCTTCTTCATTCAATGCAAAAATATATTTGAGCCCTTTGGATGTGAAAGAGTGAAGTATATTGGAATGTGTAGTCAATCTGGCATGCCATAATTTGGTTTCATTGGTTTCATTTAAGATCTCTTTGCCTATTTCCGTAACAAAATGCCATCAAGACAGGCTTTACAATACAACACTGCTTTGATTATGATCTTTACAATGGCAAGAAAAAGCTAACTACCTAACTAACAACTCCTAACTTTAGAAGAGCCCAAGGGAAAAGACAAACTCTTTCTGTCTACAAAGAATGGGATTTTCCATTGAAATATAGACAGACTCCAAAAATCCTAGGTGAAAAGATGACCTAGCTTGCCCTATTAAATGAAAATTGTCATCATTGTATGTTTTGGTACCATCTGGATTTTCAAAAAGTTGTTGCCCTATAGCTGAATCACAATTAATTTGGACATCTTTTACAATTTTGACTTAGCTGGTCTCTTTCTGCAGAGGTTTTGATACATATGCTCGTGGAAACATGCTGTAACCAAATGTAATTTTATATTTCAAAATAAATGAAGTCATGCGATATTTTGCACACCTGGAAAAAAGTGGACATGAGCCATGGAGTGCACATGCAACCAGCAGGCACTCAGTACATTGATGTATGCCAGTAGGAATATCAGCTTATTTCAAAAGACCAAAAATGTCAGCAAAAGGTAGCATTTGAACTTCCAAATAGTATGTTCACATGACCTGCATTTGGTAAAAAATGTCTTAGCTGATGAACAATACATTTGATTCAGATTCTGTTTCTAAATTTGACATCTAGAAATATCAGAATTGTATCTATTATTTTTGCAGGGCCCAAAGGTATCATCTCTGATCAATATTGAACCCAAAAAATTTGACTCAAAAATACTGGACTGACCCCCCAGTATGTCGGTGTGCCAAGTGCCCCCCCCTGGGGTTGGAATTGCATTCCTTTCCCACAAAAGCCTGAATATTGGTTTTAGTAATACAAGAGGGAACATAAGAAATACTGCAAATGATAAGACACTTAATTGGTGAAGTTAGGGCTGGTAGTAAACCCATCATATGGTTCTTGCTTATTTTGTACTAGTTTGGTGAGCTGTATTGAATTTTCTGACTTAGCCACTTATTTCTACCTTCTTTTCAACAAAGGTGCTGATCATGGTAGTTCAGTTGTTGTACACACCAGTGTTCCATTTGGATTAAAACACCTTGAAGACAGTGTTGAAGTTGTTGAGTCATCCATCCTTTCAAGTCTGAAGAAACTATTGCCATCTCTTCCTGAACCAACTTCCATCAAATGTCAACGCTGGAGATACTCGCAAGTTCATTTGCCCTATGAAGGCTCACCAGGCTGTGTTGTTTTGAATGAAGCCCCCATGGTTATTGCTGGGGGAGACAGCTTTAGTTCCTCAAACTTTGATGGTTGCATTGAATCATCAGCAAGGATTTTTGAATGCCTTAGCAGATGTATTAAAGATCAGTCCTAGAAAGTGGATCTAATATTTTTAGTAAGTTCTTGTAGCATCTTGTTTTGATTGTTTTAAGAAGTCTGATATGATATAAATATTACAACTGACCTGTTTATGTTTATTGTCACTTGACTCCAGGCTGACTGTTTCTGGGTAAGAAAATGAATTCTATAAAACAGTACTGTTAATGCCATTGCCATTTGGTGGCAGAATTTTATGCCATTTGGGATGTCAGTAGTGCAGTACTGTTAAAATGAAAGTTTGTTTGAAAATTTTGCAGCTAATAAGCATATTTGAATCACATTTATCAAATAATTTAAAGATATTTGAAACATGTGGCTTATTTCATTCAATGTGTGATTAATATAATTTCATGAATTCTTTTATTTTTGACTTGGTGGCCAGGAACTTGGATGTTTTAGGGATATTTATTCTAACAAGTTTGTTTTTCAGTCCTGTTGGCTCAGTTACAAAGAGTTTAAAGCATATTTGCAATCTAAGTCTCATTTGTATTCTGTTGCAAAATTTAGGACAAGGTTAACTGGGTAGATCCGTTTTTTCTATTGATCACTATAGGAAGGCAAGTTTCCATTCCTTCACAAACATTTTGAATATTCCCGCGCGCTGTCGACAAAAGGTGTCCTTGAGAATCACGTGAATCCGCGAAAACGAGGCCCGCACTTTTATGATGAGAAAACATTTCGTTTTGGAAAATCTTTGCTTGGAACAAGTCAGCGAAAAAGAGCCTAGTTTTATTAATAGTTCTGCGCGAGCGTCTTGAAATGGATGGTGTTGGGAAAGGAATTAGCTCTAGCGAAGAATTGGACATTGGACAAGAATCTGAGGCAACACAGGAAGTCGACTTAGACACATCAATCAAATCGGAAGAGGAAGAAGCCGCCATTGAGCAACGAAAGGAGACAATTCGAAATGAAATCAAGGAGGTAACGGGAACAACGTTGGAAATTAATGACCAGTTCTACATAGAAAAATTCTTCTTTTATTTATCAAATCTTTGTTATTTCGTTTGATGCAGTGACCCGTAATAGAAAATAGGAGTCTAAATGCAATACAGCCCACTCGTTTTCCCGTATTTTGTTTTGACAACACGTAAATGGTAAACAGGATTAAATAGGTTTTGGCCTAGCTCAGGAACTGCTAATGGTAGAAATTAATTTGAAGCATTGAGGTTACATTTTTCGTTAGGTCATTCTAAAGTCAATTGAATGAAGCATCTCAATGTTGGGCATGCCAGGGAACACAAAGTTTTCCAGCGACTACTATTTCTTCTTCATCATCACAAATGTTTTTACAAAAATGCACGCTCTAATAGAATTATTGAGTTGATAAAAATACTGATTTGTATGTCACACGCATTAATGTTAACGCGTCAGTCACGTGGCTCGCTCTGGATGCGTAAATCTAAGTCTGTAAATCTGAGTTTGTTGGCTTTATTTTTGCAGTTAGAAGATGATGTTCAAACGTTGAAACAAGCAATTCTACGAAAAGAAGCCCATCTTTCTGCATTGAAAAGAGAGCTTGGTGTGACAAGGTGGTCTCAATTCAAAGATGGTTTAAGTGAGAAGTATCAAGCATATCAAAATTCAGATATGTATGTTTTATTTAACTAGTGGGTTACTTAAATAGATGTTACATATTGCACAATTTTGAAGCTACTTATAAAAGCAGAGCCACTGCCACTTTTTCTAAGAATATGCAAACAGTAAAAGATGTTTGAAAGCTGCCACAGTAAGTAGCCATTTTATACATGCTGATTGATGCAAGAAGATGTGACAAAGAAGCATGTTATTGGTTATTGTTTTGACAAGTCATCTTCCATACACACCATCCTTTAGAAGTTTTCCAATGAGAAAATGATTCTTTCTGTTCACAAAAGGAATATTTTGCATTGGTCTGTAGAAAAACTCACAGATAGCTAATGGCTTTTTGCATGAGTGGCTGGAAGGTTTCCATTTTCAGCATGAATTTTGATTTATTTACTAAACAGCTCAAAGTTCAGTCTTTGTAATATGAGGAGTGCGATCGCACGGGCACGTCCCCACAGGCGCCCAAATTGTCCAAGGCGTGCTAATCATCGCACACGCAAAACAAAGAATTTGCCACAAATTTCTTTTTAATTGCTTATGTTTCAAAGACTTTCAAAGCAGCTGTAACTCAAAGTCCACAAAGGCAGTTCTATCGTTTCCCAAGGCATTCTCATAAGGGATTTAGCAACAGCGTTAAACAAATCGCTTAACAGTTAATATGACAGATCGCTCAATGTTAGCTCAATTCCAAAGCTGACACCAATTACAAATTCCATTTTCTATGAATATCCGCTAACATATCTGCTACATTAACGATGCTACTGAAGTCAGTGACACTGCATGGTAATTTCTCGACAGATGGTATGCTCTACGGGTAATAGAATTTTTTCAATCCAGCTTTCTTTTAGTGACTAATTAAATTTAACATCTTTAAAAGAGAACAAGAACAGTTTCTCCGTCAATTTCCTTGGTTTACGTTCAGTTTATAACACAAAAGGTCTCCTTCCAAGCAGCACCCAGTTCTTGACAACAGGGATGAGAAACAACAGATAAAATAGCGGTTCGCATTGCACACCATTGCATGCGCTAAATAATGAAGGCATGTTAAATGCCACACGCAGCTAATTTTTATATTACAAAGACTGAAAGTTGGTTTTAGTTGGTGCAGTTTCCTAGCCATTGATTAGGCAATACTGGTGCAAATGTTTATCAATTTACAAAGTATATTGAAATTGATTATTAGGTTGAAGAAGGAATCAAGGGTTTACAGTATGACATTGAAAGATTTTTGGCATTAAATAACACCTGATTCCCCATCTATTTCTTCTTGCCATCAGTATTTTATAAAAAAAAATTTCATAGATACAACAAGTTATCAGCAGCCTCTACAAGTACAAAACAAACATTAGGTGCTGCTGGGGAGAAGACATCAGCTGCCTTCAAGAACTTTGGAAGTGCAACTGCTAAGAAATGGCAAGATATAAGGTATACTTTTCGAAGCAGATCTATTGATATCAGTCTATTGAAATAATGACTTTTGGTTTTAGACACATGCTTTAGACACACAAGTTTTCAAGTAGTATAAGTTCAATGTAATGAAATTTTGACCCTAAGTCAGTATACATATATAAAATACCCAGTCAACTGAAAATTTTTGCTGACCCTTTGTATAATCTTTAGTTGTCAATTATTTTCTGATCTTTTACAGAGAGTCACCCACTTTTCACTCAATGGAAGAAAAGATGTGGGCTACAACTGGAGCCATCAAGGTATGGAATAAATTCCTCTTTTATTTTTATTTAAAAGCCAGCTTCTTAAGAATTGCTCAGAAGGTTGTGACACTTTGCTGTTTACTGTGTGTGAGTAAGCCCTGAGACTTGTTAACTTGTACTGAATGCAGAATGTCAAGTATGATCTCAAGATAAATTTTCATTCTATAAAATTTGGTCAAATCTAACCCCAGATGCCATCACTTTGTTAGAAGAAAAGTGTTCTGAATCCTGCTGAATCAGCAGTCATTGTCAAAATTTTTGTAATGTCACTACACAAGTTGATTTTTTGCTTTTGTCAAGTTTGCTTATGTCTTAAGTTTTTCCCAAAAAGAAAAAGCAATAAAGGAAAAACATATATGGTGAATCAACCTTTAGAATGCTTAAAAAGTCTAAATAAAATATTTGTCCTTTGTAACGCTTTCTTAATTTTCATTTATACTATGCATGGAAGTCTAAAGTGTTATCCCTACCATTCAGTTGTCAATAAACAGTTAATGCATTTAATACCATCAAATACACATTTATTAATACGCTTTCATTTATTAATACGCTAACTTCTCTAAGTGTGCAAATTTTATCACTAAATTTAGAATTTTGTTTCTTTGTAGAAAACTATGCTTGGTGTAACAATGTCAAGCAGAAGAGCAATAACTAGAAACTAGTCTTTATAACAATATGTTAAAACACTGTCAAACCTGCGAATTATTAATAAGTCATTCATAATGCCAATAAGTATAAAGTAGGTGTAGTGTAAAGGTCTAGATATTTAATGCTATTTTAGTGTACGTAATGCACCATATATTTTGGTCCTATGCATTAATGCACAACTTGAGTTCTAAAACCTGGGTGTTTTGGTTATTAGAACGTAGATTAAATTAGAAATGTAAGAAAAATACGTCTTAACAGCATGTTTATGAAAATTGTATCTCAGCAAACGTTGTTGTTTATTAACAACAATTTATCAAGTAAGATTTTTGTTTAACCCTTGTACAGCCTCCTGAGCTACTTATTAGAGCATAAGTACCCTTGATGATTCTGCCAATTTTTGTGGTGTCCAATCAAGTATCTTTTTTATCCAAATTGCATGGCAAAATATGAAAGTGAAATATGAGGGTATTAACTTGTAGAGAATATAACTCTAAGCACTAAAATGAAATACAAGAGTCAAGCAAAGGTGCAAACTATAGCACTCCTATGATAACCTAAAGTGATTTTGTTTCATTAATGTGGGACTCATTAGTACATTGTCCAAACAAAGATAAGTAAATTTTAAGATAAGTGATCCAGTTTCATTAGATTTATTAGTACATTGGTTGAACTAAGATAAGTTAGTTTTATACTGAAGTTTATGCTGCATGCTGTTAATTCCATAATAGGGTTGATTAGCTACATGGTTTTTCCATTTACCTAAAGGACTCTTTGACACACAATTTGAAAAAATTTCAGGGTTTCTTTTATTGACCAATGTTGTATCAGCTCATTCAAAACACTAGACCTTAACAGTTGAAAATAATTTATGTTGTACATTATAATTTGAGATGTTAGATAAAGCCTCAAGACAGAGCATAAAATTTGTTTGTTTTGTGTTTCTCTCTTTCAACTTAAAGATAAGTGAAAGTTGCATGCTTTGCCTAACCACCTGTGCCACATCTTAACTCAAATCTTTACTGGACAAGGGTTTCATAGAATATGAACATGAGTCCTCGTTATAGTTTTTCATTGATAATCTAATAAGTTTTTTTGTTTTTATAGGCTAAAGTAGCCAGGCAAAAGCCTCCACAATCTGTGGAGCATCAGAATGGAACTACAGGTGAAACAAAAGGGACACCATCTGCACTTTAAACGCCCATCTCTAGTAGAAGTCTAAAAAAATCTCATAAATATTTTCAGCCATTCTCTGCTGCTTCTTATCAAGTTTTAACTTTGAGCATCAATTCTCATGTTTTGCTGCAAAGGTAGATGGTGTTTAAAAATTATTGAATTAAACTTTTTTTCAGCTTGATATTTTGCAGAAAATGTGTTTATGTTATGGGATCATACTGCAGTCTGAGACTAGGGATAGTTTAATGTCTTTCACAGCAAGTATTTGATGTCCAAAATTTTGTGGAAAATTTGTGGCATTGCACTGATTTGTATTGTTTTGCTGCCATAAAATGTTGCAACTTAGAGAAATTAGTTTTGTTTTTTATCATAGTTGTAATTAAATCTATTTTTATACTTCAAAATGTTTTGAAATTATGATAATAATGTTGTTATTCTTTACATGAGATCTAAATTGATAGAGAGCATTTAACATTAGATATAACAAGTGAAAAACAAAAAAATGCTTCTCTGAATCAAACCTGCAGCCTCTCTTTTTGGTTAATCAAATGAGACTTGACTAAAACATGAGATAAACTGATATTTCATTCACATTGATAGACAGCCAAAAAAATATATTGATTTCATAATGCATTTTTTACTTTAGAGCTTTAATAAAGTGAGGAGACTAACAGTCATAATAATGTATTATTGAATTTACTGTTTGTTTCCAGAATACACCTTTTCAGGTAAATAAAATTATAGAACTATTAAAGTTAGGTGTGATTGATTGATTGTGGATGATACATGTTCTGTAGCTAAGTTTTGTTTTATTGCTTCACAGCTTGTATGAATGTTCAAAGTTTAGGGAATGTAAAATGGAAATGCGTTTTCTGGAACGGTTTAGAAGTCTTCCCTGTAGCAACAAACAGTGTACCACAATTTCCCAAACTTAACATACCTTTGTATGCAGAGTATGCAGACTTTTGGAAAAATGAAAAATTTAAATCCACAATTGTCTTTTTATTTTGTTCATTTAAAAGTATTCTGATAAAAACAATAGTGAAATTTTATGGCTTTAATTGTTGGTAGATTGAATATATAGGACTTTATTCACAACATAAAGATGCAATTTGCATGAATCCTAAATTTTTTAATCGTATTTCAAGAATAAGCTCCTGGGTTTGATATTTCCACATCACAGATATCATGTAGTCGGTTTAGCCTGGCTGCCTAATTTTCTGCAAATTTTTTTTGATCATGGTAGCTTCCTAATTTCTTTGATTAATAGAAGGCTGGGGTAACTGAGCTGTTAATGTTTAATTGGAAAATTCAAAAATTCAAGCCTCAAAATTAGGGTATCTTTTGTAGATTACGCAAAGAATTTGGGTTCTGGCACAAATATAATCCCCTGCTATAACTTCTGTTTATGATTGAGAGGTGATATATATTACACATGTCTAGGATTCCTACCAAACATGTACCAAAAAATTCCAACAACGACTAGCCCCTGAATGCCGAAAAACACGAGTGCTAAAATAGACGCTACTTGAAATATAGGCTCAATTTCATAGGTGCTAATGTACCAAGGTCTTAGTCCAAAGCTGCTGAGTTTTTCGTTTATTGCTTGAAAGGGCGATACTCCATTAGTTGCCTGTCCTTGTGCCATTGGACCCATTCCCATTCTTCCAAATGTGCCTGCTGTTGCCTGTGTAGTCGACTGTTGCTGCCAATTATCTCCAGTGTCTCTGAGACGTGGGTCACTCCATCCCTGCTTTTGGCGTTGCTTCCTTTCCCACTCAATGGCGCGCGGGTCATCGTCTTGTACAATTTCTCCATCTATTATTTTCACCATTTCTTCTCGCTATAGCCGCAACAGTATGATGATTGAAAATGAACTAATTTCTCTCAGCTTCAAATAGCTCTAGATAACATATAAATGTACAAAGCCTTATTTTGATACAAGATTTATCACCGTGACGTAGAAGACTACGAAAACATTTTGTAACCTCTCATCAATGAAACTTCAAAAGCGCGACAAAGAGGCTGAATCAAGCGAAAAGAATGGAGAAAGGCGGAGAAAGGGAGAAAGGAAGAGGTCTTTCCCAAGAACCAACTCAGGGCTTCCTGGAGGTCGAGATGAAGTCTTTATACCAAATTTATAACACAGATTATTGCGATAAAACAACTGACGTGATAATAATTAAAGGATTTATGCCACCTATTTTACTATGTCATTTTATTGATGCTTTCGGTGGAAAAAAAGCCAAAATCAAGTTTTTCGACAAAAAATCAATTTGGAGGGGGCCGTGGACGCAATTTTAGGAAAATATCACGTGACCGCGTGCACTAGAAATATACACGGCTTCCGAATACTCGCGCACAAAAAGGATCTGGTTTGCTAAAAATGAGTGGTTCCGAAACAGAAATGGTTTATGGCGATACCTATGGGATGGAAGTTGTACCATACAACTTTGAACCACAGTTACGAACGGACAACGCGGCAAACGACGGGACTTCAAGTTCATCAGGATCAGACGAGGAACGTGGTAATGAGGAAAACGAGATGGAGTTAAAAAGAAAATGATCGAATTTAGAATACTGAATGGTATGTTTATTCGCTTTTACTCGAAAAATGTACGATAAGATCAAATTCATGTATTATTACGGCTATTTAACATAGACCTTTTCTTTCTTTTGCATTGAATTTTGGCCTGGATTGGAAGGCTGGATGTACAAACTGGTTTTAAAGTTAGAATTTAACAATCATTAAATTTGCCCGTTCAATAATAGAACATTAAAAAAATCTCAGATTATTAATAATACAGCATTAAAAATTGTAGGTGCACATCAGTGGCGGCCTGGCTTTATTCGTCTGGGGAGGCCAGCAGCAAAATGGCGCCCCCTTATAACAAACAAAGTTGTCCCATTTTTGACGAGATTGGCAGATTGGCAATTTTCTTACAACTTTTAAATTCAACAGTATTGAGGCAAGAAAGACTGAAGCCTAAGTGAGCGCATTTGCAATATTTTCAACAAGAAAGAAAAAAAGGAAGACAGAAAAAATTGACCGATAATTTCTGGCTATGTACGTTCATGATAAGAGAGTGGAATTTTATATAAACCTGAAGGCCGAACCTGTGTAACAAGCCATTGAAAACATCACTGTACAGCTGCATTTTTCTTCAAAACAGAACTAAATTATATATACATGAAAAAGTAAAATTTAAAAGATGGGCCTTTGGTGTACCAATTTGTTATCCAGTTTGACCTTTAAACTGTGTACAGATACGAAATCAATGGAAAGTGGCAGATTTTAGTAAAAATGTTATAAAAGAGCCTTTGAAAGCTCATTGGAAGTTTTAGAGAACAAGTCAATAATATGTTCCACATCAAGGGAAAGCAAAATTTCTTTTTCGATGGTCATTGCAAGCAGAGATTCTAATCCTTCTTGGATCATGCTTGATCGTATCCGTGTTTTGATAAACTTTAATGCTGAAAATGACCTCTGCGGTAGTGGAGCTTACAGGTACGAAGAGGCTATTCCATTGGCATCATCATCATCATCACTGCTGACACGCATCACATGCATTATGCGGTCATAACGCTGGTGAAATGCCTTCAAACTGAACTCCCGAGAACTTCATCTCGCAGTTTGACACTTTTGAATGAAATTACATTCAACTTCTTCTCTTTTTGAATAGATTCGAAAAGGTCGTGGATCTTCTGTGACTTTTGAAAGAGATTATACCGCCTCTCGAGGTTATCGAACAACTTGATAACTTGGATAGATGCACCTGCTGAATCTATTATATACAACATACACCTAAATAGTATACACCCAGTGAATCACACAATGGATGAATAAATGCAAAGGGAAAACAACAGTGGAATCGCTACAAATGTCATAAGGATTTTGGCGCCCCTCCTAAACTTCGGCGCCCCTTCAAAAAATTCCGCTGGGGGGGCCCTGGCCCCCCTGGTCCCCCCTGCCAGGCTGCCACTGGTGCACATGCAAAAGTTTTGTAGTTGTGGAGAAACAGGCTGATGCCATCTTTTGTCAAAAGATTGCAGCAGTTAAGGACAGATGGCCTCGCGCGCATAGTCAGTTCAGTCTCCCTGGCTTCGCCAGTTGTTGCTAGGGTAAGCATTCACTTAGAGTGAAGGTGCCCCGCCCCAAATCCCCAAAATACTTCTTGTGTCTACTGCCCTGTCAGTAAATAGTTAATGGAACCTAAGAAAAGTAAATTTTGAGTGCCGACAAACTCTTGAGTGCCGAGTGAAAAAATTCCAGAAGAAATTATGCCCGAGTTCACTTACCAGGTAGAAGCAATGCTTACATTGCGGAGGTTGTCAACTTCTACGTCACAGCGTCACGTGACGGTTTTCCCACAAAAATTTGAACGACCGTTTTTGAGGCTTTGAAAACCCATTTAGTGGAAGTATTTTGCAGACATGTTCATATAGTCAAAGGATAGAATTTACTTACAATTATCAAACGAAAAAAAATTGGCGCCAAATTGGGCGGCATAAATCCTTGAAACCGGTGGGGAATATGAATCACAAATTCACGGCGCAAATTTTTGAAATTCGTGATTCAACGCTCTTCGGTCTTAAAGTTCTTCGGCAATCACATTCACGCTAACCTAATTTGCGTTCGGGATTTCTAAATCGATGGAAATATGGGCAAATGTCGTTTCTGGCTGAAGTTGATCGACCTAAATTATAGCCGATTTAGATAAGCCAGAAAACTGACACGAGCATCCCTATCTAAGTTTTTACAAGTGAAAGTTTTCAAGAGTTCCCGTATGGAAATTATTGATTCACGAATTCCCGTTCATAAAAGTGGATATTGACGTTCACGAGCGAACCATCATTCACAAAATCACGCTATGAAAATTGACGATTCACGTTTTCACGGTTCAAAAAAGTCCAATCTACACATTATAAGTAACACACATCATATCAAATCTACATTTGTAAACATGATTATGTTTCCCAGTGTATGTTGCTTGCTATAACATGCCTCTTCAAATGCAGAACTTCACAATAGCTAGGAATCTGCGGGTCTCATTAAAACGTTCACAAGGCGCTTGTGAATTGCAAAACTAAGCTCATTCATGAACTCGATAACATAAAACGTATCCTTTTTTATGGGAAGAATAACGAATTTTAGAGCAGTTGCCCTTAATCAGCACTGTGAACAGTGGGGTACTATCACCAGTGATTAAGAAACATTAGCAGGTCTAAAAGTTGATTTTATTTCCCCATAAAAAATGCTGATGCCCCTTCCAGCACACATTTGATAGCCATAAAAAGGACATTATTAAAGGAGAAATTGAGACATTACAAGCTAAAGGTATTATTCAGTCTTGTAGATAGGAAGAGGGAGAGTTTATATCCCCTATTTATCTGGTGCCAAAGGATGGGGCTTCTTTTAGAATGATATTAAACCTTTTGTAATTGAATCAACATCTTTTTCATCATTTCAAAATGGATACCTTCAATAAAGTGCTAAATATCATATTTCCAGATTACTTTCTCTGTACAGTAGACTTCAAAGATGGACTGTATCTGTTGCTATTCAAGAAAACAGTCAAAAATATTGAAAATCAACTGTACACTATTTCTGCCTATATCGATGATATAACTATCATAGACAATTCATTTGATGCGTGCATTAGGGCCACAATTGAGACCATTAAGTTTCTGGATTATTTAGATTTTGCTATCCATCCTACTAAATCAGTTCTCATTCCATCCAAAGCAGTGGACTCGTTCTTCGGTAATTTGTTACTGAATTATCCATAGCAAAAACTTGCGTTATTCAACAATGAAAAGATGTTTAATTCTCTTTGACATTTGCGAGTCTCGTATAAATAGTTAAGGAGATTGGGTTCTAGAAGTGGAAAATAATTTAAGAATTAGACAAACCTCTGGTGCATTTTGATATGGATTATTTTTCATACCTAGAACCAAACGACGTGGAGTTAATACCCTCCCTTGTTAAAAAATAACCTCAGTTGTTTCAAAGATTTTTCTTGCAGAACTGCCAGGCTCCACTGGTATGTCTTTAAATCAGGTCGGACGCCAAGCGTTGCTCGTATAAATCCTACATTGTTGTTGTCCAAAACCTTAGAAAGAATTAAAAAATTGACGAAATAAAACCAGTAGCAGTTTGATAAGTTAGCAACCAGCATGATGGGATGTGATCGGTAGTGCTGTAACCCCAGAAGCTTACATAACAATAACATAATAGTAAGTAGGCTGTATCCCCAGCTTGAGGCCTTTTTGAGACGTCCCACTGGAAGGCATGCTATACTCTTCATATCGTACAGATGGTAGTATGCCTTGAACCTACTATGCTCAGCACTGCATACAGAAATGTACGTTAGTCCGAAATACGTTGCTGCATCAGATGATAAACATCTCTTTCAATATCCAATCCTCCTATTACTGAAGAGATCAAGTTCCAATGACGCGCGGCTAACGCTTCAGAAAAGAAGAAAGCTTCTGGAAGTAGAGCAACTTAAAGGCCAATGACGAACAAAAACGTCCACGAGCAACTAAAATGCCAATGAGCAACTAAAATGCCAACAACCACCTTAGACGTCAACAGCAGCAATACTTTTGGAATTGTATGAGGAAACGACGATGTCAAAGGACAGAGGAAACGACGATGTCAAAGGACAGAGGAAACGACGATGTCAAAGGACAGAGGAAACGACGATGTCAAAGGACCTGTCTTAATCAATTTGACCAACCAACATGCCTTTTTAGAGACTGTAAATGATATACATGACATGGTTTATGAAACTCGGCAGATTTAAGAATTTATTGCACGATGAATTTTATTTTCAATATTCATTAGTTCATCTACATAGCTGCCTGAAGCCACCCATGACCTAATGGGACGCACCAAGGAGTACTAAGGATGGGTCAGCAAACAAAATCAGGATTTGCAACAAACGGAGGCTTTTGAGTAAAACGAGCCTACTTACATTTCACTTGCTGTCAATGGTGCTTGATCTATACAGAGATGATATATAGGTACTATGAAGTATCTGGTACAAGAGACACACAAGTGGCCAAACGCTATAGAATGATTCATTAGTTATGATAACGCTTATTACTAGAAATTGCTTACAGGCTTATCGAGGCTAGTTAGAATGATAGCCATAATAAGCCTTAAACTTGTCAGTAAAATGTCATTCTGGATACCATTCTACGCTGTGTGAGCAAAAAGGGGATTCGGAAGCACAGAACAAAGCAGCAGAAGTTGGTATGACAAAATCAGCTTGAATTTACTCAATGAAATTAAGGAGCATTTCTATGTGACAATGAGTAGGACTAAAGAAGAAATACACTGATAAATCATTACCAAACTTTGAAGACAAAAACGTTTTTTATACAGCTTTGCATCTAATATAATTTATTTTGCTCATAAAATGTTATATTCAAATGCTCACCTAATGTTAATTGGGATGCTACAAATGATAATAAAATATATTCAATAACTCAAGACATTTAGCACATTTAAAGTGAGGCAATGAGTGAGCATTTTTACCCAGATTCTAGAGAAACGGGCAACACTAACTTGCCTTGCCTACTTTAAGATTATTTCTTGGTAAGCACCAAACAAGCAAAACTGAAATATGACTTAGATGAAATATGACAGGCAATGACTCGCTGCTATTCATATATTTCACCTGGCTTGCTTAATTCGATTAAACATGTTAATAATACAATAAATTAAGGGAGAAAGTCAAAATTGGTCTAGCTTTTCAATTCCAGCTTCATAGGAATGGTTTTTAGAAATGTGTCACACTTATTCTATAAACAATACAGACAACATTTGCCACAAAAATATTCTGAGATAAGCCAAAACTTTATTAATTGAATACCACATCTTAGGTTTTGAGCCTTGTACAAAGATCAAATGATCAATTGTAAACAGTTAATACTTGAGCTAGTCAAGGTTGACACAGAAAACGACTTTCCCAAAAATAGGATTTTCTAATTCACTGTTGAAATTATGACTGCTCTTCATAAGTGCACCTTAAAGCAAGCATGGCTCTTCATAAGTGCAAAATACATTGAAACAACAATCAAATGAAACCTTAAATCACAGGTCATTATTGAGGATGAACCTGTTTCCCTCTGAGTGTTTGCCATAGTAAACATATCTGCATTTTCCAAATGTCCCCTTGTGGTCACCTAATTCAGCTTCTTGTGTTGGGAGAGGTGTAAAGGTTTCTTCTTCAGAATCTGTGCCAGAGGAAACTGTATCAAATTTGCCCTACAAAATGAAATCATACTTCAATATTGTCTTACATTAAAATATCAAAATATTGACCAAACAGGACCTGTCAGCTCTCCCGATTTTTCCGGGAGACTCCAGGTCATGCTTGCTTTCTCTCGATCTTCCGGTCACACAGTTTTTGATGATTTTCTCCCTGCTTTTTCTTGCATTTCAGTAGAGGTTTTCTTAGAAATAAATGACCTTTTCGGGCAAAATAGCATCAGAGCAATATAGCATCAGAGCAACATAGCATCAGAGCAACATAGCATCAGAGCAATATAGCATCAGAGCAACATAGCATCAGAGCAACATAGCATCAGAGCAACATAGCATCAGAGCAACATAGCATCAGAGCAACATAGCAGCAGAGCAACATAGCATCAGAGCAACATAGCATCAGAGCAAATAGCATCAGAGCAACATAGCATCAGAGCAACATAGCATCAGAGCAATATAGCATCAGAGCAATATAGCATCAGAGCAACATAGCATCAGAGCAATATAGCATCAGAGCAATATAGCATCAGAGCAACATAGCATCAGAGCAACATAGCATCAGAGCAACATAGCATCAGAGCAACATAGCATCAGAGCAATATAGCATCAGAGCAATATAGCATCAGAGCAATATAGCATCAGAGCAATATAGCATCAGAGCAACATAGCATCAGAGCAATATAGCATCAGAGCAATATAGCATCAGAGCAACATAGCATCAGAGCAATATAGCATCAGAGCAATATAGCATCAGAGCAATATAGCATCAGAGCAACATAGCATCAGAGCAATATAGCATCAGAGCAACATAGCATCAGAGCAATATAGCATCAGAGCAACATAGCATCAGAGCAACATAGCATCAGAGCAATATAGCATCAGAGCAACATAGCATCAGAGCAATATAGCATCAGAGCAATATAGCATCAGAGCAATATAGCATCAGAGCAATATAGCATCAGAGCAACATAGCATCAGAGCAATATAGCATCAGAGCAACATAGCATCAGAGCAATATAGCATCAGAGCAACATAGCATCAGAGCAATATAGCATCAGAGCAACATAGCATCAGAGCAATATAGCATCAGAGCAACATAGCATCAGAGCAATATAGCATCAGAGCAACATAGCATCAGAGCAATATAGCATCAGAGCAACATAGCATCAGAGCAATATAGCATCAGAGCAATATAGCATCAGAGCAATATAGCATCAGAGCAACATAGCATCAGAGCAATATAGCATCAGAGCAATATAGCATCAGAGCAACATAGCATCAGAGCAATATAGCATCAGAGCAACATAGCATCAGAGCAATATAGCATCAGAGCAATATAGCATCAGAGCAATATAGCATCAGAGCAACATAGCATCAGAGCAACATAGCATCAGAGCAATATAGCATCAGAGCAACATAGCATCAGAGCAATATAGCATCAGAGCAATATAGCATCAGAGCAATATAGCATCAGAGCAATATAGCATCAGAGCAACATAGCATCAGAGCAATATAGCATCAGAGCAATATAGCATCAGAGCAATATAGCATCAGAGCAACATAGCATCAGAGCAACATAGCATCAGAGCAATATAGCATCAGAGCAACATAGCATCAGAGCAATATAGCATCAGAGCAACATAGCATCAGAGCAATATAGCATCAGAGCAATATAGCATCAGAGCAATATAGCATCAGAGCAACATAGCATCAGAGCAACATAGCATCAGAGCAATATAGCATCAGAGCAACATAGCATCAGAGCAATATAGCATCAGAGCAATATAGCATCAGAGCAACATAGCATCAGAGCAATATAGCATCAGAGCAACATAGCATCAGAGCAATATAGCATCAGAGCAATATAGCATCAGAGCAATATAGCATCAGAGCAACATGGCATCAGAGCAACATAGCATCAGAGCAATATAGCATCAGAGCAACATAGCATCAGAGCAATATAGCATCAGAGCAATATAGCATCAGAGCAATATAGCATCAGAGCAATATAGCATCAGAGCAACATAGCATCAGAGCAATATAGCATCAGAGCAACATAGCATCAGAGCAATATAGCATCAGAGCAACATAGCATCAGAGCAACATAGCATCAGAGCAACATAGCATCAGAGCAATATAGCATCAGAGCAATATAGCATCAGAGCAATATAGCATCAGAGCAACATAGCATCAGAGCAACATAGCATCAGAGCAATATAGCATCAGAGCAACATAGCATCAGAGCAATATAGCATCAGAGCAATATAGCATCAGAGCAATATAGCATCAGAGCAATATAGCATCAGAGCAACATAGCATCAGAGCAACATAGCATCAGAGCAATATAGCATCAGAGCAATATAGCATCAGAGCAATATAGCATCAGAGCAACATAGCATCAGAGCAACATAGCATCAGAGCAATATAGCATCAGAGCAACATAGCATCAGAGCAATATAGCATCAGAGCAACATAGCATCAGAGCAACATAGCATCAGAGCAATAGCATCAGAGCAACATAGCATCAGAGCAATATAGCATCAGAGCAATATAGCATCAGAGCAACATAGCATCAGAGCAACATAGCATCAGAGCAACATAGCATCAGAGCAACATAGCATCAGAGCAATATAGCATCAGAGCAATATAGCATCAGAGCAATATAGCATCAGAGCAACATAGCATCAGAGCAACATAGCATCAGAGCAACATAGCATCAGAGCAACATAGCATCAGAGCAACATAGCATCAGAGCAACATAGCATCAGAGCAATATAGCATCAGAGCAATATAGCATCAGAGCAATATAGCATCAGAGCAATATAGCATCAGAGCAACATAGCATCAGAGCAACATAGCATCAGAGCAATATAGCATCAGAGCAACATAGCATCAGAGCAACATAGCATCAGAGCAACATAGCATCAGAGCAATATAGCATCAGAGCAACATAGCATCAGAGCAATATAGCATCAGAGCAATATAGCATCAGAGCAATATAGCATCAGAGCAATATAGCATCAGAGCAACATAGCATCAGAGCAACATAGCATCAGAGCAACATAGCATCAGAGCAACATAGCATCAGAGCAATATAGCATCAGAGCAATATAGCATCAGAGCAATATAGCATCAGAGCAACATAGCATCAGAGCAACATAGCATCAGAGCAATATAGCATCAGAGCAATATAGCATCAGAGCAACATAGCATCAGAGCAACATAGCATCAGAGCAACATAGCATCAGAGCAACATAGCATCAGAGCAATATAGCATCAGAGCAATATAGCATCAGAGCAATATAGCATCAGAGCAACATAGCATCAGAGCAACATAGCATCAGAGCAACATAGCATCAGAGCAATATAGCATCAGAGCAATATAGCATCAGAGCAATATAGCATCAGAGCAATATAGCATCAGAGCAATATAGCATCAGAGCAATATAGCATCAGAGCAACATAGCATCAGAGCAATATAGCATCAGAGCAACATAGCATCAGAGCAATATAGCATCAGAGCAATATAGCATCAGAGCAATATAGCATCAGAGCAATATAGCATCAGAGCAATATAGCATCAGAGCAATATAGCATCAGAGCAATATAGCATCAGAGCAATATAGCATCAGAGCAATATAGCATCAGAGCAATATAGCATCAGAGCAATATAGCATCAGAGCAATATAGCATCAGAGCAACATAGCATCAGAGCAATATAGCATCAGAGCAACATAGCATCAGAGCAATATAGCATCAGAGCAACATAGCATCAGAGCAACATAGCATCAGAGCAATATAGCAGGCCTTGCCCTAGAGAGCGCAATGAGAAGACATTAGAGAGCAATTAATTGTGCCCCTAAAAATACTTTCATATTTCTTACGGCACACCTTCACACACCTCACAGCAAACTTTCACACACCTCATGGCACACCTTGAAACACCTCACAGCACACCTTGACACACCTCATGACACACCTTATGACACACTTTCACACACCTCACAGCACACCTTCACACTTCCAGTACACTTTCACACTTCCAACACACTTCCACACACCTCATGGCACACTTTCTTTTCAAGGTGGTCCACTATCTGGTGAACAACATTCAAATTAGACATCTGCGATCAACATCTGGACTTGTAGATAAATTCATATAAAAAACCAGAGCAGATAACGACTATCAATTTTTACTAAAAGGAACCTTTAATGATCCTCTGTCGATCTGTTAAATTAGTTCTTATTGGTGGAACTTAATTTTCTTGCCAAGTTCAATCCAATTCCGACCCGTTTTGCAGAGGTTTTTAAAGGACAAACATATAATTTTTCTACTCTTTTGCAAGGTTTTCTTGGAGACTTATGCACTCAATAAATTAGTCTTTTCTCCTGAATTTTGATCTAAATTGATATACTTATACTGAAGCCAAACCGGTCCATACTGAAGCCTTATAACACAATTCAGAAAGGAAGGAAGCATGAAATTGTGCAGAGAGAAATTTGAACGTGCACAGTGAGATATATGAAAGTGTAAATATATAACTGTGCCGTGTAAATATATATCTGTGCGGTGAAAGAAAATTATACCTTGTCCATTGTGGGCCACTGTAGGAAATGAACCAAAATATGATTAGAAATGTCATGTTATTTACAAAACCTCATACCTTGTCGAAGGACACCACTTTCATGAATGCCCCAACTCTTATTGCCTCTTTATGCTCTGCTTCTTTTACAGATGAAGAATCAAGAAATTTCAAGCTCGGAATCCTATGTATAACATAGTACCTAAAAGAAACAGGACAGCATCAGAACAATCTGTTGAAGAATATTACTCACCAACTCTGGTGTTGTTTAACATAACAATAAACTCAATTAAGTAAACTAGAAAACAACACTACAGGGCCTTCACATTCAGAAATTGTGGTGCATGACAAAAAACTTGCGTGATCAGTGTGGGGCGCACGATTCAAATTTATTTCAGCTTTTTTAAAAAATCAACAGGGTTTCAATTCTTTTAATAAAAGGCGAAAGACAAATTGGATGGAAAATCTCTAGCCAATGGACAGAACTAGACATCTTAAAACAACACTTAAATATGTGTCAGTATATCGAAAATCAATGTTACAGTTTCCGTTTTGAAAAGGATTGGCAGCAACAGGAAAGCGCTCTCTACCTGGGCGCATGATTTATCGCTCCCAAGTGACACAAGTGTCTGCACGCTCGCGCATTAAGGCACGCCCTACACTTAGAGCCCTGTATTTGATAAGAAGACAGATTAAATGATTTCATAAAATTCTGTCATTTACCAAAATGTCAAAAATTAAAAAGATGAATAACATACACATTTGTCATCAGAATGTGAAAACATTATGTATGATGCCTAAAAACATATTATATAGACATAAAACCCTCAGAAATGAGCTCAAGTTATGGTAGGGATATGATAAGCAAGTGACAATAATAATTGTAGAACAAAAATTGAATGTTTTATCCACACCTGTATCTCTGATAATCATCATCATCTTTTTCCATGCTAATTAGCTGGTTTGGACAAGCAGGATTTCCAAGAAGGCTTAGGTAGGATAATGCTGGGAGTTTTGATACAACTTTATCCATCAGAACTTCAATGTCATTAATGTTATCACCAGTAAAGGAAAACTTCAAAGTAGAGAAAATAATCTATCTTGGGTAACTTGAAACACTTTTTAAGTTGAAACAAATTTCTCTCAGGAAATGTCTAGAATACAGAGAATACCATCTTGTTACTAGTGGGTCAGGTAATCTTCTTCACAAAATCATGTTACCCAAATTAACATAAAATGCAAATGATTAAGTGGGCATAGTCTTATAAACAAAACTTCGTTTAATTAGAAAGGATATCTTGTTTTTGTTTAAAGTTAAGGTGGTCAACAAGGGCAATTCTGGCAACTCAATGTCATCTTTTAATTGATTGTTGTCCAAAAGCAGCTCCTCCAAAACAGTAAATCCAATCAATCCTTTTAAAGATCTAGAATAAAAATCAGACATTGACATAATAAAAAACAGACATTGACATAATAAAAAACAGACATAACATAAATTTCAAAAGCTACAATAAGTATCTAGTATTCTTGAACAACTAAATAACACACCTGCATTAACACTCTACCATCAAGTTCTATTATTTCAGCATTCTTAATATTTTTGCCCCTCAAATCAAATCAAGCCATCCTACATCTCAGATTTTCTAAAAAAAATTAGTCAGTTGATTCTTAATGACATGTGTAGCATATCCTTACATAAAATATAATGTCCATACATCAAATGGTTGCCACTTTCTCTTCTTTCTAATAGTACTTTTTGATTGCTCTTAATATCATAGCTAATTCTCACAATGCAAAACTTGCTTTGGTCTCCCAGCTGAGGCAAAAGATCTGTGAAAAGTCAACAAATGGATAATTTGTTGGCTAACAAGCATTACTACCAGGCCTTTTCGTCGATTCATTACTCTCCAAATTATCCCTTAAACATTTTTTATCAATTTCTACTTGTCTAGCATAACTTTTACTTATCTAACCCTAACAAAGAACTGTAGCAGAAACTGTAGGGGCCTTAAGGGTAAACATCTCTTTTCCTATTCACATGCATTGCCAGGCACTTTCTTCCTACAGAAAGTTCTGGAAAGCATTGGGCAGTTTTTTTCTTGTGACAACCATGAGCTAATTGTAGTTTTGTTGTGCACTTGGAAGAACAGTTATTATATGAATAATTACCTGAGTCTGTTATAACTCAAATCGAGTCTTTTTGTGACACTTCCATATTTTCGTGATAGCCAAGGAGGTATACATTCACAATCTTGACCAACAAAAGTTAACTAAAAACAAAATATGTTAGATTATCTCTTACAACTGACTCTGATGTGCAAAGAAAATAAAACTCTGTTTTGAATGTATTTCTATTTCGGCTTGCTGTTAAATGCAAATAGCCAACGACGAGAATGTACTATTTCAGGCAATAATGGGAATGGTGTGTGATATCATGCCCAAGCCTTGACATATGCCTTGCAATGCAGTTTATTGCATGCCTTAAATAATTTGAACACTTTATTCTGAAGTGATAAATACTGCCCAACATTTTTTCTTTATCATACCCCAACAATCAACAAACTGCTCTAATCATCAAATGGTTTCCATTTGGTGGAGCGTTTGGATTCTAATTTACTTAAGAAGCAGGACATCTACTATAGATTTCTCACACGAAGTCTAATGAAGGGATTAACACCTGCATCACTTTCAAAGGTGGAACTGACAGTATAAACAAATTGCTGAATGATCGTTTTATTTAACAGACTGTGTGTCCCATAGAGCAAACAATGTTAGATAAGGAGGTAAAATGATCCAAAATTTGAAATGGTGTGTCTTCCACCACAATCCTTGGGCATTTCAACCATGCAATGGTGTGCAGTTGGAAATCTAGTAAATCACATAGGAATTGACCCAGAAGAACCTCCTTTAAAGAGGAAATCAGTAAAGATGTCTATCACTAGATGAATTCTAAATCTTTATTAAGATTTTTGTCATGTACTGCTTTGACCTTGATAATACCCTTCTTAGTCCATTTCAAGTGCTCAGTGTCTACATTGCATCTTTCTTTCTCTTTGTAAATTATGCTTTTCTCAAAACCGTCCAAAAACAAGCATCAACCCACAAAAATTGAACATGGGTTAGCTATATACTTTCTTGACTCATAAAAAATTATACTTGTGAAAACAATGGATATATGTAAAAAGGAGTTTGAATAACATTGTTCACAGTGCAACGCTAGATTGTTTTATCTCAGCATAGTCTAGAAATGAGAGGAAACCAAAAAATAATATAGTTCACATTGAAAATTAGCATAAGCCTAACAAAGGTTCAATGTCCTTAATTAATGCTGTCAAAACTGGAGCCTGCTTTTAAATTAGTCCACTATTTCTCCACTCATAATTGCGTTAATGACATTAGACTTAAACTTTTATTTAAATTAATATATTTCCACAATAGTAGCTTTAAAATAGTTATTAATAAAAACTTCAAAACATAACTTAGTAACAGGCCAGGCCTAAAATTTTTTGTCATTTTCATTATAAACAAGGAAGAGAATTGGAAATAACGAGATGTAATGAAGAATGAATTCTTACGTTGCCGTCTGAATATATCGTTTCCATTGCCTTGTGTTGCTATTTCATCCAAAAACTGCACAAAAACTGCATACAGTGTCAAAGCACGTCTGAGTTCCTTTTCATAAACAATTATCATCAAATCGTGTAAATGCGGGCCTCGGTCTTGTGACTTACCAGTTGGTTTGTGTCCTGCGCAGGGGTGAGGCCTTTAAAACTTCACCTCAAAACATGGTCAAAACAGAACACTATCGTAAATCCTCGAATTAGCCCCCTGGGGGCTTATTTATTTTTGATATTTTTGGACGGGGGCTTATTCGAGGGGGGGAGGCTTATTCGACGGGGGGGGCTTATAAAATTTCTTGAAACATGCCACATAAAAAGATAATTTTTGAAAGTTCTTTCTTGTCATAATATAACCTAAAATAACCTAAGTATAAAGTAACATTTGATTAAATTATTAACAAAAATATAAATGTTTGTGTTAATTCACTAAAATGCCAAAAGCAACCTCAGGAGTCAAAATCATCAAACCGAGGGGGCTTATTCGAGGGGGGGGGGGCGTATTGAAAATTTTTAGTTCTAGGGTCGGGGCTTATTCGAGGGGGGGCTTTTTCGAGGGGGGGGGCAATTCAAAGATTTACGGTATCCAGTCATGGGTGAAACAACTTTTTGGTAAAATGTTGTCAAGAGAGTCCCTTACAGAGACCTTGAATCGGTCGACATGAACTGCAATGGCCGAAGTGACCCATCGAACAAAACTGTTTAGATTTTTGTGTATAAGTATTGAAAGTTAGACACCTAAAATCAAAATGCAGATAGTAATACTGAGAAATTTAACAGAAAAGGCAAATTATCAATTTATGCATTGGAGCTCTTAAAAGATTCCCATAAACCAACGATCGTTACAGGGATAAAAATAAGGGACGTTTTTTTAGAGGGGGCGTAGAATAATGAAAATTCCAAGGAAACCTAAGGTTTTTTTCCGAACTGTAAATCTACTGTATGTTAGATATTGATATTTGGAAATAACCCTAGTTCCAGATTCCTAGTTCCTTTATAACTATCAGCATTATACTTTGAATAACTAGTCTTAAGCATAAAGACACTAATACGATCGAGAAAAATTTTTAAACATGGAAGTTTTAAACAGAACAACCCTCGTTTTGGTGTTGTATTGCTTCATTATTGCTATATGAAATGTTTTGTCAGTTGTTGTTAATTATTTGAAGAGGAAGGAGTTGAAAGAGACCTCAAGAAGAGTCTTATGACTTATGAGGTGATCACAACATCCATGTAAAGAAAAAACTACAAATCTCTCAGGTGTGATCTAATCTGCACTTATTTCTTCATCTGGTTTAAATAACATTTTTTATTTATTGTGTCATATACTTTGTGTCAGAGAATTGCCTAACCATAGATTTCATATACAGTCCTCTAAAACTCCAACCTCTAAATATTCTAAGGGATCTTTTCTCTTAATTTAAATCATATACTTTTATCCTAAATATAGAGACAGAATTGAAATAATCTAGGATGAAACTTTCTAAAATACCGTGACTGGTAATGTATTTAATGCTAACAGATAAGCGTTGTAGTTGTGTAGTATGTATTATTTTCTTATTTATGTTAGTAATGGCATTGAAATGTACTTAGGTATATTTGTTCATAGTGAAAACAAAAACTGAAGCTCCTTTAAGTTAATCCACAGCAATTCATTTCTTTTCTTTCTTGCTAAATTTAGAGCGATATGTTGAATATCAATTGCATCTAAAAGGTCTCTTTCACAAGGTTAGGGGCTGCATCGCTCATTTTATAAGGTATAGCGTTATTTTGTAATAAAAGGACAGGAGGACCAACCCAGAAAACAGCGAATGGCATCAAAGCGTCGGCGATTGTAAAACGAGGAACAAGCGGAACAATCCAGTAACAAGCGGTACAACGGACCGTGAGCAAACACCCCTACTCGAATTTGTTCTGTCTCTTGATAATAATGGTAGTTTCTGTGCAGCGATTTAATCTTTGTTGTCTTTTTCTATTTTGTATATATCTTTCAAAGTTAAAAGAGACAACTTTTTCTCCGATCCAGGTTGACACTTGACGTCGTCGATTTTGTATCTCAATATCTACGGGTCTTCCATAAAAATGAACCTCATAATTGAAATCTTCATATTTCATGCTTAAAAAATCAGGTTGTTTTGACCGTTCGGTCACGACTTACTTTGTCTCAAATATTTAGGTTTTTCTCTAGATCTGTCCGCAATTTGCGGCTGCAGTGAACTTTTCTCTACGTACGTCACCTACAAACTTATGGTACAGACAAATTTCAACATGAAGATTTCTTCTAGGATCCATTTCTGCCAAATGTGAAGTTAAAAAATTTCCTGGATCGGAGAACAGAAGAACTAATTTCATTTTTTGTGTAATTGAAACTTAAATAATGTTTGGTAAGGATGAAGATCCCGGAACGATCTGGTCTTCGCTTTCCCACTGCCCTGGGTTGTGATGTTTCTCTGGGCATTGAAAGTAAAAACTAAAAAATCAATGTGCAAATAAAAGTGTAAATATCAAAATGAAAAATGAGAAAAAGAGAAGATAAGAAGTGGTCGCTACCACCTGGCTCCAGCCTTCAACTCAGGTGGAGAATGGGGCAGAAAATGATAAATGAGCTTCTCATCGGATGATGTAGCCTCTTACCAAGTACGAGGTTTCTGTTTTCATGGCAACAAAACACGGCGCCATCTTGATTGCAGTCGTCGTCACCTAAAAAAGGGAAAGTTAGACATGGACTCGGAGTATCTCAAAATGCACCTTGGCGACGCACTTACAAGAGGACTTGTTGAAATATCCCAAAAGAGGCCTAGTGACCCTATCGAGTATCTGGCTTCATGGTTAAGAAAATATGTCGAAAACAAGGAATACACGAAAAAGGTACTTGTTTGGTTCAGCCACCACACATCACATGTCATGATATTTAATGCCACTCTCGTTACTGTTGTCCCGTTGTGCTAGTTATTTAGATATTTTGAATGCCAAGTACTTTTTAGCTTTGTAAATTTCTGAGCCGAATATTTTTTCTGTTTTATCCAATCCTTTTTATTGATGCAGATGACGAAACCAGCGTTATCATATAGGTACATGTAAATCATATTAGCAACTTAAACATCAAGTGTATAAAGTTTGTCTGCCATAATGAAAAGCCAAATTTAACTGATATTCTATATTGAATTTAGTAGCCAATTTAGTTGGTTTCAATAATGGCTAATAATTCAATTGCCATCTTGTTTATGTATGCAAGAAGTCTTTACAGTGTTGCAATCTAAATCAGCTTTCTGTGGCTCTTAAGTTTTTCAGCTACTTATTTGAGCTCAAGTGATTTTTGGTAACTCTTGAAAACTGTTTTTGGAAGTTTTTGTCAACGTGTCTGTTTATTAATATGATAAACTTTGTAAACTTGGTGTCCCTACCTAATGACATGCTTTTATAATATGCGCCCAGGAGGTGTGCAATGGTATGAACTGTACGAGTCTCATACCACTCTATGTCCAAAAAACACTTTAAATTTGTAAGCTCTTTTGGCTGTTTTGTACTGCATTGGAGCAGTAGCAAAGGCGCATTGCGGGCTCAATATTTATTCAAATATGAAAATCAACATAACTTGTATTTGATTTGTTCTGACAGAAGAGTGTTGACAAATCATATAGTGCTGCTGATAGCAATTTAATTTTGTGGGCAATGACCTCAATATTAGTTTCTCATTCCCCATGCTGTGATGTCACTAAACTTTTGTCTGGCTCCACATTGGGGCCTTGGCTTATCCTAACATTAAACAAAACATGTTGTCTTTCATGGTATAAGTTTTGGATTTCTCATTTTGTTGCCAGTATCGCCATTTTATGTCAACACAACACCAATCTTCCACTTGCTAATGACTTCATTCTGTGTCTTATCAAAGTGGATCAAACCTTAGGAAGTGAGTGTAGCAGGAATATTTTTCTCAATTTTGTCAACTCAAAATTGGTTAACTCACTGACAGGGGCTTGGCCTAAAAACAGAAGAAAGTCCATGTCCAAACTACATATGAGATATTTCCATAGATTTAAGGAGCCATAGAGAGGAATATATAATTTTGTTGGCCATGTATCATCTTTGGTGAATTATCAAAGGCAAGCTTTAAAACTTTGGTTATTCAAATTATTTTCAAGGCAAAAAATGAAGTTCCTAAACAGGCATTTTCCAGATTATGTTTTTAAGAATAAAAGAAGGAACATTGTATAAAAGAGTAAACAAGCACGAATTGACAAGTCCAAGTGTTGAATTGGTAGGCGCATACTACTTTACACTGAATTTTTCTAAAATCAGCTTGTCAATTTGCGATCCTGATACCCTAATAAGCTAGTGGCAATTAGGAAAGGACTCTTGGCTATCTTGGCCAGCAGCAATGATGTTAGTCATGACTCCATGCTCTGTGTGCGCATTTGCTGGCCATGGTATTGGAATTGTGACTCTTAGACTGCGCCCTTGAGGTGAAGATACAGCAAGGGCTGTGCACCATCTGTATCTATACAGCCTTTGCCCATAGAGATCCCTAAGCCTGCTATAAGACCAATGATGCTATTTTCGTTGTCAGATTACGCTGGTTTTTCAATGAATTTTCTTTAAAAAGAACAAAGTGTATGTGAAAAAGGAATAAGAATCTTCGATTCTTGCTAATACTGCCCTCTCCCTTTTTGTAGGTGAAGAAAAGGTAGCTTATACATAATTTTTCGGAAGTGTTAGACTTTAATTCATTAAAAAACCTATTTTTTCTGGGGTAGGACCTCAATAAGTCTACACCTCCCTCTTCCAACTAGATTGTTTTTGAGTAGTTCAAAATTTGGTGAACTAATATACCAAAAATTTGCTCCCAGTCTAAAAATTAAGAATATTGATCTCAAATTGACTTGATCACATCACTGTTTATTACTTCTCAAATATTCAATATATGTATTTACTAGAAAAATGAAGAGCTGGCTCAACTTAAGAAGGAGAGAGAGGAATATGAAATAGAATTACAAAGGCAGATAGCTATGGAGGAGGAACAAAGATTGATTGCAGAACAAGAAGCTCTTGAAAGAGCTGCTGCAGAACCACCCCAGGCAGAAGATGAGCCTAGTCTTGTGGTCAATGCTGAAGCAGATGCTTTACCAACTGTTGCAGAAGGTGACGAAGAGGAGAAGAAACCTGAAAATGGTATCATATAGTTTGTATAATTTGCCACATTATCATGGTACATTTTGGAAAGGAGCTTGCATTTCTGCAGATTTTTTTCTAAAGACTCTGTAATACTGTTTCTGTAACAGGGTTGATTGCACTGCTATGTTAAAGAAGGAATATTAAGTTCATGTCTGGAAAAACATGTTTCATGACCCAGACATGAAACTTTTAAAGACCTGATCAATTAAATTAATTGTAGATGTACTTACACTTTAACATGGTAAAGGGGGCCAAGTTGCAATATGTCTAATATGCTTATCATTTTATTTTCTATTGCAAGCCTAGAAAACACATTTAGATTTGGAAAAGTAATTGCTGGTTTACCTGGATGAATGTCATTTTGTGTAGCTAGCTGGGCTAGTCTGATAGTCTAAATTGTAATGCAATGAAAAACTGCTTGCATATGTTTGTCAGGCTGTCGGATACATGCAAGAGAGAACTTTGTAATACTAAAGCAGATTTAGTCGTTCCTCATCACAAATCAGCTTTCGGTCAGAAATGCTTTTCATATAAGGGTGCTAAATTATGGAACAATCTTTCTGTGAAAGTCAAATCATCAAAATCTTATGAAATCTTCAAAAAGCATATTAAAAATGCCATGCTTCTAAATTTGTTGCCATGCACTCTGATTCATGCTTCTAAATTTGTTTTCAAAATAATTTTGTAAATAATTCTTAGTTCTGTATTTAGTTTTGTATTTAGTTTTGTATTTATTTGCATGGCCCAAAATTGCATTCAATGCATATGGACCATTCATTTATAGACAAGGCTGAATGCATGGCCAAATGCACAATGCATACATCTTATAGACATGAATGAGGCCCAACTTAATGAAAAAATAGAATTCATTCTTATTTGCATGATACTGAATTCATCTGTTCATTGGACTTGTCATTGGTTCACTCACTCATTCTTTAAACATTATTGCATTTGTATTATTTTAAGTCCAAATGCCAAAAGACTGCATTTCTCAGCATATTTTACACAGATTCTGTCTTTTTTGTTTGTTTTCTGTAAACATCAGTCCATCAAAAGTTACAATTTTTTAGTATTTTATCAACAAAGTGGAACAACTGCTATTGTCATTTTTAGGTGAAGTGGCCAAAGAAAGCATCAGCACAGAGACAGTGGGTGAGCAGCAGCCGGAGGAGCCTTTAAAGGAGCCAGGTGAGTTACTCTGGGTTTTCTCCCAAAACATGCGTATTTTATTGTGTTGCAAGGAGGTTTGTTGATGATTAGGGTGTTGCTACAAGCTCATCGAATTTTTAGGGAAATCAGGAAAAACCAATAACTGATTAAGATTTAGGTTTTTGAGAGAGACCCTTTTAATTGTCTAGCAGTTTGTTAATGGCCTGCTCTCTTGACAGTTTAACCCCTGGTTGAATTGGTGAATCAAATCCTCAGCTTTAATACACATTGTAATAAACAAATTCTTTGGTGATTTTTCTTTTCTTTACTCAATATTACTCTAGACCTTTTTTGAAATAAAGTTATGATTTTGTACTCTCAGTGGTGTTTGGCCTCATATTTATATCTGTTTTCTTTTGCATTCTATGCATATTGATATGACTTGATTGACAGCTCCTTGATCTACTCAATGACCGCATTTGGCATGAAACTCTGAGCTTGAAATTCTTTACCATTTCATTTGCATAGCACAAGCAGCTCAAACTATCCATTGCATAGTTTTGAAATGTAATTGCTTCAGACCATCTTTGAAGTTCGACTGCATGTAACATCTAAAAGGATCTTTTCTTGACCGTCTTGACTTCTTTTGAGTATATCGGTGTACACGAATATAGACATGGTTGAGATAAAGCAGCCGAATTCTGCACTAAAACGGTCATAGTGCATGGTCATGAGCAAGCAAATATCATGAACAGGGTCCCTGTGCCAAAATAACTAAATGTTTTTTCTAAGAATGAAATTTGCGTTTGACTAAACAGCTCAAAGGTGTTGCTTGGCATGCAAAAATAAACTCACTCTATCTATGACTTTTTGCGGCCTTGTATCTGCCTTAAACAAACAAACAGTCTTGGTTCCCTTCGTTTTTCTGTTGTCACGAATCTATGCTTTGTAAGTCGTTTTGACAAAGGCTTTTATAAAAGAATGATTCTATTTTTCCTTTGATTTGCTTCTATGCCAACCCGCTGTTCTTGAACAGATGCGGGTAGAGAGTGGCTAGAAATGTCCTTGGTGCGGAATGTCATACGTGCAAGTCTGCATTCGTTCTCAATGCTTTGAAGTCCTAGCCCATCCATTTTCGCATCTCTAAACACAGCAGAAATCTAGGCCTTTGATTCCGGATCAACCAAAACCTCTTAAATATATTAATTTTTGCATATTTTCCATATCTGAAGTCCCACTAATCTTAGCTTAGTGCTTCGAAGCTTTAAGAAACGTCCACTTTCTTTAAGCAGATTCATAATTGATTTATAAGTTACGTATAGCCAAAAAGTGTTCCTCAACAATGTCTGGATAGCCATATCTTAGAGCTACTTTATTCTTAGAAAAATAAGTTATACTTTTTTATCGTTTCTTTAATGAACACTCGTTTTCTGTCCTAGTCATTAATTTAATGTCAAAAATTTCTAAATTTTCTTGAGAGCACATTTTTTGTCAAGGAAATTTTTATCCTGGCTTGTTGCATTAAGTTACTATAATAATAATCTATTAAATTTCTTTTAAATCCTGTTAACTACTGTTATTTTGCAACATAATGCTAACTTTGCTCTAGCATTGAGTCTCTATTATCTAATGTGTAGAAGTGCCTCTATTATCTAATCTTATGGCCATGTGTAGAACAAAATAACAGTTACATAAGCTCTTATTTATCCTTTAGTTACATAATCAAGACGTAAAGTATGTCCAAAAGTTAGAAAAAGTCACAGGCTATTGTATAAAGTAAAACTAAGGGGCGAATGTTATGTTATGAGTATAAAAATAAACTTGTCCAGCACAAGAAGATAAAGAGCGAAAAGAACAAACGAAAAAAACGAAAATGACGAGAATACTAGAGAAGCATTATCAAACTGTCTTCATGACTTTTGAATACCATCTCGTTGATGTCTAAGGTTGCTAGCTGCATTAGGTAGAAGTGTTACTCGTCATTTGCTAACAGCCGAAAAGTTTAGTGTTGCGATGCCTTCCGATTTGACTGCCATTCTCATTTGATTTTAGAGCCTGCTACAGCAGAAAAGGACGAAGAACCATAACGAGTACAAAACTACGAACAATTGTTCATTCTTTATGGAAATTTGCACTTTTTGTAAATATATTGTGTTATATGTTACTATGTTGATATTTTCTCCAAGGAAGATTTTTTCTTTTTGCTTATTACTTTGTAAGTTGAATCTACACATTACGCTGTAATGTAACTATACACTAAAAGGAAAGAAATCCAAGCTAAATGTAGTAATATGTAGCAAAGGGCTTGTTCTGGGGTAAGGATTTTAGGCATGTATAATCTTGGAAATCTTTTGAACGCTTTGTCGTATGTCCTGACTCTCTCTTCTTGTTGAAATTGAAGTGATTTATTGGACAAGTAGAAAACGAAATTTAACAGTGATGAAGGATCAGGGCATTCGTTAAAAATTGGCATCTTGTGGGCAGACTTGTCAGAAGAGGCTCGAAATGTCTGACCCTTTTTCAGCGCAAGACAGCACAACCGATAACTCGTTGGTCCCAGTGCACTTTGCGTAAGGCGTAAGGTTAGAGAGGTTGACTTCCATTGCTTCAGGTTGGCATTAGAGATCTTTCAAAATCACATTGAATACACGCGGACTTTAAACTTATGGGCCTCATGTTTTCTGAAGCAAAGGAGCAAATTGCAATAGCTATCAAAGCTGCCAAGCCACTGGGAGTTTCAAACCCCCTATGAAGGACATGTTTGTCATGACAACCAGACAACGGATTGTCTAATTAGTTCTAGTAAAGAAAGGAGTTCAGTAATCTTCTCATTGTCGTCTCTTCTCGTATTAATACCCTTTAGCAGAAGTGATTGCCCAATCTCTTTGTTTTTTGAAAGAATATAAGACTTCACCATGCACATAAATGTTGATTCCTATTGTATTTGTCTATGACCGTGATAAGCTTGTTTTGCGAAGTCCGCTGTGTAGTGCAAGATAATGATCCTGACACAAAAGCACCGGCACCCTTCCAGCTTCCATTTGACTTTAATGTAGACACCAATCAAATTTGGCCGCCTTTTAATGTAAGTATTCCTGCATACTGAAATTCGGTATTCAGGCTCACGACATGCTCTCATTGTTTACCCGTTTTCGTGTGAGTCGCTGTTGTTTATCTGCAAACTATAATGCATGATCATTAATTCATCATATGCTTTGTGCTGTCTTTACGCACCTTGCTTTTCCTGGCGGATAGATCTTTCCTCTAGAATCAGATTTGGTGATCACAATCGCGATAGGGTCGTGTCACTGATCACGCCCCATAAAAGGCTCAAATGATATGGCTGCTGACCAAATTTCCATTGCAAATAAGGATTTGTGCTTTAAAGCAGGTACATCGACAGAGCTCTCCTTCAGACATTGCGGTCGGTAACTTAATCTATTTCAAATTGATTTTTTACTGCATCATTCATGGTTTATGTATTGTTCGTCTCCTTTGATAGTTAGTTTCAACCATGTCTGAACCAGCTGTTAATCGACAATAACATCCGCAGTTATTTTGGTGGTAACTTTGCTTTCTAAATACGAGAAGCTACATTTTCGCTTTTTTATCTAACTTTGTAAAGCAGCGCCTTTGAATTATGCAAATGTAGGGTTAGAAAGCCCCGGCTGCACTGTTGTATTTGGCCTTGCAGCCGCAATTAATCTTGAGTGTCTTGGTGAACAGTTGAACTGAAGTTTATGGACGCTCCCTTTCTTTTGGCCTGGGCACGCGATTCGGTTCTGAAGTCTTGATGAACCAGTGAGTGATGCTTGAGGTTTCTCATGGCTGCGAGGAAACTTTTTCCCTTTTAAATGAAAACTTTTGAAATAAAAGGTTCAAAAATTGTCAGCAATATGTATAGGTTTGCTCATGGTAATTATCTCCTTGGTTTACCAACTACGATAGATTTCGTTAGTTGCTTAGACAATTATGAACATTTCTCCTGTCATTTGTCACGGTTTGGAATAAACGAACCTAGCTAGCATTTCCAATCTTGACAGGGAACGCTTTTGCTCGATGTCTTGTTTATACCAGGACAACTCCTGAAGGCTATTGACAATAGGTTAACGACTTGGCACACTCTTTACAGAACAACCAGTTGATTGAACCATCTTTTCTACGTAGAATAGGGCGGCTTAGTAATAGGGCAAGGAGGGTTTCAACAATTTTCTTTAGCTAGAAAGCTGATTTCTGAAAAGAGGCCTAGTCGCGAACTAGATGAAATGGACAGTCCAGTGAGTTGCTGTTGAAAGTCAGAAATAAGCACGACAAAGAGAAAGTCACGAGATCTCAGCTTATGACGCCTCATGTTGTTGTCATCCAGGTTTATCAAATGGTGTGAAGTGATACGAATGGAGTTAATAGCAAGCATATCTTGATGAGAAAAGTTCTAATCGCCTGTTGCTCGAAAATACTTGAATGGGTCAAGGATCAGCTTCATCCATGTGATCATCCAGGATTCAAGAATTCACTAAGAATTGCGTAGGTGCAAGCAGTACATTTCACAATGCAGCCCTCTCAAAATCCATTCGATGTTTTGACGTTTCACTAAAATAGAACTTTGAAAATTTTTTCAGATTTTAAAGGGTTCCCAAACCAGACAAGATTTTCAAACATGTCAAGGCAAACTTCCTGAAGTAAGTTTATGTGGCAGCAAGAATGTATGGTTTAATCCTGCACAACTTGCAAGCTTTTCTGCTGAATGAGTTTGGAGAAGAAGTATACAACATAATTCGCAAGGAAGCTGGCCTGCAGGAGTACGTTTACTGCGTGCACAAACGATACAATGATGATGAGCTGATGCAGCTCGCGGAAGCGGCCGCCAAGGTGACTGGCTGGCCGAAGGACGGCATCCTTCACGGCATGGGCCTGAAGTTTCCGCGCGTTTGTGGTGAATACGGGTATCATAAGATGCTGAAAACAGTTGGGAGAAACCTGAAAGAGTTCGTCAATGGCCTAGACTACATGCACGATAGCCTGCGCTTCTCCTACCCTGGGATGCGCACGCCGAGCTTTTACTGCGACGAGGAGACGGAAGACGGGCTTCGGCTGCACTACCGCTCGAAGAGGAACGGCTACGCGTCCTACGTTTGCGGTCAACTCGAGGAAATGGCGCTGTACCTTTTCAACATGAATATCACAGCAGAAGTCGAGAAGAAGGAGGAGGACGAAGAAGGAACCCATGCCGTTATTAGGCTTCATTTTCTGAACAGAGTGGAGGGAAGGAAAGTCTCAACTGGTGTTAACGAAATTTGCTCGACAATCTCCACAGAACTTATTCTCGGAATGTTTCCTTTTCACCTGCTGTTCCGAGAAGATATGAAGATGTTTGGAATTGGTGAATCGCTTGTCAAGGTTTTGCCAAACATTCACGACAAGTTTGTTAACGAAATTTTTGATTTAACGCGACCAGCGATCCCATTCGATTGGGAAAATGTGAGTACTTCCGCTATTTCTCAGATTTTGACATGAACTAGGATAAAAGACGGACACATGAAAACGCGAAATGATTTTATTAGCTCTAATAAGTTTATCACTATGCAGCTGCGCTATGCTTGGTATGAATGCATGCTGATATAGAAAGTGCTTAATTTGGTTATAAACACTGTTTCATAGCAAATGGAGAACTAACACTCTTGAAGAAGTACAACTAGTAAAAAAGTCATTCTCTCTTCTTTGCCATCCCTAGAGTAAAAGTGACACTGTATTCCGCAACAAAATTTCATCCGGGAAATTATTGACCGTTTAATTACATATCTTTTTGCAAATTGTCCCTCAAAGGCATCTTGGATTGCAGGTACCACTGACATTATGGATAATAGAACTGTGGAATCAATTCTCTTGTATTGACATATCTTCTCACTGTGTTCATGCGATTGTTATCAAGCCACCCATCGTCTCAGATGTCTTCTGGCCGTTCCTGCTAGCACCATCTTTAATCCAAACCTTTTTTTAGTTACTGTCTACGGAGGCTAGCCGGCTCATTGCATTAGCGCTTACAATTCTCGCCATAGATCCTTTCACATCCCAACTGTGCTTTTGAGTTGACTGCTCGCATTCCGGTAGTGAATAGCAGTGATGTTTACGAGAACAGCGAGGGCGAAGGTGTCTGCTTCTTGCACCTTAAGGGACAAATGAAGTATGTGCCAACGTGGAATGCCTTCATGTATCTGGCATCACCTGTGTGAGTATGCTGCTATAATAGATGAGGAGACGCCTTAAGCTCGTGAAATTCTATTCCTCTCCATCGCTCAATTTAGATGTAATGAGCATGTAATGAGATTGTCTAGTTAAGCATGTAAGAAGATTGCCTAGTTAATCAACAGGTCAGTTTACTTTGCGGTGATTTTGCAGTTTAGAGGACCTCGATCACATGTTCAACATCGGCCTGTATCTCAACGATCTAAGTCTGCACGATGCATCACGTGACTTGGTCCTCGTCGGCAACCAGAAATCAGCTGAACTCAAGATTGCACTTGATCAGGTATATGAGGATTTCTAAATATTCAAAATTGGAGGGCCAGGGTGGCAAAATGATTTCTTTTGTTCCCTTTTCCCCTTCTTTCTTTCCTTCTTTCCTCCTTCTTTCTATCAAAAGCAGGACGGAAATGCTTACCCTAACGCAATTGGCGTCCTGGAATAGCGTAATGGCGTCCCAAAATAGCACATTGGCCCCTTGAAATAGAATATTGGCGTTCGGTTTGCAATCGTACTGGATGCTAAAAGTGACGATTACCTAGGGCCTTTTCTGTTGTAAGCGACCATTGCAAACTTAGGAGTGTTGTTATTCCAATGCATTAAAATTTCGCATCAAACAGGAGCTGCAGAAAAGTGCAATGCTTGAGGACAGCATGAAAAAATTGGACGTCGAAATGCAGAAAACTGACAAGCTGCTGTACAACATGATTCCGAAGTCTGTTGCAGACCGACTACGATCAGGGGATCTGGCAGTGAACACCTGCGAGGTAGGCTTCAGCATCAGTGTTAATCATTCTGCGATCTAGCGTATCAGGACAGGATCCAACGAATCAGGATCCAACGAATCAGGATCCAACGAATCAGGATCCAACGAATCAGGATCCAACGAATCAGGATCCAACGAATCAGGATCCAACGAAGGTTGACAGGTTCACAGTTTGCATCCTGTTTCGCGAGCTTTGCCACTGTAAAGCTAGTTTCTATTTCGAGGAATAATTTATGCTACGTCGGTGTAAATTTGCCAGTTTGGGTTAAGCAACGCATTCAATGCGCTCTGCTCATTCCTATTAAAAAGTGCAATAAAAAGGCTTTCGTGCTATGGAAGCCCTATGTCTGATTAAAACATTGATCAGATATTTTTTTGTCATGGAAGTACCAAGAATTGATCTTCAGAAATAATTGACACATTCTCTTGTTGCAGAACTTTGAAAATGCCACCATCTTGTTTAGCGATATAGTTGGGTTCACCAAGATCTGTTCCCTCATACAACCAATGCAAGTGGTGGAGATGCTAAACTCGCTGTATACGACTTTCGACAATCTCAGCGAGAAATACTCCGTTTACAAGGTTTGGCTGTTTCTCAGAATTGTTTCTGCATACGCACGAAGAAGAGCCTGCGATAAAAAGAACATGACGATCTTAATCCAGATTTCGTACTAACGCGATGAACAAATAGATGAAAATATGCTAATCTTCGTTAAGCTGATAATAAGATGCTCTCATTGTTCTATCTGTAGCATGTCAAACAAAATTTTAGCTTCTTTCAATCTAGAATGTTTAAAATATTTAGTACACAAAAGAGATCAATTAACGTTGTATTATAAATGCAGAATGACACTGCAATTAATGAAAAGGCATGCCCACGGCTCCTTGCAACTGCTTGTATTCATTGCAGGTTGAGACTGTTGGGGATGCCTATATGGTTGTCAGTGGGGTACCAGAGCGAATACAGAACCACGGAGAGCGCGTGGCAGACATGGCGTTGGCCATGCTGGATGCTGTCTATCGTATTCCCGAGCCCTCAAATACAACAGGCCATCTCAACATTCGAATAGGTAGGGCGATTTGTTCTGGTAAAGCAAAGAAAAACACTTAAAGGGAGCAGTGTGTACCACTGTTCCTTTTGTTTAACGCAGAGTAAATAGTCTCTGCGGTATTCACAGTAGAAAACAGGGTTATGAAATTATGCATTATACTTTATGGTGCTGTATTTGAGGATGTTACGTTGCTGGTCTCACCAGATGACTCACCAGAGCCTCATTCAGCCCAATGCCATTGTTTGCGCACACTCTGTAGCATTCTCAACTACTGAGCTTTTCCTCCTCGAAGATCTCCATTTTATTGCTGAAACGTGGTTTGAAATGAAGTTTCTTACGATGTCCTGTTATTGAGCGAATGAACACTGCTCGTTCCCAACTTTGATCGAGGCTTCACTTGCCTAGTAACCTATCAGAAAAGGCTGGAGGGCCACTTGTCCTAAACTTCCCACCTGTTTTTTAGAATGCTTCTCATATCTATTTAGTATAATGACTAAGCTTTCCAGTTGCATTTTCTTGTTTTCGGCAGGAATCCATTCCGGAAGCGTTGTGGCTGGCGTGGTCGGCATCAAGATGCCTAGGTACTGCTTGTTTGGCGACTCCGTAAACACAGCCTCAAGGATGGAATCCCACTCAGTCGTATGTCCTTGCATTTGATTTCTACGGATTCTACATGAGGTTCTGCTAATTTCAGATAAAACTTTTTACCATGGGAAAGTTTCAAGATGTATGAAGACATGGTTTTGGGCATTGTTGTTTCTTTTCTATTGTTTTGAATACTGAGGCTACATTTGTCTTAGTTATTATCCTTATAACTTTAGGCTATGTCCATACACATGAGTGAGACAACCAAGACGGAACTAGAGGGGAAGCACTACTTGATACGACGAAGAGGCAGCATAATGGTGAAGGTAATGCCTTTAACTTGAAAACATGGCAATGAGCATGGTAGTGTCTCTGACTTAAAAACATGGCAATGAGCATGGTAATGTCTCTGACTTAAAAACATGGCAATTAGATACAAAGTCGATTTAGCCTGGTGGTCACCTACGTCGGAGTGGAACGTGCGTTTCGAGTTTGTTTTTAGGGAAGGACATGTTTCGGTTTAGAGATGGTCCTAAACAGGGAGAAGCAACTGTGCACGAAGCAAAGCAAAGACTCTAAAAGTATTTCACGAATTACAATATCTTCTTTTTCAATACTTTCAAGTTATAAAATAAAAGTGTCTGTAATTTTGCTATATGGGTATTCTTAAACGCAGGGCAAAGGTGCAATGCAAACATACTGGCTCATGGGAAAGGGAAAGCCTTTGAAGGCCGTGTCTTGGCTGTCTCTCAAAGCTGTGGAGCAGTCGGCGGGCCTCATCGAGAACATGATGATGGATCTGACGCCAGTGTTCGAAGAAGGCTTTGAAGTCGATGGAAAACATGTACAATCACATCCACAAATCAGCGGTCATGATAGTACTGGTTTTGAAAATAGAAACAGTGAATATGGCTACACTCGTGGCAGTAGTGAGATAGGGGGACTTGCCTTCAATGACAAGGGTGAGGATCAACTAGAAGTGGAAAGTGCAGAGCCAAGAGACGTCCAGGTGGTCGACACAATAAGTAGCACATCATCAAATGATGTTGCTCATTACCTGCAGCTGAATGGATCCAAGAGTCATGTTAATGTACCGAAAAAGACCAAGGTTATGAAGAATAACCGTGTTAAAAGCTCAGCTTGCCAAATGCTGTAAAAAGTGTACGGATGTTTCGTTTGACGTTCCGGAGAGGCGCAGAAAGCTGTTATACCCTGCCAACAGAAATCTGTCATATCGATGCAAGACATCGTTAAAGCCTAATTTGTTGAGATTTTTATTTGCTTTATAGTTTTACACTAGGTTACTGTTTACAAATAGCCGCATCATGTTGAATTTACATGGAGTTTCTTTCAGCCTCAGATAAAGGAATATAGGGAATTGTTTATCTGTTAATTGTTAAAGAGATGCAATTGAGGCCATCGTAGTAATAGCGATATCTATTCATTAAGGGTTTGCTCTCTTGTACGTTTTTCTCTCTTGTAGAAAGGGAACTGAGCCGGTTGGATCTTTACTGCAGTCAGTGGCGACTCTAGCCTTTGAACACAATATATTTATCAAATAACGTCGTACCTTAAGGCAGAGGGTGAATTCAGAGTCTAAACTTTTTATAACAATTTTCGACTTTGACTAACGATAAAATGGTCCTCTTTTCATGTCTTACGAAAATTTCAAATCAATTGCATAAAAGCAGTACTATACAGTCTTAGCTTAAGGTATCCAATCAAGTTTAGGGACATAGGAGGACAGACAATGGTTGAAATTGAGACTTCTAGAGCGGCCAAAGATGCATCCCAGTACTTAAATTCAACAAAACACACATCATAACGCTTAGAATTGACATTCGATGATACTAATTGATTATTGATTTCTAGAAAAAAATTGGGGAGGGAAGAAAGGGTGACAATGAGTACAGATTGCACATGATGTTGATGTTGAATTGACTGAAAGAATTTTACTTGCTAAAAACACATATGCATCTTCAAGAAAAAGGTTGCAACTGCTAATGGGGCGGCATCAATATAAGTTTTTCAAAAGAAGCGCAAAGTTTAAAAAAAGATGACATTTTTTTATTAATGCGATGCCAGCGACAGTTTAACTCTAACGATCTTCCATTGTCCTTTATTTCTACGTCAAATCGTTTTTGCTGCAAAGCTTTGCTTATCCTATTTACAATATTTTTCCCTATCATAACCCCAGCTTGTACGTAAATAAAGCCTCGATTATTGCTAGGTCTTTTTCGGTAAGTATTGCCCACAATACCGTACTCACATCAAGACCTGTTCAATGAGCACATCATTACACTTGTGATTGTATGTTTAAGTCGAAATTTCAGGGTTGACACATAAGTAAAAACTCCCAATTTAATGTCACGATCCTGGAAATTTTGTGGTTTGTAATTAATATTCTTCTGTTATCACAATTCATATTCCTCAATGGATACCTCTGATATCTCATCATATCTGTTGGGTCATAGGTCATTATGAGAAAAATATATGTAAATACAGAGTACAGGTCATTGAAGCATAGGTGCATGCTCTGCTAACTATGTGCTACCAACAATAATAAATTTGCTCAATATGCCAGTTTATATGCTCTAGAGCTCCATAACTAAACTAGTTTTTATATAAACTGTACACATTTCTTTGGGGAAGGGTTAAAAGCTGCAGCTTCCTTGGCTCTATGTGATGATTTATCTGAAGAGCTTTGACATCTGCTGGAGGTTTTTTCAATGCCGATTATTATGCCAGCTACCCATATATTAAAAGCCTAGTGAACACAAAGTTTGCTTTACATATAATTTGTTTTTAAAAGCATTGGTTTCTTTGCTTGGAATAATTTTTCATGTATAAGAAAAAGAGTATTCTATAACTGCACCAATGGAAGATACCTTATCCTATCTGTATTGATTACCTATACTTATATACATGCCTACATAATCATTGTCTGGTTGATTGCTTTTCTTAAGCCGAGGGATTTATATCAAGCAGATCATCAACCCATAGCTTTGCTTTGGTCAAGACTGTGCATTGATGGCATGCCAAATTCTGCAAATAATACTTCAGGACATGTTGCTCCTCATTTTGTAAAGCAAACAGAAACTAGAGTTGGCCCTAGACAGCTACTGGTATCTCAACTATACAAGGTGAGGCAGCCAAAGTTTCTTTTGCCTAGCCGCAAAGAAGTTTAAAAAAAGTAATAACCATAGATGAATATTCCTGGAAAATGAATCAGCATCAGAGAGCCCTCCAGAGGTAACATCTTCAATATCCAGCCTTTGCTTAATGTAAATGATAATAGATCTTTCCCCCTTTATTATGTCTTTGCCTAAGTTTTAAAGTTAGATGACAGTCAGAATTATGATTATTATGATGAATTATGTGTGTCTAGTTCAGATGGAGAGTTCAGTTTCGCATTCAATATTTTCATTAAATGCAAAGAACGTTGCTTCCTAATTTGCTGAAAAGGTTTTCTTGGTTAAGCTATTCAAGAATCTTAGATGAAGCAGACTGCCTGCTATGCATTCTGTTTAGTAGAAAAGCTGAATTCCTGTATCTCCCAATTACTCGCAACATTTTGTTGATTTGGTGGGAAATCAAATCAAGCCAACTAGGCAGATACATGATGACTAGCAACTTTGAATAGTTATAGGGCGTTTCCCAATAACTGGATTTGGCACTACCCATAAAAGTATCAAAGAGCCATCCCCAAGCAACGCTCAAGCCCACTCTCCCCAATGTTGAAGCGAGAACTTCACTTTTCACTCTGGATCCGCCCCTGGTTAACAGCAATGTTTCCTAACTTGTAGGACGGAACCTTTCCTGTTTTGTAAACAGCAAGGCTCCTTAACTTTTAAGACCGATCCTTTCATGTTTAGTTAACAGCAATGTTTCCTACTTGTAACTTGTAGTTTTTCGTGTTTAGTTAACAGCAATTTTTCATAATTCGCAGCCAATATCTTTTCAGTGCCGTATCCAAAGCAAGCAGAAGTATTCACAACCCTTACAACTCCAACGCCTCATTTCTTCTCTAAATTTTATACCATCTACTTATGCTACATCCAGGCAATCATTGGAAATAGGTAAAAATGATTAGCATCATTAGCAAAGGATTTCAACTGACACGCTGGGAGAATCTAAAGAACGAAAGACTAGGGAAGTAACGATTAAGAGCATGCACGTACGAAAAACAGTTCTGTACTCTGTTAAAGCAATGACATGGAAAAGCGCTGCACCGCTGGCTCGAAAGAAAGAAAATGGATGCTACGAGTATGATACATGGAGTGCCTTGCATCCACTTACTTAAGGGCCATGAGGCAGGGGCGGACTCACCTAAATAGGGGCCCGGGCGATTTCAAAGAGAGGGGCCCGAAACCAATAAATACCTGGGATACGTCCCCGGGAAATTTTTGCAGCCAAACACTTCACATTGGCTTAAAATACTATCAAACATATTTCAAACAGTTTAGAAGTTTACTTTTCAGACAGCATTTTATGCCACGACTTCAAGACATCATACCTCTAGACATCCTTGCAATTTTTTTGGGTAATTGCACTATATGTTTATAATTTCTAGCTCCCTGAAATTTGATAGATTAAACTATATTCATGAGTAACGTAAACTATTGAATAGATAAATCTTGCTCTATTAATATCGAAGTATGTGTTAGGCGTCAAGCGTGAAAGCTGCGATCGTAATTGCTTAGCGTAATATAATGTCCCTTAATCAAAATTGCATTTCAACTGATCAAATGCAGTAATCCCTTGCTTGATATTTCACTTCACGAATAACTAAATTATTAAATTAAAAGCACGAACAGTACTGAATAGATTCCTGTAAGCCAAATTCTAGACAAAATCCGAAACACCGAAATATTAGTAAATTCGGTAACAACTTCTTGGTTTGCGAGATGCCCGAAAAGGGCCAATCAGGGACGGACTTACCGGGTGGTGTGGGGGTGTGAAACCCCCCCCCCAATATTTTTGTGCTATCCAGTAAATTTTGTTTTGATTCGGTAAAAAGTAGCTTTTTGGTAGTCAGTAGTGATGAAATAACTCCAGTTTCTTCCTTATTTATCTTCTTGTCGAGTCAGTTATTGTTTTTCTTTATAGTTAGATATAAAAAATTATATTTATCAAGAGAAATTAAAAAATGAGCGTTTCTATTATTTTCCAGGCACCTGAAGGGTGTGACACTAAAATCCGATAATAATCTAATACCTCCCCCCATCGTTGCCTCTTAAATCAGCCCCTGCCCCAATGCATTTCAGATCTTTCAGGATTTATATGAAAATAGATTTTTAAGTAATTACTGAAGATTTTCAATCCCACTGCAATAAATGTACATACATTTGTGTCTCACACCTGTGAAAAATTGTACTTTTTTATCGCTGAGGAGCTTTTTCCAGTGGAATGTGTCTATAGGCCCTTTTTCATGCATCTTGCAACAGAAGAGTTTTCATTTAGTTGAATTTACCTGTATTCCCAGCGCTCAAAAAGATGCAAAAATCACAAAACACGTCAATCTCTGGGCTATCAAGCAGAATTCGATGCATTCTATTCCAGCTACTTTTGGTGCCATGAATTCTCAACAGTATAGGAATTTTTTTCTCGTTCACTATGTACAAACAAGTAGCTATGAATGCAGAAATCATCATCATCATTATAACTATTTTCGATATTCTTGAGTTGTTGCACTGGCACTAGCATTGGCCTCAACCCCCCCCCCCCGGCAAGGGCCACCCTCAGCAAAAGTCACAAAGGGCCCCTTTTCTTGTAGAAAATTTTTTCAAAGTAATTTAACTTGGGATAGTAATAGCTATTACAGTTGCGTAACGTACAGTGGATGCGTTTAGAGCAACTCCCAAGGGCCCCAGAGCAGTGGTATTGATTAACTACTACTACTTTCTACTACCCCAAACTACTACTACTGGTACTGACTTTCACTAATCAGTGCAAATGTGTAGCAGTAGTAATAGTTTGCTGCATAACTTAAGGGGACCCTACCACTTTGGGCCCCTACGAGTTGCTTTAACTCCAACCATTGTGCGTTGCACCATTGCACTAGCTATTACTATGGATCATAGAGAGTGCGGAAAAATAACCGACCCGAGCGGGACTCGAACTCACGACCCTTGACTTTCTACGCCAAGTGCTCTACCAACTGAGCTATCGGGTCATGCTTTCAAGCCAGCACTCGAGGCCAAGCCATTTATCCGCACTGCCCCTCTCTTTTACCGATTGCACAGGGGAGCCATCGCAGCTCCATCGCAAAGTGCAAGGGACCTGCTGAATGAGAGAGGACTGCCCACACCAGGAGGGCCATCGCAGCCCCAACACTGGATAGGATTGAGAAAGTGAAAAGGTTAAGGCAACAGGATTTCATACGAAGGATCATAGAGAGTGCGGAAAAATAACCGACCCGAGCGGGACTCGAACTCACGACCCTTGACTTTGTACGCCAAGTGCTCTACCAACTGAGCTATCGGGTCATGCTTTCAAGCCAGCACTCGAGGCCAAGCCATTTATCCGCACTGCCCCTCTCTTTTACCGATTGCACAGGGGAGCCATCGCAGCTCCATCGCAAAGTGCACCGCCCCTGCCATGGGGTATGCCTTTGCACTATTGACATGCAAAAATAGAAATCTATAACAAAATGGGCCAAACGAGCAGGTGTCACCTCTCTCCCAAAATTAGATACATTGCAAAAAGTAAAATGACGTGTGAGAAGATTTGTCCTAGAATTCTCCTGGAATCTTAAGAGCTTCCCAGCATGTTCTCTTTGATTGGGTTGAATTTTGAGAACACTCCAATAACAACGAACATTTGCAAGTGTTTGTTAACTGTTCATTCATCGAACGGTTAATGACATAATTCATCTTTATGATGTACCGAACAAATTGGCATGGGTCAGTATACTGGGGAAAAAGGCAGATGTTGGCAAATTGAACGTAAAATCGACATTTACTTGTTCTCAAATTATCGCTCAACGTGACGAATAAATTTTAACGACAGTTTTTCTAACTAGGTGTGTTGAACTTCATAGATATCATTATCCCAAGTACAAGCTTATAAGAAGCTTTAGATTTGTCATTATCATAATCTTAATAGTCTTCATCGTTTTTGAAACCTTGTTGGTGTATTCCTTGCCAGAAAAGACACAGGATAAAAAGTACCACTCAGTGATATCAGTAGTGGAAATAGCTTCCCCTACATTTCGTGAATATCGTGAAAATTCCCACGATGCTTTAATTGAACTTTTTATTTGCTCTGGCGAAGGCTTGGATTTCATGTAAAAATTACCTTACATACGGAGAAACAGGCGAATCCGTGAAAATTTGCTTTTATTCCGCGTAAATTATTGCCTTTCGTTACGCTGCAGAAAAGACATGGAAAACCACAGCAATTTGTCTTATTTGAATCAAAGGCCTAAGGCAGCGTAAAACTAGGATAAAGATTGGTGAGATCGTTTCATTACAACGCTTTTACTAATAGTTCTATTCCATGTCCAGCCACGATACTATTCTCCATTGCATCCTGTGCCACACTTTTTGAACAAGGCAGACATCTGAAATTACTCGAGTGAGGCGATACTGACGGAAGCTGTTTTCAATGGTGAGTTGTTGTGACCCAATTGATGTGACCAGTTCCGGGTGAACTATTTGCCGAAACCCAACTCCGCCTCCAACAAACGCAGCCCCCCAGGTGGTTCCTATTTGTATTGAAGCCAATTGTGTTTTCACCTTGCGAAAGCGGACGTGAAATCACGAGGTTCCTTTTCTGGGAACACCATTCCAAAGATGGCAACTTCTTCGTACGTTCGAGTGTCATCCGTGAAAGAGAATGAACAGTTTTCCAAACCACTTCAACCCGTTGTAGCTGTCGGGTTCATGTTTGGGCCCAATGCCATCTTTGAGACGCCGTTGTCAATTTTATCAGCCTTGACATTCTACATTTTGCTGGCCTTCATGCTTGGTGTGGCATCCATAGCCGTTTTCCTACGAAGCGATATTGATATATGGATACAGTTCTCTCTGTATATTGTCCCGCTGTTTGCCATAATATGTGGGAAACGATTTTTCAGCTCACTTGCTTTTCGAGAACTTCTGTACCGAAGCATACCCTCACGGGCGATGCTGAGTTCGTCGATACCAGACATTGAATTTTCAGCTGCAAGTAGACTAGCTGCTATCAACCGTAACTCAAGGAGGCAGAAACGCAAATGGTTAAAAACTATGGCCTACAAATCCTGTTTGTACCCTTTATTCTACGAAGCCATTCAGTGGACTAGCTACTTAGTTTTCCAATGGTACATCGACAAGAGTAAGGCCAAGGATTTCGCAGGAAACGACAAGATAAAAGAGAAGATCTCAGACCATTTTTGGTTAGGGCTATACATCACTTTTTGGTCGATAGGTCTTTATCTGGTCGGGTTTTTCACGTTGCAGTTTATTCTGTTGACGAGCATAGTTAGGCGTGATGCTATATCTTTCATGGGTTTGTTTGGTGACAGTCCATTTTTATTTACAAAGAAGTCGCATCTGAATGAGAAAACAGAAAACTCTTATCTCTTTGCAGTGCTCAATTTTCTATCCGGCATTATCTTGATGGATGCTATCGAGGACAAGAATGATGTGACCAACTTTATTGGCAAATACGCAGCAAATGTGGGCAAAAGAAGGAACTCTCATTGTAGAGTTACTCCAAGCAGAATATATGATAGAGAAACGCCTGTTACAGGTGCATGCTTGATACATTGTGCTGATACAGCTTCTGCTCAGGGTGAGATTGAGAGAGAATCGGCTGCAATTACCCAGGAAGAAGCTTCAAGAATTCTTGCCCACTTCATATCAGATATTGAGGAAGCCACTTCTTATTTTACACCATTCACCACATCTATCCTTTTTTTCTCTGTCACTAACCTAGTCACTCATCTCTGTATTTTTGCATTGAAAAAATCTGAAATCAGATACATATGGACACTGATCAGAACAATAATTTGGTTGCTTATGACAGCTCGAATAATTGTTGCAGCAGCAAGAGTAACTAACATTTTAAGTAAAATTGCTCCTCATGTCAAATATCTCAGGGCAGCAGGGGAGCTTTCAGGTGATGATGCCAAATGGGAGAACTTCCTCTCCTTGGCTGATCACTTCAATCTTAGTAACACAACTTTTGGCTTTCCACTAACCTTGAAACAGGTTGGAATTTTGGTAGCATTTTTGAAAATGACTTTTTTAGTTGTCTTGTCCTTGATGAGAGCGCCGGGAAATGATTTAATATAAACAGACTAGTACATATTTACAAAGATTTGCTTTGTAAACAAACATTCATTTTTGAACACAAATTGTTATCAGCTTTTGATTTGGATCATTGATTTTGATTTCTTTTATTATCCCAAACATTTTTGAGTTTGTGGTTTATTATCTTTTACACCTTGTGAACAATTTTTCGAAATTGAAATCGCATAATCATGTAGGCATCAAATAACAAAGAATGATGAGCCCAATGCCTTGCTGAGAATAAAATGGTTTCATTCATTTTGAGTCTCCTCTTTTCTTTGCTCACAGTTGATAATATTTTAGTTGTATAACAAATTATATGTACAAAAAGAGGCACCAAGTAAAGCATCAATAGAGAGTCTTCTTTTGGTTTGTGTGAATAAATTTTGGGTGAAATGTTGGATCGTTTGATCACCAAGATTGGATCACCTTCCAACAGAGAAGGAAAGATGGGCAAAATGTTGGATATTTTGTAAAAAGCTGTATAGGAATCTGAAACATGAAAGAAAACCGTATCACAATAGGTTACTTTTTGATGTTCAAGCTTGTCATGATATGTATAAATTTGCAGAAATATGATAAAAGTTATTGAAAATATCATAAAAAAATGCTGAATACCAAGCAGATTATGTGGATGCAGTAAAGAAAAGCAATCTCTCCTTGATATTGGCTGCTTATTGCATCAGATTCTAAATTTCTTCTTATCAAAAGTTTAGTAGATAGACACAACTTGCATGACAAAAGTATAAAGCTAGGCTTGCAAAATAGTGACATTATTAGTTAAAGATAATGTGTGACATGATTTTCAATCTATATTTAAACATTGTTTGCATTGATAAAAATCACAGCAATGCAATATTAGCTCCAAAGTAAAAAAAAACAGAGTAGCAGTATAACAATTTGAAAATTGTGAATAATTGCCTGGTGTTGTATAGGAATTCATGGTCATTCTTGTTTATACTTAATAGCTTTGACATTATTACACAGTGACATATTTGCCTTAACTCAAAGTAACAAAATCCTGTGAACAAATAATTGATATATAATAAGTAGTTACACAATAGACTGAAAGTTTTCAAAGTTGCTTCCTCAGGAGATTATTTTATATTTCTTGTAACTCTTCTTACATGCGCAGTTTTCATTTCAGCCAGTGCTTGTTCAAGTACTTCTATCAAGTGCAACAGGTTAACTGGATCTGTTTGAAGTAACTTTGTTTCTATCTTTTCCCCATCTTTAATGCCGAGTTTTAGTAGAATATTCGGAGCTGTTTGAGACCTCATTGACCTACTTGCAACTTGAACATCCAATCTCCATTCTAGATTGTCATAATGTGGCAGATGTAGAGAAAGTCTTGCAAGAACACATCTTATTTCATCTCTGTGCTCCATGTATAGTTTTAACAAGGTGTTTGTAAGCCCTTCAGAAAAGCCAACCATCATAAGTGAATCTTGAAAATCCAACTCACTGACATATGACTTTGATACCTCGGTCATTAAATGCATCAACCCTTCCACGCATTTCCTCACGTTTTCTTCGGCAATCTCGAGCTTTATGGCCGCCGTTTGATACATCTTCGGGTTGACTCCATTGCGGATAAATCCAACAGCAATTTTACAGAATTCCACTGCAACATTCTCACCAAAGTCACCGAGAAGTGCTAGGTGTGCTTTCTGCTGATCTCCAAGCACAACAAGCATTTTGAATGATTCGTTACTTGTAGAGAAAACCTATCCCTATCATAGATTTCGACACAACCAAAAATCGGTTAACAGCAAGGATCCACCCAACGTTAATGTTTTAAAATATCGGTTGATATGTATTCCTCAAGATAAATAATAGATGTATCAAAATTATATCTTACAGCTTCAATGAGTTCAGTTCAAGGTTCCGCTTTCTATCTTGAGTGCGCATCTTTAGCTGGCCTCTCTATGAAGTCTGGAGACAGTTGATACCGCCATACCTCAAACCTGCAGTCAGTATGTCGGTCCTGAGAAGGAAAGCGTTTCGATTCCGCCTACCAAGTGAACTTAAAGTAAGGTTCACTAGAGAGAAGGAAATAAATCCAGTTGGTCCAATCATTTTGAATCCAAATTACGATGTTGATTTCCATTACCATTATTCACCAAAAACGGTTTCATCTGGGATAGTCAGGACAGAAACTGCAAGGTACCTTCGTGATCTTGGCATCAAGTTTGGGGAAATCACAAACAAATCCCCCTTGTCTGGGATTTCACTATTTACTAATTATGACCTTCAAGCTACAAAGGAAGTGGTGGATTTTCTGAATGCAGCTGGGCTGTCCAACGAACAGGTTTGTAGCATGATCATGAAGCGACCCCATCTTCTACTCAGACCCACGTCATTTTTACGAAAGAGGGTGCAAGAGCTGAGAGAAGAACTAGATATGACTAAGAAGGACACAATCAGTCTGATATTCAAGCAGCCAAACCTTCTGAATGACGCTGTGGAACTAAAGGACATAGTTACTAAAAGGTTTCATCTGAAGAGAAGCTTTCATATTTCAGATGATGAGTTTATGGGTATGGTGGAAAGAGATCCAAGATTTCTGTACTATGAATGGAAAGTGTCAACAGATCCAATCATCAACTACTTAAAGTCTTTTGATTTCTATGACAGTCAGATGAAGAAAATCCTTGTTTTAGCTCCTTCAGTTTTGGGAAGCAGCAACACTACAAAGCTTGAGAGTCAAATAGATCTTTTTTTGAATTACATAGGTTTTACGCCTATTGCTTTAAAAGACTCAATCCCAGAGTATCCTCATTTATTGGTATACAGACAAAGGCTTCTTAAGTTGAAGTTTGATATCATTAAGGATTCTGAAAGATTTACATGGCAAGACGTAGCAAGGGCACCTCTAACCCTTGGGTATTCTGTGGAAAGAATTTATACAAGACTAAGTTTCCTGAAGCATCTTGGTAAACTTGAAGGTACAAAGTATAATCTTTCAACAATACTGGCTCATCTTGAGAAAAATTATTTAAAATGGATGGCACAATCTGACAAAGAGACATTTGATGTGTTCAAAGAGCAGCAAAAAGAAACAATAAAGAACTTAAGAAACACTATTAGATCAAAAATTGTTCATACTGAGTTGCAGTTGCTTGATGACTTAGAAATATCTAATTAAAAAATTAAAGTTTAAATAACAATGATTTTGACTTTCAACAACTAATTTTTCAGTTAGAATGATTCTTGCCATTTCTTTTGGGAGCTTTAGGTAGGTCACTTCACCAAATTAAAACAAAACCTTTCTCTTATGGGTCCACCCATATCCATCTAAACTTGGATTGCCATGGTTTTCCATCTTTATTAATAAAAATCTAAAGTTTTAACTCAATTTTTCAAGTAGCTATAAAAGTATGAGCCATCAAAATTTGACCTATTTTCAAAATAGCCACTTCCTACTAAGCATTTAGGCAATGTAGTTTTATTAATGAAGAATATTTATTGTACAGCTCATTAGATGTTCACAGTGACAAAAAAGCGTGGTATGGGTGGTTTTTCTTTATCTTGTCTTTTTCTCCTAAGTCATCAAATTTTTTTTTATATCGTTGTAGCTCACCTTCTCAGGTTTTGTTGATTTTTTTTCAATATATAGAGTTTTTCTAGTGTGATAGAAGAAAACTCAAAATTGAAGATAACCATTTACAGAATATGGGCATTTTAAATTGTCTAGGTTGTACAGTTATCAGTGGAACATCAAAGCTTACAGTTCCTCTAGGGTGAATGTGTAAATGATAACTGTATTTTGAATTGTTGGCATTTTGAATTTTTTCCATATGGTAATATTGATGGAATGCTCTGTTTTCTCTGTTAGCTCAATGGCTGCGCAGTCAACGGGTCCATAGCTCATCTTTAACTAATATTATATGCCATATAATATATGGCAGCTTTGATAATATCGCATTATATGATAATAAAATGTCATGATATTTTAAGGAATCTACATCAGCTACTGCCGTTAGTAGCATTATAATCTTTGAAACCTAAAAAGGCCATTCGTTAACCATGCATTTTCAGGTCTCAAGTTACACAGTTTCAGAAAGCATCAAACATTGTCCTATGACAGGTTATAGACATTTTGATAGTTCGATATTAAAGTTGAGCATTTTTCCATCTTAAACTTTTTCTAAATCTTTTTTACTACATTTAACACCCAGAAGCATATCAAGTATTATGTTTTTATTGAGTTTTTGATATAATCAGCCCCTAAACGTATGTACAACAACATTAATTTATATTTAACCAGTTATTTATATTTAACCAGTAAAAGTAAGAGAAAATTACGTCAATTTGAAACCTAATTCATGGCAAGAAATTAGCCTGTAATTCATGGCAAGAAATTAGTCTGTCAAGATGAACTGCCTTCGCAGTATAGAGCAATTTAAACAAAATCTTAAACAGAAAACCATTTGCTATGCTCAACATAACGGTTAAATTTTGTATCATTTAATTTCTAAGTAGTGCATTCATGTAGTATAAAAGTCAGTCGAACACGAGATAGTGTGCTTTATGGCCATGATAAATTGACGCGCAATGACTTCTTTATTATTTCCTATTTAACAGTCGAGAGAAGGACTTTGTGGCAAGAATTTGAAATATTCTGAGGGATAATATTCTTCCATTCCTGAATGTGTTATGAAGTTTTCGTTACAATCAGTTCTTACTGCTGGAGTATAAGATTTGTCGTATTTAGCTTGCCTAGTATTGATAATATGTTTATTGCTTGCTAGTTGACATAAGTGTAAACAAAGGATAGAACGGCCTTCTTTTAGCAGAGACGGCGACACGAAATTGAAAATCACCGGGCTAAGAATCAAGTTTATGACATAGGAGAAGTCACCATGATTGGGTCCGACGCAAACAGACTTTTAAAATTGAGCCGTTTAGAGTGGCTAAAGATGCCTCTCCCAGGACTAAATTTAAACATAATAAATACCATATGATAGTATTCTTCAAGCACTAGCTCAAGATACGCATTCAATCATAGAGTTCTGCAAAAAGAAGACATCTTGCAGGCGTTAAATGTTTGGTGTCTAGTGTTTGATTCTATCTAGCAGCTGAAGGCGAACTAACGAAGACAGAGTGTGCAGTAGGCCATAGCACTGCAAAGCAATTTTAGCAAGTGTTTTGGATTCTGTGTAGGAGCAAACCGCTTGAAAAAACTATTGTGTGAGATTTGTGTACTTTTAAGGGTTTTTCAACATTTTGGATTTATGTGTATTTGTCGTTATTCTTCAAGACATATTCAATTCTTTTCTTACAGATCTATTGAGATTCATTCAAGATTTTTTGAATTTTTTCTAAGTGATTAATTCATACATGTACAGATGCGTTTTACAGTAAGTGTAAAAATACCTCAACCAATAAAAATTAAGGAAAACAACCAGTCAAACCAATCAGATTTTACAAAAACAAGGAAAGTTTGATATATTGAACATTAGACTGACGCCAATAATTGATACCTGTGATGCTTGAATCTTGAGTCAGTTTCCTAACGACTCTTTACAACGAGGTTATTACTTGCGGCATACTCAATTGTTGCTTAAAGCCACGTGAGAAGGAAATACCTTGAGCTACAAAGCTAAAGCCGATGAGCTCAAATATAATGAGTGAACTATTGTTAACTACATCCATTCCTACAAGAGCGCGTTGGGTTGTCCTCAACACCGACACCATACCTTTCAGAGTATACAGGTCGATGATTCCTCCAATAGCGCCGTCTCTGGTCTAGATATTTCAAAGATAGATTTAGCACTTTACGGTTTGTACGTGTCTTCCAGATTTGATAAGGTGAGATTTTCTCCCTACTCATCACTTTGCACGCTTCGGCCTTCGGCCATATATTGTGTTTGAATGGGATCTTTGGTAGACGTTTGTCAGGGTCAGAGTACAGCATTCGACATTGGCAGAAAGAACATGGCTAAGCGAGGAAGAGCCTTGAAAAGTAAATAACTGTCGGTCCAAATGATTGGTTCCTCTTCATGTTGTAGAGCTTTTGTAAACCCGGCTAAACTGGAGAAGAACAACAGCCACAGAAACTGACGCACGTATTCAGTATCCACCCTATTAGATTTGGCCCCGCACAAGGGCAAGCATTACACTCTCGAACGTACTTAACCTTATCATAGCTTCGTCGCAGTTGTCGAAGTGTACCGTATCAGAGACTAACATTGGTTGTCACATGACGGGAGGAAGTTTCTGCTCAGCCAGATGAATCAGTTCTACAGCAGTCACGTAGTTGGCAACAGTCTTAGTGTTCAGCGCTCGCTGTCTCCCTTGGTCTTTCTTTCCTTCAACTTTTCCCGTGATGACAAGGTGTTTGAGCTCTTTTTCCGAGTGATAGGGACAAGGAAGGAGAGTTGTCGTTTGGCTATAGTGTTCATCAGCCGGCATTCAGTTTGTGCTCTTTCCAGAATTTCTACATTCCTCGTCTTTTTCGCCCATGGGAATCTCAGCGTACGTTGCAGAAACTACATTTCAGTTGATTCCAGCCTTTTTCTCACATTTGCGCTGATCACCCACGTCTCACGTCAATAAAGCAGGGTTCTCCAGATGTATTTTTTTTTCAAAAACTTGATGACAAGGACGACGACAAATAAAAAGTCCATGTTGCAATCGACAATTCCTTAGTAAAATAGGCAAATCCAATTACAAGAACGACATAATCAAGGACAAATCTGTAAAAAGACGCTAGCCAATCGACATATCCGTATTGTGACATTGGCCAATTACGACACTGCCAAACTTTTCGACTCAGACAGGAGCCACCTTTAGTGTAAATAAAACGGGCGAGAAATTAAATAAATACATAAGCTATTGTTTTGTTTGCTGTCAAGACATTTCCCATCGATTTTAATGCTGTCTTAGCCATACCAATACGCCAAAAAATCTTTTTGTCTGATTTCCATTCTAGGTTATGGCGCTGCCCAAGTAGACAAAGCTATCCACTTGTTTCAGACTTTTGCCTCCAGTCTTAATTTTACATTTTGGAGTTTCCTTATCTTTGGAGATGACCATTGTGCAAGGCTTGTCTCATCCATTTCCAGACCAACTTTTATACTTTCTTCCACCACAATATTCATTAATAACTGGAGCTGCTCTTCTGAATTGGCGATGATAGCATCAGCATACCTCAAGTTGTTGACATTGACTCCTCCAATTGTGACTCATTTTCTGTCGTCAATTTTCCGCATGATGAATTTTGTGTACAGCGAGAAGAGTTCCTGGGATAGAACGCATTCATGTGTTACTCCCCTATTTATTTTCACTCAATCACTCAATTCAAATTTTTAATAAGCTTTTCCATCTATATCTAAGTCTTGTAAGAGCCTAAATAGGGGTTCCTGTTGAACTTTGTCAAAAGCTTGTCTATCCAGAATGTTCTCTTTCTCCTTGATTATTGTGCCATCTTTCGCTTCGATACAAGAAGTTGCCGAACATCTTTTTCGGTTTGTCGCCTCCTTGATTTGCGCATGAATGCGCCACAGACTTTTTGTCTGTAGATCCTCAATCTCTTTGCATTGTCCATTAAGATGCCTCTCCTTTGCTTTCTGGCAAGCATTCTTTATCTCCCTGGTCAATCTACGGTATTTCGCTTTGTTGTTTTCTCTTTTCTGCGTTTGTCCATTAGTTGAAGAATCTGAGCTGTAATCCATGGTTTGTACTTGGTCTTCTTCATTTATGGGATTGTTACTTTTGCTGTATTTCGCAAAGTTCTGCGGAAATTCTTGATGTTCAGTAGATTCATCCTCATATTTCTCTAAATTCTTCTCAACCTGGGCTCTAAAATCTTCCCACGACTTTCGTTCTTGAAAAATGCTTTAATCTAGTTTTGGTTTCACTTTTGTTTGTTTCATCTTGTTGCTGATATGATGCCACCATAATTAACGTTTGGACCTGAACCTGTTCTTTGCTAAGTAGGTAGGATGATCTGAGCTGCAGTCAGCTCCTGGGAATGTCTGAATGTTCGTAACAGAATTCCTGAATCTCGAGTTGATTGTGGTGAAATCAACCTGGTTCTTTGTTAAGCCATTCACAGCTGCACTATGTCCATAACATTCGCGGTCACATTTTCAAGTTAACCTTTCTGGTACAGTGATCGAACATTCCATGTGGCAATTCTGGTGGATTTTCCCATGTTGTACTCCTCCTACATAGGGAGTCTGGTACCTAGGGAACATCCAACAGCGTCAGCAAATTAATTGGCGGGAAAACTTGCTCGAATTCGTTTGGCAATCGAAAGTGAACCGCAATGAAGTGAATTGAAGAATAGACGATTTGCGACCAACTTGACAACATGGCGGATCCTGGTGGGAGTGAATCTTCTGACGAAGGTCATGTTTTTGTATTTGATAGGAGAACTGGGAACGGCAAGTCGAGCAAAATAACTCTTGGGGGAATCTTTGATTATTCATTGTTCAAGGCCAGAGTTCTAGAGGTATATTACATAATTTTCACTTTCCTGTGAAGATGAAGCTTTGTAGTGGCCACCACCCCTTTCTTTGGTTTTATCAGAGCCCTCACAAAAGATTCCCAGGAGTAGCCTATACTATAATTCTTTCTGAGGAGCAAAGAAAGAAAGAAGGGGGTCTTATTTTTTATGGACTTTTTATCAAAAGTTTATTTGCTTTAGAGAGAATATAAATAGCGTTTAAAATCCATGTCTTTTAGTCACTTGCTTAAAGATAGTTTGTTTAGAAATGATCTGCAACAGGCTCTTAACCTACGATACAGTATTTTGATATGATATATGATATGATAATTGAAAAGGTTCCTATCCTCCGTGTTCTAGAGCGGACTGGTTTAATCAGTTTAGCCAATACCAATTTTCAGTAGAGATTTAACAGCTTGAACAACGCACGGTGTGCATCTTTAAGTACAAAACTAAAAGGCCCCAAACAATTGGGCCCAAAAGGGGGCCCTCAAGAAATTTTGAGAATTTTTTGGAGGATATAATTGTTTCTTAAAGTGATTCACAATATCATTGAAATTGGCGTAAGACATGTTCAATTTGCTATTAGTATTGCATAATACAGTAAAAACATGCATGGATGGCGAGGATGGCTCAGTGGTTAGAGGCGCTGACTACAGACCCAAGGGTCCGTGGTTCGAGTCCCTGGCATTGACCAAACTTTCACCCAGGCAAAAGGAATGACGAGGTGTGGTCACATCGAGAGGAAGGACCAGGACACTGCTCGATAAGCTTAAGCTTCTAAGTGTCCTAAAACTACCTTCGGATGCAAGGTAGAAACAAATCAAATCAAATCATGCATGTAAGAACCTACTTTTTTCAGAGTTTGGGAAAAGAGGTTCTTGTATTATAGGGTACTTGTTGACAGTTTACAAAATATAGGTTTTTAATCAGGTTCTTAGTTTCTGCAGAGTAGGTATTGTTGTTGATTGTCATAAAATAGTATTGAATCTTGTCTGCTCAGCATTCTAAATTTACATAGTAAATAAAGTAAATTGCTAAAGTTTAGTCTAGGGGATGCAATTTTGCCATTTCTAAAAGCCATGGTTGGTTCTCTTAATGTCACTCCTATGATTATTAGCCCCTCATAGTTTCAATCTGGTCAAGCCACCTCTTGCAGTCCATTCCTTTTTATGCTATTTTACCCTACTGCCTCTTCACACCAATAGCAAAAATTGCATTTCTGGGAAGAATGAGCCCCTCTGGATTATTTTCTTGACTCTCTTCCAGGAGCCATAGTGCCCCTGTTCCATTCTGTTTGGTGATACTGTGAGCATGGAATCAAATTGTTTTGCATCTACTAAACATTAAAAGCGAGTTGTTTCTCATCCACAATTACACTGATAGATGATTCCTTTTGTTCTCATGGTCCAATCAGACTATGTACAGGGGAGTTGTTGAACACAATTGGTGTATGCTAAAGAACCGCTCATTTTACCACCATAATCTGCCCTTTCTGAGGTTCTTGCCCTGTAGCATCATACAATGCCTGAAGTGTAAGATAGAAGGTGCTAAAGCAAATACAAAGTCAATTTCTCTGTTTTTTGAAAAAGCAAATCTCTATTGAACCTGATTTTATATGTTGATAATAATGTTTGTTGATGTTAGTTAATGTTGTCTGAAAATTGTATAACACTCTGTGAAAATCTATGTAGTTAAGGGCAATTTGACCTGCAAAATTGTTTTGCAAAAGAAAATAGGGGCCCCAGGCCACTACTTGCCCCACATTGCTCTGTTATGCCACTGAGTTTAAATGACCAGTAAATTGATCATGCCACATGATCTATCAATATTTCCTTCTTCAAGCCTTGAATTGAAGTTATTGACAATCTAGATTTAGGCTTAAAAGAATCAAAAACTGTGCTTTTGTCAATAGAATGAAGGGTGTTGATGGCAAAGACATGGGAACCATATAAAGTAGAAAATTACTTTGATCAATGCAGTGCAGACATCAAGATAACACAGACTGAAGTTACCCAGATTTTAAGTTCTTACGGTTTTTAAGGAGAATTACATAAAATCTGTTGCATTTCAAACTTCAAATATTTTTTGCTAAGATGCAAAATATTTGACCTATTCCTATGACTGTAGCAAAGCAATATTGAAATCAGATTTCCATATCAATTTTGTAGGACTATTTTTCCTTTTTTAGTCCTTTGAAATTGGTGTGGATGAGGAATTTGTAATTGTGAACACAAACCGGGCACCCATATGCAACGATTTCACTTATGGTAAGACTTTACCTCATTACAAAATGATTTCTCTGTTTACTATTTTATTTATTTGTAATTAGAAGTAATTATCTAGTTGCTAAATTATTGCAATTCATGTAAATGCTTTTGAAGTAATTTCAGTATGTTTTGGGTGCCAGAATTTAATGTAATTTACATGGAATATTTGTTAAATTTCAGAGGAGATAATAGAAAGTGGGGATACATTGTATCTGCTTAATGATGCAAAGCAGGATCTCCTGTTTCCAGTTCATGAGCAAATTGAGTATCTTCCCCATTATGATACTCTAGTGAAGAGTGGCTTGTATGAATACTATGCTAGTGCTGGGAACAGCCCTTTGCGTAAGTATCACTTATTTGTTAGTGAATAAATTTTAAACTGCCTTCAGACTGAGTGCTAAGGATCTTGTATTCTTTATCTTAAGCAAGTATATTTGTGGTAATTTGCACTTGTAGCTTATCATCAGGATAAGTATTGATAAGCAGCTACCAAAAACATCTGCTCATAAACATTTTCCTTATCTGGTTCAAAGATTGTTGGAAGCTGTATCTAGCAGGCTTGTTATAGATATTCATTATGAAAACTACTCTTTTTAATGATAGCATGTAAAGAATGCTTGAAAATTGCAACGAAAAAGAAACAGGCTAATCCCACATTTGTAAACAAGCAATGAAAAATGTGCCTTTTCAGTGAGATATTATCTCTTGGGCCATCTTTACCACTCAAGTATGTTTTATCTACAAATCTGTGGGCGAGTGAACGAGTAGATGTAATCCTTGCACTGACTGGCATGGTATTCAGGGGATCCTCAAACCAGTAATTGATTTGGTTGCTAGGAATAGCAATTATGGTATTCTGTAGCAACCTCTCTTCTCAGGTGTTTTATCCTTTTTTAAACATCACTGAAAACTCTAATAGCGTATATTATATTGCTATATCAGGTAGGGTTAAAAGAATAGGAGCACAGGAGTATTCCAAAATGTGTCTCTTTAGTATTAGCAAAAGTACCCGGCTTATTACTTTTAGCTAAAGCTATACCCATAGACTGGTAATTTCACATCTGCCGAGGGATTAAAGAATTGTTAAAGCACATGAAAATCGCAATTTTTATCATGATTACCAATAATTCCACTGGAAGTGTGGTTTTTGTGAGTTAGGCCCCGTTTACACGAGAGTAAAAGGAACGGATCCAAAAGATCCGGATCTTTTAGGTACGATATGGGTACGATGCACAAGCGTTTACACGAGATCGGATCCTAAACTATAAAGCGTTTACACGGGAACGGACCAAAAGCGAATCTCTCTTTTTAAGCATGCGTAATGGCAAGGTGATTGTTAATTTTCTATTTGGTGGTCTCGTTTCACTGCCGTGCCTTTGCGGATCCGTATCCACCCGTTTACACGACGCCGATGAAGGAACGGATCCAAATGGATTCGCTCTCTAATCGTACCCAAAAAGGTACGGATCTCTCCAAGAAAAGATACGGATCCTACCGTGCCCGTGTAAACGCAAGGCCTATCTTAACCAGTTTGGGTACGGATCTATGCGGATCCGTTCCCGTGTAAACGGGGCCAGCAGGAATTCTATCTTGATACAATTCTTAGCATTAAGGCCCTAGTTGTAAATTGAGTGAAAAGAAACCCATAAAGTTTGTAGGTAGATATCTTTCAACACTTACAACGCACCTACAAAGAAGGGATGATAGTGAATTGTGACTGTAGCTTGATGTATTTGTTTAGAGATATGATTGGTCAGAACAGAGCTTTAGGTTTGCGACTGGAAGAGCAATAAGATGTTTCAAAGTGTTCTTTCGAAGACGGGCTCCTTGTTTCTTCTTGTATTTTGCTAGCTAAACAGAATAATATCACTTATTTATTCAAGCTTTTGCTATTGCTGAACTGATTGACAACGCAATTGCTGCCACGGCAAGTAATGCTGGAGCAAGGGAGATAGAAGTTGTTCTGGTGAGTGTGAATACTAACAGAGAACAGCTTACTTTTTCCTAGATTCTTTTTAAACCTCTTTGCAGACTGTGGTTTCAATCTTGGCATTCAAATTTATTTTGCGCTCGATTTAAAGATTGCGTCCCATCTTCTTTGGTATCATTGTTTATTTCCATACGTCTAATTTTATTAAAATTGAGGTCATGGCAGGTATATCAGCGAAAAGTCATCTTAGTTATCTTAAATTTGAAAATATGATGCTATATTTCTGTTCTTTATAGTGCTTCGATAGCCTGTCCACCGAAAATTGGATCTGCGTTTCTGATAACGGCAGCGGAATGACGCCCAAGGACCTCAACAACTGGGCAATATATCGGTTGTCGAAGTTTAACAGACTGTTACAAGCAGGGTGAGGACCTAAGCAACATAGTTGGAAAACATTTTTCGTATATGTCAATCCAATGCTGTAACGCCATTTCATGAGATCATAAAGTTCAATGAAATTTCACCGAGTGGGAATCAAGCGCTTATTGTATACGTTATAGGAATTTACATTCATTCAAGGTATTTTTCAGTTTACATTGAACCTTGAAGTATTTAAGACATTTAAGGATCAAACTTATATAATATTTTTGCAGCAAAACGAGCCCAACCAAGGCAAAGATTCGTGACAAGCCTCGCTCATTAAACAGTGACATCAGCTACTTTGGGGTTGGTGGAAAACAGGCCATCTTTTTCATCGGCAGTGCCACCAGGGTACGTCTTAGTCCCATGTTACTCATGCAATGCAGTGGGAACGAAGTTCATAAACGGGGGCTGCCCATTGTTTATCTTCTCATTCAGTACACTTCTTTAAAGAAAACACACTGCAGCTTGATAGTTATTTGGGGGGCCCCAGTCATTTCAGACTTGCGCTCATGAAAGTTGCAATGTGCTAGGCGCACTTTTCAGGGCTTTCTTCAGAGCACCAAAGTCAAGGTGCAAAAAGGTCTTCAAAAAATTGTCACCGGGCCTCATGTTCCATTACACCTCATGTCGCCATCAAAAAGCCGTAAATGTATCTCCTGTTGAAGATCAATTTTTCATTGTATTTTTCGGACATTGTTTATTCATAAATTATTTATTAATAAATTGTTTATCTGAAAGGTGCCGGAGCGAAGGAGGTTTCATGACTGCATCATTTTCTTACTATAGGATACCATCTGCATTTTGTCACATATTTTCGTACTCACAATGAAAACCTAAAAATCCCCAACACCTTTAGAGACAAGTATAAGCAGGGCTGTTTAATAATGTTTTTTCGTTCCTAGGTGATAACAAAGACCAAGGAGTCGATTGATGTTCACGAACTGTCACTCTCAAGAACTGACTTTGAAAGGAAGGCTAAGAATAAGGAACCAATTTACTCAGGGTTTATAAACAACCGAAGGGTAACAGTTTATTTTTTAAATTTGGTAACACTAGGTGTATAGTTTTACAAGCTAGTGCCCTTTAAGTATTGGCATTGATTCGTATGTATTATTTACGATGAAATAGGCAATCTCTGCTTGACAATGGTCCCCAGACTATGTCGTCATTTTGTACTTGGCCTTGCACATATGCAATAACATCTATGCCATGACATCTATGTTGTTGTCAACACCAATGTTTAGAATGTTTTATTTTTCATTAGGCTGGTGACTGCTCTCATATCTCGCCCAACTGCAAAGTTATTCGTGATTTTATCGAGAAAGAACATAACAAGACCAGCTTTACAAATGTTATAATTAGTGGAATCGAAATGGAGACGGTGAAATTCTTAAAGCAAAATTTCCAATGCCTTTGTAAACAACTGAGTCATATATATCATTATTACCTCCACGGACCCATGGGTAAAACATCAAAGGGGACTGTTGGTGTGCGAATGGAAGGCTCCTTCAAGCTGCTTGACATCAGAGTCTTGTTGCGCGACAGAGGATCCACGTCTCACCAGATTTCTCTCCGCGATGTTGATAATGATTTTGAGTCCTTGCTAGTGGATACAACAAGAAGTATTTTTGAGTTTAATGCAAACGTCCAAGGTGTTGGAAAAGTGGAAGGCGTGTTGAGGTACCATCCGTTTTTGTACGACAAGGAGACCTTTCCCCAAAGCCCAAATGTTGATTTTAAAGGTATTTTGCCGACTTTTTCGTTTATTTAATATAATCTACTAGCTGAAAATTGCTTCCATCAGATGCTTTCTATTTGATTTAGAAGAAGGTGTGATGTTTGACAAATGAGAAGAAAAATTTCAAGCTGATGTGTTTTGAATGGAAGAAAGCAAAAGGAGACCTGGACTTGTTTGAAGTCAAGAGTGTAAGCATTATAGGGTTTCTGTGCAGAGAAGCTCAAAGCATCCTTCCATGCAATAATTTTAGCACTTGTTTTGATTCTAAGGGGATGCAACAGGAGCTGATGGTGAGGACGAGTTGAGAATTGACAACCGTGCCCCACGGGGCGACAAGCCCATGTTTGAATGTTTCTGGAACGGGAGATTGATTCCATATACGACGATCGACTAGTGAGTTGAATGCATTCCATGCAACGCCACCTTCTTCAGTTCTCATCTTTGTCCCAAGCATAAAACTCATAAGTCGTCAATTGGTTTTGAAACATTGCTATGTAGTTGAATTGCGTAGCTTTGCATATTTTCGATTTGGATGTATTTTTGTTGCATAACACCATTCAAAATAAGCCTCCAATTCCCGTGTCTCCACTTTGCAATGTAAACTTGGCGTCATATCGTCAGAAATTTCGATAACATTGTCTACCCACGACGAGGAACCACACCTCGTCGTCTTTTGCTTAGCCAATTTTGCGGTAGTATCTTTAGCAACTGTCAATCTCTAGAAAGGCACTTGAGTTTGTAAAACATTGTATACATTGGCCTTTAGTTTGGATTGGTGTGCTCCACCAAAGAAAAAGTCGCTTTTGCCGCCCGAATGTTATTACAGGTATGCGCCCGAGTTTTTTTAATATAATGGCTTACAACATAATTGCACCTTTTGTAAAAAGTGCAAATCGCAACTGATTCGTAAAACAAAACTGTCGAGGTTGCTGCTAACACGGTCTTTCTAATAATTCACACATTATTTAGATTTTTATCTTCCACTGTCTATTGGCTATTTTTTCTTTTTCACTGTCGTATAGGTCGCTTTTTGTCTTTCAGTTTTTTAAATGCCGTTTTTTCTCATTACTGTCCTTTACACCGCTTTTCTCTTTCACCTTTTTACATGCCGTTTTTTCTGTTTCATTGCCTTAGGACCGTTTATTCTTTTTCACTGTTTTACATGTCATTTTCCTGTTCCACTGTCTTATAAACCGTTTTTTCTTTTTCACCTTATATATGCCGTTTATTCTTTTTCACTTTTTTACATGTCATTTTCCTGTTCCACTGTCTTATAAACCGTTTTTTCTTTTTCACCTTATATATGCCGTTTTTTCTCTTTCTTCTTTCTAACATGCCGCTCTTTCTGTTTCGCTGTCTTATAGGCTATCCTTTCTCTTTCACTTTTTCAAATGCCGTTTTCAATTTTTCTGTCTTATAGGCTCTTTCCTGCGAATTGTAATTTTATCATATTTACAATAATTCATACTTATTGAATCATTTTTTATGGCAGTTTTTAAATTCGTGTGTGTTTTCGTTGTCTATAAGTATGTTTATGTTACCTGTAAATATTTTGGCCCTTAAATTGTTTTATGACATATGGTCGACTCCTTGTGGCATCGTGGTTTGCAAGGAAAATGAAAAGAGACCCCCTTTCTTTGACAAGGGTATCAGGGGCTCTTTTCACCAACGATTCATTTCAAGTAAGTACGAACAAGCTTACCTTCATGGATCTGGAAGTCAGACTTAGGGAACGCAGCACCATTTTCAGCAAAGTTGTCATGGGACAGGTGAGTCTCTTTGGTGAAACGAATCTACAATACAGTTTTTCTGCTTGCTTTAACAGTCTGCCTATCAAAAAAGTCTTCTACAAATGCGCTATATTGTCTTGTGCAAAAGTAAACTCAACAACTGATTTTTAACCTAGATTGGAAGCTATAAAAGACAGTGCAACCGGTTTTCTTCTACAGGAACAGAGAGTTTCAATTGACCGAGCATTTAGTGAATGGATTAAGACTTGTCATGAAACATGTGACAAGCAGGTAAATCTTGGTTTTGATAACATTTAACATTTATTCACCCGTTGACCTGACAATTAGACTGCACTGTCTACTGCCTGATGCTTTAACAAACATCTCCGTTTCACAGCTCTTTAAGCTTTAAAGCACCTGGTCCACATGTCACTCACAGCCACTGCAAATTTGACACTCTTAGGTTGACATTTCCCTTATCTTCATGTTTGATATGCATATTGCTTTAGTAGTAAATTTGAGTAGCATTTTAATCACTAAAAGTACATGAATGACTTTGTAGCGTCCAAAAATAGGTGATTATCGTGTTATCTATCTATGCCTAAGGATTCTTGTGTTCACTTCGCTCATGTTTACGTCTTACACATCAGGGTTCTTTTAGCCTCTTCTTATACAACTGTATTCTCCTGCTCTCTCCTAATCTCCTTGTACTTACTTCTTATCTCACAATTTTCCCATGGTGACATCTGAAACTTCTTACTCACGATTTTGATTTAAATGGTTTTTAGGTTCCCGTGTTCACTTTCTTCCGTCTGGATTCACTCATAATTATATGTTCATCTCTTTGACTCTCATTTTTTGGTCGTTAAGAATAAATATTGTAATGTTTGCCATTGGCGCTCCTGGATTCTCTAGAGGCTTTTTAGATTTTATTGCTTCGTTTATTTTGTAACTGATTTGTCCATGTAAGTATTTTTACCTTCTAAATAATTTTTCCTTAGGTGAAATTTTTTGGATTCGATGGCAGTATTGAAGGTTGTGAATTTAGCAAGAAGAACAAAAAGTTGCTTTGGTCAGTGTATAAAGGTGTTGAATGGGATGGTAAAGTATTCAAAGTCGGCGAACTGGTAAACGCTTTTTATTTGTACTTCATGTTTCTGTTTTTTACCTTACTTTACGTAATTATGATATTAAATCATCAAAATCTGAGTGAAATTCTAGGTCTTTGATTCTACTAATCTGAAACTATGTGTCTATAATACGTGGGTTTTCTATTTGGTAGCCAAATAAATATGAGACAGTTTTATATAAATCAAGAAATTAAGGGGAAAGAACTCGAGTGTGGGCGCAATTTCGTTTGCCTTAAATCTAGATGTGACGAGTTTTACGTGCTCATTTAATCTGCTCAACTATTGCTTTGTTAGCTTTTGAAAGGCTATGACTACTATTGTAGTTCGCAATCACGGAGTAAGCCTCTGCCCTGATTCAAGTGTGATTAGAAAGAGCCTCAGTCATATCTTGTTATGTATAGGGGTGGTTCGGGGCGTCATCTCGTTTTCATGTCTGGAAACGCATTGATATGGTTCCTGTTCATAAAGGTGCGAACGACCAGAACTGTGCCAATTGTTGTTGGCAGATTGAAGAGATTTCTTCTTTGCGGGCCATACGAGGAAGATGAGGTTTTTGCTACTGGTGGACAAATGGAGATCGTGCAGGTTGGTTTTAGAGACTTGTGAAGGTCGAATGAGTGCACTCGCGGTTCCTTAGAAGTGATGATATTAGTAAGTAGTCATTTGATGCTTGGTTAGGGTCCTTATCAAATCTACAATAGCAATGCGGCAGTACACTGAACTGGGCTCTCTAGCTCGTAACTTGTCTGTTTTCATGTCTGTACTCCAAAATAGAATGTTCAGATAAAGAAAAGTAGAATGTTCTGGCAAGGAGAAGGAACAATAATTTGATAAGGAAATGTAGAGTAGATCCATATTTTAATAACTGAAGAAAAAAGAGTTTTCACGCGAGTTTTGTCTTGCACTGCAGGAACCTTTATCTTTGTATGGCGAGGCAAAGACTCTGCCGTTAGCCAAATTGGACAGAACACCTTCTATCTCCAGCCTTAAAGAATTTGTTCGGGCTGAGGAACTGAGGTATGTCTTTAATTTTAGAGCTCCATAAAGTGTTGAAAGCTGGAAGTTTAATCGTACCGTTGTAAGTGAGTAACGTTCAAGATATCTCTCGGACTCTCCTTTTAGGAGCCATCAAATTTTTATTCTGCCATAAAACATTTAAAACCAACGAGTGTGAATTTAACAAATAGTGCCAGGCACGAACCCGAGTTTTTGGTTGTTCACAGTAAGAAGACTGGATATGTTTGGCCCAAAATCACTGATTTTCGTTTGTAGGCTTCCGGTTAAGCTTTTGGTTAGCTGGCCTGAAGGAAATGAAGTCAGTGAGAACAGCAGGGTACTCGCAGGCTCAACGATTGGTAAGTTTTTCGGTTTTCAGTCCTGCTCTCATATCACATTTTAAAAGCATTTCACATATCACATTTTAAAAGCATTTCAATCCCTTGTCTAGCTGGATTTTGTAAAAGCTTTCTTCTGTTCGCCAAACTGGATGAATGAAAGGATTGATAAATGTGATGGGATGAGGTGGAATGTGATAGGATGGGATTGGATTGGATGGGATTGGATTGGATGGGATGGGATTGGATGGGATGGGATTGAATGGGATGAGGTGGAATGTGATAGGATTGGATTGGATTGGATTGGATTGGATTGGATTGGATAAGATGGGAAAGGATAGGATTGGACTGGATGGGATTTGATGGGATGGGATGGGATTAGATGGGGTGGGATGGAATGGAATGGGATTTGATGGAATGGGACGGGATGGGATGGGATGGAATGGGATTTGATGGGATGGAATGGAATGGAATGGGATTGGATTGGATGGAATGGGATGAGATGGAATGGAATGAGATGGAATGTGATAGGATGGTATTGGATTGGATGGGATTGGATGGTATTGGATTGGATGGGATTGGATGTGATGGGATTGGATTGGATTGGATGGGATTGGATGGGATGGGATTGGATGGGATGGGATTTGATGGGATTGGATTGGATTGGATGGGATTGGATGGGATGGGATTTGATGGGATTGGATTGGATTGGATGGGATTGGATGGGATGGGATTGGATTGGATAAGATGGGAAAGGATAGGATTGGACTGGATGGGATGGGATTGGATGGGATGGGATGGGATTAGATGGGGTGGGATGGAATGGAATGGGATTTGATGGAATGGGACGGGATGGGATGGGATGGAATGTGATAGGATTGGATTGGATTGGATTGGATTGGATGGGATTGGATTGGATGGGATGGGATGGGATTGGATTGGATGGAATGGGATGGGATGGAATGGAATGAGATGGAATGTGATAGGATGGTATTGGATTGGATGGGATTGGATGGTATTGGATTGGATGGGATTGGATGGGATGGGATTGGATTGGATTGGATTGGATGGGATTGGATGGGATGGGATTGGATGGGATGGGATTGGATGGGATGGGATTTGATGGGATTGGATTGGATTGGATGGGATTGGATGGGATGGGATTGGATTGGATAAGATGGGAAAGGATAGGATTGGACTGGATGGGATTGGATGGGATGGGATGGGATTAGATGGGGTGGGATGGAATGGAATGGGATTTGATGGAATGGGACGGGATGGGATGGGATGGAATGGGATTTGATGGGATGGAATGGAATGGAATGGGATGGGATGGAATGGGGTGAGATGGGATGGAATTAAATGGATGAATGGACGGATGGATTGGATGGGATGATGTGGAATGGGATTGGGTGAGATGGGTGAATAAACGGATGGATGGATGGGGTGGGATAAGGTGGAATGTGATGGGATGTAATGAGATGAGATGGATGGATAGAGAAAGTAAGGCATGGCGTTTGGTATGGTAAAAGTTGCTTTTCCTTGGTAAAAACTTATTTGAGTTGTTCCTAGGGAAAAGTTGTGAAATTTTCTTTTAGGCCCACTCAAAGTCAGTATTCTGAATGGTAAAGATGAGTCGATTAGTACATTCCCTGGAGAGCGACCTAAAAGACTACTGGTCGAACTGAAAATTTTAAAACACAGTAAGACCTTCTGTTTTGTTTTACTTTATATGTTGGCCAGTAGCATGCTATTTGGGCGCTTGTTTTCGTTTGGAAATTCTGCAGCACTGCATCTTCAACTAAAATTGGGCAGTATGAAACAGTATTATGTCTATTAAAACGTAGTTTGCTTGCTGGAAAACTTATTTGTTTCTTTTCGCTTTTAGCCGAAGGCAAGGATGAAAAGACAGTTGTTCAACATTTGTCTCAACACTTAGGCAAGAATTGGCCGTATTGGTTTCGAAAAATGGGTGATTTCGTGTTTTTATTTATTCATATTTCTGGTTGCTGCTAAAGCCCAAGTTACACTATACCGGATTGCTTTTGAAGCCGAATGACTTTCGTATCGGATAGGGGTTTGAGTTACAGTACGCCGCATCAATTCGATACACGACGCTCCAAATGGTGGAATAAAAGTCACTCCGTAGCGAAGCGTTTTAGTGTAATCGCACGAATCTAATATACTCTGCCCCGGAACCTTGTTTTGAAGATGAGCGCTTTGTTTTGGGGCTTGATCCAAAGATGGACGACACAAATATGTAACTGTCCCAAACGCCAGCAAGTTTTCATTGACTTATTCTGTGCTTACTTTCGGATATCACTTAGCGGAAATCGTCTAAATTTTTTGGTACTTAGATTTGACTAAATCCCAATCGATTCCATCCGGATAACTCTAGCTCAAGTTCCCTTCACCTGCTCTTTCTAAGCATTTTGGTGATATCTAATACTTGCTATCAATCAATTATTAACAATTCGTTCTTTTTATTTTGTTGTTTTTTTGGTAAACAATGTATTTATATATTGGTTTCCTTGCTAGAGAACATAAGGGAAGTTGGTTGTCACGTGCTTCAGCTTCGCAGCCAGCTATCAGATTTCAGTAACTCGACGCACTTGCATCCACTCCCTTCACTGGAAATGAAGTTCTATGTTACGGAGGCGCAACCCGAAACAATCTCCGTTGGTTTGCTTGAGACTCCCTTGAGGATTGGTCTGCCATTTCAGGTATTGATCGTCGTAACCATTCTTAGTTAAAGTTGAGGGAAACCTGCAAAACGACATGACACGATAACGGTATGCGAAAAGAAAACGAGTAAGTAGCTTGAGACGAGAGGACCAAGCAGAGGTAGCATCATATCCTAAGAGTTGCATAATACTTGAAATAGACATGATTGGAATAGACAAGAAACAACACCACACCTTGAGTATGTTGTGAACCCGGGCTAAATTGACGGAATAGTTGGTAGGGATGGAAGAGAAACGTCCTCAAGTGAGAAAACCCTATGTTGTATTTGGTGCCGCATTGAGAGGAGTCGAGCACTGATGCCAGCCAATCGAAATGAAACAGATACATTCACAGATAATAACGAATCATTAGCTGAGAACATATTTGAAAAACAGCAAACGAAAATGAAGCATCCAAAATATACATGGAAGTAGATCTGGAATTTCGCAATAAATCTGCGATGCCAGGAAACACTGTACACTTGCTTCGTAACGTAACCGGTTGCAAGTTTTATGATTCAAACCTTCCTCATAACCAACTCAAAACAAACAAAACATTAACTTTCATTGTTTATGATGAAGATTTCCAACAAACCTTCCTCATAACCAACTCAAAACAAACAAAACATTAACTTTCATTGTTTATGATGAAGATTTCCAACAAACCTTCCTCAAATATCACATGAACAATCAAAACCTTCCTCCGGCTCCCAGCCGTAGAGCCATCAGTTTTTTCTGGACACAGAAGATGTAAAAAACAAAGAGCTCAGTTAACAACAACTGCATGCAGAAAAACGTGCCAATCATAACGAAGAATAGCCAAATAATGGAAAATCAACAGGTTGTAAAAGCCACTTACCGTAAATGGCGAAATTAGCACCCTCTGCCAAATAACTGCCCGGGGTGAGGCAATTTTTGCAGTAAGTATCCCATGTTGAATAAGTGCCCCCTGCTCGAATGGAGCCTCCTAAACAAACAGGGTGCTAATTTAAATGCAAAAAATTAGACGGGACGCTTTTTTGAATGTAGCAAAAAAGCAATTTCATTGTCAACATGCCTTCAAATATGCTTAAAAACTAGAAATCATCTTATAATTGGTTGTATAATGATCTTGGCCTCCACATAAGCCAACTAAAGTGGGAATATTTCTTGTTAAACTTCGAAATTTCTGTAGACGCAAATTTTGAAAAAGGTAATTGTCAATTTTAAGCGAAAAAGGCGTTGACCAGTATAAAATTGAGGAAAACGACGTTTCATCAGCGGTTTATTCACCCATGAAGAGGATGAAAAATAGACATTTTATTGTACCTGAAATTGTTTTCGACTAACAAGAATCAATAATTATTGTAAGGAATATTGTACATAAAGAGAGATAAGGAGAGGAAACCAATACAAATAAGTAAAATTAACCATTTGGTGGTTGCTTTGCCTTTTTATAGTAATAGTGACAGCATATGTTTGTTTGATAATAATAGTGACATCATTTATTTGTTTTGTAGAAAAACTACATCATATATTTCTTTGATAGTTGCAGCATTTATTTTCTTGGTAGTAAAAGCTACATCATATGTTTATTTGGTAGAAAAATTACATCATATGTTTGTTTGATGGAAAAAGTTACATCATGTGTTTATGATCGTGATAGTGACAACATATGTTTGTTTTATAGTAATAATGAAAGCCAAAGTTTGTTTAATATTATAGTGGCAACATATGTTTGTTTGTAGGTGAAGTGACAGCATTTATTTGTTTGATAGAAAAAGTTACTTCATATCTTTGTTCGATAGTTATGGCAACAGTACATGTTTGTTTGATAGCATTTAAAATTCAAATTTTGTATTCGGGCTAGAACTGTGTTGTCAAATGTACTTGGATACTACAGTTTTTAATGACTCATTTTCTTTTCAGATTCCATTACAGCTGCATGACAGGTTTGGCAATATCGTCAAACCAAACTACGACTTTGGTGAACCAACTTTGACGTCAAAGTAAATATTTTCAATTCCTACTTACTTCGCTGTCTCCTTTGAATAGGTATCTTATGTGAGAAGGACCGTTTATTTTCTACACTGAACATGCAATTTAAAAGTTTTTTGCGATCCCCGTTCTAATTCCGTGTCTCCTTGGTGGTTGCAGCCCCTTTGTGAATTCGTCTGCAAAGGTCAAAGATATATGAGAATTCGTCACTTGTTTTTAGGATTATTCACTTTTGCGCTACACAACATTGTTTGCAGGGCGAAGGGATTTGGTACCTTGCGCGATGCGCAAATTAGAGCAAGTGTTCCAAGGCTTTAGCAGAGATTGTATGACCAAAATCGTAGCTCGTTAGAAAGTCCTCCCTTCATGGAACTTTTGTTTGTTGAGAGAGGTAAAACGTATAGATTTGATGACAGTGAGTTCGTCCCAACTGCTAGTCAACCAACATAAAGAGATTTGAGGAGCGCAAACTTTTTACCATCTTATAGAAGTATTTTATGTAAGCATCTCTTTGGCGTATCACCTAACACACTCGTTTTGGCGTTTTTGAAATTTACGCTGATATACTTGTATATTTGTTTTTGATAGTGTATTTTTTCCTGATCATTCATTTAACGTTTACATAATCAAATTTTTCTTAACAGTGAAATGAACTTTACCTCAAATGGGGTATGTGCCCGCGGCGATTATCTTGTGTTGAGAGACGTCGTTGCATTGGGACAAGTTTCATCACAAGGTGGTCAGGTGAGAGAAAAGATCCTTTAATTTTGCAAGCAATTCAATGTTATGATATAGCAAACTCTACAGAAGATTCGGTGTTTTTAATTTGGTTTCTGTTTGTCACTTTGTCTGGTTGTTGCTGTTGTGATTGTTTTTGTTAGGCTTAGAATATCTCCCCAATAAAGATGTGGTGAGTAAGATCCGGCTACATATGAAAAGTCTGCGACGCTTCTTGTGGTACTGCGGTATACTTAATGCGTATGCAGAGTTTGCTGCCGACTACAAATATAATCCTTGTGTTAATGTGAAACTTCATGTTTTGCCTCTTTTTTAGTCATTGGCCTTTCAGCTGTTTACCCAATCTTGGTGTGAACCTTTGACTCGACATTTGCTGAAGCTCCTTTAGCCAGCCGTTGGTTTTAATTTTTTGATCTTTGATCAAAGTCTGCAGTTATTACTTTCATTTTATATTGTACTTGTGTCTTTGAAACAAAGAACTAATTTTGTCCAAGATATGCAGCTTTTCTTTGATTTGATGTTTGAAACCATCAAATTTCTCATTTCCTACCAACGTCTGATTGAGCAAGTAGCCAAGTTATTATCGTTCTAGTGTCAATTGACGTATCTGCGTTTCTTTTTGTAGGATTTTAACCTGAAGATAAGCTTTTCGGGACTTCAAGATAAATCCCATTCCATTCGGATTCGTTTGCTCCCCGGTAATTTATTTGCTTTTGTTCTCATTCATCCCCATTTTCGTTTCGTACCAGATAGAATAAAAAATCCCTGAGGCACCCGTGTCCGCGTTATTGAAATCACGATTTTGTGCTGGAAAGTGAGGGCTTCCAGCCGTCTTCAACCTTCTTAATCTTAGCGGCTACTCCGTGCCTCTCGGCCCCTAAAACCATGAAATATCCTGAACAATGATTGAAGAAAATGCGGTTTTCGAGATTTCAATATTTGATTTCCCAAATTCATATTCGGTTTCACGGTGATCTAAATTTTTGTCCAGTTTGGGGGTTCAGGTGCCTCTCAAAGCCCCCTCATTGAGAAGACTATTTGCCAACATGACAAGAAAAGTTCCACTTTTCTCCATTTCAGCATTACATTTTAAAACGTGCACTTTTTTCGTCAGTTAATTTTTAGTCAGAGCAATTTCAATCGTTATTCGTATGTATCCCTTGCAAAGTTTTCATCGACCAGGCAAGTTTAGGCTCTAAATGCTGGTCTGTTCTCAGAGGAAACACACTAAGATATATTTTCCTTGCAAAATGTTTGTCTGAACAAAACCTTTGCCTGAGTAAAAGTGTTTATTAAAATCTAGTGATTATCTAACACCCCTCCAACTCTTGCCTTTCAAATCTGTCCCGGCCTATATTATAACATTTGCATCAACAAATCCTACATTTGCAATGAGGTTGCCATTATAAAGGCGTTTCCCATCTGAAATAAATGTGTTGCCAAAAAATCCATGTTGTTTTATTTGGAAAAGTAAAACCACTCCGGCAGCGCTACGCACCGCCCCTGCCTGCTATTGTAAAGCAAGTAGGTGCTCTGCTTCAATCATCTATTTGTTTTTACTACATATTTCGCGTCAAGTGAGAAATTTCTTTTAAGATTCAAAGATTTTGTGTACATTTCTTTGAAACAAGAAAACATACATCATGTCCATATGAGAAATCAGTGAACGCTTAGTTGAGTTGACTGGTGCATTAACGTTTAGCTGATTGCCATACTGATATTATGTCCCGTACGTTTCGCCACACACAGGGCTTCCACATCTGATTGAAGCATCTAGCGATCTAATCTCGATAGAAAACGGAGAAAAACTTCGCTTAGATGTGTTCGTGAAAGACAAAGCTGGAAACCTGGTTTCGCAGCCAACATTGGACGTTTACTGCAAGGTACGCTGTGATTATCATCTCTGATATCATCACTCTCAGCCAATATCATCTACTTGTTCGATATGAACCACAATTACCTTTGACACCGTGTATGCCAGCTCTTTGACGCCGATGCCCTTTTCTAGCTTCAAGGCTTCCCAGACCTCCCCACGTTAACCTGTAACTGCAGCACAACAGGAAAAGGAACATTCACCAGCCCTCCATTGAAGATCAAAGAATTGAAGGCTAAGCGCATGTCTGTTGCCAAGATCAACCTGCGGGTAATTTCGATTTGCTACCTTTTAAAAGTTGAAGCCCTATACTTTGGCTCAAGCCAAAATGATTCGGCTACATCCCCCGCCTTTGTAGTATAACTCTTGCGGCTGGAGAAAAATAGAATTTTCTCAGAAGGATAGGAATAAAACGTTTTAATAGAGAGCGTTTGAAGGAAGCAGCAGTTTGAAGAAGAAAATTTCATGAAATGTTAAAAGTGACTGAAACTATAAAAGGGACAAAATGTTAGAGTTGAATAAAGTGATAATTGTAATCGAATAGAAAGTACTCAGTGAAGCGTAAGAATTGAACGAAACATAAACTAGTAATTTAAACCTTAAAAGAAGGCTTTTGAAAAGGTGGAAACTTGAAACATTTAATGGATAGTTCGTACTAGATAATTAAAAAATTTATCCAAGTAGATTAGGTTTTGGAAGGCAAATGGAAGTCCTTAATTTTTGGTCGCTTACATAGGTTCCATATTTTTGTTGTGAGTGACAAGTCGACTCTTTGGAGTTGTTTCTTTAAAGATTTCTTTGTATTTCACTTTTGTACTTAGCATTACACAAGTGTGCCAGCGATAAGCCCGCGGTTAATCCTGAAGCCAAGTAGCAAAGCTTCCAGGATCGACGTCTTCCAGACTCAGCCCGGCAGTTCCGAGCAAGCCAGAATCGAAAGCAATCAGGAGGTTCTTTGCTCTGCTGGATCAGCCCTTACAGGGCTTTGTGAGTAAAGTCCCTTGTTTCTTGCTATTTTTTATGAATTGCCGTTTTTATTCAAGGTTTGTGACGAGTTATTAGGAGAAAATCATTCCTGTTTGCCCCAGCTCAGGTCAGATTTTCATTTCCGGCTGCTCGATTCAAGAACTTCCTTCTTAGTAAGCAAATACTTTTGCCGTGCTCTGTTTGTCTGTCTTTGGAACACGTTTTGTTAACGAATTTGCAGTGCGTTAATTGGGAAGAATACAAAAACTCTCTCTGAAAGTTGTGTTTCGTTCATGTCAGTCTTTATACAGTGATAGTGATCTGGAGTTGAGCCGTATTTGGATGCATAAACAAGAGTCTTAGTATGGAAGAAGAAAGATGTGAAATGCATGTGGAGTTTATTGTCTTATCTACGCTCCATATCTCTGTCATTGCCTCAGCACTGTCGGTTATGCATATTTCCAAGTAGTTCAGGTTTCCTGCTTTTAGAGATAAACGTATTTGTGCAATAAACTATGGAAGCAGCAAGCAAAATTCTAGGTAGGTACTAGGACCTGCCGGTACTGTCTGCTCGAAGCATTTTGTTGAAGTGCTTCTCGAGAATTGCTCGAGCGACATGTGGCGAAATCTCTTACTGCGACAGCAGAGACGTTTTCTGTGCTTCTGAATCAGGAAGACAAAGGAAGTTGATACCCTTCAATAAAAGCCAGATTCTCCTTGCCTATGAGTTCTTGACTTTGTTATTTAATGCAGCCACTAAACTTGATAGTTCAGTGACTCCTAGTTCTAGTTTATATGCTGCACTGAAAGTTTTGACAATCGGTTTGACAAGCCTTAACTCTAATTAGATGGCCAAGAGACACAATGGGGTCAAACATTTCCAGTGTTTTGAAAGACGTCAGCTACCGCAAGACAAGGTGCATATTGGCTATACGGAATATTCTATACTCTGGCTGTAACTCGTTGTGATGTATAAGAAGGACAACACTGTAGAATATGTCATGGCAGTAACTCAATCCGGAAACATAATACTTTCCTGATGGTGGAACCTTCTATAAGAAGGACAACACTGTAGAATGTGTCATGGCAGTAACTCAATCCGGAAACATAATACTTTCCTGATGGTGGAACCTTCTATAAGAAGGACAACACTGTAGAATATGTCATGGCAGTAACTCAATCCGGAAACATAATACTTTCCTGATGGTGGAACCTTCTATAAGAAGCGGCAATGCTTGCTACAATTTCTGGAGCACTAACGGCAATTCTCTGGCTGGCGTCCATGCAACCAAACTTTTGTCGCCAGATCAAGTGGACGCTATGCTTTGTTGCCAACATTGTTTAAGGGTGTGAGATTTACAGCCATTGGCGAACAGAAATGAAATGAAAAAAGAAATGAAAAACGCAGAAACCAGAGAACAGGCATTGTAGATTGCTGTATTTCAACGCCGATAAACACCGGCCTCTTTAAAAGCCCACACCTTGCAAAGTGTTAGCCAATAGAATAAATTTAAATTTGAATTATGAATTATGGTTTTGTCTTTAAAGTCGTTAAGCTTAAATTTAGGTAAAACTGGGATAGAGAACGGGCAAATCGATTGTTTTAAGACAATTTGTCTTGTTCAATTGGAGCCTATTTATTGAAGTAGGCCACGGAGGCACTGGAGATCAAACCTTCTGATACTCCCTTTAAAATCTCTTTTACAAGTCATAGATGAGAACCCTGATGGAGACAGTAAATTTGACATTAGATGACATTTATAGGAGTAGATGCCAAAGACTAGAAAGAATGAGAAGAACAGGGAGTAGGGGCGAAGGATAGCGTCAGAAAGAAGGAGAAGAAGAAGGAGGAGAGACCAAGGATTGCATCAGAAAGAAGAAGAAGGAGGAGAGGCCAAGAATAGCATCAGAAAGAAGGAGAAGAAGATGTAAGAGAGACCAAGGATAGCATCAGAAAGAAGGAGGAGATGCGAAGGATAGCATCAGAAAGAAGGAGAAAAGGAAGGAGGAGAGGCGAAGGATAGTATCAGAAAGAAGGAGAAGAAGATGGAGGAGAGGCGAAGGATAGCATCAGAAAGAAGGAGAAGAATAAAGAGGAGAGGCGAAGGATACCGCCAGAAAGAAGGAGGAGAAGAAGGAGGAGAGGCGCAGAATAGCATCAGAAAGAAGAAGAAGAAGATGGAGGAGAGGCGAAGGATCAAAGAGAAATGAGAAAAACATGAAGGAGAGATCAAAGACAGAAAAGGGGGAGAGGCTAAAGGCAGGATAAGAAAGAAAAAGAAAAACAAGTGGGAGAGACCAAGGATAAAATAAGTGCATATAGAGTTTCAAGCACCGTAGTGGCAGCAACAGTCATTCCCGTAACTGAGGAAAAAATGGGAACAAGTATTGCTTTTTGCATTTGTAAGCCACCCCTAATGTAAGAAAAGTAAACATGTGTATTTATTTTCATTTTCTCTCTTTCAATTATGCTAAAATACTAAACATTTCATTTTAAAGCAAAAGTAGGATTTCTGCAATGAGCTACAAATTGTTATTAATGCACTTAGTTTAGAAAAGGGAAGAATTGGTACCGAAAGATGGATGTCCTTAACACCAGCATTATTCCTGCCTGATCTTTTAAAACTTTTAAAGTTTGGGTTGGCAAGAACATAGGCTCTTTGAAAAGCTGCCCATATAATGTGTCTTCGTTTTTGGTTTGAATCAAGGATCAACAAGGCAGTTGGTTGAAAATACGTCGTGGCTCATAGATTATTGAATCTATCCATCAAAGAAGATGTGTTAAAAGAGGCCACATTAAAGTTTTAGATGTGTTTAACGGCAAGAAGGGCAAGACAATTTCAAATCTTGTGTAGTTGACATTTTTCACTCATTAAAATGGTTCTGCTGTCATTCCAGTAGATTTTTGCATTCATCGCATTGATTGGCACTTCATCTCGAAAGTTGATATAGAGTTCAGATTTTGATAGTAAAGTTTTAAAATATAAAGTTACAACAACTCCTGCCTCGGGAACAAAAGCACCGCCGTAACAATGACATCAACGGCAACAAAACATTCTGCGCAGTTCAAACAGACCACCAAGACCATTAATTTTGGAGAATCGATAGGTTAGATGGAAGAAGAGGTATTTTTTATGAAACATGTTGTGTTTGAACTAGCATCTCCTCTAGGAATTCTGATAACTTCCAAAGGATCCTTCTACGATGATTAGAGTAATGTGCTATGTGTAGTATGATTATGCATATATAAGCAATCAATAGACAATATACTTCCAACATATCAATAATTTCGTAAAGAAAATCGAGTTACTTACGCTTCTACTCAGATCTAATTTGATTTCTATTTTATATTTTACGTCATTTTTAATTGCAGTTAGTGCCCTTACCATCAAATCATCTTTCTTTTCCTTAGAATCATCATCTTAGATGAAGAATGCTTTTTCTGTTCTGGTATCATCTGCCTCGACTGCAAGAAATCAATTTTAGAACTCTTTAAATTATGAAGTTTAGAGTGTGCAAGGTCAATAGCAGCTTGAACTTTTAGGCTGTTCTCTTAGACTACACGTGGTAAATTATGTTGAAGTCTATAATTGAAAGAACAGTTAAGTAATGGGCTCTTGAATCGAGCCACCTGCACAAAATAACTGGCAAGCATAATTTTGTTTCACCCAATAACCCCCCCTCTTATTACTGCATACTGAGTCACTGACAAATACGTTAGCACCTTAGCTGAAAATAGACACCCTAGCCATCATGCAACGACCTAGAAACACACTGGGCAGAACCTCTTTAAAGAAAGTTGCCTTCAGTGACAGGTCCGTCTGCGGGCTAAAGCTGGTAGAAGATATGGCCGCATTAAGAGAATCGTTGTGGCAATCTGATAGCACGCACTTATGTCTTCTAGACCTTCCTTAAATTTTTACTGTTTTCAGAGTGCTGCCTGAAATGTTTCTAAGGGTTTAAACATGTTCCTAATAAAGTATTTAACCTGGAAAAAGTGATGTACTGTTTTCAGTTAAGGCAAGTAAAAGATGATGATAAAGATGATTTTGCGCTTCCCTTGCTGCCTGTTGGAATTCTTGGTAGCTGTGCAAAGTAACCTGCAATTTTTCTCTTAGCGTTTGCTGTTTTCGACGAAGCAAACCGACAGGTAGCCATCGATAAGGACTTGGCCTCGAGATTGAAGGTTTGTTCCATTAGCTGTGAGAAAACCAACTGCTTATCTTATTGCTAACCAAGACATTTAAGCATTATTTGTTACAATTTGCAATATCCATGGGTGTAACTAAGTAGGAGCTGATTTTTCATAATTTTAGAATACTCTATACTTATGAAACAAGCGTCTTCGTAGGTCAACTAGAGCTCAGTATTGCTGCTTGTAAAGTGACAGGCTGTGTTCGAAGAACCTTCAGTATTTCGACCTTCAGCTCTTTGCTCTTGCCGATGCTCTAGTTACCACGCCCCTAGTTACCACTATTGTTTTCCATGCACAATGTACAAAGTGTTGATAGAGAGGAACCAATGAGCAGTGGTAATATATGCAGCTCATTTTGCAGTCAGAACTACGCCTGAGCAACATTGTTGCGACCATGTTGTAGCCAAGAATGATTTAAGCACCTTCAATACTCTTTTCTCAGATAACTTTTTCTCGGAAGACTTTTTCTGATTGTGATTTTTGTAACGTTAAATGATTTTAGGTTAACTGGAGTGGAAGGCTCAACAAGGACGAAATTAGGCAGATGAAACTTCCTAACATCAAGGTTGTCCTTACGTTTCATTTATAGCCCTTTTTTGTTTTCAGTTTTACTTTTTGTTTGTTTAACATTTGAGTTCAACGGCTGGTCACGTGATCACTTTTTTCGGAAAGTAGCCCAATCACTAAACTTGTCAAGTCGTGCACTAACAACCTGTTTGCTTGAATGGCCTTCTTATCAACCTGTAGGCCCCTGCATTAGTTGAAGATGTCAAGTATTGTCAAGTGTCGTTCAGTGCTGAAGAGCGCACTGTTGAACATGTCTTCAGTCTGAGGTAAGTCCAATGTGAGACCCAAGTAAGTGGTTATTTTAGGTCATTAATGCATTTTCATCTAGTTGTTTGTACACTGATGCACAACTCATGGTTGTGTCAATTTGGCTAATTGTACAAAGGAGCTGGATTGTTCATATTTAGTTACCACACGAAAGACTGTTATAGTTGAAACACGCACGCACAGTAAAAACAACGTCTGTTTTTAAAGTTTGAATAGTAGTTGGTGCATCGTTTATGAGGGGAGACTGAAAATAGAATAATATGTAACCAGTCCAACATTATATGAAGGCCGTTTTTGTTTAGTGATAATTTTTTTATAGCAACTCATTAATTTATACTTGTTCTGACTGCTGCTTATTTTAAAGAAAGTAAGGGTGTATTCTTCTTAACTTTTTTTGAAATCATTTTGGACTATGCCAACGAAAATGATTAAATCTGCTCCAGAGTATTTTGCACCAGAGCCATTTCTCCATTTTATTCTTGTAAATTCCAAACCGGCTGAAGATGAAGAATATTTCAAAATTTGAGGATTTCAAGATTTGTAGATGTAAGGTTTCAAAATGTTATATCCTCTGTTATATTTTTCGACTGCCTGCTCTTAAGGTATCTCCTTCTGGTTTTAATACTGCTTTCATTTCCTTGATGCACCCCTTACTGTTTGACAGGTCATGTCCGGCAGCTCCTGCAACTTTGAAGTCTACATGCTTGAATTTGCAGTTTAAAATGAACGAGAGATTGGCAGCAGACATAGTTGTATCTCTTTACGATGTTTATGGAAATTTCATTAAGCTGGTTGGTCGCTCATAAACCTTTATATAGTATTTGGTCTTCTTATGCATGCTTTTTATTGATTTAAATCAAGAAAAAATCTTTCACTGAATGCTGACTCCAAAAGTTTTATTGTAAACATCTATCTACGTGTGAAGATAATTGCAATAGTGAGTTGGTGCTTTTTTCAAGGGACAGGAAGAAGTAACCGACTTCGTTGTATCTGGCGAGGGTCTCGATCAGTCATCATTGCAGCAATTCATTTCGCAGGCAAGAGATTTCATTTGCTTAATATAACCATTTCAAAGTTTTCTGGACTGGAAACATCGATTCTTTCCAATACGAGTATGTTGAATCTTTTTGCAGTAGAAATACAGCTCAAGATCGCCAGCCCTTTCAACAGCAACCTACCTTTCACAGTTAAATCTATTGAGAATTTTCCAGTTTAGGTAGTTGAAAAGCTAAGGATAACATAAGGTATATACCCTGCATGACAGTATGTATTTCTAAGCAATCTGAGTTCATCGAATGTTTAAAGTGGACGTGTTGCAAAAGCATTTTTCTAATTTCTAATAACTTTGTTTCTATTCCCACGTCTATCATTTTTCATGACTGAAACAACCTGCGGAGACGTCAGTTGACTCCCACCAACTTCAGCTGCATATCTGCCTTGGTATATGACTAGGCGCGTTAGGATAGTGACCGCTGCAAAGGAGCAAAGAATTAGGTCCATCTATTGTGTTGTCTGAAACTCACTCAACCATGCACATAGACTGAAATCTTTCTAACAGCCGCAAATTATTGCTCAAGCACCATTCGACTTTTTTCTAATTTGTGCTTGTAGCTCGTGCCTTTTCGTTGTTCTGTGTGTATTACTAAATTCTGTATACTAAGAGACTCATTATTCTAAAACCAACTGCATCTACTCTTACGCACTTACTCAGGGCTACTTCATTGTGAGGAATGTCACTTTTGCGGCTGGTTCACCCGGCCTTCGAGAGGTCACAATCAAGATGAAGGACATTGTTTGTTACCAAAAGCTTGAAATGTTGCCGGGGGTTGCGTCCGATTTGGTTCTCGTCGATTTCGACAACACAGAGGTTTTTAAAAAAAATTCTTCTCTTTTTTAATTAAAACGTGCTATTTAATCTCTTTGGTTTGTGCATGGTTCAGTGTAGCTCTTTTAAATCGCAAGGAACCGTTTGCAACGTATTTTGAACTTCTTCCTAAAAATGTTAGACTCTCTTCATCTCCAAATCATGAGCCGCAATTTGTCTTTATCCCCAGCCCTTGGAGATTTTGAATGGCAGTCAGTTTCCAAAGCCAATCACCATCCAACTCACCGATTCTGCTGGTAACTTTGTGAAAGATAAGAACGTAAAGTGTCTGCTGGATAGGGATTCGGGAATTAAGGTGAGTTATTGTCACTATGAACTAGATTTGTATTTTCTTTGCATTTTCAATTTTGGAACAAGGATTTGAAAAGGAAATCTTTAAAACTCTCGACAAAACCTGGTTTTTGTGAGCACTAAAACAGTCTATTTCACCCAAACAGTTGGTCCCCCCTCCACCACAACAAAGAACAGACGCCGATGGAAAAGCGACTTTCGGCCCGTTTTCGATCAGCGCGGACAGGTATGCTGGCTGAAGGCCGCCTTCGGGTGAACCTACGCTACGTGGGCTTTATCCCTTCTGTAGAAATAGGGGTGCCCCTATAAAAATACCCCATAAACAAATAAGACATGTTAGCCTTGGTAAGACAAGAGCCTCGCATCGAGAGCAAAAATGACGTAATGCACAGCTACGCAGAAATTGAAACTTGGAAGGAGCGGAAAAAGGGTTTGAAAAAGTGAAGGGAAGAGGCTCCTTCGTCCTAGCATTGCGTCATTTTTGCTCTCGATGCGAGGCTCTTGTCTTACCAAGGCTAACATGTCTAACTTTTTATGGGGTAGTTTTTAAAAGAGAAGTTCTATTTCCACAGAAGGGGTAAAGCCCGCTCAGCGGGGCTTTGGGGGCTAGTCCTATGTCTTAGCATAATATTGTTTTTCCATGGTAAAAGTTGTTTTTAAAGTTTTAATAGGATATATTCTATTTGAGTTACATGGTCTATCATGAACCTAGATATCTAGATCTTAACCCTTTTATGACAAAGGTTTTGATTTTTTGTATCAAAGTTTGTCCTCCACCCCCCAAAAATTTTCGGTTCTATGTGATACCCTTTTACAAATTCTCTTCAACACATCCAAATGATTTTTGAAACCTTTGGAACCCTTTGGCTACACATCTATTATCTTTAGTTTAAATGCTCTTATTTGCCTTTGACCTTTTTGAATCACATTTCTGTTTTATTTGTTTTTAGGGGCTTGTACCAAGTTGTTCCCAGAGCGATTTTGACTTCAGGAGCAAAGGAAGGACCCGTCATTCTCGTTAGGTCAGTCAAAAGTTTCTTATCTTTCTTTCTTATCTTTCTTTCTTATCTTTCTTTCCCTCATTCGGTTTTTAAACAGATGCCGAAAAAGATTTATTGGATTAACAAATGTTTTAAAAGTATGGTAAATATTATTTTAATGGTAGATATTGGATCTCAGTAAAGTTTTCAGTTTGTAAACATTGTAAATTTATGAAATGAGCTTTTATTGCTATTTAGAAATTAATGTTTTTTAGCGAATTGTTCTTGAAGTATTCGTTAAAGGGATCTAGAATTTCTCACAATAATCTGGCTTGAAAATAAAGAATGAATGAGGTCCTTTTCTGTAAGGTAAAATGACTTCTCTGTTGTTTGGTATCTAGAAATCTTTACTCACGAGGTTTCCATTTTACTGCAGCATAGCACCAGATCGTAACAAGCCTGTTAAACTAGTCGCAGAATTTGACGAGTCGGTTCTGCTAAAGGCTGGTGAAAAATTCCCAGGTTAGAGGATGGGTTTTGTATGTTAACAAGTGCTTTGCGGTACAAAACTTCAGAAGGCAAGAAAAAGCAGAAATAGTTTTTGCATACTTAAAGTACTTTTCCGTTGCAAACGTCGGAAAATATCTAAAAGCTGACAGAATAAATAGCCAGTTGCGGATCGAATAACACTAGGTGATAAGAAGAGCGCATGATTGGTTATAATTGACCAATCAGCGTTACTTAACACCTAACTTTAGAAGAGGCCAAGGAAAAGATGAACTCTTACTGTCTACAAAGAACGGGGTTTTCCATTGAAATATAGACAGAAATATAGTCATTTTCATAGACATAAACATTAAAATATAGTCCTTTTAAATAAAACTGATTATGTTAGTAAATTGGGAGACATTCTTTACGACAAAACTAAGTTTCTTAAGTTTGGTGAGCAAAGGCAGCAATCCAAACAAAAATGGCTCCAGTAAACAAGACGACTCTGGCGCACTTGTCGTATTTATCATCTCTGGCAGCTCTCTGGAAACAAACTACTGTCTTGTTAATGCTAAATGGGATAAAATATTGTCGGAAAAGGCAAATGCATTTAAACTTAGTTGAAAGGCCATTAAGGGCGTCGAAGAAGGGGGAGAAGAGACGCAAGTCGGCAGTTCTGGATTAGGCCTGGCAGAGTTAAGACTTCGTGAGAAAATTTTTATACGACACCGTTGTGGCAAGTGAATGGCCAGAAACTTTTAAGATGTCGAAAAAATCATTTCTGATGCCATGCAACTACATTAGGCCATTTTTTAGAAGGAGTCAACAGTTACGAGAGAACCATTGAGTATTGAAACACAGGTTGCGATAACTCTGTCAGATGAAGGACGGTATAGAAAAATCGCCAATACACTTAGTGTTGGCAAATCAACTGTTTCAAAAACTGTAAGAAGTGTTCGTCAGGTAATTTCGAATAAATGTCGCCAAAAGTACATCAGGCTGCCATGCGCTTGGCGGGTTCTCTCCCCTTCGGCGTGTCCGTGTCACCGGTTTATTCAAAGGAGATTCACCAGTGTGTGCGAAGGAGCAGAAACGTTCCAGTGTCTTGTGAACACCTCTAAAAAGTTCCGTTCCGTTGCTGTTCCGTTCCCGTTCCGTTGCTGTTCCGTTCCTGTTCCGTTCCCGTTCCCGTTCCGTTGCTGTTACGTTCCCGTTCCGTTGCTGTTTCGTTCCTGTCCCGTTCCCGTTCCGTTGCTGTTCCGTTCCTGTCCCGTTCCGTTGCTATTCCGTTCCTGTCTCGGTCCCGTTCCGTTCCTGTTCCGTTCCCGTTCCGTTGCTGTTCCGTTCCCGTTCCGTTGCTGTTCCGTTCCCGTTCCGTTGCTGTTCCGTTCCCGTTCCGTTGCTGTTCCGTTCCCGTTCCGTTGCTTTTCAGTTCCGTTCCCGTTCCGTTCCGTTCTGTTCCTGCCCGTTCCTGTTCCGTTCCGTCCTCGTGTGAACGGGGCCTTAGAGCTTGAGCCTGCCAAAACATTCATGTGCTCCTTCGACATCAGCAGTTTGTTTACAAACGTGCCCCCAAGATGAGACCATAGGGACTTGCGCTGACGCTTTACAAACAAATTGATGAAGTAGCAATGGGTAGCCCTCTGGGACTGGCACTAGCTAACATCTTTGTCGGCTTTTATGAAAACAAGCTTTTTGAACGAACCAAAGAACCCGCGGTCTATTTTCGCTATGTTGACGATACGTACATCATTTTCGATTCAGAACTGGAGTGTGACTATTTTCATGGAAAACTCAACTCGTTACATCCAGCACTAAAATTCACTATAGAGAAGGAGCAAAACAACTCCTAGAATTTCCTGGATTATTCGGTTTAGAAAGAGGGCGATTCCTTATTCACTAGTTTCTATAGGAAACCAGCATTTACTGGTCAATATACTCGCTGGACTTCTTTTAGCCCTAAAGAAAGGAAAATTGGTCTCATTAAAACCTTAGTTCACAGGGCGCTTATGATTTGCTCTAAAGCCAAGCTCATCTCATCACCCTCTAGTGCGTTTGATCCGCAACTGGTTATTTATTCTGTCAGCTTTTGGTTATTTTCCGACGTTTGCATACTCTGAAGATTGTCAGACGAAAAGTACTTTAAGTATGCAAAAACTAGGTCCGCTTTTTTTGCCATTGTGAAGTTTTGTAAGTTGTTATGCCGGATTTGCATGAGCTTATCTTTGCCATGTCTCGCGTTTAATGTACTCGAATGTATTTTGCTCTGATGCTGAATCAAATCGACAATGAGTTTATTGCTTCTGTTGTTGCTGCACATTATAGCCAATGGCTTCTGCTGTCCACCTTGGTGAAGTCGAGCTCTCCTGATGCTGCAGCCCGGAGATTATCACAGTGAAACATGGAAGGAGTCTCGAGCCAATCATGTTCAATTAGATACATTTGAGAAACAGAAAGAACCCTTTGTCTACTTGTTATCTTCTAGTCGTTGATGTCTGCGTTCTTGCTGAAGATCAGAATCCAATGGGTACAATCAAGAAAAACGAACTTTTGCTTAAGTTAATCAGAGCCGGAAAGTCGTCTGATTCAGCATCAAATGTATGTATTCATCTTTGCTCTTTCTATTCTTTTTCCAGCCTTCTATTAGAAATATAACATTTTCAGTTGTTTTTTCTTAATTTCAATGCTTTGAGAGCTCGATTTAGTTTTGAATTTAGAAACCATGAAAGTTTGATTAAATGTAAGGATTCAATTGGTTACTTTCTTGTTGAATAATTTTATAATTTTCTGTTTATTTTCAATGGCCATTATGGTTATTTTGACATTTGATTCTGCTTTTACAGTTTCTGCTACCTTGATCTGCTTTCTCTTATACCGATAATGCTATGGCAACCTGTTCTGTTTATTCTGACACCGGTTCTATCGTCTTGAAGCTTTCAGTTTTCACATGCTCATCATGTTCCTTGAACAGCCAAAAAAATCACTTTCTCTTCAGGTTGGTATTCTATTCGCCTTCATTGCCGCTAAGCCCTGTTTTCTTACTTTCTTACTTACTTTTTTCTTGTTTAATTGGCAAGTTCAAATATGTTTTGCCGCGTGTTATCTACCTCAAACTTTGTTTGAAACAATGGAGCAGAGAAGTAGGTATTTAACATCTCGCTGTAAGTTGATTTGATACCAGGTTTTATGCCATTAACCTTACATGAGCTCCTTTTTGATGTTTTTTAAGTTTATAGTGAGGAGGCAGTTATTCAAAAGTTCAGTGGAAAATTCAGTTTATTTGCTGACACAAGAATTGGATTGCTGGTATTTTTGCTAGGCACTCTTATATATGCGTTTGAACTTTTGCCAACAGGGACGTAGTTTGTCCAGAGAAAGCAGGGCAATACCAAGTGGTCGTTCAGTATGTAGTCAAAAATGTGACTCAACTATCTTCGAAAAAGGTAAACCTTTAATAATGTCGTGCATCAGTTTTAGTTGTAGATGCCATCACGTTTCACGTTTTAAATTTCACGTTTAAAGATCTCACAAAATCACAAAAAGAAGCTCGCGAAAAACATCTTTAGAAATACTTTCAATTCATGTAGAAAAGCCCAGGTCAATGCCATGCATTGGAAAATAGCCCGCCAGAGGTGTACATAGGAGAGTTAGATAGCTTGTGCTACTCAGATATGAAACACGACTGTTTTTGCAGCAAAGCTTTGATGGACAAAGCATTGATGGATAAAGCAAGACCAATGTAAAGGCCAATTATCACACGACGGAATGAAGCCTGCTAAACTAATTTAGTAGTCGTGTTTGGACTGAAGGCTCCTAGGAATACAGTTATTGTGGTGCTGATTTGATAAAAGTGCTTCTGTGAATCACTTTAATGAAATTCAAGACTATTTAGGCAAATAACGATGATATTTGTTACGGGGTATTTCCGTATACAAGCGATTGTGACACAATGGCAAGGGAAGAAACAGCTTCTTCTACTTCTGCACCCCTTCTGTACTATATTTCAAGCTTCTGCCGTAAAGTTTACGTTTTTTCCGATCAAATATATTTTTGATAAGTGAATATTTCATCCACTGTTCTTTATACTAGCTTTTTTCATTGCAGTTTAATGTCACTGTTAACCCAAACAAGGCTGTGACGTTAGTGCCTCTTTCTGTCCCCTCGACGCCAATCGTCACGAACAGCAGCAGAATAGCCAATCGGCAGTTAGTGAAAAACCTGAAGTTTCAGCTGAAGGTATTTGTCTGTTTCATTTAATATATTGTTTCTGCAATATCATGTGCGAGATTTCTCAATGTGGTTTTGAGCAATATATTTATTTATTTAGAGCGGTAAATAATTTCTGTGACAGTCTTTTCCCTGTGGAACCGAGAGCAACTGAGAGCTTCAATCTTCTAAGAACTACTTATCTCTACTAAGAACTACTTATCTCTACTACTAGGATAAGTTTGGAAACATTTCCGGTACAGAAATGAAAGGAAAGTTGAGGGTGAATGTCGAGGCAGGAGACAAGGGGCCTGTTCCTGCGCTGCACAATGGAGAGACGAGTGCTTCGTTTCAGCTAGAAAATGGTACTTCCATCATTGAATCACTGATGCTAAAGGACGGGTCGAAAGGCCTAGATGGAAAGGAGTATGTCCTCTCTTTTGAGGCTGTATGCAATGCTTGTGCAACGACGAAGATAGAGCCATTCAAGCTATCATTCCTGTTTTACGATGGTAAGTGTGCTTCTGTGATCACCATGGTTGCCACCATCGTTCTAATCGTTGACGTCATTTGCATTATCTCTACCACCTCCGACAAGATTTGTGAATGCCCCCATTACTGCCACTTTATCAAGTTGCCCGATTTCTCAAACAGACGTTGCTAAACAAGCAAAGATGGCAGAGATCACCAAAAGCAGGGATCACCTCCTTCAGAGCATCAATGCTTACAGATCCCTTTTTGATGCTATGTCTCAACTTTATAAAGAGATACATGGTTTGTATCCAAGTTTCTATTTCGAGGGAATTTTTAGAATGCTTGGTAAAAATCGATAAATGTTTATTCATGTAGCGGACTTTTTCCTCACATTGTTTGGTAGCCGATCAATGTTTATTTACGGCCCCCTTGTCATTCCATATTAGAGTAAGGATCTATCAACAAAGACTATATATACTAAGATCTTCTACAGAATCTGATCATCTTTTAGGGACCATTATTTTAAATGTGGGTAACACGACTTTCATTGCTTATCTGTGTGTTCCCTTGCAAGGACATGTATGCCAATTTTTTTTCTTTCAATAAAAATGTCCTTCATTTTCTTTCTGCAGCTGCCTTAAAGGAGGCCTCATTCGAGGAGATGAATCTTAAGAACGAACTTCGAGCAAAGAAATTCCAAAATGTGAATGCACTAAAATCGGTTAGTGGCTATCACTTGCTAACTTCTATTCAGGTGAAGCGCCAATTCATATGTTCTTGGAAATTCCTAGACAGTATTCAAGGTCACTTGAAGAAAGTGCGATGTGTGATTAAGGTTGCTGAAGATTGTGTCACTGGATGCAGCACATTAAGTTTTCATTACATTACATTAAATTACATTGCATTAATTCTTGTAACAGAAAGAGCAAATATCGAGTGCATTCTCACAGCTGAAGGAAAGGAAAGAAGGGCTAGAGAAGATGCCAAGAAGACAGTGCCTACTTGCTCGTGGGCCTAGTGATAAGGATGTCATTGGAAAGGTGAGCTGAAATATGACCAAAGATTATCATAAAAAAGCACAATAAGATGCACCATTTTGTACACATGTACGCTCTCACATTTATACGTTTTACATCGACAGTTGGATTAGATTGTCAATAAAATGCAAGTGGAAAATGTCTGGAGCAGGTCCTTCATATTTCTCGGAATCGTATCTTGTTTGTACATATATAACCAATGGACATTTTAAGTCTTTCAGAATGCCACGAGGATGGAAAGCCGATAAATTTAGACGCACGCCTGTCATTACTTGATTTTGCTGAGACCGATTTCGAGAATCTGTCTCAATCCAACGGTGGTTTTTCGAGAGAAAGGTTTTCATCTAGGCAACATATGAGATCTTTTTCTGAAGAGGTGCCGCAGAAGAGAAATTAGGATGATGTACGAAAATGTAGAAACTGTTCTAGATTTTCACTAGCTGTAAATCAAAATAGGCCAACCTTCAAATTTGAAAATGTGAGCTATTTCTAGGGAACCATATTGCTACGATAATCGTAAATAAGCTAGTTGTATTTAATGAATTAGCAACGTGTCCTCTTAGCAACATGATCCTTCTTAGTAAAGGAGCCCTTCTTAGCAACCGACATTCTTGCTCTTCAGGTGGCGCATTTGGCTCAGGTTCGTGACGAGGAGGTGGCGCGAGTATTGTCCTGGCACCTAGCATCCGACATGGACTGTGTTGTCACGGTCACTCTCGAGCAGGTCAGTCCATTTCACTTAGCCCTCCAGAGGCTTAAGGTTTATCTAGACTTTGCTCAAAATCCGTGAAAGGCTATAGGTTCAACTTGACGTAGTTCAGAGTCCTTGAAAGGCTTTAGGGTCAGAGGCTTTAGGTTATACTTGACGAAGTTCAGAGTCCTTGAAAGGCTTAAGGTTTATCTAGACTTTGCTCAAAATCCTTGAAAGGCTTTAGGTTATACTTGACGTAGTTCAGAGTCCTTGAAAGGCTTAAGGTTTATCTAGACTTAGTTCAGAGTCCTTGAAAGGCTTAAGGTTTATCTAGACTTAGTTCAGAGTCCTTGAAAGGCTTAAGGTTTATCTAGACTTAGCTCAGAGTCCTTGAAAGGCTTAAGGTTTATCTAGACATACCTCAGAGTCCTTGAAAGGCTTTAGATTATACTTGACGTAGTTCAGAGTATTTGAAAGGCTTAAGGTTTATCTAGACTTAGTTCAGAGTCCTTGAAAGGCTTAAGGTTTATCTAGACTTAGTTCAGAGTCCTTGAAAGGCTTAAGGTTTATCTAGACTTAGTTCAGAGTCCTTGAAAGGCTTAAGGTTTATCTAGACTTAGTTCAGAGTCCTTGAAAGGCTTTAGGTTATACTTGACGTAGTTCAGAGTCCTTGAATAGCTTAAGGTTTAACTTGACGTAGTTCAGAGTCCTTGAAAGGTCTTAGGTTTGACTTGAAGTAGGTCAGAGTACTTGAAAGGCTTTAGTTTTAAATTGACATCGTTCAGAGTCCTGGAAAGGCTTTAAGTTATTATCCTTTGCACGCAGGCGACAAAAATTTACAAAGAAACGAAAGGCCGTCAACAAGTTCTACCACTGGAGTCAATTTACAGGAAAGGGTTGTCAGATTGGAGAAAGTAAGTTACACTTTCCTTTCGTTAAAAATGTTAGTTCAAGTATGAACATTTGTTCTAGACTCGAAGCAATATGGTAAATATATTTTCTGATCAAAATGCGAATTAGTTCGCAGTTGTGTGTAGCTGGTAAATTCAAGTTAGCTTTTTCCTTGGCTACCGTTTTGAATAGTTCTCCTTACAAGGCCGGTTTATCTCCCTGACACGGCCGGTTCATCTCCCTGACACGGCCGGTTCATCTCCCTGACACGGCCGGTTTATCTCCCTGACACGGCCGGTTTATCTCCCTGACACGGCCGGTTTATCTCCCTGACACGGCCGGTTCATCTCCCTGACACGGCCGGTTTATCTCCCTGACACGGCCGGTTTATCTCCCTGACACGGCCGGTTTATCTCCCTGACACGGCCGGTTCATCTCCCTGACACGGCCGGTTTATCTCCCTGACACGGCCGGTTTATCTCCCTGACACGGCCGGTTTATCTCCCTGACACGGCCGGTTTATCTCACTGAGACGGCCGGTTTATCTCCCTGACACGGCCGGTTTATCTCCCTGACACGGCCGGTTCATCTCCCTGACACGGCCGGTTCATCTCCCTGACACGGCCGGTTTATCTCCCGGACACGGCCGGTTTATCTGCCTGACAATTTTCTAGCTGCTTTGCTATTATGTGGACCCATAGTTATATGCATTCGTTTTGCTTCAGACCCCTTCCTCACGTGCGGTATCCTGCCATCAAATCTCCTGGGTCGGTGACCTATGCTCGCGATCTGCTTGTTTTTCCTGAACACCAGGATTATTGCCAAACCGGTAAGCAAATCAATTCAACTGAAATCGTGTCGCTGTTTTGTTGATGCGATCTTCAACACTTTGGCACGACTTAGCCATTTTAAGTTTGAATCACTAAATCTCTAGTTTTGCTGGTTTTTGCATCTTTTTCACCATGTTGTAGAAATGAAGGATGAAGTAATCAGTCGCAATGCGTCACACCCATTTTTGGAAATTTGCGGAAAACGGCCGAAATTTCAATAGGTGATAATAATTCACGAAACATATAAGAAACAGGGCTAAAGTTTTAGATTTGAGTTAAAGCCTAATTGCAACTTGCAGATCATCGCTTGCCCCTGTTCACCCTAATGTGAGGTAGTTTGTTGAAGCTTTAGTAAAAACGTGTCTAAACTTTGCCTTTACTGTTTCATAGTCACATGCGTGTTTAAAGAATGCCAAAGCTATGCTAGTTAATTAAGTGTGCGTTGTGTTTACGTGCCAAGTAAGCATAATTTTTGCGCCATAAGGGCGTACAATCTATGCTTTTAGCTAAATGCTACTGTTACTTCATGTGTGTTTTAAAAACATGATTTACCATTAACTCCTAGCCACGTAAACAATGTTTGAAACAATTTAAGAGCAATTTCCTTTGAGAAATGATGAAAAGATTATTAACCTAGGAAAGTTGTGGTCTGTTGCCCCTCTGAAAATGATTGGTTAATGAAAACATTTGTTCCATGACACCAGATCCAGTATCTCTTGGGTACCTTCTACAAATGTGGTCTGTAAATTGCCCTAGCTATTTAGGGACAGAGCGCTTATTAATAAATTTTTGCTAAGACAGGTTTCGCTAACATTTTGAAGTATTTAAACCGGTGAATCATGTGATTGGCTACTTACACCGTATATATCGATTATTAGCTGTATCTCATGGTGCTCTATCGCAACCTTCACCCTCGCTTTCAATAGATATTTTTGAGGTAATAAGAAATGCACTGAATCAAAATGAGTGTTTGTATGCTAGGAGCTAGTGTGGGTCTTCACATATTTTAATGCAAAACAAAGAGCATTACTTTTTATGAAGACTTTTATACATAATTTTGACTACCCACAATTTTAACAGGCTTCTGAATTTAGGGCCTTTTCTGAAACTTGACAAAGCCACCTTTAGTGGATTCTGTACCAAGTTTCATCACAATTTATTTAATGACTGAAATTTTATTTCCTTAAACAACTGACTCAGTCCTATGCTTGAAACCCAATTTGGGAAAATTTTGGAAAACCCCCTGAATTATTAAAGCGATAATTCATTAAAAGTTTGAGATAAAGAACTAAACTTTTAGATTTATGTTAATGGCCACAGTGTGGATAAATGAAAATCAGCAAGATCTGAGACTTCGTGGTTAAAGGTTTGTCTTTTGCTGAGAGGCGGCTTTGTCAAGGTAATTGTGTGGCACAGTCAGCCTTTGCTGAAGTTAAAACGCAAACAAAAGTTGCTTTCTGGTAGTAATATCCATTCTTAATCCCTCGGTTTAGTATTTATCATGCTGCTTGGGGACACAGTCATAGCAGATAATCTCGATGCAGCAAACAAGTATCGACAAGAGGTATGTGCTCTGAAATACCAGCCACCATTATCAACAGATGTCATAATAATAAAAATAATAATAATAATACTAATAATGAGTCATCGTGCTTGGCAACCACCGTTACTGTCAACAGCAACAGCAACATCTAATTGAACTGCTCTTGTTGCACTGCCCCCAGTTGCACTGCCTCTAATTACATCATTGTAAGGTCGTATTTGATATATCATGGCCAACTATGATATTTTTATAGGCTTTTTATAGGGCCTTTTTTCTAGGTCGTGAAGTACACATACTGCCCAACAATACTTACAAGAACAGGGGAAAGGATTCGTAACAATGGTACGGCAAGTGCTTCATAAGTCACTGGTGACACTGTCAGTTTTTTGCTCAATTTATTTTGGAAAATGCAATATCACCTGTTTTTGAGAAAGGATAACCTTCGTTACATTTTCACACCTTTGGGTAATTCCATATCAATTCATCCAGAGTGTAACAAAAATATAACCGTTTCGTGTCGGAATTTGCTAGTTTTGTACAAGAGGCTTAAATTTCAGCTTTTAATTTTGGCTGCAGGGATTTAGTAGACACCAGTTTTAAATATCCGTGCACGGGCACCGGAATCTCAGGTAACTCTACTTCAGAAAAGAAAATTGGCAACAATTGCTATGGTTGCTAGAGCTCTGGCTGGTCTGGAAACTGCTTGAAAATCTAGAGCAACTGCCATAGTTAGGAAAATAAAACTTTTGAATGCCATTGTAAAACCTATCGCCTGTGATAGCCGAACACTGTCTGAAAAAGGGGGCCGATGAACAAGAAGATTTTGAAATGATCTTACAGACGACGCCTTTGTATGTCATGAAAGGTAAGTAGTGGCCAGAGACTGGGACCGATAAAGGCTCGGCTAAAGACCTTTCTAATTTGATACGGAAGCAGAGAAGGAAAAGGACCTAAATACCTAGAACCTAAATACCTAGAACTTCAATACAAGTTTCTGCTTCTTTGTTGACCCAGCACCTTTGCTTGACCAAGACCAGAGGATACACACTTGGGTCCAATATGAAACTTTCTCTGCATTTCCAAAATTACTAAGTATCTTAAACCAAATTTGGACAAGCAGTTATTGAAAATAATATGGTAAAGAGGGTTTTGGAAAGAATAGCTTACACCAAATATTGAATATTCTCGATAACTTTAAAGATAAATAGGAGGCGTTTTTCATCTTCAAATTTTTCCTCGAGTGCATTTAACACGAGGACATTGTGGTATTTATGGATGTTGAAATATGACGTTTCTTTCACGGCAAAGTCAGTTGGAGCAGAGTTCCTTTAACAAGTCAAGTAAATTATGTTCCCAAACTTTAGAGCAGGAGGTTGAGATATCCTATGACAAATGAAATGAAATCAACCCAGTTTGAATTGGTTTTTCGTCAGGTTTCTATCAGTTTTTCTTTGTCCTCAGATTACCAGAATGGCACTACACCTATCTTATAGCAAATTGATCAACGTCCTGTATTACAAAAATGATAATTCATAAAATTTTTAACAGCACTAAAGATGTTGATCTTTTGCATGTATGAACACTTGATTTAAAACATGACTGTAGTATGAACACTTGATTTAAAAAATCTGAGACCCGTTGATTACCACCTGGAAAATTGACGCGAAATTCACCGTTTTCCTTATTCGCTCGGAGCGCAATGCATTCTGGTACTTGTAGTTAACAAAAACACAGCAATCGGCGCGCACTTAAAATCATTGCAAATACCGCTCAATTGCACTGTAGGGCTATTTACGATTTAAAAGATGGATAACCTTTCAATTACCCAATAAACAAATACAGATACTTCGTCAAACAATCGCCCTAGTTTTTTCATAAAAGTTTGCCTGAAAGGCAATGAGTTTAAACCTTGTGACTTTTTTAACTATCTGCAAAGCCAGCACAAGAAATTGGCATCATCCAGCAATTTTATGGAAATGTCATATGATATTTTCAAAACATGCATGAAGAGATGAATTTTGGTCTTTTTGCCAAGGCAGTATAGCCCATAATGTTGGAGTCACGTTACAAGAGATTAAAGTGATTGAAATAGAGAAACAAGAAAACAGGCAAGCAGCCACCGCTGGTTCTTAGAAGGTCGAAGCGATTGATAGCCCCCCTTTCTGGCAGAATATTGAGAAGAAGGCAAAATGTGTTTCCAAAACCAATTCTTGATCGAATAGCTAAAAGGAAGGATGGAACTGGGTCAAATACAGCAGGGTTACAGTGGGGCATTGAAAAGGAAACTTTAGAAAGGCACAAGCCAGAGTTCTGCCACCAAGGTGATGTTATTGAATGTGGTCTGATGATTAACCTCAAATAGGCATGGCTTGGTGCAAGCCCTGATGGATTGATAATTCAAGAAGGGGTGCTGGTAGGTGGGATTGAAATTAAATTAAACACGAAAAAGAACTAAACTGTTGAAGATTCATGCCAAGATGAAAACTTTTTCATGGGAGATTCAGAATCCGGGCCAAGGTTGAACGAAAAGCATCATTACTATTATCAGTACATATAATATTAAGAACATAATTGGCCTACTTTGTTGTTTATACTGAAAATGATATATATGTGCAACGTTTAGAATGTGGCTGTTATTTTTGGAAAACTGTAATGTTACAAAAGTTAGAAAAATTTCTCTTGTCGATTTTCAAAGGGAAACTGGAAGAAACGAAGAGCTGGATTTCTTCTGCCATTGCTGAAACAACCTGGCACGCAACACGTGATTCCACCAGCTTTCGGTTGCTTCTTAGCAATTGCATCACATAGGCCTACTCTGCTCTCTCTTCCCATATCGACAGCTCCTGGTACTTCTTCTTGCTATCATACAGCGAGTTGCCCCGGGCTAGACTTGTGAATACTAGACTTGAGAAAGGTTATCCATCTTTTAAATCGTAAATAGCCACACAGTGTGATTGAGCGATATTTGCAACGATTTGAGGAGCGCGCCGATTGCTGTGTTGTTGTTAACTACAAGTAACAGAATGCATTGCGCTCCGAGCGAATAATGAAACGGTGAATTGATCGCTCTAAGGAACTTTTCAAAATGACAATCCTTTTTTAATTATTTCGGTAAACCTTTTGCATTTGGTACAAGTTTACTAATTTTTTATGGTTTGTGCAGGGAAGTTCGGGGGTCTGCAAAATAGAGCCCCAGCAATAGAGAGACTTGGTGGTATGGTATTTGCGAGTCCATTGCCGCATGATTACCCAGACGTGTGTGCGCAGCTAGGTGAGTTTGTCTTCTGCTCGTTCCTTAACGTCGGTTGGGAAAGTCTTCGCTCGTCACGTCTTCTGGCCACGTGGGGGTCAGACTATCAAACACTGTTACCCCGTTGTACAGAGACGCAAATCACAAATGCAAAAATCGAAGGCCAAGTATCAAAGAGCTGCTGAATTCCCGTCATTCGTCTAGGAAAGTTCTTCCGTTTAACGGGCTCTTCTCGCCGGCTGTATTTTTCGAAACACACCGACATTAAAAACTTGCTGTTACAAAATGTACATTGGTGTAATTCTGATTTTCTAGCTGATAGCTCGGTTAGGTTCATCCACCGGAAGTTATTTATTTGAAGAAATTACATTATAAATCAATTCAACTTCAAAAATGTTTTGATAGATAGCTATGCAAAATGCTTCTGTCAATAAAGTTTACTCGTACTAGCCAAACCTACCGTTATGAGCCTCGCTCTTGGCTTCTTGAAGGTTTCTTGCCTTTTCCCAAAAGTTTCTTTCTTGCAAATTCAATACGGTAGTAAATGATTTCTACTGGTTTTACATTTTTGACAAGGAGCGCTTTTTTCTAGATCTCCTGATGTCTCTCGAGGCTGCAGTTGCAAAAGTTGAAGAGAAAAAGCTAGAATTGCAGGTTTAGTTCTGATTTTCGCTTTGGTACCAAGACCATGTTTTATTGTGCATTTGCAAAGAAAGATGTTTTCTAAGATTAGGAGAGAAGGAAGCCGATAATCCGACGTTGGCCAGACCTCGTCGAGGTTTGACATCAACTTGCCAGCTGAGCCTCATCCTTTGCTGCGTGGTCGACAGGTTTTCAGTGGCATCGCTTAAAATAAACATTTACACCGAGCGTCTTAGAAGGTTAATCTGTTTGCTTGGTTGTTGTTCTGACCGTTGGTGACTAGGCCACTGTAAAGAAATGTTTTGGAATTCACTTTTATTTTTTCTGTCTTTTTAATGCCCACTTTTTACATTTCACTAGAATTACCTTTGTATAAATTGCCGAATAATCTTAGGCACACGTTGAACACTGCCAGTCATCAAAGGTACAGGAAGATTACCGGGAGTGTCTCGAAACCGAGAAACAGCTTCAAACCATGGACAGAGAACTTGGATTGGCTTCCAAAGTGATCCGTTTCCCACCAACACTTTCAGATTACCTGAAGAGTGACGGAAGTGGCACAAGCAACGGCAATCAAGAAGGTGCCGCTAAGCGCACGTCGGTGGATGGGGCACGCGTCGGAAACGCTCCACCTAGAAAGAGGGGTCGCTCGGCTCTTGGACAACAGCGTAACTCAAAACGTTACTCAGATCTAAAAGGGAAATCATCTCGAATCATAACATAGCAGGAAATACTGTCAAAGTTCTCAACAACAGTTGTTATCGCGATGAAAAGGATCGTCTTTTGCTGCCGTAAAGCTTGGAAGGTTCTAATGAACTCGAGATGAAATCGAGAAATGTCTGCCAGCACGTGAAGACAGCATTGCGCTGCTGCGCTAACATGGCATTGCGCACCTATGTTAAGACAGGAATGCGCAGCTACGTTAAGAAAGCATTGCGCAGCTACGTAAAGGCTTGCTTGCTTTGCCCAAGACAGCTACAGCAACAAATTTAATTCAAGTCCAAAACAGATAACTTTGTGCAAATCTGCCTGTAATTAAGTTTCAGTGAATCTTGTTGTTTTAAAATGGTTGTTATAAACATTAAGGACCAAAGTGGCAATTTGTAGCGAATCTTGTAAGATAATTCAAATCCATGTTTGTTATGTTAGGAATGTTTCGGTTTAGGAAGCTCTTTTTAAAATTTCTATACTATTTTAGCGGACTCAGAAGTCTTTTCCAGCAATTTGTTTTTTCGAGGTTTCGCATAAGCTTTAATATACAAATTCACTTGAGGTTTTTTCACAGAAAATCTACCCTTGCTGTGGATGACCGAAGCCCTAATGTAATCCTATAGCATGTAATCTAAAAAGTGTCTTCGCATGGAACGTGCAAGCAAATATTTTGTTTCAAAAACTCGTTTCAGGACACGCCAAACCAGGGCTCGTTTGCACCAGATTAGGAAGTGCCAATAGCATCCTAGTCGAGCTAAGAACCTTTTTGAATATTTAAGACACCGAAGACTTAGAAACATCTAAGAATCGGCATAGATATTTGCATTGCGAGGGCGGTTTCCTTGTGCGTCTCTAAAAAAGAGTGTACCCCTAAGATTTGGGAGAAAACTGTATTGGAAACTGTGACAAATTTTTCGTCAAAATATGAAGGCTAAGAAGCACTCCTTTGCACGGATTTATTAAGCCCCGTTAAAATGCTCTCAACATTTCGCTGAACACTACATTTGTAGAGTGCAAATTTTGAGAGCATTTTAACACCCTGTTCAGTGATGTTGAGTGGTGTTAAGCGAAGTTTGAACATATTCAAAAATGTTCAGCAGGTCGACTCAACATTCTATTGTCCAAGGTGTTGTAGGGAGATGTCGAGTGCGTTTTAACAGGCTGCGACGACTTTTCTTTGGTGAAATACTGAAACTGCTGCCATTTTGGACGCAATTGGCGCGAAAACAACCCTACCTGAAAAGCCTCGTCTTGGATCTCTGAAAGACCGAAGTTCATCGCTCAGCAAATGTTGAGCCTGATTGTCGAGAGCGTTTTAACACCCCCACTCAACATCACAAAACCTCACTGAACATCACCATTCAAATATTGAGTGATGTTTAGGGAAATGTTGAGAGCGTTTTAAAGGGGCTTTACAAAATGTTCCTGGACGCCATTGGTAACGCTATTGCATTGTCGAATCTCGCTATTCACACTCAAGGGATCAATTGTATCAAGGGTACAACGCACTGAAAAAACAAGGGTATAAGAGAGGGAAAAAGGCAGCAGCAACAATGCATACAATATCACAAATGCATATGATTTCAAGAATGCATACAACATCAAGAATAAAAAGCGCGTCCTACAAGCGTTTTTCATATCAGGCATCAAATTTCATTCTTCAGAGATCCACAATTGACCGGATGCTACAAACAAAAGGTTGACTCGGTCAAAAACATACAAGAGCATCGATGAAAGGAATCAAGGCAATAAAAGTTTCTTCAATGCTCTTCACATACCCAATGCTCTGTTTTCATATGGTCTTGATGCATCACCAGGAAACCACGCAAGTCATCACCTCAGGCTATTTTTACATTGCTCCGTGTTTTTATTTATATCTGTTAATACTGCCCTGAATACATTTCAAAACGCTAAAGATGAAAAGGAAACGTTTTGAAAACAAGGTCACGTACTCTCCTTTTCTGAATTTGGGAATTCTGAAATCTCCTAGTAGTGTATTTACCCCGAGTGAATCAGCCATGTTGACAGACGTTGTTCCAATTGGCGCGCTCGGAGCATCTTGTTGAGTTGTTGCTGTTGTTAGCGTTTTCAAAAGTATCCGTTCTCGGTGTTCATACTACGTTTTGCATTTTCAAAAGTATCAGTATAATATCCCCGTTTTCGAAGTGCGTTTCAAAATTATCCGTTTTTAAAGCGAAGCAGTGTGAACGCAAGGTGAAAACGAATACTCTTATACCCGTTTTTACTTGAATACGAACAGGGTTAACAGGACCTTAGATGCAAAAAATGGCCTTAGGCCCTGCCAATCAATCAGTCTTGGATCTTGAAGAAATTGACCAGGTGTTTCTTAATTGCGACTTCAGATAATTGTCTACCCTGCCCGTTTGTGTCTCCTTTGGCTTTTAATATACGTTTGAAAAAATGAAAACAGAAATTACCTCTTTCCCTCTCGCATCAGCTGAAATGCATCATTGATTGCTTCAAGCTTAAAATTATGAGTAACGAACTCGTCAATCTTCAGTTTTCCTGCTAGATAATCGTCAACAAGTTTTGGTACACTGTCACGACTTTTCCAGCCTGCCAAAGTAAAAAGTTTATATGCCTTAAACTGTTATTTCACAACAATATCTTACCTGTGTAATTTTGTGACGGCATAAGATCTACTAATCTACAGACATCTTTTTATCTGCCTAAAGAAATTATTCCAGCCATTTGATGTAAAGTTATGCTAAATAAATTGTCCAAAGGACCGGACTCCAAAGCATTCTCCAATTGTGAAATTAAACCCAATAACGTGCTTTTAAATGGCAATTCAGTTTTTCAAAATGCTCTATCTTATGTAACGAAGAACACCTTTTTCAAAGAAAACAAAGTTGAAACAACGAATAAAAAATTTCTGCAAAGTTCATAATGAAATTTGAGACATTTACCAGCAATAAAATAACTAAGGCATTTTCATTACAGCTATTAGCCTCGCTTTGAGGAAAATCGAATAGAGGTAACTTTGAATTTACATTGTCTCAATGCATGCACAAAATTGCACTATTTGCCGCATCTTGTTTCGTTTTTTTAAAAATACATACACATAAGAACATTGGCTCTTTCATCCGAAAATCGCAAAATAAATTAATCTTTACTGCAAGCCGATAAAAATGGAAACAGAGGTAGAATAGAAAGGGCCGATAACCTATTGGAACACTAGTTCATCAGCCCTTTACAAAGTGTGAAGAAACAGGAAATCACAAATACCACCGAAAGCACTGCCCTGCCATGTCCTTCCAGTAACCAACTGGAATGGCCGGGTGCTGATTTCCTGGCCGGCTCCAGCAACGCCAATGATAGTACTGACTCCCCAGCCCTTGTGACATGATTCCAAAGCTGCACGCTAAGTGAAAGGAAAGTTCGTTTCAACGGCACTTTTTTATAGTTGCTTTATGGAAGCTCCGAGCCGAAACCATTACCCAATGGAGACGACTGCTTTGTGATTTTCTGCAATTGCAGGAAACATGTTCCTTTAGCTGATGATTACGGTTGGTCAAAATGAGAATTATCAGCACTTAGGACGAACGTGGTGGTCTTGTCAGAAGAGAAATCCGGGTCGAGTGCAATGCACGTTCATTAAAAACAATCATTAAGGTTGAAATTTACTAAAGTGACGATTTTACTGAACCATGTTTTTAAGGTATTGGTAACGAAAGTGAAAGGTAAATTAAATCCAGCCTTAGAGCCAAGCAACATCCAACTGTTTAGAACTCACATGCATATCACTGGCTCAAACTCGTATCAGCGAAAATTGAAGAATTATTTAATCTTCTTACCATTGTGTGAATATTTCCAATGCACTCAAAAGTGTAGTCAAATCCTCCGTCTGTCATTTCTGTCAAAACCTAAAGCACAAAAGTAAAGTAAGTGTCGATGTAGTTCACTTTCAAAAAGCACATTTGATGGGCAAATTCTAGCCAAAATCCACCTGCTGCTGTATTCAATAATTTACCGAACAATCTTAGAGCAAACCATACAGGTTTTTTATTGATTACATACTAACAAAGTAAAAAATGAAACTAGTAAGTTTCACTTTATCATCAATCCTTTGCAGATTCAAAAATACACAGCCTTACTCGTGACAAATACTATCTGCTCGCAAGCAACGTACAAAAATACATTTCCTCAGCTGTTCATTTCCTCAGCTGTTCATTTCCTCAGCTGTTCATTTCCTCAGCTGTGCATTTCCTCAGCCATGATCCAACACGACTACCCTTTATGATTTATGAAATTTTGACCTTTTCAGCTGAGATTAAACTTCACCCCAGATTATGCTAAATTTTTCTGATAGTTGTGACAAGTCTTCAAGAAAAGAAGATCCTAGTATCTTTGGTCGATTAACACTTAATTGCTAAAAGCGTTTGATTTATATGTTTGCTTAAAACCCGACTCTCAGTTGGAATGCCTGAACAATATCTGAAATTTTCCGTTTCTTCTCTTACAACAGTGTTTACAAAAAAAATACAGAATCTATTACTGAAATATTGAAGATTTCCCAATAACTTTTGAAACCGGCAAAATTAACGAAAATACTTAACGAAAATACTTAGTTAATCTAGGTTGCATCCTAAATGAATTCCTGGTATGGACGTTAATAGCCATACCTGCTGGATAGGTTTGGAGCCATGGTCTTTTGGGTTAACAAAATCCGTTGCACCAAACTCCTTTGCTAGAATTGATAACAAAGTTAACTTTTCTGCCTAACAAAGTTGATGGGAAATGCTTTGCTTAAAATCAGATTGATGAAACTAGCCTTATTTTAAAAACATCAAAAAGAGGATTGCAAATGATAATTGAAAAAATTGATTGGAACATTCTAAATGAAATTTTAAAAGCAAATAGATTGTTAGTTTTTACAACCATGAGAAAATATCAATCATTAAAGTCTAAGACAAGAAACTATGGCCACATGAGATAAATTCACTCAGAAAAAGGTCACAGGCATCAAACTTTAGAACGATTTTTAGTTCCAATTGCATGAGGATTTCAAGCATTTGCAATAACCTGTGCTGTTCTAAAGATCAAAACATTGAATTGATCTTCTTTTTTATCCCACCCTCTGCCTTCTTCACAAGACATCCATTAAAAATCTTCATTACCTAAGGAAATAGCCTTACATTTACTTTTTTACTTACCAACTTTGAATTTATCTGGATTGATGTCAATGCCATAAATTTTAGAAGCACCAGCTGCTTTGCAGCCCATGATTACTGCCAAGCCGACAGCACCAAGACCCCAGACAGCACATGTTGAACCCTTCTCAACCTTTGCATTGTTTAATGCAGCTCCATAGCCAGTGGAAATGCCACAGCCAAGAAGACAAACCTTTCCAAGGTCAGCAGCATCTGATACCTAAACATGTTAACTAAGTGAAATAACATCCAGTGAAGCAAGCATTGTGTCATTTGTACGTCAAAATAAACTGACCATTAATGAAAATTTATTGGATCTATTAAGTGGATACATTAACCAAGAAAAACACCTCCCTGTTCATAAATGTATAAAAATGTCAATTCTAGCATTACATCAAAAGCATCAACTCAATTTCACAAAGAACTTGAGAAATATCTTCGTAAAGCACTTATTCTAAACCAATAGCGTTTTTGAGGAATTCTCTTTCCTTTTTAAAATTCTCTCTCTAAAAATGGCCAATCGCACCTTTCTAATGTATACCGAATACAATTTTTAGTGGTTCGAGCTTTGTTGTTGTTTGTACTTAATTTGTTGCCGCTATCTAGCCGAGTAAAATGGAAGTCTTTAGCAAGGATATAGGGCACACTCGTCGAGATGGCAACCACGGGGTTAAAATCGTTCTTAGGCCACGCTTCGAAAATATAATAAATATGCCTTGAAACAAATCTATCTACTACGCGACGTTAATGCACCAGAACAGCATTGGCGGTACTTCAGAACCTAATCTTCATTGACAAACCCTATACTGGGGCTCGACACTCTGCTGGGGCTACCAACCTTGCTCTTTCTTTCTCATGTCCTCGATAGTTGTACTTTACCCTTGCTACTGTTTTACCGCGCCTTATTGTACAATGGCACATATACTAAATATGCATACTGCATATTCTTTAGAAAATTTGACCTTGCCAGCAGTACATTATGTGAAAAAAGTCACTTTATACTTAAGGTCTGCCTGTGCATGTTCACTAAAATTTCTATTCATTTCTTTAATTTCAATGGCTAGAAAAAGCGGAACTAGTTTTCGCATACTTAAAGTACTTTTTCGTCCGACATTCCTCAGAGTATGCAAACGTCGGAAGATAACCAAAAGCTGACGGAATAAATAGCCAGATGCAGATCGAAAACGCTAGAGGGTGATAAGCAGAGCGCGTGATTGGTTACAATTGACCAATCAGCGTTACTTAACAACCAACTTTAGAAGCGCCCAAGGGAAAAGACGAACTCTTTCTCTCTACAAAGAATGGGATTTTCCATTGAAATATAGACAGACTCCAAAACATCTAGGTGAAAAGACGACCTAGCTTGCCCAATTAACCGAAAACTGTCGTCACTGTGTGTTTTGGCGCAATCTGGATTCTCCAAAAGATGTTGTCCTATAGCTGAATCGCAATTAATTTGGGCATTGCGTCTTTTACAATTTCGACGCGGCTGCTCTCTTTCTGCAGAGGCTTTGGTCCTTATGCTCGTGGAAACATGCTGTTTTATTATATCCTCCAGTCTTTGAGTAGTGCGTCCTACATACCGAGCTTCACATCGGCAACAAAATTCGTAAACGACTAAATTTTTTTCGAGGGCAGGAACGATATCCTTTTTGGTGGAGGAAAACATGGTCTTAGCATTGAAGACCACACGAGGTTCTTCTTTGCAACTTAATGTTTCATTTGGAGTTCTACTTTGCAACTTGAACCAGTCCTTCTTCATACACAGCACACAATAAGTAGTGGAAATATCAATGGCAACAGCAACAGACAAAATAATTTGCTGCCATGCGCAAATCAATTTGTAGCGTTATAACATTTTGCAAAACTTTATGAAACTTGAAATGATGCATTGTCTTAGTGTGAGATCTATTATTTCACGTGCACTGTCTCAGTCTGAGGAAAAATACTGGCATTTTACCTTGCAACAAGAAATCTCAGCAACAACAGTGTATTGACTAAATGTACTTGTTCCCATGAAATGGTATACTGCCTGTCCTTTCACTGTGAACCTACTTGTCCCGTCTGGCATTACACCATTGCCCTGGGTTGACCTGATAACACTGCATAGGTTAGTTTTTGGATTTTTGCAGAATTTGCAGTTGTAGCACTGTGGAATATACAGTGGCACAACATGGTCACCTGAAATAACAAGAAAATGATAAATTATTTCAAAACAAAACACAAGAAAAGTAACTTCTATCCGGGCCAACACTAATTTACTTCTTAGTTGTAGCCAGGTAAAGGTGTCCATCTATTTCATGTGCATCTGAAGGATCCATCCACCCTGATGTGTGTGAAATGGATTTTCATTAAGATTTATTGCCATACTTTACAGTTAAACATCCATTTGCTACATTTACTCAACTAACTTTTGATGTTTTGAAAGGTGCCCTGTTAAAAACTTTATGAAAAATTTCATCATGGCATTCAATTTTGACAATCAGAAATTAGCAATATTACCAGGCTTCAAGGTAGTAACACCTTCCCCCACACTTTCCACAATTCCACCACCTTCATGACCAAGAATAACTGGAAATTTTCCCTCAGAGTCTTGTCCACTTAATGTATATTCATCTGTATGACAGACCCCAGTTGAAAGAACTTTGATTCTAACTTCACCAGCTTTTGGGGGTGCAACTTCAACCTCTTCAATGCTAAGTGGCTTTTTTGGCTCCCAGGCCACAGCAGCAAGGCACTTGATGGGCTATGGCAAAGTGTTCCCTCTAATTAGACATTTTCACTCAGTTAAAATTCAAATAGAGGGATTTCATTTAACTTTAATCCTATTCCCCAGCATCAAGAGCTACTCATATTGCCCACCTTGTCCCTTTTTGGATTTTCCTACCATGCTAACGGGCACATCTCAGATTCAGTTAAAACCTGTACCACATGAAGTATTTTTTGAGAAAATACAATGCTGAAAATCCAATCTTGGCTGAATAAACCGTTGATGATAATTGCTTATTGAATATTTGAATATTCAAGGCACAGTTTGAATATTTTTTTGGATTCTTTTCTAGTTTCGAGACCAGTGGCTGCGCGGCAAAAAAAGGTCCCTGGAAGATTCTGTAGATTCAGTATCAACTGAGCTAATGTTTTTAATATCTTGAATGTCTCTAACCTAGGTACCAGAATTTCTTGGTGTTAGGGCTAGTTTCTCAATAATTTTGTCACTAGAATCTTTGCTGAGGATCTGACTTTCAATGCTCCTTAGCAAGAATGACTTTAGGTCATCTAAGAATTCAAGGAATAACTTTTTCATGTAAGTAGGAAACTCTCACTCTTAATTCTTTATACAAGCACACATAGCCTCATTAATAATAGTCCAATTTCAAAGTAGCTAACGATTTTAGAAGCTATAATACCATCCTTCAGAATTTCTAGAAATTATGAGGACTTGACTAATGGCAAAGGTGTCTATAAATACCATTTTTCTGTTTGTGAGGAAACCTGCTAGTATAAAGTATGAATAACATGTGACTTGTTTCAAGGCACAGTGGACTCATTTGGCTAGGTTGGTGAAAATGGGAGAATAAGGGGAATTAGTAGGGCTGAATAAGTTTCAACTGAATCTAAGATGGTGCCTGTAGGAATTTCCAGAATTTTTGGTAATTCAGAACGGAATGACCCTGCAGCAAAGCAACAAAATTAGCAAAGAATCTTTTCATCCCATAGAAAATTATCCCTCCTTAAAGTTTTTCATAGCAAACTTTCAAGCCACCGCATCACAAGATGCCTTAAAGAGGAAATGAAACCATTTTTTTATGCGTTTAATCGATTTCTCCACCCACAATTGTGTAGGAAAAATAGTTCGCATTAGCTATTTCAAGCAAGAAGACTATTAAAAACAAACTTAAACACCGCTAAACTGACAATAATTTTTCAACCAAAAAATGGCGAAGGGGGACTAGACACTAGCGAGCTGTGACGTAAAGTTATGGACACGAAGCGCGCATGTTCGAGGACAACAAATTTTCTGGCAGAGTTGGCGATCGCATGTTTAGTTTTTGAATTTCAATTATCACCATATTGGACGAAAGTGACACTAGCTTAGGAGTTTCCGAAGAAGAAGAGGGGGCAGTTGCTGTTTACTGTGTTCCTGCCAGGCAATACCAATTCGGCAGACACGGAATCAAGTAGCGACGAGGATAACCTAGGTCACGACGGGTCCGCAATTTAGAATGCGACATTCGTTTAGACATTCGAGTAGACATTCGCGTTCTCGTTTACACATTCGGAGAATTTTGGCTCGGTGTAGCAAAATTAGTCTTGTGATAGAATAACCATTTACAGAAAATTAAAGCCACACTATTGAGCTTTGTTTGACTTGCTGTGAAATCTGAGGAAAGTCGCTCGGTTTTCAGAACACACCTCGAATGTGACAAAGGAATCACTTAGGCCCAAAAATAGACATTCGCAAAACTTGACGCACATTCGAAGAAAAAAGTCTTTCTCCAGACAAACAACGCAATGTAAGTGAAACCTCCAAAGAAAACATATCGATAAATTATTAAGCCATACTCACCTGAAATATTTTTTAATTTACCAAACAATTTCCAGAGAAATAAATCAAAATCGACACACCACTCCGCGTACACATTCGAAGAGAAAAACAGTCCAAAATTCGGCTTTTTGTACTCGAATAACTTTTACAAATGTGAGCGGAATTGGCTGAAACTTCACAAACACCTTGCAATAACCTACTACAGATGTTTCTCGAGGTTATTTGTACCTCTGACATTCTGGGGTAAAGTTGAGAATTTGACCCCCATACTGAAGCCTTATAAAAAGGCAAAAATGTGTCGTTGTACTCGAATAAGTTTTGCAAATGTGAGCAGAATTGGCTGAAACTTCACAAAACATCTTGCATTAACCTACTACAGATGTTTCTCGAGGTTATTTGTACCTCTGACATTCTGGGGTAAAGTTGAGAATTTGACCCCCATACTGAAGCCTTATAAAAAGGCAAAAATGTGTCGTTGTACTCGAATAAGTTTTGCAAATGTGAGCGGAATTGGCTGAAACTTCACAAAACATCTTGCAATAACCTACTACAGATGTTTCTCGAGGTTATTTGTACCTCTGACATTCTGGGGTAAAGTTGAGAATTTGACCCCCATACTGAAGCCTTATAAAAAGGCAAAAATGTGTCGTTGTACTCGAATAAGTTTTGCAAATGTGAGCAGAATTGGCTGAAACTTCACAAAACATCTTGCAATAACCTACTACAGATGTTTCTCGAGGTTATTTGTACCTCTGACATTCTGGGGTAAAGTTGAGAATTTGACCCCCATACTGAAGCCTTATAAAAAGGCAAAAATGTGTCGTTGTACTCGAATAAGTTTTGCAAATGTGAGCGGAATTGGCTGAAACTTCACAAAACATCTTGCAATAACCTACTACAGATGTTTCTCGAGGTTATTTGTACCTCTGACATTCTGGGGTAAAGTTGAGAATTTGACCCCCATACTGAAGCCTTATAAAAAGGCAAAAATGTGTCGTTGTACTCGAATAAGTTTTGCAAAGTGAGCAGAATTGGCTGAAACTTCACAAAACATCTTGCATTAACCTACTACAGATGTTTCTCGAGGTTATTTGTACCTCTGACATTCTGGGGTAAAGTTGAGAATTTGACCCCCATACTGAAGCCTTATAAAAAGGCAAAAATGTGTCGTTGTACTCGAATAAGTTTTGCAAATGTGAGCAGAATTGGCTGAAACTTCACAAAACATCTTGCAATAACCTACTACAGATGTTTCTCGAGGTTATTTGTACCTCTGACATTCTGGGGTAAAGTTGAGAATTTGACCCCCATACTGAAGCCTTATAAAAAGGCAAAAATGTGTCGTTGTACTCGAATAAGTTTTGCAAATGTGAGCAGAATTGGCTGAAACTTCACAAAACATCTTGCAATAACCTACTACAGATGTTTCTCGAGGTTATTTGTACCTCTGACATTCTGGGGTAAAGTTGAGAATTTGACCCCCATACTGAAGCCTTATAAAAAGGCAAAAATGTGTCGTTGTACTCGAATAAGTTTTGCAAATGTGAGCGGAATTGGCTGAAACTTCACAAAACACCTTGCAATAACCTACTACAGATGTTTCTCGAGGTTATTTGTACCTCTGACATTCTGGGGTAAAGTTGAGAATTTGACCCCCATACTGAAGCCTTATAAAAAGGCAAAAATGTGTCGTTGTACTCGAATAAGTTTTGCAAATGTGAGCAGAATTGGCTGAAACTTCACAAAACATCTTGCATAACCTACTACAGATGTTTCTCGAGGTTATTTGTACCTCTGACATTCTGGGGTAAAGTTGAGAATTTGACCCCCATACTGAAGCCTTATAAAAAGGCAAAAATGTGTCGTTGTACTCGAATAAGTTTTGCAAATGTGAGCAGAATTGGCTGAAACTTCACAAAACATCTTGCAATAACCTACTACAGATGTTTCTCGAGGTTATTTGTACCTCTGACATTCTGGGGTAAAGTTGAGAATTTGACCCCATACTGAAGCCTTATAAAAAGGCAAAAATGTGTCGTTGTACTCGAATAAGTTTTGCAAATAGGAGGAATTGGCTGAAACTTCACAAAACATCTTGCAATAACCTACTACAGATGTTTCTCGAGGTTATTTGTACCTCTGACATTCTGGGGTAAAGTTGAGAATTTGACCCCCATACTGAAGCCTTATAAAAAGGCAAAAATGTGTCGTTGTACTCGAATAAGTTTTGCAAATGTGAGCAGAATTGGCTGAAACTTCACAAAACATCTTGCAATAACCTACTACAGATGTTTCTCGAGGTTATTTGTACCTCTGACATTCTGGGGTAAAGTTGAGAATTTGACCCCCATACTGAAGCCTTATAAAAAGGCAAAAATGTGTCGTTGTACTCGAATAAGTTTTGCAAATGGAGGAATTGGCTGAAACTTCACAAAACATCTTGCAATAACCTACTACAGATGTTTCTCGAGGTTATTTGTACCTCTGACATTCTGGGGTAAAGTTGAGAATTTGACCCCCATACTGAAGCCTTATAAAAAGGCAAAAATGTGTCGTTGTACTCGAATAAGTTTTGCAAATGTGAGCAGAATTGGCTGAAACTTCACAAAACATCTTGCATAACCTACTACAGATGTTTCTCGAGGTTATTTGTACCTCTGACATTCTGGGGTAAAGTTGAGAATTTGACCCCCATACTGAAGCCTTATAAAAAGGCAAAAAGTGTGTCGTTGTACTCGAATAAGTTTTGCAAATGTGAGCAGAATTGGCTGAAACTTCACAAAACATCTTGCATTAACCTACTACAAATGTTTCTCGAGGTTGTTTGTACCATTCTGGGGTAAAGGCAAATATGCCTTAAAAAGGCAAAAATGTGTTGTTACTTCAAACACATTAAACACACTTTTATTGTGGCTACCATTTCCTCTTTTTTCCCACATTAACGAGCATAAACAAATTGAATTCTTTCTAGCAACACGTGGAACTGATATACCGTTCAGTCAGCTTACATTTGGGTATTTCAATTGATGATACTAGTTTACATTTTTTTCACCTTGAAAATTTTCTAAGTCATTACTACTGAAGGTTTATATTTCGAATATAATTGAGTATTTCGAATATAATCAAATTTCTTTCATTGGATATTAGCAAAGACGAAATATTCTGAGCTGAAAGTTTGTTGGCTTATGTAGTGCTAAATTTCTTATAGATTTTTCTTCTAAATAAAATGAGTGCGCGGGAAGCTTAGTAGAGACGTTAATAATAATAGAGTTAATAAAGGCTTAATAATGTTTATAATATTGGAGTTCATCGCGGATTCTTACAAATGACTTACAAACGTCTGTCAGACATGATTCCCGCTAGTAGCGGCGCCACAGGGGGGGGGACTGGGGGGCGTGTCACTGGGGGGATCCACCATTCGTCTAAATCGAGGAGAAAACGATTGGGGGGGGGGGGGGGGAGGTTGAGATCTTTGTGAACTTTATGTTTTAGAAACTGCCAATTTAGATAAGCAAAATTTTTAATGAAGAAATTGTTAAAAAACACCGATATTTCTTCCAAGATATCTTTTATTGAATACCGTCATACTGAAACAGAATGATGTGCCCATGCAATGGACCAGATGGTGAATCAGATTTGGGATGCTTCAGACGAGAGCTCTACTTTCCATTTTCGGATAAAATGCTGAGTGAAAACGACAAGCACTTTCCTGACAAGCATATGAAACGATGTCACATGCAGCGGCTTCTGATGTAAGCAGTCTCTGTCCAATAAATTTGTCAAAAATGGAGGCAATAGCTAAATTTGATAAACTTGATAGCAATCGGACTGGCAGCAATTTCTCCTTTTTTTGTAAAAGTAAATGTCATAAAATAAAAAAAAATAGGCTGCTTATTCTGAGAATAAAAGGATTTTGACAGCCGGGCTACTCTTTAATGTAGACAAGCAATTGAAAAGCTACCCTGCGATCGCGGACAAAAAGTGTTCAGACTTTTCAATGAAAGCTTATATTTTCACTTTCCTTTCAAAAAAACTTTTCCCTGCCTTGGTAAACCAGAAGACCTTCGTTTAGCAGCATTTTCTGATGCATCTTATGCAAACCTAGTTGATGGGGTCTCAAGTGGAGAAGGATTTATTGTTTAACTTGTTGGTGCTAATGGGAGATGCTGCCCTATTGTATGGTGTTCGAAGCGGATCCGCAGAGTAGTGAAGAGTACCTTAGCTGCAGAGACTAGCGTTAGTGGATTGTTTGGACACTGCTCTTTACCTTGCATCATTATCAAGGAAGTCTAGAGTCTCAAGTGCCTTCCAATTGACTGCTATATCGACAACAAGTCACTTTATGAAAATTTATTATCAACAAAGCTTGTTGCTGAAAAGCGTCTACGTATCGATATTGCATCAGTCAAGCAAATGATGGATAGAGGAGAGGTGAATTACATTAACTGGATAACTGCAGATAAACAGTTAGCTGATAGTCTTACAAAGCGCGGGGCATCAGTAAAAGCTTTGGTAGACGTTATCGAAAATGGACACTTCAGCGAACTTTCTTGGTTATTCAGCGTTTAGACCTTAAGTTCTAAAACCTTTTGTTCATTATAATAGTTGCAATATTTGCTTGCTGTTTTGTTTACTTTCAACCTATACTCATGTCTTGTTTTGTTCTATTTTTAGCACTTAGTTAAAAAAGGGGAGTCTGTTAAAGTGCCAACGCAATGAGGAAAACCACCCCCTTATCAAGTTTAATTTGAAGAGACTATTCTTGTTAAATAAACGGTATTTCATGTTAGTAGCCTCGTATAGAATAGGTGTTGGCGAGGAAGAGTGCCTAAGTGAAAACACGTGTGTTTCGTTATGGTGTCATCTTTTCATTCCCCTCCCCCAATTCAATGTTGAATGCATGATTTTGAAGGAGAAATGAAAGAACAACAAATGCACCATTGATTCGGGGGAAAAGGGGGATTCGAATTTATAGGGGCAACATAAAGTAGAAAGCAGAAATTGCATTTTGTCTCAACAATTTTGTCAGGGTCCTTGGTCTGGTACCCAGGGTATTAAAAACATGGTCATTTCCATAGGTAAAAGGGTTTTCAAATCATTGGAAAGGGCGTCTCCTACTTATAAAAGGATGTTTCCCGTCATTGAAAAGGGCGGGGTCCTAAGAAATTTCACAAAACGCCCAATGAGGCCGTTTTGCCTTTTTAAGGCTTCAGTATGGGGGTGAAATTCTCAACTTCACCCCAGAATGTCAGAGGTACAAATAACCTCGAGAAACATCTGTAGTAGGTTATTGCAAGGTGTTTTGTGAAGTTTCAGCCAATTCCACTCCTATTTGCAAAACTTATTCGAGTACAACGACACACTTTTGCCTTTTTATAAGGCTTCAGTATAGGGGTCAAATTCTCAACTTTACCCCAGAATGTCAGAGGTACAAATAACCTCGAGAAACATCTGTAGTAGGTTAATGCAAGATGTTTTGTGAAGTTTCAGCCAATTCTGCTCACATTTGCAAAACTTATTCGAGTACAACGACACATTTTTGCCTTTTTATAAGGCTTCAGTATGGGGGTGAAATTCTCAACTTTACCCCAGAATGTCAGAGGTACAAATAACCTCGAGAAACATCTGTAGTAGGTTAATGCAAGATGTTTTGTGAAGTTTCAGCCAATTCTGCTCACATTTGCAAAACTTATTCGAGTACAACGACACACTTTTGCCTTTTTATAAGGCTTCAGTATGGGGGTCAAATTCTCAACTTTACCCCAGAATGTCAGAGATACAAATAACCTCGAGAAACATCTGTAGTAGGTTATTGCAAGGTGTATTGTGAAGTTTCAGCCAATTCCGCTCACATTTGCAAAACTTATTCGAGTACAACGACACATTTTTGCCTTTTTATAAGGCTTCAGTATGGGGGTGAAATTCTCAACTTTACCCCCAGAATGTCAGAGGTACAAATAACCTCGAGAAACATCTGTAGTAGGTTATTGCAAGATGTTTTGTGAAGTTTCAGCCAATTCTGCTCACATTTGCAAAACTTATTCGAGTACAACGACACATTTTTGCCTTTTTATAAGGCTTCAGTATGGGGGTGAAATTCTCAACTTTACCCCAGAATGTCAGAGGTACAAATAACCTCGAGAAACATCTGTAGTAGGTTATTGCAAGATGTTTTGTGAAGTTTCAGCCAATTCTGCTCACATTTGCAAAACTTATTCGAGTACAACGACACATTTTTGCCTTTTTATAAGGCTTCAGTATGGGGGTGAAATTCTCAACTTTACCCCAGAATGTCAGAGGTACAAATAACCTCGAGAAACATCTGTAGTAGGTTAATGCAAGATGTTTTGTGAAGTTTCAGCCAATTCTGCTCACATTTGCAAAACTTATTCGAGTACAACGACACACTTTTGCCTTTTTATAAGGCTTCAGTATGGGGGTCAAATTCTCAACTTTACCCCAGAATGTCAGAGATACAAATAACCTCGAGAAACATCTGTAGTAGGTTATTGCAAGGTGTATTGTGAAGTTTCAGCCAATTCCGCTCACATTTGTAAAAGTTATTCGAGTACAAAAAGCCGAATTTTGGACTGTTTTTCTCTTCGAATGTGTACGCGGAGTGGTGTGTCGATTTTGATTTATTTCTCTGGAAATTGTTTGGTAAATTAAAAAATATTTCAGGTGAGTATGGCTTAATAATTTATCGATATGTTTTCTTTGGAGGTTTCACTTACATTGCGTTGTTTGTCTGGAGAAAGACTTTTTTCTTCGAATGTGCGTCAAGTTTTGCGAATGTCTATTTTTGGGCCTAAGTGATTCCTTTGTCACATTCGAGGTGTGTTCTGAAAACCGAGCGACTTTCCTCAGATTTCACAGCAAGTCAAACAAAGCTCAATAGTGTGGCTTTAATTTTCTGTAAATGGTTATTCTATCACAAGACTAATTTTGCTACACCGAGCCAAAATTCTCCGAATGTGTAAACGAGAACGCGAATGTCTACTCGAATGTCTAAACGAATGTCGCATTCTAAATTGCGGACCGTCACGACGGCCTAACCCCGGCAATTTTGCGAGAGCGATACGAACAAAAAACAGAAGTTAGTTCATGGTAAGTTTATTCCATAAATGTCGCATATATGTTTAAAACTCGTTATCTTTAGTTTAAATTATGTCTAAATACTGTAGGTATCAACCGAAATTAGCAAACATCATGTACAGTGCCTAGGCCAGGCCCGGAGGGTCGCACCATCGTAAACTTAATTGATTATGACTATGGCATTATGGCTTTTTTTGCAGGTGTAGATGTCGAAAATATGAAATTTATCATCTTGTTGGTGCTTTGGAGTGCAGATGCTGCACTGGGTTAACTTGTATTGGACGAAAGCATTAAACAAATATGTATTGCACAACATGAAGATTTCATTGCCATGTCAAATACAACTGTGTTTCGGAATGTTGGCCCACTGCGAAGGGACAGACAGGGAGTATCACAGGAAGGCAAGCCTACACGAGTAAGTAACAAAACAAATATCTTATTTAATGAAGCAAGTCATGTATATGATTGATAGTTTTAAAAGGAAATAGTTTTGGCAGTTTTATTTTAATCAGATATTTGAGAGCTGTAATCATTTCTACCATGGATTTTCTTTTGTTTACAAGTTCAACAAGTTGTCAAATCTCCCCAGTATTACAGTTAAGTATTACAGTTTGGTGGATAATATTACCTATTATGTGACTTGTCATACCTTTTCTATCATATAATTATGCAATGATGTCATCGTGATAGTTTTACCTAATGTTTCCTCTTGTTTCATTGGTTACTCTTGAATCATCATAATTTTCACACTTTCTATTTCTCCCTCATTTACAAATTATCTATTTCTCACTTCTCTGTCTTCAAATTCATCCTCATCTCTTTCTGGATTCCACTCCTCATCATTTTTAGAGAAACTTTTGTAGGAATCAGAATCACTGTCTTCCTCTTCAACTTCTGTTTTTCCTGGGCTTAGTTGGCTGTCCTTGTTTTGACTCTTGAATTTCTTTATTTTACATTTAGATAATTGATTGCCTACAAACAAAGCATAAATGAGAAAAGGGTTACAAAAAGTAATTTATATGGAAATGAAATGGAATTTAAATTTGGCATATCAGCAAATGTTATTGTGCAAAGTGAACTTACATTATTTTGACTTGTTAATTTCCTTTTCTGTCTAATTATTTTCAGATTTTGGTGATTCACTCAAGTTTTTCAATCTCAAGGTTTTCACCTTGCAATCTTGACAGGCTAAACTTGACACATCTGGAAATGAAGTTGCTTCCATGCTGGTTTCTGTAAAGACTGTCTGCCATTTATCAGTTTTAGAAGATGTTGCTTCGTCGAATAATTGCTCTTGAATAGTTCCATTTGTGTATCCGCAACAGAAGCCACATTGTATTGTATCTCTTACACCCTGAAAAACAGAATGTGAATTTGGGCCACTACATTTATGGAATCCAGGGACGCCACCAAAGGGGGTTTGGTAGGTGTGGTACCCCCCCCCTACATTGGTTATTTTTGCCAGGAAACTTGCTGGATACTCTACCTGTAACTTTTTTGCAACAATTATAACATACTAACATTTGAAACAGAAACACATAAAAGCAGCCTTTATATGAGAGTATTTTTTGACCACACCCTTAATGAGTGAGATACACCCTTTTTGTCAGCAAGAACTAATCCTTTTGGCTGCGCCCTGGGTGAATCTATACAATTTGATAAATGTTCTATATGCATATATGTATTTTGTAAACCTTCAAATTGGAAGGGCTCGACTTTGTAGAAGATACAAAATGTTGTTTTTTAATTGCAATGCCAACATTCTAAAAAATATGTCACAATAAACACCAATTGTTTGTTATGAAAACTTTTATCACGTTGAGATTTTGATAAAACCAATTGTTTTGTTTAAATAGACAAAAAGTAGCGAGTTGTGTTTACTTTTATTCTGTTGTACCCAATCTACTTATTTTGAGGGGGAAGATTTAAACGAGCTCCACGTTTATATATTGTAGTTAACCTTGTCATTTTATGTATCGTATATTTTGCTTTATTTACACATTAATTAAAGGAATATATTGAAAATGAAGTAGGCAAAAAAATTAAATCTTACCTTTCTTTTTTCCCGTTTAGACTAGAGGTTGAATTTCCTTCATTTCTGGTATAATGCCAGAACGTAAATGCCAGAACAGCATCTCGTTGTAAAAACTTTTTGTTTGTGAAACGTCGTCCCCCTCTAGTAGACTAGCTACGCTCCTTGTATAGCAACCTGGTTCAAAATGATCTGAGCAAAGGACGGGGTTTGAAAAGTAGCTTTGGTCGAAATTTGGCCTACGCTTTCTAACAAATTTAGTTCACTGCCGGCGTAAAGTAGGGTCCTTTGGAAAGCGATGGGTGTTTACACCCTTGGTATAACTGTCATTACAACAGCTTTTTATTGTCTAGAGTGTGTACAACACATCGTAGACCACCACGAACCTTGGTTTTGTTACCTGGCTCCATAGCTAATCTAAAGTTTCAGTACGTAGAAACGGGATGTAAATATTACGAAACGCTGCGCGTGTCCATAACTTTACGTCACAACATTCAAAACGAGGCTAGTTAAACAGGGCGCACCGGTGCCACTTTTTGATTGAAAAATTGAAGTCAGTATTGCCCTCATAGTTTAGCCAAAATTTCTCTAAACACATTGAAATTCTGGGTTATTAGGTAATTCATTACGGGGATTCAGAATTTAAAATAAAAAATTTGGTTTCATTTCCTCTTTAACCAGAGCAAACTTTTGTCATTGACAGTGCACCATCGCATTTTAAAATAACATATTTATAGGTAAGCAGTCTTTTGATATTTTCAAGTTTAATGTTGATATTAGATATTTCAGCGCATACTCCCAATTTGGGAATATCCAGACTGATAAAAGAATCCTCTTCATTTTCTTCTGTGCTAAGTTTTGCCTTGAGCATATGTAGTACAGAAGATAGTCTTCAAAGCAGCATAATGAAGCCATGAAAAGTTTCCAAACCCTATATGAGAAAAATTGTTTTCTAAACTTTGTTTTTGGAAAGTTGCTGTCAGCATTATTGAAAGGTGTAGCACTTTCTTGGAGAGTAACTGACACAGCAAGAGAGTGTTTAATAGGTGTATAGGCTAATCTGTGAGCTGAAGATAATTCTATAGATAGGGTACACTGGTCCAGGGGTTGGCTAAGGCAATGCCAGGGGCAGATCCAGAACAAATTTGGAAGGGAGCAGTTGATAACAGAGGCACTGAAAAATTTCAGAAATTCAGAATAAGTGTATTCTTTATACAATAACTTCCAACTCTAACCTTGAAAAAAGGGTCCTCAATTCATGTTCTATGAAAGTCATTTCAAATCAATTGCGTAAAAACAATACAATAGTCTGAGGCCAGAAATGGTAAGGAAATGATAATTCCTCGTTGTATTATTTGAGGTGTCTTTCTTGTAAAAGTTTAAATTACTTTTGCTGGTGTATGATATGAGACAGTTATTTGCTGTTTCAAAACTTTGGTTTATTGATAATCATTCCCTAACTGCAAGTAAGCACCAAGTCGATCATACATTAGCATTAACTTTTAAAGATTCATACCAAACAAAGAGAAATATGTGCAAGCATTTAATGGGAATGCTGGTAAATAGAGGCAATAAACAACTTGCTGTATTTCATGAGTATTCCCTATACACTGAATTTGCCACAGCCGATACAGATTTGCATAGGGGCTGCTTTCTTTGTCATCCATGACTTGCATGGTCCATGGGGATGCTGAAAACATCTATTTAAATGCAGAAATAATCTATTCCCTGATTAACACAAGCCAAACTGAGGTAGGGGGTACCCTAAATTCACTGGAGAAGCTTGCAACTAAACTTGAGGCCTGTCTTAGTAACATAGTTGTTAGGTAGATAGTGACCACGAGCCTGTATATTTTGGCAAAACTTGACTAGCAGGCCAGAATATTTTGTATTTCATAAGTGAAAGATAACATCTATTTATATAAATAACATTTGTATGAAAGGAGCAAAAGATGAACAAAACCATGATTAATTGATTCATGCAACTTTACTCCACTGCAGATTCCATTTTACAATATGGCACATATTTCAAACACACCAGCAACACTATTTAGCCAGCTTTCCGTTAACTGTATCTAGACTGATCGCTAAAACTGTTGATTGACAAGGTTGTGATAAAGGGTCCCTTGGAAAAACTGTTGGATTGGATTGCATGAAGACACTCCCATGGCCTCCGACGAATAGGGCCGGGGGGGGGGGCCGGGGGGCCATGACCCCCTCACTTTTTTGTAAAGCAATAGAGCTTTTTTAAACATCTTTTGTTAAGATTGTTAACATCTCCCTTGGCCCCTCCACTTTCCAACCTGCGTTGGAGCCCATGACTCCCTGTCCCCATCAGCCAACCAAAAGGATGTGAGCATGGCATTAGATTTGGTCAAAACGCTGAAACCTTATACCGTAACCTGACACTTCTTGCAGATAAGAAATTTGAAATGCATTCTTTATTGAAAATAGCAAAAGTGACGCTCTGGAGGTTAAACTTTGCCATATATTCGTGAAAATGCGCGATTGTTGCAGACAAGTTAAACTTGAACAAACCACGACTTGTCCTGCCAAGTCTATCGCCCTTGTGAGCAGTGACCTACAACAGACTTCAACAGTGACGGATAGACACGCACGCACCACCGGGAAAATCAAATGTTAATGATTCTGTGTCGAGAAAAAGCTTTAAAGGCGGCACAATACTTACCTTTCCAACTGTCTCAGACATATTGTCAGTCTTTGTAGATTTTTTTGCTTCGACAGAGTCTGTACGGTAGAATATTTGGGCCCAGTCCCAACTCAGAATCAAGTGGTCTCAAACAGCTCAAATTAATCCCAAAATTACCTACGGTGATGTCCCCCGCAGAGACGCTGTTGCTGGATAGTGCCCCTGTGTACCAGACTCACATGGGTAATCAAATAGAGTCTGCGTTTACATGATACCGGATTCACTAAACCATAATGGCGCCGGGCCCCGAAAATACCAGAGCCATAAAACACCGGAATCCCAGAAAATAGTAGAATCCCTCATAGCTCAATATGCTGCGAATGCCGATAATTGACGAAAATAACCATGCTATGGCAACGTTCAAACAACCCTTTAAATCAAAAGTTACAGTGGACTGTAAATTCATAAACATGCAAAATCAACCGTTAAATCATTAAAATTTAAGCAAAAGACTAAATGTGACCTAAATCCTGAAAGAAAGGGAAATCCTTTGCATAAAGCGGAGAAAGAGGCGAAATTCAAGAAGAGAAAGAGCTGTCCTAACGCAGAGAGGGTTTTCAACTCCGAAGAGTTCCCCAGTGTCAGATGTCTGAGGTAGCTCTCCAAAAATTGGTCAAACTGCCACAACTCTTTGGGTGACGCATTACTACCTGCATCAGTTGCCATATTAAAAGGAGAAGGACAATGGAGGCCTGAAGTCAGTGTCTTATTTGATAGTGGAGCTTAAGTATCTAAGGTAAGAAATTGTGTAGCTAAAGCAATGGGCCCAACAGGAAGAAAACTCCAGATATATTTAACGAAAGTCTGGGGTATAGAAGAAGAAAAAAATACTTGGCTATATAAGGTAACACTTTGCACACAAACAATGCACCAGTACAAACAATTCAAGCCATTGGCATACCCTAAATATCCAATGAGGTGAGAGAAATCAATGTTGATGACATTGCTGTGAAGTTTGATATCCGAGTAAATGAAATCAAACGAAGCGCTCGACCAAATGACGTACTTATTGGCATTAATTACCCAAAGTTTCATGTGGGAAAGACAGCATTAAAGGATGGTTTGGTTACACGTAAAAGACCCGTAGGATGGGTGATATTTGGACTGAATAGCAATAAGTCAAAGTTCAATTGAATCAAAAAAGGTACTTCATGAACAGACATCCAGAAGCAGAGAATCTTGAGCTGCAACAAACTAGCACCTTCTACAGAACAGAGTTGTCTACGTTTATTGAAAGCCTTTTTGCTACTCTTGCTGAAAAGGGAAAGTGTCTCAGAGGAACGTTTGATCCCTTCCTAAACGTCTTGAACCCAAAAAAGCCGGGTATGTCTATTAGATGCGCCGTCTTCTATCGATGTTTTCCACAGTGTTCTCTCGCGAAAGCAGCGCCAATCTACACAGCGAGTTGGCATTTTTCTTGGGACACGCAAAGATAATGCATGAAGAACAACAACAGAGGGATCTAGAGAAAGGAAAAGAAGTGCCTCAGTTGAGCTGCACCTTAGCGGCCAACATTGCTTCCGGTCCGAGCAAAGGTACGGGATCTTTAAACTGGCAGCAAGACTCTACCAGCTTTTCATCACTGCAGCTCAATCTGTTGCTACAAATGAACGGTCTTTCAGCTTAATGAAAAGAGTGAAAAGCTATCTCAGAAATAAGACCGGCGAAGAAAAGCTAAACGCCTTCATGGTTGCCGCATAGAGAGATATACCCTGGGTACCACACCCACTGAGTCTGGAACCCTGTGTAAGAGAGATATAACGGACAATATTAAGCTTGATAAAATTGTAAAAAAAGTAGTTGCTGCTGAAAACAGGAAGAGAATCAATTAATTAGGACATCAATATTACTAAAACAGTTCTTGTGAGTGTTTAGAAACGAATATAAAATTTTCAGATAAAAGAAGCATTTTTAGGTAGATTCGACCATACACAACTTCAAGGGCTTCGGGGCGGTGCTGGTTGGTTGGCTATGTCATAAGAAGACACTAGCTCCGAAACTTGGCATAACCAGACAGCCAGGAGCATCTAATGTATTTCTCAAGGATGAACAGGCCTAGATCGCTCCCAATGTAAACTGGCTAAGACTCTTCCAGTCAAAATTGTACTCAATCTTACAAATCAAGGGAGGCTTCGTGCACGTGTGGGATGCACATGGACGCATACACAAGTGTTCTGAGTAGTGTAACACAATTTACACGTTTCACATAAGGTTTGTACGATACATTTGCAAATATGAATGAATGGGGAGCCGTCAGGATAGTGCTTGGCGGGAAAGACAAAGAACATCTTGAATGAAATAAAAACATGTAAAAGCTGCTAAGCAAGAGTCAACGTGGAGACAAATAGATAACAATAGATAACACTTTCCCTCTCAATATGTTGGTAGCGAATTATCTCCCGGCTGTTCTTAAGCTCGAGAAAGAGATTAGGAGGACTACTCGATCTCCGAAAACACGAGAGCTGCCCTTCTGGTTAATTCCTGTTCTGTGACCTCACTATACCCAACAAGAACTGACGTTGTTACACTAGATCCAGTCCTCTTGCGCGGAAAGAACGCGGAGTTCCAACGTTTAAGAAGGTGGACGAATTCGGACCACTAATGCAAAAAGCGTCTTGAGGCCTTTGCAGCTGGACCTTTCATGCAAGCAACTGTGGGTGACAAGGCTGGTTTTAATAAAAGTTCTGGTTGCACTACGGTGTTCAACTTCGTGGTCTCTTGTATCCGAGGTAGCGGTTATCCAGTTAGGTCTAGATATTGGCCTAAACAAAAAGGCGAGCGTCTTACAAAGGTTGCCATTATAGTTGGTGTGTCGTTCTTGAACCGCGCCGTAATTTAAATGTCTACTGTGAGAATACAGACGATCTTGAACTTACAAAAAACTATAGTTATTTGTCAAAGAACTAATTACCATAAACGGACGTTTGAAAATTTAAAAGCAAAGCCAGGGTCATGAACAGAACGGCGTGTAGGCACCTGATACCGTCGCTTCGCAGCCTCTCCCGTCGGTATTTGACGAAATGCTCCTTTGCAAGCAGTACAGTTGGGATTCATGGTTTGCACAAAGTCACTGTTCGTTGTCAAATCAGATCGTTGTCTTCAACCGTTAATCTGGAACCGTTCTTGAACGGTAGTAGCGGGAATTATGTAGAGGAAATGTACGAAGCATGGAAGAATGATCCAACCAGCGTCCACAGGGTGAGCACCAGTGTTTTGAATTTTTTGTTACGCTCGTTACGTTATTTTGTTATCAAACCGAAAAAAGCCAGCTGCATATCGTAAAAACTTGTTAAAGATGCGAAACAAAACATAGAATACAAGAAAACAGTTTGATGTTTGAGTTAGATGGTACGGTGCCAGAGAACTGGAGAGCACCCCACCCATTCTCTACCGCCCTGGTATTGGCATAAGACCATGTTTTATTCAACTGTATTGGTAACGTTACCCTCAGTATAGGGTGCTCCAGTTATGGGTTGAGCCCCAGTATAGGGTTTGTCAATCAAGATTAAGTTTTGAAGTACTGCCAATGCTGTTCTTGAGCATAAACGTTGCGATGATAGATAGATTTATTGAAAAGCCAAGTTTTAAACAGGCTCTCAACAAGCGGTAATGCTTTAAAACATGTGGATTACATTCAAATTTTGCAAAAATCGAAACTGTCTAAATATTTTTAACAATTTCCTTCCCAAATTGTGTAAATGTCTTGCTTTGTTTATGATTTGTATTGGCTCTGTCTTATAAACTCAAAATGTACCTTTCGCTACACTGTCAAGGCTGCAAATCATTTTGCCTTATTATGTACAGCAAGCTGAAAATCAAAACCGCATGCGAGACTTTATCATTATGAGTTGGTGAAAAGATTTCTTCCCCCAAAACTCCAGTTTGTTGTGGCAGAAAAATGCAGGGGTAGCCCAGTAACGTTGGAGCCTTTAGCAAAAATGCTGGGGTCAAAATCTTTCTTACGTCATGTTTCGAAAACATAACAAATATGCCTTTAAATAGATCTAAATCATAGTGACTCCAATGCATCAAGGCAGCATTGGCAGTACTTCAAAACTTAATTTTGATTGCAAGCCCTATTCTGAGGCTCAACCCTATACTTTGGCACCCTATACTGGGGGTAACATTACAAACTTTGCTCGTTTTATTCAACTGTATTGATAATGGCAAGTTTATATTGTTTCTGCAAAGCAAACTGTTCTTGTAGAATCATGAATCTTAATGAATGTGAGAAATTTGCCAGAATATAAATTCACCATTGATTGCCATGATCTCAAGAAATGTAGAAATATTCAAAATAGTAACATGCAACCAAGCGTCCAAACAACATGAATCCAGTATAAACTAAGTTAAAGATAAAGATTTCAACTCCAATATTCACTTTTGAGAAAGTGCCATAGATAGCGAGATACAAAGCTTTGACCTCAACCAAAATCAGAGAATCCTCTTACTACTTACTGTAAGGTGTAAGTTAATGTACTTAATTTTTAAGAGCTAAGGTTTTAGAAAAAGCTAACAGAAGCACAGCATTGAATATGCTTCTGTATGCTAATCATGGTAGAAATATTTGTAAAAAGATTTAAAATGCAACAAATGCTATATATATATATATATACATTAATATCAACAAATCAAAATGTTTATGACCTGCCATGGGATAATGTTTGGTGTTTTCTGAAATTGTAAATTTTGAGAAACCTTAAAATATATATACCTATTAAGGGTGCAGAAATTATGCTGCTTCTGAAACTTGATAATTTCCCTTCAAATTTGTTTTTTCAATGTGACCAGATAAGCAGTATATATATACTGAATAAAAGTATTATGTACATATAAGTTCAATCTGAATAAAATGTGAAACCAACTCAAAGGCCTTACTTGGAATAGCGAGCAATTGCTCTTGTGCACATCTTCCTTGTTCTGGAATCTGGCATTAGCATGGTTTTTTACTCTGACAATCTATGATTTATCAGAAACCTTGCAACCTCCCATCATTTGTCATTTGATAATCACTGATTTCATCTTGTTGCATGGTTTCTGCTGTTTAAGATTTGTATCTTCAATTGAGCTCAAGTAAGTGTCAATGGCAAATCAAGCAAATATCAATTTTGTGGATAAAATGAGAATAAATGAAGCTGACCTTGTGAGTTTCTTTTTGTTTTTGAACGGTTTTGAGAATAATGGCACTGATTGTAAAGAAAAAAGAAAGGAGCAATAATTGTAACTTCATATAGAAATAGGACAGGCGTGAAGCCCACCATTTCAGATTTTAACAGAACTTGGTTCTCATGTTCTTGACAAAGAAGAAGCAAAAGATGCCAGTTTTTATGTCATAACTCCAGTTTATTCCAAAGTTATGGCTCCTCAAATGTAGGATCAATTTGCCAAAGTAATATCTCTTGACAGTGGCCATCTTGGATTTCACAACTGTACAAAATAAACAATGTATCCTATAGTTCAATGTGTTCAATCCTGAAAAATGGCACCATATCTGAGAAGCTGAATACAAAAATAAAAAGAAAACTAACAACTTTTCATATTTTGATCCTTTTTTCAAATTTAAATTTAGACATGTATATATATATAATCAGTTATCATGAAGCAAAAGGGAAACAATTTACAAAATTGATTTCTTTGAGTTTATATATTTATTTAAACTCAAATTTAAATTTAAAAATATATATATAAACTCAAAGAAAACAAATTCAAAAATCGTTTCCCTTTCGCTTAGAAATTGACCAATTTTGATGAAGTGTTCACTTGACCACGCCTCCATTTTCAGACCACACCCACCTGGGCCCCTCTCAGTTCTTCATGGCTGGTTAAAAATTCTGAGCCAGTCCGCCACTGTTACTGATTATTGAATATCCTGTATATGTATATATATGATCATGAAGCAAAATGGAAACAATTTACGAAATGTTTTCTTTGAGTTTATATATATATTAATTTAAATTTATATGTATTTAATTTATATATATATATATATATATTAAAATTTGAGTTTATATATAAATATATCAACTCAAAGAAAACAATAGCATATGTAGCTGGAATAGCAAAGTTAAACTGTTGATTACAAGTGGGGGCAGAGTACTATTATTGAAGTTTTACATTAGATAATAAAATTTGGTCTGATTTGGATTTAAGTAATTCTGTGCAAGATACCTTCGTGAAAAAACAAAGATGAAATAATAAGAAAACTAACCGCAGATTTTTAAAGGATAGTGAGTTTAAAATGAAAGAATATCTGAAGTATGAGGAAGTGTCATCCCTACTAAAATATGAACTAAAGTTTGCAGACCTAATAGCAAACTACAAAGGAAAGTATACTGATTCTTTTTGCACAAGGTGTGGTTCCCATGAGGAATTCATTGAACGCTTATTTGATTGTCCAAATTTCTATCAAAGACCCAAAATCCCAAAATAGAAAAGGCTTGTAATAGCGACAAATCAAGCCAAAGTTCTGGAAAAACCAACAAAACTTGATTTAAAAATAATGGTTTGCTGTTACCCAATTGCAGGGTAACTGCTTCAAAATGGAGATCTAGCTTTCTTATTATCACTATCAGATATTCTGGTAACAGTTGGGGCCAGGTTGCAGATATTTTGATCAAATTAATTTTCTATACAGCTGTACAAAAATTTCATGTCTGAATGCTAAGAAAATCATAGCTCTAAATCATAACACGAAGGTAACTTTGAATTTTTGTAATCATCCACTAAAAATAGTTTGCTGTCTGTATTTCAGACTCAATACATGTATATATACGATATTTTTCACAAAACTTCTAGATTTATCATTTCGAAAACCAATGCTACCAGAAGCTACTAGAAGTTGAATCAAATGCTACCAGAAGCTGCAATTCTTTCCTTTGCATTCCAAGAAACCAGTAATTAGTCCTGACCCCTTTTTGCAACAACTTTGACCTTTTTTTCTGAAAACCACTTGCCACTCAAAGTTTATTGGTCCTTTATTTGCAATTTGGCTAATTCTTGTCATTTTCTTGACACCTTTTTATGTCAATTTTACATTCCATGAGGCGATATCTTTATCCGTGCGTGTTAAAACTAGATTTCTCATTGCAGTATCTTAATGCAATGGCTTGAGTGAAAGAAACAGTTAACACCTGAGCTTTTTACTTTGTTGCTAGCTTTGACCCTCGCCACAGGCATAAATCTTAGTGAACTCCACAACTAATGCTGTGGATATAAACTTCGCCTGGGTCTATGAAAAATAGAAATTACAGAGAATTCCATAATATTAAAAGATCCCAATCCCTATTTCCCTTCCATAACCTACACAAGTCATACTCAAATTGGAAACATCACAATTTAATTTTAACCCAATCCTTTCTATAATCACACGCAATGATAATATATTCAAACTCAGTTTTGATGTCATCCATGCCGTTTATCATTCATAATGGTATACTGTAAGACCTCATAATCCTAGAATGGGGCCCTTTTTGCCAGATTCTATAGGGAGGCCACTGGCCCGGGCTGCACCACTGATCAGTAATACTTGCATGTACAAGGCTTTACAGAGGTTGCCAATAGTGCCCAAGTAAGACAGTTTTCAAACAACCTGTAGTTAAACTAGGAATAGTAGGGTACTTATGTGCTTCAAAGCTTTTTACTACGAAATAAAGTTACAGTCTTCTTACAATTAGACATTGTTCCTTGTCGCAAAGGCTTCTGTAAATGCTAAGCTGTTGCAGAGGCTATGTGAAACTTCCTTTAGGGGTAAGAAAGAAGAACCTTGTGTTTCCAAGCAGCTCAATTTAAGGAACACCTTCATTTTATTTAGGGCAAGGCCTGATTGAGAGTGGCAGTTTGGCAACTAATGGGTCACTCAATGTCAAATCAACCAGGGCCTGTAAACATTTTTTGTACAGATTTAGAAGCCTTTTTGTCCATCTCTTTAGTGTAATGAGTAATGAAAATTACCATGTTCTCAAACTTTTCCCAGGATATTAGCTTCCAAAGCTTTGCTATTTTTGACCCACATTTACTGGAAAAGGGTGTGGCACTTTATAGAGGTGATAATTAACTGTCAAATACTATGACTGTGTCACTCTGCTGTTCTTGAGTGGAGAAGCTATCCATTTCACCAATAAGTGCCTCCAAATCAACTTCCATCATAGGGACAGATTTTATGGCCACCATTCACCAACTTTGTAGGGACATTAAATCAGCTTTCAAATGCAGAACAGTACTTAGCTTTATGATGAAAGCAAATAACATTTGCGGTTCTTAATGCATCATCATTATAATCAAACAATGCACACCTCAGAATGTAACTCACACATTATTCTCATTCCATTCGGTGGAACAAGGTATGCATGCTGCTGACAATTAAAAAAGGGAGTAAAACACACCCTTCCACATTTCCTTTGAAAGTATTATCTTTGAAAGTATAATTATTCTAAAATTGGCAGAATATATGATGTGAATCCTGTATCTAACAAAATAGCACCTGAAAAATGGAAATATGAGCTGAACTGAAAAAGGGAATCCAAGTCTGAAAAGCAATATATATATTAAACTAATTTCTAAGTAATCGAAGCGTGATATACAGTTGAAGAATGTCGATTCTTGTTTTTGGACAGTTTCAAGAAAAAGGAAGCAACAGGAAGGCAATAAGCATTTTTTCTGAATTTCAGGAATTTTCCTGAAAACATTTCAGAGTGGGATTCCAAGAATGCACCTTCATTTTTGCCTAAGCTTTATGAAAGTCTTTGTATGCCATACACTTGGAAACATTTTGCTTACTTCATAAATTTAGATTTAGAATGTTGTATGCTTTAATATTCATTTAGTTATTTAAAATCTGAACCAAAATGATACATTCTACCAGTCTATATTGAACTAGATAGTCATAAGTTGTCTTCTCTTTGTCTGGAAATGAAACAATACTGCTGGTTCAGAAGGGTGTAAAAAGGCAATGTGAACCTTTTCTACATCAGGATAAGTCATTTTTTATATCCATACAAAATATTACAAACATAGGCAACAACTATGCAAAACTACAGGACATTGCAGTGGGAGCGGAAGTAAATTGTTATACACTACTATAATACAGCCTTGATGGGACGTAGGGAGCCTTGATGGGTGGGGCCATGAAAATGTGTTTGTGGTCAAGTGGACAATTCACATGAATCAACTTTTACCAGCATGAGGAGCACAAACTACCCATTTACTACTAATGAGCACGTAAACCAAACATCGAAAAGATGAAGGCTCATATTTTGCAAATGGTGCCTAAGTTCAGCAAATAGGGGCTCTTTTTGGAAGTTTTGGTGCATTATTTGTTATGCCATGCATCTTCAAATCCTTAAGTGCTTGGAACTTGTCAGTGCCGCATATGACCCCGCATATTCTATGCCAGGGGGCGAACTTGTTTGTATCTATTTAAAAAATCACAAATTTTGATGAGCTAGAGACTTGTTTCTTTTTTGACATACTCAGAAATCTATGCCGGGCCGGATTAAATCATTCGACGGGCCGGGTTGGTCCTCTGGTCGTACGTTTGACGTGCCTGCTCTAAAGCTGTTGCTTTGAACTTTTCGTCTGAATGTTTTTCCAACGAGAACTGATATCTTTTTTTAGGACTATGGTTATAGGAACTTATCTATTGTGTAACATTTAGATTCGAACACAGAGTTTCATCACTACAAGTCAAATATAAGCAACATGAAAATATTAATTTATCTAGTGCCCAAGCCTAGGAATGTTGTTGCCATTAATCATTAGGCATGCTCAGCTTTTGTAACAATCCAGAAAAATGTTTAGTTATTAAGGACTATCAAATTGAATTTAAAAGCAAAAATCCTTTAGCTTTAGAAAATATCCAAAACAGTACTAGAAACGGAGGTGTTATATCCATAACTACTTGTTCAAACATGAGATCTCTAGGATGTCTTTGCATGCAATATATCATGTAATTGTCACTTATGTCATTGATTCATAAGTATATTTTAACTTGCAATTATTTGTAATTAGTATTTTATTTGTACTTCAACTTGCTGCACGAGGAGAAATTAAAGATATTTCCTGCACTGAAATTTTCAAGTTGAAGTTATTCACCGTCCATTTATTCTCCACAGTCTTGGGATGTTTTCTTCAAGAACGACGCAAGCGGACTAGGACCAGGTTTTGCTTATCAGTCCCCTCCTGGAATTGCCCCAAAAGCCATCCCGTTTTCAGATGTGTCTATTGCCAATGGCAAGTCACGACAAAGAGATGTTGATATTGATCAAATTGATATCCACGATCTGATCCAGGATCACTTGGCTGTGTTTTCATTAATACGAAGCTACCAGGTATAATTTCAGAGTCCAGAAAAGTTGATGGCTTTTGCCTTTCAATATCATATTTAAGGAAGGTTCATTTGTAACTTTTCTATAAACAATTAAATTAGTTATGAAGAAAATTTTTTTGAGTTGGTTATGAGGAAGGTTTGAATTATGAAAGTTGCAGCCGAAAGAAGGTTATACTATTTCTAGACTTTGTATTTTTTATTATTCGCTTACTATTAGCACCTGTTATGCAACCAAAGGCTTACCCTGGGAATATTATTTTGTGGTGTTTATGGATATGACTTAAGTTTATCATAAAGCTTGCTGGATTCAAATTATGTATCTAAAGCATCTTTTGATTTGTTCTCGGCTCTTATGATTTCTAATATTTCTAATGTTCTATTTCTCTAAAAAATTGAGAATACCCACACTTGCTAACAGAAACCTTGAAATTGCTTTAAAAATCATCTCTCTTTTGACTTTCATTCAAAACGGGATTCATACACTAGTTGTTGCCCTAAAATTAAGTTACCAATGGTCTTACGTTTCTCAAATCTAGCTGATTCAATGTACTTGCAAGAATAACGCCTTGGATCAAAACAGTCAGTCACTTTTATTGATTGTCAATTGGCCTCTTTATTGTAAGGACGTCTCTATTTTCTACTTGCAGATTAGAGGACACAATGTTGCCAATCTAGATCCACTTGGCATCAACAATGCAGATCTAGACGCAACCATCCCAGAGGAACTTATTCCAGCCCACTGGGGATTGTGTTAGTACTTGAATTATTTATCTCAATTCTATTTGATACAACTGCAGCTACCAGTTGACCTCTGTTGAATTCATACTTAATTATGCAAGTATCTGGCTCTGTACAGTATCCAAGCACCGAAAATTAACTTGCACCAGTTGAAAGGGTTTTAGTTTCGCTAATGTTTTGATGAAAGAAATAGCACAGACAAGCGAAATCATCCTCACCTACCTACAATCTCTGCCAAAAGTCTTGGAACACTTGCCCCAATTTACGCATCACGCAAATTGCCAAATCCCCTCGCCCCGCAAACAATGTTGTGTAGCGCAAAAGTGAATAATCCTAAAAACAAAAGTGAAGTATTCCCATGTACCTATGGTCTTCCTCTAAAGATGCAACATTGTTTAAGGGGGCAAGGGGGTTGCAGCTACCAAGGAGAGACGGAAATAGAACGGGGGTCGCAAAATAAAAAAAATCTCACGGTGTTCCAACTACTTTTGGCAGAGATTGTACGTGAAACGTTTCTTTTGAGTCCAAAGCAGATATGACAATAGGACCAAAATTGAACAGTGGTTAAGCAGCGGGCGCAAAAACACGTTTGAGCATAGCATAGTTAAAAAGCGACTTAGGAGATTGCTGGTCGTTAGAGACATATTCATAGTTGTTTGGACTAAACCAGGGGTCTCAAACTCAATTTCCCTGGGGGCCGCTGGAGACAGAGTCTGGGTGAGGCTGGGCCGCATCAGGATTTCCACAAGAAAAGCGCTGATAAAACGTGAGCGTGAACAAGTCCTTTGCGGCACTAGACGTGTTTTAAGAGTGGCAACCTGGCTGGCTCTCTCATCTCGTATTGTTCGTACTCCATACTTTAAGTATGCAAAACTATTTCCGCTTTTTCTTGTCACTAACATATCTTTAATATCAAGACGGGGCCCGCAAATTATCCTCACGTGGGCCGCGAGTCTGAGACCTCTGGACTAAACCCTTCTTGAGATTGAATATTTGGGCCGAACCATGATCTTGACTTATGCCTTTCACCAAAAAACATCAACAGAGAGAAGGTTATTGCAGGCAAATACCTAAGAGGCAAACCTCACGCAAAATCAATTTGCAAGGCCTTTTTCGCCCGGGTGTATTTTGAAACCAACGTTCTTATTTATTCCGCGCAGTCTGGCTTCACGATGTTTTAAATACTTACAGCTGAATATCACGCTTTTAGTTTATGCATGTTTTTGTCAAATGGCATTATATTAAAATATTTATCGGAAAAGCTTGAATAGCCTAAGCCTAGGCTCATCAGCATTGAATATGTTTTGAGGCTGATAGTTTGATGAAATTGTGGGTAATACGGTTTCTTTCCATAGGGCAGTCATCTCTTCCGTAACATCATTGCCTTCACCTGTAGAGAAAATACTCCAAATAAAGTGAACTCTCTTACTATCTGATAGTTGGGCAAGCAAACCCAAATCCGTTTACGATTTCTGAGATAATAACGCAGGGACTTTGACCAGTGGCCATACCTTAGCTTTTGCACAATTTGAATTTCAAACCTTTGTAATAAAACATTCTCAAATTTTCCTTTTTGTAAATGCATAGACGGAAAATTGAAATGGAAAATTGGCAAAAACCTTCGACCTACTCATTCCTTTTATCAGAGAAAAACAGAATATCAGATAGAATTATTCGTAATGGGTTACCATATGTACCGAAACATTTGGTCTCCATTGGTACAGTGAAGACTGGTCGTTTCTGCCAAACAGTTTTTTATTGTCGCAAAATGGAAAACACAAATTGTGAAGTTGTTATTACAAGCGAAAAAGCTGTTTATTTGGGCCATGGTCTTGGAATGGGAATACTATGTAAACTAATTTTCAAGGGACAAGTGAAGTTTGTTGACATATTAGAACAATAGCTTTGCAAACATGAATAATAGATACAGTTCTTCCCGGAATTCGTTTTAAATGAAACATTGAATCTTTTCTTCCACCTATCTAACCATCCATTCGACGCCTGAAAGTTATCTATACCCCATTATTTGGCAAAATACAAGGCTTTAGCTTTGAATATAAGCCACGATAGAGGGATGTTTTGATGTGGAGCATTCAAGAATCATTTGTAACAAGCCGTATCCAAATCTTCGAACGAAGCAGTCCTCAGTCTTTGCCGGTTGTTTGCAACACGGCTAGCTTCCACCTCTTCGTATATTTCCTTTTTATCCTTCATCCAACCGTACAATGTTTGTTTTGGTACATTATAATCGCGAATAGCTGGGGCATATTTCACTCCTTTATCAATTTCCTTCTATATTTAATATTTTTGCAATGATTCTAGTTTGCTGCTACCGCTTTGACACCATTTTTGAAAATAAAGTTTAAATTTGAACACCAATACAATGCAGCTTCAAACGTTCGAAGTTTTGACGTTTGAAATTCAAGATTGTCCGATTTTAGCGGTGCTTTGTACCTGAAGGGACTGGAGAAAAATGTACGACGGTGTCCGAATTAAACGGACCATTTCGGCTTGAAATAGATTGGAAAATCCAAAGGAGACATTGGTTTTAGTCCAACGTGCTTAGATGTGCTATAAGGATGATGTGCTATAAGGATGATGTGCTATAAGGATGATGTGCTATAAGGATGATGTGCTATAAGGATGATGTGCTATAAGGATGATGTGCTATAAGGATGATGTGCTATAAGGATGATGTGCTATAAGGATGATGTGCTATAAGGATGATGTGCTATAAGGATGATGTGCTATAAGGATGATGTGCTATAAGGATGATGTGCTATAAGGATGATGTGCTATAAGGATGATGTGCTATAAGGATGATGTGCTATAAGGATGATGTGCTATAAGGATGATGTGCTATAAGGATGATGTGCTATAAGGATGATGTGCTACAAGGATGATGTGCTATAAGGATGATGTGCTAAAAGGATGATGTGCTATAAGGATGATGTGCTATAAGGATGATGTGCTATAAGGATGATGTGCAATAAGGATGATGTGCTATAAGGATGATGTGCTAAATACTGCTTTCTTATTGACAAAAGCTCCTTATTGGCTTTGGTGCTGTGCAAGATACCTCTCATGGCAATCTGTCATAAACTCCTTGGGGCTTTTGCAGGTTGCTTTTCTCATTCAATAAAGCAGAATGATATATAGGTGTGTTTTCAGCATTAATTATTCTGTAAAGAGCTAATTAATTGATAACCTGCGGAAAGCATTTATCATGTTCACTTTATTTTAGCTGAACAAGACCTAGACAAAACGTTTCAGCTTCCAAAAACAACATACATTGGGGGAGAAGAGGAGCACTTGCCATTGAAAGAAATTTTGCAAAGGCTCGAGGTAAAATTGTTATTATTTGACCTTATAACACATTTTGACCAGGGCATATCTGGTTTTAATCTGGTTTTGCACATTTGTTGTTGAAGGGCGTAGATAGTTAGGTATGTATCTACTAGTTAGGTATGTATCTACTAGTTAGGTATGTATCTACTAGTTAGTTATGTATCTACTAGTTAGGTATGTATCTACTAGTTAGGTATGTATCTACTAGTTAGGTATGTATCTACTAGTTAGGTATGTATCTACTAGTTAGGTATGTATCTACTAGTTAGGTATGTATCTACTAGTTAGGTATGTATCTGCTAGTTAGGTATGTATCTACTAGTTAGGTATGTATCTACTAGTTAGTTATGTATCTACTAGTTAGGTATGTATCTACTAGTTAGTTATGTATCTACTAGTTAGGTATGTATCTACTAGTTAGTTATGTATCTACTAGTTAGGTATGTATCTACTAGTTAGGTATGTATCTACTAGTTAGGTATGTATCTACTAGTCAGGTATGTATCTACTAGTTAGTTATGTATCTACTAGTCAGGTATGTATCTACTAGTTAGGTATGTATCTACTAGTTAGTTATGTATCTACTAGTTAGTTATGTATCTACGTTAGGTATGTATCTACTAGTTAGTTATGTATCTACTAGTTAGGTATGTATCTACTAGTTAGTTATGTATCTACTAGTTAGTTATGTATCTACTAGTTAGTTATGTATCTGCTAGTTAGGTATGTATCTACTAGTTAGGTATGTATCTACTAGTTAGTTATGTATCTACTAGTTAGGTATGTATCTACTTGTCAGGTATTGATCTACTATCAATTGCCAAGTTTTATAGACCCACGCTTCTTCTCAAGTTCGCAGAATGTGAAATCTTGTTTCAACAAATGGTTGCATTCGCGTTGCGCACATAGGAACTTGTTGTAGGCGTCGCCCGCCGTATCTTTGCAGGTGGGCTCTAGACTCATCATAAGTCATTCAGCCATTTGGTTGACTGCTTGTGCTTTGCCTGTTCACCACGTCCCACGTTCCTGTCTTGTGCTCGGCGGACACATTCCTCTAAGGGGGCGCCCGTCAAGTTCTTGATGTTGTCTGTCCAACGAGATTTCGGCCTGCCTCGACTGCGTTTACGATCTACGGGAAATTGGACTCATTAATACGTTCCACGTTTGTTCCGCCAATTGCAACAGTCTTAGTTGTGTTGTCACCTATTGCCATTAATTTCGTTTTGTCCTTTTTGAGATGCAATCCAACCTTTTCGCTTTCTTCTTTGATCTTCTGCATAAGCGTTTGCAGCAATTCGATGACAGCTTTGATCAGAGTGGTTTCGTCTGCATATCTCAATTCACTTATTCTCGTTCCACCAACACCGAATCAACCATTTCCGTCTTCAATTGCCTTTCTCGCAATGCATTCGCCATATATGTTGAAAAGATGTGGTGAGGGATACAAATTTAGCACACACCTTTGCCCAACCTGAAAAGTCACTAACCCCATTTTCAGTCTCAACAGCCGCTTCTTGCTCCGCGTACAAGTTTTTGATTAGATGGATGATATGAAATGGAAAACCAAAATCAACGAGAATGTACCATAGCATGTTGTGGTCTACGCAATAAAACGCCTTACTATAATCAATTAATACCCTGTGGGGAATTTCGTAAGGTCGTAGTTAAGGCCCTGTTACCTGAACAAGGCCTTTTCCAAGTACTGGAGTATGGGCCCTAACGTAGCCTTTATGAATCACAAACAGTATTTAATGCATACTTGTGTATTCGTTGTATCCGCTCTCATTCGTTACACTCGTTCCGTATCGTACGCTCAACTCTTACGTTTTCAAGTCCATTTTATCAAGATGTTTCGCATATAGTTCACGAATCATTGTCTCTCCCTCTGTACTACATAGACACCAAAAAAACTCCCTTTCATTGGTTACGATGATTAATATGCTCACAGAATGACATTCTTACATGAGGCAACCTTAAACCCTCTCTGAAGTTTACTGAGAGTTGCGCTTAATTTATAAAATTTTCTAAATTACCCTGGTCATGGAAACCAGGTCAAAACCAACATAACGTAATTTTCTAAAGCTAAAATAGACCTACGTACAAATTAAAGCAAAGTAATCGATATTGCATTAGACAAGCAACTTGTAGCGTTGCTTATAAAACCAAGAAACCACTGTTTGACGACAGCGTGCTTTAAGCCTAATAATGGCCCTGACGAAATATATCATTTTAGCGATCACCTCGTTTCTAAGATTTACCACAACCATGAAGAGTTAGCGATTCTTTTCGATGGCCTTTTCAATCAACCATCGCATATTCGCAATTTGATCACGTGTACCCCGACCCTTGCGAAATCCAGCCTGTGTTGATGGTAGTGCTCGGTCAGTGTGATCTTCTAGACACAAGCTGCTAAGATGTAAAGGAGTATTTACTTGCATGTGATATGAGCGACATTGTCCGAAGTTTCAGCGACACGACATTTCAGTTCAAATCTTTTTTCAACAATGTCGATAGTTGCAGCCGAGTGCATTTTTTTCACCGTTCTGTGGTAAGACTTTCCATGGTTTATCACTATTCCATTCTTCGCCGACCCATTCTGCGAGTGTCAAAACGATTGCCGACTGTAACAGTGTATTCGCTTGTAACCCTTGTTGTATCAAAAGGCAAGATGCTTGATTTTGGCTTGCCCTTCTTCAGGTTCATCTCAATTTTTTCTATAAGCAGCTGATGGTCGGAACCACAATCTGCGCCTGGCAGCGTTTTAAATTTTTGCTAGTTGGGCTTCCATCTCCTTCGCGGCATAATTAGGTCCTTGTCATTTTGGTTCTTAGTAGTTGAGATCCAAGTGTATAACCTTCGAGGATGTTGCATGAACATGGTGTTTGATAGAATAGGGTCATTAGCAACGCAAAAATCGCTAAGACGAGTACTTCTTTCAGTACGTGATCCCAAGGCAATACGGCTTGCAGCATCACTAGGCTCTTCATTATCATTTTTGGCATTGAAGTCGTTCATAAAAATCGTCAAGGATACGATCATCGAAATCTGCTATTGGTGCGTAGACTTGTATAATTGAAACGGTTTTGCCTGAATTCGAATAGTCATCGTCCTGTCATATATTGGGTTATATCTCAACACGGAAGAGGATACTTCTTTTGAGTAAATAAAATCTACTCCGTTGCATTTCGATGTTTCATTAACAGAAAAGAAAGTTTTGTAGCCATCTTGTAATGAGAAATGACCACGTTCCTTTCATCATAGTGCTGAGATACGTACTACGTGTATTTCACATCGCTGCATTTCACGTAACACAACATCTATTTTTCCTTGGTACATAGAACGAACATTTCATGTACCGACTTTTCGAACTTTCTTGATAAAGTCGTCCTTCCACCACCAGCAACATCGGCAGCTACTCGTCCATCAAGCTTTGAGATAGCCGCGTCATTGTGCACGCTCGTGCGGCTGGGATAATGGGGCGTGAGTTGGCTTCTTTCCGGGTAGCATTCAGAGACCTTCTCGGCCCCGAGGACCACTGTTGGATACCATGTCATTTATTATGTCAGTTGTAATCATCAATACAAAGGCTTTCGACTGCTGGCCCTATTTGCTCGAGCAAACGAAATCAAGAACACATTAAATTTATGCAGTTAATTTTTATGCTGGCTGGTAGGGAGAAGTAGGCCGCTACAAGAATTTAGGCTACTCAGAGGTGGGAAACTATCGGAACCTGGGAACGCATTTCCCAGAAATTTTTCAAGCTGAAAATATAAGCAGAAAGTTTTGCAGAAATTTTAAGTAAATACGAAAATCTGGCGACATAAACCAAATTGGCGGAAAATATTATTTGGAATTTGCCTGTGAGCAGCTAAATTTGAGCTGGCAAAAAATTATCAGACACTCATAATCAGAAGTTTTTGGCAGCTGAGCTTTTTAGACAAACCAGATTGAGATTAATATAGGGTCTTGCACTATCTTCTTTCACATAGAATATTTCTGGCATTATGGTATGATCAGCGTTGATCATATTGTAATATGCTTGGTTAAATAAATTTGGTGCATGTCTGGACTCCATATATTGCATATACTGGTCAAAGATTAGGCTATGATGAATATTTCATTTAAAGTTGATTTCTCTTATATGTGCATTTATACATTAAGTAAAACTACATCTAAAATGGAGAGATTGTTTTACTCAGAGGCATTCGCATGTAAACATATCTTGAATTTCTTCAACTAAATACAGTGATTATTTTACTGTAAGAAATATATCTAGCTATGAAGTTACAAAGGCTTCTATGTTGCTAGACTTTATGTTGACTAAGGGGTGAATAAAGTTCTTGCTATTTTTGTTAACTGACTTAGCTGGTAAATAGGCATCAGCAACTATATAAGATGCAACTAGGCATCCTTTAATTTCTTCCGGAGGAAGATCAGTCAAGGGATGGTTTTTGCCATAATATCTATGTTGTAGTTCCAACAATGTTTCTAAACAATATCATATTTGAGTTCCTGAAGTGGTTCAAGACATCAAAACTTTCAATATAGGCACAGACAAAGATATAGGCACAACAACGATATAGGCACAAACAGAAAGTTTATTTTTCTTCCCAGAAAAGTCGAAAAGCAGAGATAACTTGTGTTCCCAGGAAGAGAAAAAAAATTCCACCTTTGGTTTTAAGCAAACCTATTGTTGCTTATATATGATTCAGGATTATGAAAATGCGGAATAGGTGAAAATGAATTGAGATCCAAGGGGGCTTTTTTCTTTATTACAAGTTTAAAATGAGAATTGAAGTGGATGACACAAGGGCGGGCAGGCCTCGCCTCAAACGGTCCGCTCTTTTGCTGCCATGCAGGCTTTTCAGTTTCTACCTGCTCTTCTTGGTATTTTTTCTTTATTTCAAGACCGAGCCTCCTTTAGGCTCTTCCAAAGTTATAGTGTCGTGTCTTGTATCTTTTCCCTGTTATTTTCTTCCTTAATTTATTAAAATTTTCAGCAATTTTCTCTTTTAGGAAACGTATTGCAAGCACGTTGGCATCGAGTTTATGTTCCTTCAAGGTCAGAAGAAAAGTGAGTGGTTTTGTTTGTGTTTCTGCAAATTGAACTGATCTGGAAATTAAGTTTGTCCGATAGATACAGTTGGTTTTTTGCACTTTTCATTTTTGCATTTATTTCAAAAGTCTGAATGCTCTTGTAAATATCGCATTTTCACAAACATCATGTTTCAAAATCTTTGAACAAGTTCACCACTCTCACTACCTTATGTCGAACGAATCGTGGGTTGATTAGATGAACTATCATTGTTCAAATTATTTCTGAGCCCGAAGTTTTTTAACTTGATTGGAAATTGCTGGTGCGACTCATTTAGATGAATTTAAGGTCGAACTCTATCCTGAAAGTAGTGAACAGCTTAGGCTTAGTCGAAATCTGAGCTAAGAAGGATCATGCGACGGGTGTTGACACGCAAATCAGCGAGTAGAGTGAGGTTTGGCCAAATGAAGAGGATAATGTTACAAATATGGGGTTTAGTCAACCAATCACCCGGTAGTCATGCACTCATCACCGACTTTGGTGGATCTATTTAATTTGTACCATGAGGCCAACCATTACCATTTGCCAAAATAAACAAGTGAATGCTGCTCAAGGCACCTATGCAAAACATTCGCTTTTAATTCAGAGGAGGGCGCCTTGTCTTTCCTCTCTCATTTACCTATAAGGCGTTACGCAGCAAGTGGATTGGGAAATCGTGTCAGCTAATCGCTTTGTTCACAACATTACTACAGCGTTGGGTAGTCATATGGGATCACTTCTCATCTGTATTTGACCAGGAGTTAGTTGACGTTCATCTGTTTGTTGCAGAATAGAATGGCCCTAGCCTTCGCTTGGTGAGAGGCTTCAAAACCAATCGATTTCCTGCTTATTATACTGGTATTTAGTCATAAGTGCCAGACTTTTGCCATTGTAGTTGCTTCTTATTAATCTAATGTAAAAATAAGAGCACATTTATTGTCCCATGGTTATGTTTACTATTTTGTCTAGGGCTTTATCTTAATCGCCATTGCTCTTCATTGCACGAGCCTCTCCATCGGTCCATCTTGGTGAGGGCCCTTACGACTGAACGCACTTCTCCATAGTCACTTTTTGCACCAGATTTTCTTGTAGATTTAAGCTTTCATAAATAGACATTTTGCTATCCTCTATGTTGCTCTCTGACATCGCGTTACATCATCTATTTGCGCGTTGCGCCACAAAACTTTGCAACTAGAGATGCTGTGTTAAATTGACGAGTCATAATTATGACGTCACTCGTGAAGCCAAAATGCCAAGCTAGGTAGCAACTTTCAAGGCCAATAAAGAAATTCTTCTGAATTAAAAAACATTTCATTGTTTGGTACCTTTGAGATAAGAAAAAATGAATCGAAAAAACCTTAAATTACACCTTAAACACCTTAAATTTCGTTGCCAAAGCACTTTATTTCTGTTTTAAGAAACATATTTCAAGAGGCTATTAATTAGAAGCATTGCTAAAAGAAAATGAACCGATGCTAAAATATATCACTTATGATGTATGTTTCAGCAGGTTAGAGCATCTTTGTGAGAAAGGTGGCAAGAATGTCTCCGAGCTGTATTTACGTTTCGTCCTGTGACGTTTTTGGAATATGCTTTGATTGCAACGTAAGGTGCATGTGAGAGCTTATTATTCTCGCTCTCTTGCTGACGTTTTATTTTTGTTTTGTTTGTTGATAGCAAACTGGATAAAAAGGCACTTCGAAAGCCCTGGTGTTATAAGCCTGACTGATGATGAGAGACGAACTCTCCTTGCTCGGCTAATTCGTTCTACGCTGTAAGTGAACCAGTTGTAGGAAATCAGGCCTGACTGAGATTCAAGTTGTAATGAATATTTGAATATCAAAAATGAATGGGTGTTCAAAATGGCTTTTCATCATTCAAAAATGTGTGTAGCTAATATTTCTACAGATTCAAGAGTAGTACTTTACGTTTACCAAGAGGTATTTATTTATATAGAAATGTTCCCCAGTTAACAACAAAGTTTACCTTTAAGTTTCCTCTATTTCAAGTTGTTTTTCAGAATATTATGCCAGCTGCACTTTTGTGCCAGTGTTCTACAACCTGCTACCAAGTCATTCTTTTTTAAGCTAAGTGTAACTCTGCTATATGCCTCTAGTTTATAACTTACACCTTCACAAAAAGTGCTAGAACTAGAAATGGTCCTTCGCCCTGTTGGATTTCTTTTCAGTGCTTTTTGAATATTCCATAAAACCTGTTATTTGCAGGTTTGAGAACTATCTCAGCGTTAAGTGGACGTCAGAGAAGAGGTTCGGTATTGAAGGTTGTGAGGTGAGAGTGTCACATTAAGATGTAGGACAGTGACCGATTGGCAAAGTGCTTTCTGTGATCAGTATATGTTCCAAATCTGATTCAAACTATTTGAAGTGGTTTTTTACTAACTCTCACGAGAAGGCCCGGTTTCATAGAATTTTTGCCGAAACATTCTCTTAGTTCAGAACTTCAATAAATTGCTTTTTTATTCTAATGTTAGTTATGAATGTCAAATGCCCGTAAAGTTATTCAAATGCCATTGAATAAACATTCAAAAATAGAATCAAAAGGGAAATCGATCTATGGAACTCCTGTTGCCCTAAACCAGTTCGAATCTCCAACCAGGCTCGGTTTACCCAATCAGTTTTTTGCAGGTTTTGATTCCTGCATTAAAGCAAATCATTGACGTGTCCAATGAACTTGGCGTTGAGAGTGTTATTATGGGAATGCCTCATAGGTACGTCTATCAATGTTGAGTGTCAGGTAATCTAATTCGCAGTAAGCCTTTTGTTCTCCATCCTAGTGACACAACTTTTATAATAATTTCACGCAGCAATCATAAATATTCAATCTACATCGTCATTCAAACCTACATTGAGTAATACTCAACACTGGTCCAGAAAAAGTAGAAGTTGTCATCTTAATACGACAGTGCTATTTTTGATGGAGCGAAGGCAAAGATGTATTTATTCTCAATCTTAAAGCAACGGCGTCAATGCATATAAATCAAAATTTTTCCTTTTTAAACATGAAAATAGAAGCCGTTTCTGAAGAAGTCATCTTTAGTTTAGTCTCGACTTGAGTAATCGTCGTGAGACAAATCGAAGTCATTGCGACTTTTGCGACCATCATCACCAACATTAGTCTGATCGGCAACTGTAGCAACAACTATTAGGTTGCTTATTGTGATCATTATTACAGTGGTAATTCAGAAATTTATTATGACGACTGACATCACAGGTTTGGTATAGCAGAGTTGCAGGCTTGTTTGTTGCAGGCTTGTTTGTTGCAGGCTTGTTTGTTGCTGGCTTGTTTGTTGCAGGCTTGTTTGATGCAGGCTTAATTGATGCAGGCTTGTTTTTTGCAGGCTTGTTTGTTGCAGGCTTGTTTGATGCAGGCTTGTTTTTTGCAGGCTTGTTTGTTGCAGGCTTGTTTGATGCAGGCTTGTTTGATGCAGGCTTGTTTGATGCAGGCTTGTTTGATGCAGGCTTGTTTGATGCAGGCTTGTTTGTTGCAGGCTTGTTTGATGCAGGCTTGTTTGATGCAGGCTTGTTTTTTGCAGGCTTGTTTGTTGCAGGCTTGTTTGTTGCTGGCTTGTTTGTTGCAGGCTTGTTTGTTGCAGGCTTGTTTGATGCAGGCTTGTTTGATGCAGGCTTGTTTTTTGCAGGCTTGTTTGATGCAGGCTTGTTTGATGCAGGCTTGTTTTTGCAGGCTTGTTTGATGCAGGCTTGTTTGATGCAGGCTTGTTTGATGCAGACTTTTTTTTTGCAGGCTTGTTTGATGCAGGCTTGTTTGTTGCAGGCTTGTTTGTTGCAGGCTTGTTTGATGCAGGCTTGTTTGATGCAGGCTTGTTTGTTGCAGGCTTGTTTGTTTTAGTCAGTTGATGGTCTCTGTTAATTTTGTGACTTTTCCTTCAAGATTTAAATGTTTTTCTATTTTGTTTTTTGTCACTGAAGAGGGCTCGGCGGTAATTATTTGTGTACCACCTAGGGGCCGATTGAATGTTCTTGCTAATGTGTGCAGAAAGCCGTTGGAACAGATATTCACTCAGTTTAATCCTACTTTGGAAGCTGAGGATGAGGTAATAGATGAATTTCGATTTATTCCACTAGTATCAGCTTATTGAAATTTCTTTATCTCTGCCCAAAAATTCACCTTCAATGAAAAGCAAAGGAAATTTCTTTTAAACCTGCTGGGGCTTCGTGGTTCAATTAAAAGGCTGGTTTTTGCTTATTTTCCCCAAAAGGCTCTTTTAAAGTCTCTAGACCTGTGTTTCCGAAGCAAATAAGCAAGCAAATGCGCATGGCTCAAGATACCAACCCAAGCGGCCGCTTTAGATGTTGTGAGCACCTTTTGGCAAAAAATGGATTTCAATATCTTTGTTTTTCTGAGGCAGTGCCTTCCTGTATCATGAAATTTATTTTAGGGCTCGGGAGATGTAAAGTATCACCTTGGTATGTCTCACGAGAGACTGAACCGAGTCACAAACAAAATTATCAAACTTGCTGTTGTTGCCAACCCGTCACATCTTGAAGGTAGGTATTTGCAGCGGTCTAAAATTTAGTACACATAGGCTTTGCTGGGCTCTTAAACATTTTGGTCATTTGTCATGGCAGAATGTCAATTCAATAGAGCACATGATAAACTGTTGTGTTACTCTCCACCCTTTTTAGCTGTGGATCCAGTTGTACAAGGTAAAACCAGAGCAGAACAGTTTTATCGTGGAGACAACGAGGGAAAAGAGGTAATGCTTTTGTTGCCCGATTAAGGTACCTTTTTATCAAATGCTGGGACTAGAAGCGTGTTTTTGGGACTAGAACGGACCAACGAAGGCAACAAACAGCTTGTTTCCATATTCAGCTTGTTTCTTCGAAATTCTCAGTCTTCCTTGAAGGCTTGATCGTTGGTTCCCAGTTATGCCATCAACTAGAATGCGGTCAATTGTCATTTAAGGAAGGAGTCGTTGTTGGCATCGTGTACAAGTCGCTCTCAATGTATTTCAAAGAAAGGGATGCTTTAGAACTAGCCAGTGGTAGATAGAACTCTGAGATTTGAGATTCAAAGCGGTCTGATTTAGAGATTTGAAAGAATAATGTGCATAAGACGACATGTTATTCATATTTGCGGGAATTTCGAAAGTTTTGCGGCACTTTCTGTTTAAGGCAGAGACGTCTCCTCTGTGTGTCTTCACTATGTGTGGGCAATTTGTTCCTCAATGCCGCATGTTCCTTCCTAAGGTAATGAGTATTCTGATTCATGGTGATGCAGCTTTCTCTGGGCAAGGCGTTGTTTACGAGACGTTCCACTTGAGCGATCTACCACATTATACAACAAAAGGAACAATACATGTTGTGGTTAATAACCAGGTAATGCCTATACTATTGCACCTTGCTATCTACGAAACGATTTATAAACGGCAAAGCTAATTTTGCCGGGCACCGAGAAGTTGCTGTTTGGCAGTATTTTAAAAAAAATGTTTCCTTATGATTTTCCGTGGCTCTCTTTTAGTTTGACGATCTAATCTAATAATCTAATACACTTTTAATGGCAAAACGCGCAATTTTAGGGGTGATGTGCCACACATACAAATGCGGGAGTTTTGACTGATACCGTAATAGATTGTTGTCAGACGATTTTCTTGTGATATTTGCATTCTTCAAATATTATTTTTAGCAATGGCTTTTATAATTTTATTCGTCGAGGTCGCTGAAATCGTGACCTTTTTGCTAGCTAACATGTGTACTTTTAAGAAAGATGTTGGTTTTTGAGAACTTTTACAGTAGAACAGTTTGCAAGTCCGCTGTGTAGACTTGATCAGTTTTTTCACCGTTATCCTTAGACACTGAAGTGTCACGTTGAACTGTAAAAGAATAATGTTTTCAACATTCTGACCTTGTACTTTTCAGATTGGCTTTACAACTGACCCCCGTTTTTCAAGATCATCACCGTACTGCACAGATGTTGCCAAGGTTTGTCCTGACACTCGGGGCACGCCCAAATTCCCGGTTCATGTTGCTAGCATCATTATTCCGCCAATTGGTCCTGGCTTATGTGTTTGCTTCGACATCCAGATTTTCCTGCTTTTTGATGTCTTATGTTGTCTGCGCTGTTCATTTGATTCGAAGTGACAAAATCTGTTACAGTATTGCAGAGGGCAACCTACGTTATTGTCTGATTTCTGCTATCGCTCTCAGCCAACCGTGCCAACGCGGAGAGGTAATTTGATTAAAACGAATCATGCCTACTTATTTTCTATACGGGCATTCGAATTCACGCAGGTTGTTCAAGCACCTATCTTTCACGTTAATGCCGACGACCCCGAAGCTGTGATGCACGTCTGCAAGGTTGCTGCGGAGTATCGAAATGAGTTTGGAAAAGATGTTGTCATTGATCTGGTAAGCGTTCAAGTAATCATTCGTGCATGAAATGTCTCCTACCTAATTATGATACACCTTCTTTTAGTAATTAAGCGGAGTAATTTGATTTACTAATGAAACTTGCTAACGTAACCTTTTTCAAGGTATGCTATCGAAGAAATGGGCACAATGAAGGGGACGACCCGATGTTCACCCAACCACTTATGTACAAGAAAATAAAGCAGCAGGCACCAGTTATGCATTCGTATGCAAAAAAGTTGATCGACACCGGTATTGTGACCCAGCATGAATTCAAGGTATTTCTCTTTTGAAGCTTTAGTAATATTCACTGTTGAAGCTTCAGTAGTATTTACTGTTGCAGTCAAATGGTTTGGAAATTCAGCTCGTTACTACTTATCCGATAATTCGCGATTAATCGAACCCTTTCCTACACTGTCACTGCCAACTTAGACTTGTGAGGCCTGTTCCAGTGTCTTACGTTGTCTCTCCAATCTTCAACATTATTACAAGTAATGATGTTGCTTCATGCACCATTGCTGTCTCTCGCTGATCACAGCCATACACCAATCCAGTTTCTATCGTCATATGTGCAGTGGTCCTCTACATTCTTTACCTCGATTATGTTGCATCACGAAGCATCGCAAAGATTGTTGGTCAGGCCGCAAGCAAAGTTTAAGTCCTAGGAAGGCACTCCTATTAATGGTATTCCTTCGCCGGGCGACAGATCGACGATTTCTCAAATGCAACTGAGATTTCTCAAATGAGGAAAACTCAAGAGTTAAACGAGCTGGTACATCGATGCTTGCTGCTGCAGAATTTTTTGAGGTCTTTACGTAGCAGTATTCTATTCAGCCATGAAAATCTATCCTTTGCATTTACTTCGAAGTGAAATGATGGTAGAATGGTTTGACAGTTGCCTCACCAAAGTTCTGTAATGCTCAAGATATTCTTATAACTTTTTGCATCATTTTGCCTTAGGATACTCAGAATTCTTATGAAAAGGTTCTTGAAGATGCATTTGCAAACGCAAAAGACAGAAAAGAGATCCGCCTGAGAGACTGGCTAGATTCTCCTTGGAAGAGTAAGATACTGACACATTCTGTAGATGGGATTTCCATATGTGAACCTGAAACAACCTTGCCGGAGTTTTCTAATTTATATTCATTCTGGTCAAAATTAATGGTTCACGTAAATGAAAGCAATCTTGTTAAGCATCTTGCTTGGAGAGGGTGCGAGGAAAGGGTGTAGATATAAGGAGAGAAGGTATTTATACAGGGTAGCAAGAAATTTGTATCAAGCTAGTCTACTGAAGATGACTTTGATTGTTGAGATGCTGCCGAATCATAGCTTTGTAGTTAGGCAGGCATTATCGGTTTTCTTATTGTCGACTTGATTAAGTAAATTTTGATCAAAACTGATAAAGTGAAGCTGGTATGGCTAAGGCGTATACATGATAGGGAGTCGTTCAGAAATTTTTTATCGCTGGTGGAAGAATAAGCTGGTTCTTGTGTGTAGTATGATAAAAAGCAATGGTAATTACTAGATTTATGTCAGTGAATAGGGTTTACTCTTGAAGTTCAACTGCAAAATTAGGCAACTAAGAATTTGACCTTTTCACCATCAGACCTTTTTTTAAATTTTGTCTTATTCATCTTATTCAATGTTATAGTATTAGACACACGGTTACAGACATCTTCAAATACACGAAGATAATATTAGTCCGTTTTCTCCATTGTTTCAGACAAATAAGTTTGTCATAGTTTTCCAAAAATGACTGCTAGATCTTCAGCGGGCTTGCTTTTTTATTGTGCTGACACGATGTGTCTTGAAAGTTCGTGGTTAAGCGCCTCAATGTTATAAATGTTGTCTGTGCAAAGTTATTGTGTTCATTTGGCCTTTCGTGTCATCACAAACACTGAACTTCTTTTTGTATGGAACTAGATTTCTTCAGAAAGGACAACACATTGGCCCCGAGACCTCTCAGTCCAACAGGGCTTGATCTTGATACGCTGAGGTACATCGGTGAGGCATTCAGCACTCCACCTCCAGGTCTGACCCTGCATTCAGGTTCGTGATTATCCAATCAGAATTGAACCAACTTTGTTGGTGGCCATTTCGGTCGTAAAGCTGTGACTTGATTTAATCCTCCATCCGTAAAGTTAGTTTCAGTAGACCTATTGTCATTTCAGCATTCTAGCGTCTTGCCCGTCCCATCTTTACCTAGTTTAAGACTATCCGCTTTTAAGAGCTCTGTAGGTCTTCTGGTATCAGGTCTGTAGCAGAGTAGTAACGTAGAATGATACGATAACTCTGGTTTTTATCGGCATGTTTTCTTCAAAAACAGGTTTGATTAGACGTATCTTGAAAGGGCGAAAGACGATGCTAGATGAGGGTATGGCCGATTGGGCAATGGGTGAAGCCTTTGCTTTCGGATCTTTGTTGAGGGAAGGTATTCATGTGCGTTTGAGTGGTCAAGATGTTGAGAGGGGTACATTCAGGTGAAAAATTCTTTGTATACGATGATTCATTTTTAAGATGACCTACCGTCTTCGCTATGAGTACAGCCCAGTTAGTTCTCCCAATAAAGTTTATTTTCTGCTTCGAAGACATGGTTGCAAGAAACACAAGAAATGTTTTGATTATTTGACGTCTTTTTTCTTTGACGAATTTCTCTATTTGAAAGGCTACGTAATCACACGAGCATTGTATTATGTTTTGATATTCTTTAGGAAGGGAAGCGACCTGGTATTGAAATTTTGTTTGTCTCAATATAATTTTTACACTTTGTAAGGTTTTATACGTCATCAGTCATCGCCATCACGTGCTAACAGACCAAAATGAAGACAAGAAAAGATTTATTCCACTCAACAATCTTTATCCAAACCAAGCACCCTACAGTGTTTGTAACAGTTCACTCTCTGAATACGCAGTTCTGGGTACGTTAACTTCGCTATTTTCAAAGCACCGATTAGTTGACATAATGAATATTATCGCCAGACAAATAAATAAACTCCAGCATCTGTAGGGCCTGTATTTGATTTATTTCCCATGAAAGAAATGAGCTAAACAGTTAATATATTTTGACCAACTGCTTGCCATAATATTTCTTAAGTAGTTAATAAGTTGCTAATGTTTTGTATTCTCCAAAGCATCTAGCTTGACAACTCGCTTTTAACCATCTCTTTTAGGATTTGAGCTTGGCTACAGCATGACAAATCCATACGCACTTGTGCTGTGGGAAGCCCAATTTGGGGATTTTATGAACACTGCTCAGGTTTATGAATAATGTTTTTTGACGGCGGCTAAGTCCCAATACCGATTTTTTCGTTGAATATTTCGGAAACAGCTGATATCGTTCGCTCAAATACGAAGAAGTAATATTTAGTAGAATGAGCTTTTGTAGGTGACTGGGAACTATATTTCCTTTTAGTGCATTATCGACCAGTTCATCAGCAGCGGGCAAGACAAATGGGCGCGCCAAAGTGCCATAGTTCTTCTCCTTCCTCATGGTTATGAGGGAATGGTGAGTATGTCGGCTATCTTAACACTTTTGAATGTGAGTCGACACGCTTCACTGTTGTTGCTCCGCACCCAAGCTCAGGAAAGGCTTGTAATTTTCACCGACTTCCTCTGTCCTAAACCAAGTACTTTTTCAGGCAGGTTTGGAAATTTTGAGCATTGTTTCAAAATCTATATTTTCTTCAGTCAAATGCATGTCCTGCTAAGGTCCTCCTTTCACTGATCCTATCTTTCTCAACTTGAAAATGAGGTGTCTCTTTCCAGAAGGTACTCAAATAGCCTCCCATGAACCTACTGCCATGAAGAACCTTAATGTGATAGGATCATACGGAACAAAAAAAAGGACCAGCGGTTGTAGCTTGGAATTATGGAATGGAGGTTAATCGACAATTAACCAATAGGCAAATTTATGAAGGAATCACCTTGGTTCCCACAAAAAAATTGAGCAAAAAATTGGACAACAAAATAGTTGTCGCTCAAGGCTGGTAAGGAAAAAGTATAGACATTTTGTCTTTCACCCAAGATTTATAGGGGATTAAATATGGTTAGGGTCAGTCAAATCATGTCAAAATTTGGTACTATTGGAGGGAATGTTTCCGGACCTTCTAGATCACGAAGGCTTGAAACTGTCTCTTTCAAACCCTTATAATAATTAGGGGGAGGGAGAACATAACGATTGCAGTTTTTACACTTCAAAAGTTGTTTTATCAACGTAATTAACAAATATGAACTTACCTTTATAAGCCAATGTCAAAATATTTTCTTGTCGGCATTGGTGATTGTGTTACTGCTGGAAAAGATCGCTAAATTCCACTGAGAGAAAATGCAGCCCTGACTGGAAAACATTTTCAAAAATTTCAAACATTGATTGCCCATTTTCCAGTCCATCTATCGACCGCTATCGATCAAGCTCGATTTAGAACCTGTTTACAGGAGACAAAATGGAACTGTTCTGATAACTAGCCCAAAAAGGTGTCGCGTTTTCCCGTGTTGGAGCCGTTCAATTTAGGAAGACCCTTGGAAGACTTGGGAAGTGGAATTTCGAAGCTGAGTGCAGCCGTTTTCGACTTTATTTTGTTGAATTTAGAAGGACTCCCGGATCAAAGGTTCAGACGGGACATCAAAGAGGTGCCACCTCATGAATAATAGGCATTTTAGTATATGTAGATAAACGTCTGCTCGAAATTGTTGCAACTGCTTCCCACTATATCCTATATCACTGCTTCCCACTATATCCTATATCACTGCTTCCCACTATATCACTATATCACTGCTTCCCACTATATCACTATATCACTGCTTCCCACTATATCCTATATCACTGCTTCCCACTATATCACTATATCACTGCTTCCCACTATATCCTATATCACTATATCTCTGCTTCCCACTTTATCCTATATCACTGCTTCCCACTGTACCCTATATCACTGCTTCCCACTGTACCCTATATCACTGCTTCCCACTATATCCTATATCACTACTTCCCACTATATCCTATATCACTGCTTCCCACTGTACCCTATATCACTGCTTCCCACTGTACCCTATATCACTGCTTCCCACTGTACCCTATATCACTACTTCCCACTATATCCTATATCACTGCTTCCCACTTTATCCTATATCACTACTTCCCACTATATCCTATATCACTGCTTCCCACTGTACCCTATATCACTGCTTCCCACTATATCCTATATCACTATATCTCTGCTTCCCACTTTATCCTATATCACTGCTTCCCACTATATCCTATATCACTACTTCCCACTACATCCTATATCACTGCTTCCCACTATATCCTATATCACTGCTTCCCACTATATCCTATATCACTACTTCCCACTATATCCTATATCACTGCTTCCCACTGTACCCTATATCACTGCTTCCCACTATATCCCAATACTGCTTCACCCCTATATCACTGCTTCCCACTATATCCTATATCACTACTTCCCACTATATCCTATATCACTGCTTCCCACTGTACCCTATATCTCTGCTTCCCACTCTATCCTATATCACTACTTCCCACTATATCCTATATCACTGCTTCCCACTGTACCCTATATCACTGCTTCCCACTATATCACTGCTATCCTACTCTGCTTCCCACTATATATATACTTCCCACTGTACCCTATATCTCTGCTTCCCACTATATCCTATATCACTGCTTCCCACTATATCCTATATCACTGCTTCCCACTGTACCCTATATCTCTGCTTCCCACTTTATCCTATATCATTGCTTCCCACTATATCCTATATCACTGCTTCCCACTGTACCCTATATCACTACTCTGCCCACTATCCTATATCACTGCTTCCCACTGTACCCTATATCACTGCTTCCCACTGTACCCTATATCACTGCTTCCCACTATATCCTATATCACTACTTCCCACTATATCCTATATCACTGCTTCCCACTGTACCCTATATCACTGCTTCCCACTGTACCCTATATCACTGCTTCCCACTGTACCCTATATCACTGCTTCCCACTTTATCCTATATCACTATATCTCTGCTTCCCACTTTATCCTATATCACTACTTCCCACTATATCCTATATCACTGCTTCCCACTGTACCCTATATCACTGCTTCCCACTATATCCTATATCATTGCTTCCCACTATATCCTATATCACTGCTTCCCACTGTACCCTATATCACTGCTTCCCACTATATCCTATATCACTACTTCCCACTATATCCTATATCACTGCTTCCCACTGTACCCTATATCTCTGCTTCCCACTATATCCTATATCACTACTTCCCACTATATCCTATATCACTGCTTCCCACTGTACCCTATATCTCTGCTTCCCACTATATCCTATATCACTACTTCCCACTGTACCCTATATCTCTGCTTCCCACTATATCCTATATCACTGCTTCCCACTATATCCTATATCACTGCTTCCCACTGTACCCTATATCTCTGCTTCCCACTTTATCCTATATCATTGCTTCCCACTATATCCTATATCACTGCTTCCCACTGTACCCTATATCACTGCTTCCCACTATATCCTATATCATTGCTTCCCACTATATCCTATATCACTGCTTCCCACTGTACCCTATATCACTGCTTCCCACTATATCCTATATCACTACTTCCCATTATATCCTATATCACTGCTTCCCACTGTACCCTATATCACTGCTTCCCACTGTACCCTATATCACTGCTTCCCACTATATCACTATATCACTGCTTCCCACTTTATCCTATATCACTGCTTCCCACTTTATCACTATATCACTGCTTCCCACTGTACCCTATATCACTGCTTCCCACTATATCACTATATCACTGCTTCCCACTTTATCCTATATCACTGCTTCCCACTTTATCACTATATCACTGCTTCCCACTCTATCCTATATTACTGCTTCCCACTATATCACTATATCACTGCTTCCCACTATATCCTATATCACTGCTTCCCACTTTACCCTATATCACTGCTTCCCACTCTATCCTATATTACTGCTTCCCACTATATCACTATATCACTGCTTCCCACTATATCCTATATCACTGCTTCCCACTGTACCCTATATCACTGCTTCCCACTGTACCCTATATCACTGCTTCCCACTATATCCTATATCACTGCTTCCCACTATATCACTATATAACTGCTTCCAACTCCATATCAGTTGGACTGCGATGCACGATCAAAGAATAAGGAATAATAAATATTGAAAATAATCTGCGCTTCGAGTCGATACAATGGCATTCATGCTCTTTACCGCCTCCATTGCTTCTGGTAACTTCACTAAACGTCTCTTTTCTAGGGACCTGAACACTCGAGTGCCCGCCTAGAGCGTTTCTTGCAACAGAGTAACGACGATCCAGATGTTTTCCCCGTAAGAAAAAGTTTTCGGTTATTCTATTCATTTGGTCATTTGCCACCACCGGTTAGGACTGTTGTTTTAACGATTTAGTAGTTCACCGGTTAGGACAATTACTTTGACAATTTAGCATTTTACTGGTTAGGGCTTGTTCTTAAATGATTTAGCATCTGACTGGTTAAGGCATCTTCAGTATGCCAAAACTATAGTTCACTGTTCAATGCGAGATATTTGTTGAAATACTTGTTTGTTTTGAGTCTTTCGAAAATTTACTGTTAGACCACCATAATTTTGAAAGCGATTTTGTCAAAAGATTTCACCTTTTATGCAGGATTTAACTGAGGACGAATTTGAACTAAAGCAGTTGCACCAGTGTAACTGGCAGGTTTGTTTATTTGATTGATTTTTATCGAAAAAAGCAAATACTTTTGGAATCGCCTTTGGAATCTGTAAATTCAATATCATATTGTGTCCCAAAATCTCTAGCACAGATAGTATCCGGGCAAATTTGAAAGATTTCAATAATCTTTAAAATGTGTAGCAATGAAAATTTTGTTTTGCTGCCGTTTTTGTAGCTCGCAAATGCATTTTTGTGCTTTCCAGATTGTGAACTGTACCACGCCTGCGAACTATTTCCATGTATTAAGGCGACAGATGAACATGGACTTCCGCAAGCCAGTAAGTAAGAGTTGGTCTTTTTTTGCGTCATAGAAAACCACATTTCTGACAATTCTGAGCTGGTGAATGCGATTAATTATTAGAAAACCTGCGAACATCTTTTAAAGAATGTCACTTACGATGTAACTAATTATTTCTTTCCGTCTCTTCGGTAAAAAAGAAAGAATTTGTGCCAAATTTCAATTGATTATGTGTAATTGGGGTTGAAAAATAAAGTTCTAAAGATTTCCCTGAAGATGAATAAAGTAGAAGCTGAACACAAACTCCGGATAAACACTACCAATGCAGAAACTGAATGAACAAACCCATAGGCAAGCGTATAATCATCGGAGCTGTTGCAGAAACTGACAAGGAGGAGAAGGAGGAGGAGGAGAACGATCATATAGTGCTTTTGATTGACATTGCATCCAGGAATTAAGATTTGTAACAGAAGAATCGTTTAATGAAGGGGTCTCAGACACGTGGCCCGCGTGAGGATAATTTGCGGCCCCCGTCTTCATATTAAAGATATGTTAGTGACAAGAAAAAACGGAAATAGTTTTGCATACTTATAGTATGGAGTACGAACAATACCAGGGAGATGAGAGAGCCAGCCAGGTTGCCACTCTTAAAACACGTCTAGTGCCGCAAAGGACTTGTTCACGCTCACGTTTTATCAGCGCTTTTCTTGTGGAAATCCTGATGCGGCCCAGCCTCACCCAGACTCTGCCTCCAGCGGCCCCCAGGGAAATTGAGTTTAATACCCCTGGTTTACTACAAGGTTACCATAGTAGATTTTTACAAGTCTCGCCATCTGAAGTGGACGTTGAGACCCATTGCTCAATACCCTCCTTGATAAAAGTCCTGTATGTGCTGCTGTGTCGGAAGACACTAAATCTTAACAATGTGAAATTCTAAAAGTATTTCTGACTAAGGCGCATTTCTGACTAAGGCGCGTTTCTGAAGACAAATGTGACGGCAAGTGCGAGGTATCGGTTTTTTATTTCAAACGAGTTAGGAAGGCGAAACATTTATCGATAGAAGCAACTCAAATTGAAACGTGAATAATTTCAATGGGGATATTTTGTTTCGCTTACTTCATATTTTGTAAGCAAAACTGCTCAAAACCCAATCTTTGAATCAATACAAGACTTTTGGTTGAAAACGTAAGGCAAATATTAAACAATGGTACCTGAACCTAAGAGCAACATTGGAATGGTAATTAAAAACCTAGAGCCCTGAAATGGCTTGGAAAGTCATACGCATATAAACAATAACAGCATTATGAGGAGTTGTAAACGAATGTCCAATCAACATATTATTCAAGGTATAGAAAAGCTCCTGATATTTTCTTTTATTATCAACATTTTCAATACCCACAACTTTCTCAACAATATAAATTTGCACGACGACTATATACATGTTAAGAAAACTTTAAATATATAATTTGCCTTGGAGGAAAAGAACTAACTTCCTTTGCTTGTCATTAGAGCTTCTTCAGCTACTGTCAATTCACATGAGATTGCATGAATTTAAATTTTATGATTTTGCTTGAAAAACTGACACTACAATTGCGGCTTTAAAATGATATCGCATGTTTTGCCTGAAAGCAAGTACTACTTGAATTGAGCCTTTTTGCAGCTCGTCGTCATGTCACCAAAGAGTCTTCTTCGAGCCAAGGAAGCAAGGTCCCAGATCTCCGAAATGGCAGAAGGCACATATTTCATAAGGATGTACCCCGAAGCAGGGCCTGCAATTGAGGATCCCCAACAAGTCAGGAAGCTCATATTCTGTAGTGGAAAAATTTACTACGAGATAGTGAAGGTAGAGATTAAAAGGATTTGTGTAACATCAAGACGTGTAAGCCAATTGGCGGTGTAAACTATTCAGTTTTCTATTTGTCGTTAAGATTATATCTTCTCTCCCGTCGGTGCTATTTTAGATGTGTTTAGAGTCCCGTGCATTTTCAGGATTGTTTTGTTTTCGGTCAGAACCTTTTCTGTGAATCGTCTGTATTATTATGTTATCCAAAAACCATTTATGTTGCTGGTCTCCATTTCTGTTGGCCGACCGCCGTCGTATTTCCGCTCCATGTGCCCACTTTTTTATGTAGCATTTTCGTCTTACTCTAAGTCATTTGTCCGTAGGAACGTCGTGCTGCTAATCTGGAAAAGGACATCGCCATTGCCCGTGTGGAGCAGGTAACAACCTTGTAATAAAAATTAGAGGTTGCTCAAAACGACCGTTCTCGGTTGCCTGTAAAGATGCTTGGCTGAACCTAATTTTTACTATTTATAAGGTTTCTTGGGGCTCCCTGTATTCTATGGAAACTTGCACTGTATGCAAAGTGTACCATTACCGACCGACCGACCATTACCAATTTTTCCAAATTGTGCTCAGGGCTATAACACCTAGCCGATTCACGTTATCATGAGCTATACATGTTAATGTATGATAGAAAACCTCAGAGTAAGAAACCTTTCAACATTCTCATCAACAATTACATTTATTTCTAACATTAAAGCTAGGGCTTTGTTTCATTTTTTAAGTGGAGTAAGAGTGTATGTGAGGTCGGTGATACCTTCTTTTTCTAGCGGTTTAATCACACACTGACGCTTCCAACCAGTTTACTTTACCGAATTGACACCTTACTGGGAAGAGTACCTGCTATATAGTTTGCGACTTTTCTTGCAGTAGAGAGAACTGAAGGCCCCCCTCATGTTTTATTGAAAGAGGCTTGAAATTAATAGGAAGTGATATAGAATCGAGAGACACGAAATCTTTCTTTTCGTGTTTGCTAAAGTTATGGTGCTGGACGACATTTAAACACGTTCCTGTAGTGGGGCTACCATTTTGAGAAAAACCTTTGAGCTCTAGGCCGTCTTTATGCCTTGCTTCGTCCATCTTGCTTCGTCCATCTTGATTCGCCTGTCCGTCATAAGGTTCTTCGGACGCCAAAGGAGAACCGTTCTGCCATAATCCCATAAGATCTGCCATAATCCCATAAGACAGCGATTTAATTGTGAACTCTTCCATGATCACGTATGACCTCAAAATCTCGTGCTATGGATTCGCAAAGTGAGACATGCAATATATTAAAATATGCTTCCGAACCAGTTTCTCAACTTGAAAAGGTAGTAGAAGATCCGGGCAGTTCTTCTCCCTCCAAACGTCACATCTACGTGTTTATTCGCATAGTCTTTGTTAACCTAATAAGCAGATTTCAAATGTGCTTTGAAATGACCCAAGAACATCGACGATTTTGCCCCTTTAATCTTGTCAGACATGATAGGATTTTAAACACCAAAGCTGACTGTTGCAAATTTGTCAGTGTTTCATTTCATGAATGACAGCTGTTCATTGCGAAGCTCTTAGTTGGAAGATAGCGATTTATTTTTTATTGTCATTTAAAATTTGTTGTCATTTCGTTTTCAACAAGTTCTGAGTGTTTTTTACTTGTAAGGAGAAAGTTGTCAGTTGCAAGGCAAATTTTTCTTGCATAAGCTTTGTTTGAGTTTCGGTGCCCAAATGTTTCAGAACAACAAAAATCCATTTTAACCTTGTATACTTGTTCTTTTTTGCTTTGCAACTGAATGAAAATAAGTGACAGTGCTCTTGGAATCTAGGTTTCTTTCATGTCTTGTTCCCATAAACACTATGAGGCAAATATATTTGTGATTTCTTTTGAAATCATCCATTTTTGGGGTGATTTCTCTTGAGGCAGAACCTCATTGTTTTGCTTTTTAATAATCAGATCAACATTTAAATTTAATTCTGTGGGTATCAGCAAGCGCGTACGTTGTTGCAATAACCTGGTCTCAGCAACCATCAGTGACGATGACATAATAGCGTATAGCGACCACATGACTATCTTACGAATCATGCACGTCAGATAACTTACCAGGTAGGATACAGGGGAAGAAAAGAACAATGCAGTCATTGTATATCAGTTTTGAAGATGGTAAAGAGAATAATTTGCCAACTAATGCCTTGAAAATGATTTTCTGTTTGAACTTTCAGTTTACAGTAATGGGTTTTTGTCACGAATTAATCAATCAACTGAAATCAACAAAATCTATCCTGTACTCTATCCCGAGGGGGAAGTTGCCTGCGGAATTTTCCTTGATAAAATAAACCAGTTGTGCCTGCGAACGCCCGCGAAAATTAACTACATCTCGTGACTAAATGTTCTTATTATTTTGCAGATTTCTCCTTTTCCATTCGATCTTGTCAGAAATGAGGCAATAAAGTATCCAAACGCAACTATTGAATGGGTTCAAGAAGAACCAAAAAATATGGGGTCTTGGTTTTATGTACAGCCAAGGATCAACACTGCTACAGGCAATTTTCGACAGACCAAGTAAGTGCGGCAACCCTATTGGTGCAATATTGAGTTGAAAAATCACTGCATCAATGCAAGGGGAGTGGGACAAATGATTCGTTGTAAATTCAGAAACGTGGCCTTTCCTGGCATTTTTTTGACGAAAAAGTCTAATTTTACTATTGCCAACTATTTTGCTGTTGGCTTTTTGACATTTCTACGAAATATCAACTCTTCCGGTAGGCTAACTGTAATTAAGATGTGATGATTCAGTGATCTATTGGACTAAAAATCAACAAATATAATAGATGAACAAATCTTTCGTTGTCCAAAATCGATGGACTCGCAATGGATAGCCCTTTGGGACCGGCACTTAGGCACAAAACAACCTCTTGAATTCCCTAAATGTTCAGTTCGAAAGGAGTGGTCTTGTTCAACAGTGTTTATGGGAGACCAAAATATTCCCGTGACCCTCTTGATCCCAAAAGAAAGATAAATCCATCCTACAGAAGCGTTATCAGGGTACTTCTGACTTGATTTCTCGTCGGTACTAGACAAAGACTCGTTTAAGTAGGGTAGATAGTCTACACAAAAGCCCTATAAAGTTTCTCATCACTCGCACAATGATCCATTGTCAACGAAGATCCTCATGAAAATTAACCGTATCTCCACGTTACTCGATACACTGTCCTTGCTTTCAAACCACCACCCGCAAGGATATGTAGAGACATGATTTTCACTAAATTTCAAAATCCTTTAAGATAAGAAAATCTATGATGAACTGGCTTTTCTCAGCCGTCACTTCCATTTGCTCTATTCTGTCTAATAGTGAGGCAAGTCTAGTTTTCAAATCATTATTTTCTCTGTTCAGCTTTGATATTTCTTGAGCTAACACCTTACTCTTGTTTTGGTAAGTCTCAGTGAGAGAATAGAAATGGTTACCCCTGTTGGAAAAACTCGTCTCTCAATACTCAAAGCTCAATACTTTCATTTGACTTCCAAAACTGGTTTCGCGGTAGACTGCGTTTGGTTTTCCTGCTCGCCATTTAATATCCAATGTGAGTAGCCGGATTTGGATTCTCATTAGTTGGCATTCCTTCATTAAAATGTTTTCAGCATATTGGGTATTTATTTTGCTATCTTTAGCTTGTAACGAGCTCCGGACAGCCATATGATCTCAGGAGTAATTGCCCTTTTTCACTTGGAATTAGGTACGTGGGAAGGCCACCCTCTGCTTCCACGGCAACTGGGAACAAGAAACAGCACAAAGATGAACAGACAGCTGTCATTACCAATTCTCTCGCGATTTGATAAAGAAACGAAAGCTTCTTCGTTGCATTTTCTTGTAATATGGATATGTCTGATTTTTGCATTTTGGACTCAGTCCAATTTTGATCTTATTTATCTATGGTGATTTGCATGTGTAATTGCTATCCTAGCCTGTATTGCCTTTTCTTTTAGCACAAGCTGGCTGTTTTGTGGTAAACAGTTTTATTTATAGTAATGTATCAGTTTTGCTTTGCCTTTGATCTATTGCCATCATGCTGTTCAAACAGGTCTGTAATTGTTGCATCTTGTAGCGGCTGCAGAACACGACGGGCATTTATTTGTCCTTCACCCTGCTCGACTGCAGAGAAATCTTAAGCAAATAAGTGACCCTACGATATTCGTTGTGAATTTGTGTGACGAAAGGCCTACGCTTCAAGTACGCCTATCTCTTTATAAGCAGGTCGAGCTACTTGAGAAGCTTCCTTATAATCTTGCGCTACCTGTCAGGTAGGCTGTCTCTTGCTACAACCCTGGCAAAAGTACTGCGCACTTACGGAAAATTAAACTAGTGTCCAATTATTCGCACCTGAAAAGGGAAAAAACCTCTAGTTTGGAATATTCGGATGTATTTTGAAGTACAAAGCTCTAGATCGACGCTGGAAATGGTCGAGAAAACGATGTCGATACCATTGCAAATGCGGCTATTTTTGACCAGCAATTCAGATTTCCAAATATTTGCTTGCTTGAAAGTGCATATGATTTATAGCATGTGGATGTGTACTTCTTGAGATACAAAGTTTTAGATCGGAGCCGAAAACTACAAAAACACTACGGCTATATCCTTACAAAAATTAGCATTTGGACCAAAAAAAGTGTTCTTAGCAGATAGGAAACACCATTTTGTTCAATTGATGGTGACTTTGTCTCGTCTAAATTTGTATTTCTCCAAATAAAAAGCTTCCAAAGAACGCCGAAAATTACAAAAACACTACGGCTATATCCTTACAAAAATTTGCATTTGGACCAAAAAAAGTGTACTAAGCAGATAGGAAACACCATTTTGTCCGCTCGATAGCGACTTTGTCTCGACAAGATTTTTATTTCTCCTTATAAAAAGCTACCAAAGAACGCCGTAAATCGACAAAAATACTACGGCTATATCCTTACAAAAATTAGCATTTTGCCTTGTGCCAAAATCGATAAAAACGCCAAGGCTTCACTTCTTCTTCCCTTCTTCTTCCTCTGTCATTAAACTTGTATCTTAGCCCATTCAGGCAGTAGAGTAGCCAGGCGGACGCTGTGAAAAGCCCATATCTACAATAAAATCGGCACCACAGTGGGTCTAGAAATATTTTAAGAAAAGATAAATTAATTTTGCTAAACTAATTAATTAAGGAAATGAGATGTTTGGTTGGTCACCTACAAGAAATTTCCCGCGCAAGTATCAACGGCAGTAAATCATCCCCGCGCATTGCGAAATGCTTGTTGTGTATCCTATGGTCACAAATATATATGAATATAGCTAGTATACACGAAAGCTAGGGCCAAGATTATACGTCGTATTTCACATGTGTCGAATTCAATTGTATTAAGTTCAGAATTTTTCCTTGGTTGAAACCCATTCGTGTCAAACACCGTATTTAATAAGTCGTATTTAATTTTCAAACACTTGAGTACTGTTTTGCGCTTGCGCAGTGAAAATCAAAATTATGGGAACAAAATGGCGCGTATAAACAAGGGCATTTTACTGAGGAAAGTTTTAGCTGCTAACCGTAGGCGTCAACAACTTCTGCAGAAGTTTATTTCAATTGCTATTGCAAGAAGAAGAGCTTTCTTGAAAGCCATTTCTATTTTTCTGCTGCTGGTAGAGTCAAAGACGAAAGAAAGGGCACCACGATCATGCCGAAGGTTGCATCGATCGAACACAAATTAGTGGAATACAGTCTGGACAAGTTATAGCGACGATTTAAGAAGAAATTTCGTGTGACAAGGAAAACTCAGTTTTATTCTATGCCGTATTTGTCACAAACTCGAACGAGACAGTGTTTGTGAAGACCCAATTTCTCCAGAATTTCGTCTTGCAATCTGTGTATACAGACTTGGCAGGGGGGATTATATTGAGACAATCGCTGAAATGGTTGGCCATGGCACTTCAACTGTTTCAACAATTGTAAATGAAGTCAATGAAACAATTGTTTCGTGCATGTGGGAAGAGTGTGTTAGTTCATTGATGCCTTCTTCAGAAGAAGATTTCCAAAGCAAAATTTTGGATGTAGAAGAACAATGGCAGTTTCCTTTTACATGGGCAGCTGTTGATGGGTGTCACATCCCAATGAAATGCCCTCCTGGTGGTAACGAGGCTAGCAAGGAATTTCACAACTTCAAAAATTTCTACTCAGTAGTATTAGGGCCTGTTTACACGGGATCGGATCCAAATGGATCCGTACCCAAAGTGGTACGGATAGGCTTTGCGTTTACACGGGACCTGGCGGATCCGATCCAATTTGGATCTGCTATCCGTACCCGTTTGGGATCGCTTTTGGAGGTGGTCCCGTTTGGATCCGATCCCAAAAAGGTCTCGTGTAAACGATATGGGATCGGATCCAAACAGGTACGGATCCAAAATGAGGCGAAAATTGTCCATTACGAGGTGCATCCTGTATGGTATCCTTGTAATTGGCGCCAAAAGACAACCATTTCATTATTTCGAATCGTTCGACCCCAAAGATCAAACCCATTTATCAAATTGCGTGCCTTTTTCAAAATGAATGAAGAGGTTAACAAAGCACCTAAGAGCAAAATTTTTAATTGGACTGACGAAGAGACAGCTCTTCTGCTTAAAGTTGTCCTGGATTATAAAGTAGGCAAAATCCAGAGAGGGACTGACTGGAAAACAGTTAAACAAAAGTACGAGGACGTAAAGGAACTTTTTTATTGGCATATCCAAAGGAGCAGACGGAAGAATTTCCAAATGCAAGTAAAAAAGGAAGAATTTACCAAAGAACGTGTTACTGCGAAACTCAAAAAAATGAAGAATGGGTTTCGAAAAGCGATAGACTCTGGGCGCAAAAGTGGTGGAGGTAGGGTTGTGTATGCTCTTTATGACGAATGTCATGCAATTTGGGCAGGCTCCCCTGCAACAGAAGCAGTTGCAGAAGGAATTGAAACTGCTGTGATCAACGAGGTTTTGGAAACAAGTTCAGACAAGGAATGCACAGGCACACCAATCCCTGAGTTAGCCCAGTTAACAGACATGCCATTAACACCTGCCAGTCTTGTTCAAATAACTGAAGAGGGGGAAGGTTCCATTTTTCTCACTTCTGCTATTGAATAATTGCCGCCAAAATTTCGTAATTGGATTGCGCACACAAACCCGCGCATCTTGGATCCATACGGATCCGATCCCGTGTAAACGCAAGTATTTTCAGATCCGATCCCGTGTAAACACACCCTGAAAAATGAGATCGGATCCAAATGGATCCGATGCTGTTTGGATCCGGTCCCGTGTAAACAGGCCCTTAATGTCACTTGTTGATACCAAATACCGCTTTTTTGGGGGAAGTTGTGGATTTCCTGACAACTCTCATGACTCCATCATCTTGCAGTCTACTTCACATTGGGCAGACATTAAAAATTATAAGCTTTTGCCACCTTTGATGCACACCGAGCAAGGAATACTCATCCCACCACTGATCATCGGAGACTCAGCTCTACCTCTAGAGGCATGGCTATTGAAGCCTGACAGAGAAGCAGCACAATTTTAACTATAGACTCAGTCGGGCAAGAATGGTGGTCGAATGTGCCTATGGTCAGTTGAAAGGGAGATGGCGTTTAATCATGAAAAAGTCCGAGGGAGGCCTTTTTCAAACCAAAGTGGCCACGTTAGCATGCATGGTATTTATTACATAATGTTGTTTAATGAATGGGGACATAATCCCTTCAAAGTTGGATCTGGGCATCAATCCTGAGACAAATAAAAAGCGTGATCCAGTCTTCGTCATAAGAAAATCACCATGCGTGTTGTAAACCACACGCATTATTTCTTTCATGCGTGCGATTCACACTCTTACATATCTGGTTATTTCAGACCCTATTTACACTGTCCCCTTCAAAAACGGTACCACGACAGTACAAAATTCGTTTCCGGGTAGCAGAGGGCGAAAATTTGTTGTTTCTACAGCAAATTTTCGTCACCTTAGATTCTGTGATGCTTTATAAAAATGACAAAAAGGCACCAAAGATTTTTTGCCTGAATTTTAGAATTTTTGTCACTCTTAATCTGAGATGACATTTACTTGACAAAGAAAGTTTTTCATCAGTGTTTAGAAATAATGCTCTCTCTACTGTAGAATTCGAGCCACTTATTGAAATAGTAATATCTGCATAGAGGCAAGATTGGGGAATTCTTTGCGTTTGAATTCAAATATTTTTGGCCACAAAGACCGGACAGTGCTTTCACGATAATAGGCTTTTACAAACGTCTTGAATGATTTCCATTCGAAGAAATATTTCGTCGTATTTCATCGCAACGTATTTCATCTAAATTCTTCGTAACTCTACCGGAAAAGGCGATATACTATCACGTGTCTACAGTAACATGTGGTCTTGGATACAAATATGGCGCATCATCTTTAATTATTTGGCGGCGGCGGCAATTAATTTATTAAATAAGATGAGGGTCTAAAAGAAGCTGGAAACTCACATACTATATCAGGCAAAAAAATCATAGGTTAATGCTGCAGCGCAGTTTGATAGTCTGTGGGGAACTTCAGTTTGGACGCTGCGAAGTAGCTTTGTTGTTGTTGTTCTGTTACGAAAAAATGTGAGGGGAGAGAGACGGAAAGAACAAGCGCTGAGACGTGATTTGTAAGTACTTCGAGAGACGTGATTAGAGACAGTAATTTACTTATTGCTGTTATTTACCTGTTTATTATCACCTGTTTCTGTTGGCTTCATTTATCAAATTATTATTCGCTGGCTTTACCTTCATCGACTTGTGTGTTTATCTTTGGGACGTTGGCTAGGCTTACCTTCGTTCAATTTAGTCAACAACACTTCCCGGAAAATATTGTGGGAATCAACAAAATTCACCACAAAGTGGCACCCCAGATGGGAGACAATAGAACCTTCTCGTTTATGTGAACTTGGCAAGAAAATACACCAAGCTAGCGAGCCATATTTCTCAAGAATGGCGTCAAAAGGGAAGAAAGATCATAACAAGGCATTGCCAGCGGGGGTCGACGAGACAAAAGCGGAACTAGAGAGAAAGCAAACTTTGCTACAATCGTTGACGCGCAAACTTAACTATTTTAATAAAACATCAGACGAGATAATAAATGCCGGGAAATTAGACAAAATGCAAGGTCAATGTTCGCATTTAAAACAAAACTAGAAGAAGTTTATGCTTTAATTCGTGATATTCAAGGGCTATATTTAGATCAAGAAGAGAGCGAGGAGCTGATTGACAACTGGACAATGGAAACGGAGGTGGGTTTGAAACCGTTTGAAGATGCCATTGAGGGATTGAATCTGAGAATAACAGAAGAAGAGAACAAGAGAGTAGAAAAGGACAGAAAGCAAAAAATAGAATATGACACGGAAATAAGAATAAGGCAGATAAAGGAAGAGCAGGAAGCTGAAAGAGAAAAACAAGTGAAGAAAGAAAAGTTTGTCTTAGAGTTGGAAGAGAAAAAGTTACTACTGGCCGAGAAGTCTAGAGTTAATTCAAAATTGCCAGATTTACACATCTCAAAGTTTCAAGGCACCCACCTTGACTGGGTGAGATTTTGGGGTATATTTGAAACACAAATTGATCAAAGTTCCATGAAAGCTGAAGCAAAATTTTCATACCTCAAAGAGTTTGTCATGCCAAAGGTGAGGGCAATTGTTGAGAAGCTGCCTCTCAATAGTGAAGGTTATGAAAGGGCTAAGGAAATACTTATACAAAGGTATGGAGATACATCAGAGGTGATTAATGCACACATACAGCAGATAATGACACTACCCTTTATTTCTGGAACAAACAGATTAAAGGTTCATGACTTTTACGATCAACTTCTATGCAACGTGCAAGCACTACAAGCTCTAGGGAAGCTACATGAAGTGAAGGGGAATGTGCGGATGACACTTGATAAATAGGATGGTATAAAGGCAGATTTGACAAGAACTGACCCAAAATGGAAAGAATGGGATTTTCAGCAGCTGGTATCAGCTCTTAGGGAATGGATTGATAGAAACCCTTTGCAGATTGGAGATAAGCAAAGTAGAAGTTTCACAGGAGATCAAAGCAGGCAAGAGAAAAGCTTTGTTGTGAAAGAGAAACCAAAGATGAAGACACCCCCGTCTAAGTGCCCCGGTATATCCTGCCCCGGCGAATTCCCCGGTGAAAAAAAATAAGCAAAATCCTGCCCCGGACAAGGCGAGAATCTCCCCGGTACAAAATCACTCTCCCCGGGATAAATCGCCTCGCAATAAATTCCTCGGTCATAAATTTTGCAAACCCCGGTGCGATAAAGTCTTGCAAAGTTTCCCAGGTAGTCCAACTGACAGCATATTTCGGATCCGGAACTAATTTTCTTTCTGGGCAAACAAGTTAGACAAAAGTCAACGTGACACCATGACATATGTTTTTCTGTGCAGCGGAACTAAATTGATTCAACACAACACTCACGCACATGGGCGCAAATTGCCATTTTGAATTTTTAGATTTAACTGAAGAGGAGGATTTAGAATGTCGGACGCATAGAAGAAAAAGAAGAGCAAAAAGAGAAAGTATGCCGATTTAGCTGAAGATGAAGGCTCGTTTGGTTTAGAAGAAGCAAATGACGCAACCAACACAGAACGTCAGAGGAAGAAAAGAAAAAGAGCAAACGCGAAGAGCAGCAGCGGCCTAGTCATACGCTGTTGATATCAGAAAATGGCGATTCGACCAAATATCCACTTATTTTCTGTCCTGGTACCCTGACTTTGATGGAATTTTGTACGGAAGTTAAAGAAATTTGCGACATCAAAGCAAAGCAAACAATCTCAATGACATTCGAGCAAAATTTCGGGGAACAGACTTTCAATGCCCATTTGAAAGACAAGTCATATAAGATATTTGAAGAGTATATCCGGAAGTCTGCTGCAGACAAGCCATGCATGCTTCACATCCACAGGGGAATAAGGCATATCACGGGCCTAAAAAAAGATGCTGTACCAGCCGTATCTTCAACGACAAAAGATATGAATGATGAATCTCGAGCATCCAGCAAGAAGCCCAAGACGCCGGAAGAAGTATTAGCTGCTTTTCAAGAAAATAGCCATGCAGAGACAAAGACAAAAAGCTGTAGCATGTGCAGCACCATATTTTGGTAACTTATCAAAGTCAACAGGAAATATTGATATGTGATTAGCTACACTTTGAATGCAAGTGGCTGTGCAGTCGTGGTCTTGTGCTGTATATTGCAGAAAATCCCAGAGAAACTCAAGGAGCTGTCAGGGTAGCTTCGCCACTTTCAGGAATAGTAAGATTCAAATCCATCTGGAGAAGCATTGCAGGATATTTCGGAATGATTTCAAGAAGGGAGAAAGTGGCCCTTCTTAAAAAAGACCACTCGTTTGAGCAAAAGATTTGCAATGTCAAGGAGGGCCTAGAAAAGTTACAGCAACCAGCACAACAGCTGTCAGAATTAATTTCAAAGATCAGGGATCTGACAAAAAGAGATCTATTAGACATCACGGATGGATCGATGGCTTCCCAGACCACTGAAGCGGTGTACGTTACCCTTCTGTGTGCACTGCGTTACATCAAAGATTACTTCACATACATTGGACAGGGGGAACTTATAGAGAAGATACAATTAAAATGTCTCACCACAAGATCAGTTGAGTGCTTCTTTGGCCATATCACAAAAAACGTTCAAGGCAACAACATCAGGTACCTTGAAATGTCGCGTCATCTTACAAACGATGTTTTCACGTTTCTGCTTCCTTATGTCAATTCAAAAGAAACTGGCATTTCAGTTAGAAGTGAAAAGGAACGAGGAGGTACAGAAACATATTCATATTCACAAGATGGACTTGATATAGGCCATACTGAATTACTCTGGAAATTTCTTTCAGTAAAGAAACAAGACCTGTTTACTGTTGAAGATCTTCGTAACTGTAGAAAAGCAAATCTTGAAGGAGGGGAGACAAGGAAGTCATGTTTTTGCATCGGGACTAAGAACGGTGTAATGGACTACATGGACTTGACATCAAAAGATAATATTGACAACGAAACTAGAGCGGCACTGCGAGAGATTGCAACTGCATTGAAGTCTAGGCCGATGAGAAGTCTTCGAGGCTTTAGCAAACGAAGATTTGGTACAGCTCCAACGATTCTGGGTACGCATGGTTTAAGAAAGGATCTTGAAAGTGTCAATGGTACAATACACTCAATACAAAGTGAACGAGATCTTGCAGCTGATGTAACTATTGCACGACAATGAAGAATTTGCCCTTGAGTTGGGGGAGTTTATCATTTTTAGAGGCTCAGACGGGTATTCATTTAACATGCTGCAGTTGGTAAAGAGCTATCGAGGAGATGAATTGAATCCACGCAAAAAGATTAAAGGCAATTTTTTGACGCAAGACCAAGTCGAAGAAAACAGTTCTGATGTCTTGTACAAGGTGGATCCCCAATGGAAAGGGGGCTCTATGTCCTTTTCACATGTATTGCGGGACGAGGAAGATCAAATTATCGCAGTAGAGCTGTCTCTTTGTCTGCCGACTTCGAATGAAAGTCAAGACACAGTAAGGTACAGGATGGAAGGATGAAAACACATTACAGCAAGCCATGGACCTACCAGATGGAGATGTTATCAAAGACATATCAGATGTCGATGTAACTGAAAACTTTAAAACAGAAACGCAGTTGACCTATACAAACCGAAGAGAAAGGAGAGGCCGTGGTAACCGTTACGCAACAGTGATGAATGCTCTTTTAAACTGATTTTATTGAAAACGGGAGCTACAACGCAAAAAGGGGATGTAAGTTTCAATTTTCTAGTTGTGTAGGTTGCCATCTGCCATCAGTTGGACCAGCCATCCAGGAGTGCAAAAAAAAGTTTCCCTATTTGTCCACAGTGCTAATATTATCATATATGGGTCAGATGTTTCAGGGATAGATAATAGTAGCTTGCTTGCAGTCTTCCTTTTGTGTAAAATAGAAATGCGAGAAAATCGAAAGAATACGCATCAGTAAACGATTCTCTTAATTTGATTTTGAAAAAAAGACTGCACACAGTCTAAGATAACAGTCACTTAATACTGTTGGCTTGTCCAAGTTTCTATCAAAGGGCCCGGAAAAAATTCAAGTATGCTGCTTTGTTAACTTTTCTCTGCTCCTAAGGTTTGTATGATCGCGAGTCCATAACACAAGACCAGTTGTTATCCACAAAAGGAAGACTGGACGCAGTCAAATTACAATTATCATGTCCATGTAGCTATATGTCCCCGCCAGAAATTATACTATCCTCGGTAGAAATTTAGGGTTCCCCGGTTAAAAAATTAGCCATCATTTTCCCCGCCAAACAATCATCGTGACCCCGGAAAAAATTTGATCTCTCACCGGGGCACTTAGACGGGGGTGTATGAAGCAATGCATTTACTGTAAAAACCCTGACCATAAAGCTTCAGACTGTACCATTGTTAGGTCTGTGGAGGAACGAAGGAGAATCATATATAATAAGAGGCTTTGCTTCAACTGTATTGGAGAGAAACATCGTGCAAATGAATGTAAAAGTAAGATGAGCTGCCAGTTGTGCCAGAAGAGACACCATACTTCAATATGTGAGAAAGGTCAAAGTGCTCCATTATTAACTGCAGCAAACCAAAGAAGTGTCATCCATCCTGTTGTCATCCTCCAAGTTGAGGGAATTAAATGTAGAGCCCTGTTGGACACTGGATCAAGCAGTTCATATGTTTCTGCTAAACTGATCAAATTGATGAACAAGCAGCCAGTGAGGTCAGAATACAAGTCAATTGAGATGATGTTGCAAAAAACTACCAAGAAGATTGATGTCTACGATGTTAAATTGAGCGATATCGATGGGAAATTTAACATCAGAGCTGAGGTGAATGGAGTGGACAAAGAAGTACTACTGACTCTGCCAAATCCTTATTATCCTAGAGTGATAAAGGAAAATCAGCATCTTCATGGAATAAAGATGACAGACACAGATGAGAAAGAGCTATTACCAATTCACGCAATCTTGGGAGCAAATGACTTTGCCTTAATCAAAACATCTACAGCTGCAAGGATAGGGAATTTGGGCGAACCAGTGGCAGAGAAGACAAAGTTAGGCTGGGTTATCATGTCACCTGGCCAGGGGAACCTGTCATCAGCTCTTATGCTATCAAGGAGTTCAACAGAAGATTATATGCAGTTATGTAATCTTGACGTGTTGGGGCTAGAAGATAAACCTGAGGGAGATCAAGAGACAGTTTACCAAGAGTTTAAAGAACAGTTAACACGGGGTTGACGGGATGTATCGGACATCTCTTCCGTGGAAGGCTGGACACCCAACACTGCCTACAAATTACACGGTTGCAAAGGGAAGATTTAACAGTCTTCTGAGGAAGCTAGAATCCAAACCAGAGATGCTTAAAGATTATGATGAAATTATTCAAAACCAATTGGTCGAAGGAATTGTAGAGAAAGCACCAGATGTACCAAAGACTAATAAAGAACATTACATACCACATAAAGCGGTTTTGAGAGAGAAGGCAGAGACAACAAAGCTTCGTATAGTGTATGATGCTTCTGCAAAAGCTGACAGTTCATCACCATCACTAAACGACTGCCTAGAAACGGGTCCACCGCTTCAAAGAAAGATAATGGACATTTTGATGAGACTAAGATTCAAGCCAGTATTGCTTGCAGGGGATGTGAAACAAGCATTTTTACAGATACAAATCCGAGAAGCTGAACGTGATGCACTGAGATTCATTTGGATTGACAATCTAAAAAGCAAGAAACCTGTGATTTACAGATTCACAAGAGTCTTATTCGGATTGAGTGCAAGTCCATTTCTGTTGGGAGGTACCTTAGAACAGCATTTCACAAAGTTTGAAGCAATGTATCCAGATTGTGTGAGAGAGCTTAGACAAGGAATCTATGTCGATGACATAAGTTTAGGAGCCACATCAGTGAAAGAGACGAAGCAGTTGAAAGATGACACCATCGAAATATTCAAGGATGGACGTTTCACATTACATAAGTGGCATTCGAACGTGAAAGAGCTAGAGGAAAGAATCGGTAAAGAAGATGAAACCAGCTTTGCAAAGGAAAGTTTGGGTACAAAACAATCTGAAGTGAAACTGTTAGGGATTGAATGGAACAAAGATGAGGACACCATAGCTGTTACATTTCCACCACACGAAGAACTGTGTACAAAGAGAGTGGTTTTGCGCACCATCGCGAAGGTTTATGACCCATTGGGGTTAGTCTCACCCATTCTTCTAAAAGCAAAGATGATTTTCAGAGATATATGTGAAAGGAAGATCTCCTGGGACGAAACACTGCCAGATGATTTACAGAAACGCTGGAAGAATTGGACTAAAAATCTTCCAAAGGAGTTCAAGATTACAAGATCTATTGCTCTCAGAAAGAGTGAAATAACCGGTGTTGAAATCCACGGGTTTGCAGACGCAAGTGCACAAGGATGTTCTGCGGTAGTCTATGCAGTAGTCAGACAAGGAAGTTATGTGAACCAGCAAATTCTAGTCGCAAAGTCAAGGTTGAGCAAAGAGACCTAACCATCCCAAGATTGGAACTTGTTGGTTGTCACATGTTGAGCAACTTGTTGTCAAATGCTGCCAAAGCTTTAGAATCCTTGAACATCGTGTTGAGACAAGCATGGACGGATTCAACAGTCTGTCTACATTGGATATTAGGAATGGGAGCCTACAAGCAGTTTGTTACGAACAGGATGGGAAAGATAAAGAGAAAGAACACAGCTGGAGACACGTTCCTACAGGAGATAACCCTGCTGATATTGGAAGTAGAGGAACTGCTAAGTTGCAAGGAAATGAGATGTGGAAGAAAGGCCCTTCTTGGTTGTGCGAATCAGAGAACTGGCCACCGATCATTCAAATCAAGGCCTCAGAGGAGTCGGAAAGTGAGAAGAAGTTAATGAAAGAAATTATGCAAGTAAACGTTACAAGGGCGAATGATGAGATTGATGCACTGATTGAAAGAAAGCCATTCTGGAAAGTTGTCAGGATTCTCTCTTGGATGCAGAGATTCATCAAGAATAGTAGAGGAAAGAGGTCGTGCCGAGGTCCACTCACTACAGATGAGACAATTGAGGTAAAGGCATTCCTGATAAAGAGAGCACAAAGTGATGTTAAAGACACTGAGAGTTTTATGAGAGATTGCGAAAGACTTAATTTACAAGAGAACGGCGAAGGCGTCCTAATCTGTAAAGGCAGAACCCAAGGAGATTATCCCATCTATCTACCATTTAGAAACGTCATCAGCGACAAAATGGTAGAACAAGCTCATCTACAGACTCTACATGGGGGAGTAGGGCTAACAATGGCAAAGGTGAGAGATAGGTTTTGGATTGCAAAGCTAAGAAGTGTGGTGAAGAGAATCATAAAGAAATGCCATGGATGCAAGCGGTTTCATACCAATTCATTCCCTATCCCTCCTCAGGGAAATCTTCAAAAGGAAAGGACACAAGGAACAACACCATTTGAGGTGACCGGGGTTGATTTTGCTGGCCCCATCATATACCGAGGAAAAGGGAAAAGGGAGCGGAAAGGGTACATCATACTGTACACATGTAGCTGGACACGGGCAGTACATTTGGAGTTCTTGCCAAGTATGACAACAGAAGACTTCCTGAGAAGTTTCAAAAGGTTTATTGCTGCGAGAGGAAGGCCCACAAAGGTAATTTCAGACAACGGAAAGACCTTCATTGCCGCTGCGAAGTGGATCAAGAGAATCCGTAAGGATGAAAGATTACAGGATTACTTAGCTAAACACGACATGAAGTGGCAGTTTAATCCTAGCCGAGCTAGTTGGTGGGGAGGCATGTTCGAACGAATGATCAGTATCGTCAAGAGCGCTTTGTACAAAACCATGGGAGCTGCCAAAGTTACCCTTAGAGAAATGGAGGACGCTTTGATCGACATTCAGCTAGTGGTGAACAATCGTCCCCTAGCTTATTGTGAAGACGATATCGATTTACCGTTACTCACGCCAAACGTTATGATACATGGTAAATCAATCTATGTTCCCGAGGAAGAACCGTCTTCATTAGAATCAAAGGACCTTAGGAACAGAGCAAAGTACTTGTTGCGCTGCAAAGAGACGTTGAGGAAAAGGTGGCAATCTGAGTATGCCAGGGCACTTCGTGAGAGACACAACCTTAAACACTCCAACAAACAAGCAGACGTCAAAAGAAGTGATATCGTGATGATCAAGGGAAACGCAAAAAATCGTGCGCGATGGAAAATCGGTAGAGTAGCCGAAATGCTTCAAGGTAGAGATGGAGTAGTGAGAGTGGTCAAGGTTATCACCGGTAAAGGCGAGTTTGAAAGACCAGTACAATTCTTGGATCCGTTGGAACTCAGTTGCGACGTTGCTGACAGCTCAGAATCCAATCTCGATGCTAATGCCAAAGAATTTCGACCAAAAAGACGCGCAGCGGAGGATGCAATCAAGAACATTCACGAGATTAATAATTATGAACTTAATGAAGAACTTTGACTTTATATTTGACGCCCCTTGGGGTCAAATAGGGGGAGTGTGTGGGGAACTTCAGTTTGGACGCTGCGTAGTAGCTTTGTTGTTGTTGTTCTGTTACGAAAAAATGTGAGGGGAGAGAGACGGGAAGAACAAACGCTGAGACGTGATTTGTAAGTACTTCGAGAGACGTGATTAGAGACAGTAATTTACTTATTGCTGTTATTTACCTGCTTATTATCACCTGTTTCTGTTGGCTTCATTTATCGAATTATTATTCGCTGGCTTTACCTTCATCGGCTTGTGTGTTTATCTTTGGGACGTTGGCTAGGCTTACCGTCGTTCAATTTAGTTAACAACACTTCCCGGAAAATATTGTGGGAATCAACAAAATTCACCACAGTAAAAATTGATTTTTTTATCGTATCCTTCAAGTAATTTTTATTGGAATTTTAAGCTTAAACTTGTTCCCGATTCAAAGAATTACATATCGTTTTACCAGAATTTGAAGCAATAGACGAAAAATGTGTATCTTGTTAATATCTATGCTGTTTTATCCAACACTCATCCTATTTATGGTTATTGGTAAGCAGAAACATTACATAAATCGTTTACACCTATGAAAACATGATAAATAATCCAAATTAGTGAGGGGAAGGAAACGGTAATATATTTTTGATAGAGGTATTCTTGATACGTTTAGACAAAATTACACAAGACACCAATAGGATACCAGTTTTTTAAAGGAAGTTTGATATGAGAAAACGGCAGCAAGGAACCGGTGAGATGGTAGAAGGTTTCTATTTTACCCAAGGCATAGGAAGCATTTCAAATGTCTGGGGCACATGTATTGAGGGGCACCCTCGCTAAGTTGCCAAAGTTTCAGATTTACAAAAACTATTCGCCCTTAATGAAGTATTTCTTCATTTCATTCACAAATTCCATGTACACAGCAAAAAAAACAAACCAGATAAATGGATGGTGTATCGAGATACATAACCTATTCTAAAAGCAATACTTTAAATCTACCAAAAGCTGGTTCGGCCTCCCAACGCTTAACACAAATTATTGTTTACGTTTACGCTCTGTCTTCATCAAGCTGCAAAATTATCTTTAAACTCCAGCGTAATGAGCTCTTTGTCGTCCTGTCTTGTTTTGATAGATTTCCGGGGGTCTCTATCATCCGATCCGGTTTCTTATTAAAGCATATATTGCGCAATCTACCTTGGACGAGACAAGCAGAAATCGCCGCGCGGTAGATTTATTTTTGCGCGAAACGAGCAAAAATTATCGCACGGTAAAAGTCATTTTGCGCGAAACGAGCAGAAATCACCGCGCGAGTGTTGATAAAGTTACTAGTAAAACCGGAAGTTGAGTTAAAACAGCACGCATCAAGTGAAAGAGCACGCCTCGAGAACACATGAAAAAGATGTCAGCACTTAAAAAGATGTCAGCACTTTACGGTAGATTGCGCAATACATGCTTTGATAAGAAACCGGATAGGGTGACAGAGACCCCCGGAAATCTATGAAAACAAAACAAGACGACAAAGAGCTCAACTGTCACTTTAGTTTACGCTGGAGTTTAAAGATAATTTTGCAGCTTGATGAAGACATCGTAAACGTAAACAATAATTTGTGTTAAGCGTTGGGAGGCTGAACCAGCTTTTAGAATAGGTTATGTTTCTCGATACAACATCAATTTATCTGGTTTGTTTTTTTTGCTGTGTACATGGAATTTGTGAATGAAATGAAGAAATACTTCATTAAGGGCGAATAGTTTTTGTAAATCTGAAACTTTGGCAACTTAGCGAGGGTCCCCTCAATACATGTGCCCCAGACATTTGAAATGCTTCCTATGCCTTGGGTAAAATAGAATCTTAATCTCTTTTACATTGGGTGAGTGAATAGAAACTAAGTCAAAATTTTAAAGTTTCATTATATTCAGGAGGACCATGTAGAGGACGGTGATTAAAAACTACAGTCTTCATATTTAATTTATGATCATTATTAACTAAGAAATTAACTTTGACAGAAATATTCTCTGGCCTCATTTTTTAGTTCATTTCATAGAAAAACAAGTAGAGTTTGTCTCAGTAAGAACAGAGTAAAACGGGTAAAAAGTTTTTGAACCGAATATTCCACCATAAATACTCGCATAGATTGTTTGCTATTCGTGTGTCAAGTGCTTCATCGAGTAGTTTCCGCATATTCTATCTCGCCGCCAGTGTTAAAGCTTATTGATGTGCATTGAAAATTAAGGAACTTTTAAGGAACTTTTGGTACTAAAATCTGATGACTTGAGGTCTACGAATAAGGAACTTTTGGAACTAGGCCTTGTGGTAGGTTCCTTATAAAAAAAGCGTGTAATTGCTTCCTCCCACATTTTGCAAGTTTGAAATATTTTGTTACAATATCCATACTTGATTGTTGACTTCAGTTTAAATCCGTGCATTTCTGCAGAATGTATATGCAATGCAAGCATATCACATACGCTAATAAGAGACCCTGGTTTGTACGCCTATATTCCTCATATCCTGAATCACGACTGACTTTCCTTTATAGTTATATTCAGTTAACCTACACGGATTTCGTTACAATCAGGATGAGCGGAATCAAATTGTGTCATTGCATTAAGAGTGGTACCATTCATTTGGTACTTTTAAGAAATCAGATTGTCATAAAATATATGGTTAACATTTGCTTGTTATTTGATTAACCTTTTTGCTTCCCGTATTATTTTGCTTCTTTCCAAAAAGCTAAAGTTCTCACACGATGAGTCAATAATTATTAAGAAAAGCAAACCAAACTTTTGAAAAAGAGCATAAATTAAACTGAAGACCCAGCAGCTTGTCTCGGCAAGCAAGGTCTCTGGGGCGTGGTACAGAAAGGGTGTGGCTAAAGACAAATTTGGCCACCCTCTACTTCAAAACTTGAGTCAGAGGCCCTGTGTATGAAAAATTTCTTCAGTGCTTATTAGATAGATCTCAAAAGCTGATATATTCCACGACGGTAATTGTTTCTGGTATTGCTAGTTAACACAATATATTGCTAGTTAAGTATTTTGTCGAATATTATCCTTGTCCTTCTTCAGCCAGCGTCACAAACGACACTCTATTCTCCAATTTAGCCCGATTTGCCAAAGGCTTCATTGACCTGTCTCGTAGTTTAATTAAAACATAAGGTGGGGACTTTTGATCACCACTTGAATACTAAGCAGGGTCTATTGCGCGCAGGCCAAGAATCGTAGCGCACGGAGCGTAAAATTTGATGTTGTTGCCTGCGCTAGTTTCCAAATGCTGTGGAAAGAGGCATATTACACTGGTAAAACTCCATCATTTCGAACTTATGGTGAGACATTTGCTGACTAAAGGTCGACCACCATTTGCCCAAGCGTAAAGAAGATTTGAAAGAAAAGAAAACCCCGTGCACACGAGAAAATGGAGACGGGATGACAGCCAGAATCACATTGCAGCTGTAAATCGACGAAGAAAGGTTATGCTATTCCCTTTCATGCGACAGAAACTGTTGGAAATTGAAGAAGTAGAATGTTATCTGTGCTTGAAACTACCTAGAAAAGACACAACTTTGAGACACGAAAATTTTTATTTCACCGTCTGACTAAATCGAGTACGCTGATTACGAAAATAACCTTAATGTTTGGTTGTGGTTGTATTTGTGGTTCAGGCAATTGTTCCCCAATTTCGAGCTCCAATGTGTAGTTCATTCACCGCTTGGAGAACGTCCTGCGCCCCTGCACCATTATCTTGGGGTCTATCTGCATCACGGCGGTTGAGATAATATTGTCTTTGCCTTTCTCTATTTCTTTGACGATCAAAGTTTCTATGTTGCCTTCTGCGTGGCATCTTTCAATGCTAGTGATCATAAATAAAGTTTGCAGATTGAAAAATCCCCTTATTCTAAAAAGCCATCTAAGGGGCTGCAAGAAGATTTCAACATTTTCTAACAAAAGTATTTGCAAAGTTCTCAAAACACCTCAAGCAATATAAGAACTGTCGACGCAAGTGCGTCGCTTACCACGCAATGTAAGGGTTAATAAATAGGAGGATTGCCTCAAGTCAAAGGCCTCCGAACCATTAAAGCAACGGAGCTAAAAATTATCGTAAACTACATAACTCACTTTAAAGGCTCCATAACTGTTCCATTTCCATCAATCAAAATCCATCAATCCAAAAGAAAGCGTTCCAATTACAAAAAGAAAGCAAAGAGCAAGATATTGGAAACACGAATCCAAAAGTAATTCGGTGAAGCAAGTAACCGAAAGCCCAACTCTATTGTGTCCTTTCGTGACTGGGTAGAAATCACCAACTGGCAACAGGAAACAGGAGAGCTCCTTGTGACAGCCTCCTGTTTGCCAAAATCGTAAATTCGTGCAGCGCTCGTAAAAAATGAAGGGAAGAGGCTCCCCCGTCCTAGCGATTGTCACAGGAGTGCGAGTGATGCACGCGACGGATGGCGATTCGTGTTTTCGTTAACAACTTTCGTTTCAAGTGTCCGCTTCTTCCGTGTTTTTGCGTGCCTGTGCATTACGTCATTTTGCTCTCTTGTCTTGCCGAGGCTAATCTGCCCAATTTGTTTTGGGGGTAGTTTTAAGGGGCAATTCTATTCCCACAGAAGGGGTTTTAAGCCCGTGCAGCGGGGTTTTGGGGATAGTCTTCTGTTTTACCAATATATTGTTTATCCATGGTGAGAGTTTTCTTCAAAGTTTTACTGGAATATATTCTATTAGAGTGACATGGTCTTTCGTGAACCTAAATACAGCCGTCGATTTCATATACATATTTTTATTTGAAACGCATATTTTTTCAGTAAATATTTGGGCGAGCACGCTCGGAGGGGGCGTTTGGAGTGATTCGTTATTCAAGTCACTTTTAGCTCACCGCTCTATATTTTTCAACTTTGCGCGGCAAAAGCAGTTGTAAATGGTTTCAGAACCAAGTCGAGATTTAGAGTCGACTTCGGTTACTTGCACATGCAAGATCGAGTGCACGTCCCATTGCAGTTTGACGGTGTCCAGAGGCGGCGATCAATCAAATTGACAACTCGTTAATGTTAACACCCCTCAAGGAACCTTGTTCCAGTGAGCCAAGCGACCTCCGCATGAAACAAACAACACTACATGACACCTTCCTACTTGCCAAGTCCGAAAAAACTGACACGAAAAACTTGCTTCACTGGCCGTTTTACTCGTCGTTTTGGAAAGTATAGGGGGTAGATTACATGGCCGCTGTCTTTCTCATAGTTTTGGAAACTGAGGGCGGTTTAAGCTTAAAATCGTTTGAGGGCTACACTGTCAATTCCCAATCGAAGAACAGTTGACCACTAGAAAAATCTCCATGTTTTAGCTGATCAACCAAGTTTAAAATGCTTTATTTTTAGACCTTTTCGACGTCTAAATTGATTCCTATGTTGCCCCTTAATCGGCTTCGACTCTACTTGAAGAATTTACGACTGGCGAAACGTCGAAATCCGCTAAATTCGACCGTGCGAAGCCTGCCCTTTCGTTCTTGCAAAGTATATAATGAAAAATCACTGCCGATCCTAGATATTTTCATAGACAAAAACTGAAAAACCTCGTCAATCCAATCGATTTTAGTTTAAATGACTACGGGGGCTCTGCCATGCCGAAAAGGGACCCCTTGGCCAGCACAAAAACAAAATTGCCCCATAGCTATTTTCAACTTCTCTCGGGCTTTTTCGATAGCTCTGTCACGTTTTCAACCGTCCTATGGAAAAGCTTTTTGCTCATTTAGCTCGCTACGCTGTCGTAAAAGTTTAGTGTAATTTAAAGAAAACACCGTGACACGAAATCTCTAACTTACAAAATGAAACTTAGCACACATGAAAACTGCCTCTGTAGCGGTCAAAAACTGACTATTGCCAACAATAGGCACCAAATTAATTCTACAGTTTCAGTAATCTCAACAACGCGTCCAACACCAAAGAAACAACGCGAGAATGAGTAAACGTCAAATCGAAAACCATGCATCGTTATCAACCAAGAAAATTAAATACATACAACATAAACACGTAGGGTTTTAAAGTTCGTAAGGTAGTCTCTCGTCTATTAAAAACGGTGTTCTTGCTCTCCCTTTCTTCGTCCCAACACGGCAACAGTGGATAACATTCGACGCCATGCCATGACCCTGCAAGCAAGGAAAACTCGTTAGAAGCGAGGTCTGCCAAACACGCAATCGTTAAAGGCCACAAAAAAAGCAGCAGATACTGATTATAGAATTCATAAAACATTTTGTTTATTGCTAAAGCTATTTAGAGCAATTTAGAGCAATTTAGAGTGAAAAACGGCCTCGAGGGCTGGCGGAAAGAGTCAACAGGACAAAGAGCCAGGTGCGAAAATCTAGCAAAAAAACACAATTCTTCGAAAAAAGAACCAGAAAAACAACGAAAACGACAAACTTGAAGCAACACAACAAACTTACTTTGATTCGATTTAGAGGGCACGAAGTTTTCAGCATTTTCAAGTCAGCGAGAGGGCGTACCGCGAGTTTCGGCTCGATTTCTCTCTAAAAAAGAAAAAAAGCCAAAAATCAAACCTCCCGTAACATCGTTGAAGAAGTTAATCGATTGATAATCAGAAATTGCCCTGAAAGCAAGCTATCTAGGTATGCAGAGCAATCTAGAGTGAAAAACGCCCTCGGGGCATGGCGGAAGGAGGTCAACAGGTCAACGGCCAGGTGCGAAAACCACGCACAAAAGCTAGTTTCTCGAGAGAAGAAACCAGAAAAACGGCGATCATAATTCAACAAAACAAACTTACTTTGATTCGTTCTAGAGGGCAAGGCAAAGTTTTCAGCATTTCGTAGCCAGCGAGAGAGCCAGGTGGGGGCGTGCCAGCCGTTCCTCACGAATTTTGCTGCTGCTACCGCGAGTTTCGGCTCGATTTCTCTCTAAAAAAAGAAAAATCCAACAAAATCAAATCTCATTTAGCATCATTTTAAGTAAGCAATCAATTCAGCATTCAGAAAACATCCTCGAAAGCAGGCAAGCTCGTGGATAGCAAATTTTTCGAGGCGGATGGAAGCTATCCCAGCGTGGGGTGCATTGGAAAAATCGTCAAAAAGCACGGAAATTTAGTTTAGCATCATTAAGAATATCATCAGATCGAAAGAAGAAACGAAAAGTACTTACTTAAGGCAGCTTTCCACGGCGAAATTTCCAAAACGCAATGAAAGGCAGATCCGGTAATAATGAGCACGTCCAATCCACACAGGTAGCAAGCACTAAATGACCCCTGCCCTGTCCCGAGCACGCTGTTGTTCTCTATTACGCCTTGTTACCTTGCTGCGTCCCTCACGTCAATCACGTCGGCAACTTGCATTTCGATTGGTGGAAGAGGACTTTCTTTTGTCCCCAAACAATGGAGGGCTGCAGAGGGAGGCACGTGACCGGGGCAAGTTCGGCCGATCGAGGGCAAGAAAATTTTCTCCCCTCGGCCTGGAAATGGCGAATCGAAGCAAAAACACGGCGAACTTCGAGAAAACGCTTGCGAATTTTGGGAAAAAAACCAGACATCTAAAAAGAGGCACTCTTGGCGAACCGTACCGCTAGGAAAGGGGGAGGTGGCACGAACCGTTAGGGAGCCAGAGCTCGGAGAAGGCGGACGACCGGCGAGCGGCGCTCAGAAACATGGCAATGTCCACTAAAAATAAGGAAAATTTTGGAAAAAAAACCAGCCACGATCGAAGACGAATGCTTGCCGAAACCGTGGGTAAAAAAACGGGGAGAGCTGGTCGAACGGTGGGGGCAGGAGGGCGTCGAGAAGGCGGTCGAAAACACCGTCCCCGGGAGAAGATGGCAATTTGCTCAAAAACGGAGCAGGCTTTTCGGGCAAAAAGTAGCCAGCCTGAAGAATCAATCATCTGGGAAGAATCTGCAAAAAGAATTTTTCAAATCAGTCCGTCCGTTTGGGAGCCTTTCGTTTTGAATTTAGGAGGACTCCGATATCAAAGGTGCCGACGCGGACATCAAAGCGTTGCCGCCTCATGAATATCCGGATTTTAGTATATGTAGACTAGCCCCCAAAACCCCGCTGCGCGGGCTTAAAACCCCTTCTGTGGAAATAGAATTGCCCCTTAAAACTACCCCAAAAACAAAATAGACATGTTAGCCTCGGCAAGACAAGAGCCTCGCATTGAGAAGGAAAATGACGTCACCCACAACCAGCCACGGGACACTTGAAACGAAAGTTGTCAACGAAAAAATGACTCGCCATCCTTCGCGTGCATCACTCGCACTCATGTGACAATCGCTAGGACGGGGTTCGCAAAAGATGAAGGGTTGAGGCTCCCCCGTCCTAGCGATTGTCACATGAGTGCGAGTGATGCACGCGAAGGATGGCGAGTCATTTTTTCGTTGACAACTTTCGTTTCAAGTGTCCCGTGGCTGGTTATGGGTGACGTCATTTTCCTTCTCAATGCGAGGCTCTTGTCTTGCCGAGGCTAACATGGTCAACAAGAAATGCAACCCCTCAGGTTGCGAAGCGTAACGTCATACAATCGCCTTTTCGTGCGGCACCGAATTCGCGTTTAGCGGCTTAGATTGAAGTTGCAATGCAATGGCGGCCGAGTTCTTGCAGCTTCGGGTAGAACAACAGGTGGTCAAAGGAACAATGAATAAAATCTCAAGAGGTAAGTGTTGTACAGTGTATTTTTTATGCGCACTCCATTTCTTTATTACAGCTATATTTTTTATTGAATCACATAAATATAATAATTACGCTCGCTTTTCTAAGGCCTAAAGAGACGCAGTAAAAAACACTGAGTATTTGCTTTTTGAAATTAGAAGACACAGTTCATCTTACAAATATTTGAGAGAAGAAAAAGTGCCACCAATCATTTTTAGGCTATCTTTATGCAACAAATTGCACTGCAATTAATTTTCTGTGCTTTTTCAAAATCTTGCCTACCCCTAGATCTAAGAAATTTTTCAAGAAACTGCAAGTATTCTTGTTCATATAAATCTTACTGTATGAATCACTACTGGTTAAACTTCCAACATAACATAACAAATTATAAGAATTCATAATGCAATTTTTGAAACACCTTCAGTTTTAGCATTTTTGCAGTAAGATTTTGTGAATTGCTACTGATTAAACTTCCAACATAGCATAACTAAGTTTTGAAACTCATAACTCAATTTTTGAAATAATAATAATGTTAGCATAAAGCAGATCATGGCAAAAATGAGAAAGATCCTAAGTTGGTGGAAGTTGCTACTGAGAAAGCTCCTTGATTTATCTTGTAGAATAATTTCACAGTAAATATTTTGTTCTTTATTGAATAATCAATTCTCCATTAATTTCAGTGATCTAGTGTCTCTTTTGTCATTAATTAATGAAAAATAAAGGGACTATTGGTCATACAATTTGTTTATCTTTAGCTGATGTACAGATGTACCCTTCTCTTTCTTGAAGTGGCCAGCATTCAGAACAAAGCCAGTATCGTACATCATCTGATTGCTTCCAGTGCATTGCTGAATCTTCATCACAGCTTGGATGATAATTCTCACTGCAAATATGGCAACAAAGCAGATCTTCAATATTGCCAAAATCATCTGGCATGCGACATCTGCAGGAAATAGGGAATGATTCCAGTCTTCCCATCACATATGACCTTTGTCCTTCCACAGGAAATGGCTTCATATTCGAATTCTCAAGGCATTCAAGAAGATGCTGCCGCATTAAACTTCTTGTGTAGATTGCAAGTCGTGGGTCTTGTCCAAAACAGAGGGATGTTGCAAATGCAAGAGCAAAAAGGCCACAGCTTGTGAAATCACCTTGGGGTTGCACATCCTCATGTCTAAGAAGAATATAAGGTTTCTTGGACATCAGGAGTCTTGCTATAATCTTCTTGATAGAGCCTGGGACCATGTAATCATTCATGCTGTCATAAATCTTGACTGCCCCAGTATCCAAAGTAGCAATATTTGATATTGTTATCCAATGAGAGTCTCCCTTTAAAAGAACCTGTACGAACTCTCCATTGGATAATGCCACTAGTTTGTTTTCCATTGCTATTGTGTCCTGGAATCCAGACAAAGCAGGGAACTGTTCCTTCAAGAGATGCTGGGATGCATTTATGATAGTATCTGTTATCCATCTGTCTGAAGATTTTAGGATATCCTTGTCATTGTTGAGTAATTCGACTCTGCCAATTGTCTTCCATTTACTGTCTGCTGCATATGATGTGCTGCTAGACTCCACATCATCATGGAAGTTTTCAGGACTGTCAGGAACAGAATATGGAGAGCACCTCTGTGCAGGCTGGTATGTATCATTCGGCATGCCATCTTCAATGTCACCAGTATAAACTTCAGATTCAAGGTGCTCCTGTTAAATGGAAGTTTGTTCAGTTGGTCCTTGACATTGACTATAGAGGGTAAGAGCAACAACAGGCAATGTTTTCCCTAATTACCTTCAAAACTTCATTGATGCCTGGATAGAAATGCTAAGTAAATTATTAAATATGAAAATTATGGACATTTTCAGTATACTCCAAGGTTCATTTTCATCAAATTTTACTCAATTGAATGCAATGTTATTAAATACAAAAAAAATTGATGCCACCAAAGCAAAATATATATATATATATTTATGTAGTCTTATTTTATGATATATCACGCCCTACGTGCTAACATATATATATATATATTTAAGAAAGTAGGGTTTTTGTACAATGGATGGTATGGATATTTTTTGCTTTTATTGTTTATATATATAAGAAATATGCGAGTATATCAATGAATTTTATCACATGATATGTCACATGCTCTACCTGATATTCTTGTTTAATCCTCATTGATTTCTTGATTACAGCCTTGCTTCTGAAGTCTGGAGAAAATAGCAATACACTGTGATACACATTATGATATTTCCTAAGATCTTATACACATTTGTGGAGATGCACAATGGGGAAAGAAAAGTGACAAATCTATACCAGTCAAGAAAGGGAAATACTCAGAATGTAAGTAAGTTAAAAATAAGATCTTAGGATGAATTGTTTCATGAAAATGGTTTGAGTTGAGAATATGTCAATAACAAAATTTAGCCAAAAGTTTTTAGATAAAAGGGGAAAAAGAACATATCTACAAAAAATGCTTAATTACCTGGCAAGCCAGTATCAATATTCAAATTGACATTTTTGTGAGCCACTCGAGTTTCATAAGCCTGCCCATACCGTCTCTTAACAAGCTTGCTGGTTTGCTCCTTTGGCAGAAGGCCCACGTTGCTAGTAGCCACGTCGATTGTACCAAGTAGAGTTTCATCTTTTCCCAATGGCTCTTCGTTTGCAGTTCTTTTGCGCCTAATTTTCTGGCCGGTATTTTCAAGAATTAATCCATTGTCTCTGTCTGCAGTATTTTTAAGGCCTTCCAAGATGTCATGTAACTTTATAAAAAGATTCTTCAGAGATGTTTCGTCAGTTATCAGATATGTCAGATTTCGTATTTGACTTAGATAGTCCCTGCATTCGCTTGCAACATTTAATCTTGCTGATCTGCTCTTTGGTAACTTTCCTGCATTTCCACTTGTAGACGCTTCTTCAATGACTGATGTTTGTATATCCTCTTCAAAGCTTGCAGTCTCTTCATCTCGAACCAAGGCAGACATGAATGGATCGTCATCAGGCTTCTTCGATGACATTGGATGAGAAGTAACTTTGGGAAGAACATGAAGGTCATCAAGGCGAAAAAATGGCGATTCTCTATACCTTGCTGGAAGACTGTACCAAGAATAGCCTGGACAATGTAGTGTCACAGCAAAAATGTGCTTGCATGGTAGGAGATTCAGTTGCCAGCTCTCACACTGACAAGAGGGCATTGTGTTTTCGTTACCAAACGACACTTGATATGTTCTAAACCGCGGCAGAGCTTGCACACTTTGAACTTCTATGCTCCCATCTGGCTTTAAAGCAATATGCTCCCGCTTGATGACGTTGGCTGCTTGAATGCTTTGCATGCAATTTAAAATGAAAAATCTTGGTCGGTCGGTTTGCAAGTTGACTGCCCTGTTCTGGGTATCGCGAAGCCACAGCCTTTTTCAGATGTCGCTGCATCTCTATTGCATCATAGACTCCCTCACTAACAAGCTTATTTATTTCTTTCAGGACTATTTTGTCTATCGGTTGACAAATGCCAGCTTCCTGAAATTAATTTGGGTTTGATTTGCGTTTTTTATTTAATAAATGGGTATATAAGATACATAAGATTTGAATTCATGATGAAGTTGTTTTGCATTTAAGATTCACGGGTAGGCAGAGAAAGATAAACAATAATTTTATTTTAAACTTGATGAACTTTCTAAATTGAAGGAACCACATGAATGGAAAGCAAACTAGAATATGATTTGATACAAATGAAACAGTAAAGAAAAATTGAGGCTCAACTTGAACGCTATGTTTCATTTACATAAAAAACATATTAATGATCAAATTATATTTAACACATTTCTCTCACCCTAGTGGATAATTATATAGGTAGTTTCCACACAGAGAGACAGTCGTCTATCCGACAGAATAACCTGAAAAACCCTGTTAAATATTTTTACATTTGCGATCAGATTTTACCTGTCCAACGACATGCCCTGAGTGCTCTTCTTGGCTGGGCAGATTAACAGCTATGCATCGTACAGCAACATCTGTGTCAAGGATTTCCTTTTTCAGTTCCTTTTGCACCGCTTCCGAAGCCTTCCTTCGTTCATAAGGAGTGTCTTTATGAAGCTGTTGAATAATTGCAAATGAAATTTCAGTTGTGCTTTACTTTCGTCTCGATCGATGTTTTGTAAAATACAGGCTAATAACCTATGGGAGGGCAAAAACGGTATTTGCAAAATTTTTATATAGTACATATTCAAGAGGAAAAGGAATTTAAAAAATTTAAGACATACTTTTGTAGCCAGGGCCTGCTCTTGATGCAGATATAAGTAAGATATTGTTGCGTTAAACTTAAGGGTACAGAGTAGCTCTCGTACGCACTTTTTGGAAGCATATTTGCTGGGAAAATGTAAGTTTATAATATTTATCAGAAGTTCTTTAATGATTGGTCTCCCGTAGCCTTGCACATCAAAGGATGTATGGTTAAGCTAAATATCATCATTTCTGTTGCTTTTTGAGAAAGATAAAGGGAATTTCATGTTACATGTATCACCGTAACATTCAGCAGAACACCAAATTTAGGTATTTAAAATGTTTATATTTTAGTTGAAAATTTTTAATATTACCTAGCTAACCTACCTTGGATTTCGTGAACAAAAGTATTTCTCGCAGTATAATCTGTGCCTTGCAGTCAAACTTCTTTGTGTCTTGCACCTTAGTACATTTTCGCTCAAAGCCATGCTCAGTTTGCTTAAAAATCAATTTCATTTGAACAATATTAACGTCTATTCTGCAGGGAAACGGCTCAATTTAAATTTTCTTTAATTACCTCTGGGTGAATTGATATTCTGATTTAATTTTTAATTTAGAACATTTGAAAAATGAATGTAGATCCTCAGTGGCATGCAACATTAAAAACACTGGAGAGTTCGTCAAAGCTGGCAAGTAAGATAAAACTAGCAATACCAATGCCAATCATTTTAGCTCTTGAAGTTTATAAAACACTTAGCAACTTCTATCTTGTTTTCATGACCTGAAACAACAGGTCACCACAAACTAGTGAACAGTGCTAGAGTTTCAATGAACATTTATTATTTTTAATAATGTATATGAATATAAACTTGTTCTTTAAAATCTTTGGTAGGACGGAGCACCACTGGTCTCAATGCACGAGCCGCCACTGGTGAGAGTTCAAAGTAAAAGGAAAATTGCTATTATTTAATGCAACTTTTAACCGAAAAGCTGGAACAAGGCGTCAAAATTCATTCCCAAAATCTTTACCAAAATCTTTAAAGTCATGAAACTTGTAACCCGATTCTATACCAAATTTGGTAACACCAGGCCCTACCCACTAAAAATAGGCCCTACCTGTTTATTACGCTCTTTTACTTTTTCTGCAAAGTGACGGTCAGGGCCGTGCTGGCAGTCCAAAATTTTAGAGTTCAGCAAAATATATGGTGTTTGGGCCATCCACATAGTTTTGTGCTTCTGTTCTTTGTTCAATTCTGAAAATCAATGAGTTGCTGCATGAAAACTGGATGTTTCAAAGGTGTTTTTTATTTGTTTTTTGAATGCAAACACTTCTTACACAAATCTTACACACATGCTGTTTAAAAATGTATTTATTTATGGACTCATTAATTTCCATATTAGAAAAAGAGTGCGTGAGCAAGGTTTTAAATTCAATATAGAGAAAAGCATATATAAGTTATACACTCTCTGTTTTTTTCAGAAATGCAGACCCTTGAATTTTAGAGATCTTGGAGGCCAGTTCTCACAAAAAGAAGTTTTTCAAATTATTGCTATTAAAATTTGCGTAATGTTATTTGGAACTTTTGGCAAAGACTTGGTTGAGACTGGTTTTTATGAGGGAGACTTTGACACAAACCAATCAATTTTTTTTCAAATGCTGTTTCTTTATCAGTCGTTGCCACTGCCGAAACTGGCTATGACGTATAAACAAGAAAATTGTGCAAATGAATCAAGGCGTTTCCAACAAAGTCTTCGTCTAGTAATTTTTTTGTCACTGGTGGTCTAGCTATTGGATTTCTACTTGGATAAAAACACTTGTCTTGAATAATAAAATACAATCTAGTATATTACCTGTAGCTCCGAAGTTTTTTGTTTTCGACTTGTACATCGCGAACGTGGTAGTAGTGTCAATTTCGAAGGCACGAATCAAGCATTCGACATCTTGCGACGTTGCTACGTATCCTTCGTAATCGGAAAAACTATGTTTGAAGTATTTTACCCATGGCTTCTCCTCAACATCCATCTTTTTTGTGTTCCAACTGCCGTCTTGTAAAACTTGCTTATTTATACCAGGCGCTGATCTCTCACAAAAAGACGGCGATTGACGCCTTCAGACTTATATCTCCGTAACAAGAAACAATTGGAAACTCTTATTTCTAGCTTGAAAACTCGAGAAATATTCCAGTATATCCTAGGTCTTAGTGACATAGATTTACCTCAGGATTCACCCTGGAGTAAACAATTAAACATCGCTATTCTAGAGTCAACCTTGTGTGACCCTAGCTATTCTAGAGTCTAATTTATACTTATTGATGGATATATTTGGCTTCATAACGTCATTTGTAATTACATCATTCGACGAATACAAATCTATGTTACGTGGTAACAAAACATGTCTCTACCTACATGTTGTTCTATTACATCATCGATTACCCTGACAACAAACAGCAAACAAATGGTCAGAGCATTCCAAAATAACTTAGACGTAATCAAGTTACATAATTGGTAAAAATAAGCAATGACAGCGAGCACTTAATTAAATGCGATTAAATTTTTTATTCACTGTCAGAACCCAGCACACGAGAACTTCCTACCGTAATATATTCTGACCACATATCTTGGCATGCAATGACTAAGTGTAAAGTTGTTTTGTTTACTGATTGCAGTGAATATCTGAGCTGGGGGTGGGATTCCTTAAAGTTACCATTACAGTAACAACCCACAAAAAACAGCCACCAGTTTTGAAAACCTTTACCCTAAAAAATACATGTTTCTGATCATTTTAATAACAAATTGCATGTTACAGATTACCCACAAAAATTCTAAGCTTTCATATTAATCTGAATAGTTCAGCAAAGACGCCGGTGTTTTCTTTCAAGATAAATACACCATTGTTCAAAGCTTGCTAAAAATTGGAGAAAATGAGTATAAACAAGATAAAATAAAGTGAGCTTGTGAGGTTTCTTGTAACTTTCAAAATTAAAAATGGATTTTTTTGTTATTTCCAATTATCAATAATTCTTCCAAAAAGTGTATATTGGTGTAAATCTTTTGATTTCCTTATTTTATGCAAGAAGAGTACTTAGTTAAGAGATTATCGAATTATTTTCACCTTTTGATCCGTTTGCATTGTACTGGTCACTTGTTTGCCAGAAAATAACCCCAATATTGAAATAACAAAGATTTCACACTTCTTCTCATGGAAGATCATTTTAATCATATTTAAACTTTAAATGACATTAATCAGAGCAAGACAAGAACTGAGCTATATCTGCACTTTACGTAGGTTTACTATGTCTGAAGTATACCTACTTACCAACTCATCAAATTTTAATTAAAATTACAAGGGCGACATAAGAACTCATTGGCTAAAACGAGGTTTTAAGAACCAGGTTTTTTGTTTACATTTTTTGAATATGAACATTAAATAAGTCTACATAAGAATAGTTCTTTTATGCAGATTTTTACTGTAATAAGGCCTAAGTACGTTTTGATAACGCAGTAGTAAACAATCGTGGCTAGCACAATGACTGAAGTAGAATAAATTTGAGAGGTTGTGCAATGTAAGACCATTCCTTCGCACGCTGGAAAGTTCTATCGCGCGAAGGACGCGTGTCCAACTTCAGCGGCATGACGTCACGCATCGCAACCTGAGGGGTTGCATTTCTTGTTGACCGGCTAACATGTCTATTTTGTTTTTGGGGTAGTTTTAAGGGGCAATTCTATTTCCACAGAAGGGGTTTTAAGCCCGCGCAGCGGGGTTTTGGGGGCTAGTCTTCTGTTGTGCCATAGTATGTTTTAGCAAAATAATGGTCTACTTATATTCACGTTCCAATTGCTTCGATAATTATAATTTAAACTGAAATGATATAATTTGAAACCAAACCAAACATCCAGGTCCGTTTTTCCGCTAGGCTGATCTATGGTGCTCGTCTAAGTCTTTTTGATAGGTTTTTATATTTCGTTCTGTTAGTATTCGACCATTTTTAATTTTTGCTCAACTTTGTTGTCAGTTGTTGCTCTAAATTATTTTGGTTTCGATTTGCTTCAAAGGTGCGGTATGGTTAACTGTGGAGTTGTTCAGACGTTATTTCTTAAATGCTGCTTTTTACATTTTGTTTGTATTCTGTGATCAGAATTTAACTTTTTGGTAATTTCACAAGAAAGTAATACGTATAGGCGAACGCAACTTCAATCAATTGTAAAGTTTCAAGAGGTAGCAGAAGAGAACGCTTTCTAGATATTTTCATGAGTTTTAATCTTCCATATTTAAAAGATCGGCATCAATATTATTGTCTTCTAAACTTTTGTTTATATTTCTCTGCTTCTTAATGTCCATAATGATATCCCGAATTTCTTTTTGAATGACGGTTAATCGGCATTCTGCGGCTTCCATCTTTCTTTGTATGCGCTTCAAGGTTTCCTTTTTTAATGGCAGTTTATTTTGGAAATTTTCTATTGAATAGTTCCTTCTAATAACTATAAACACCATGTTAGGAAAATTTGGGAGTTGGGGAGTTAAACTGCCATTGAGCAAAGGAACTACACCTTCCCATAGGCAACATCGGGGAAGATGTCAAGCATAACTCAAAAACTGTTCCATGAAGAAATGTATTGAATAGAGCAGTAGAAGAGGAGTAGAAATACAGAGTAGTCTAGTGTTGAAAGCAAAGGAAGAGAAGAACAGTATAAATAATGATCATGTGGGGCTCACTGAGTACACTATTTTAGTGTTTAGACAGAAAATATGGATCCAGGGGTATCAGGATCAAAGATCAAGATACCCCATGGGTGAGTGCAACACAGTGTAGCACTCACCTCCTATACATTTCGGTGGATCGGGAGCCCCAAGGTTGGCATGTATAGGCGCCTGGTTGGGCTGATCAAGAGTGATCAATCTAGGGATGATCAAAATTATACTTTATTTGAATTAGTGCACTATCATTCAGTAGAAAAGATATGAGTATGGGTCAGAAGGTATCAGAATTACAGCCAAGTAGTCTGGCAATGAAGGGATAGAACATGCTGAACAGTAGCGTGGAAGATGTAGCTCAACTATTAAGAAATAGATACAGAAGAAGAAATTACAATCAAGAGAAGAAAAGTATAAATAATGATCATGTGAGGCTCACTGAGTAGTTTATTTGAATTAGTGCACTATCATTCAGTAGAAAAGATATGAGTATGGGTCAGAAGGTATCAGAATTACAGCCAAGTAGTCTGGCAATGAAAGGATAGAACATGCTGAACAGTAGCGTGGAAGATGTAGCTCAACTATTAAGAAATAGATACAGAAGAAGAAATTACAATCAAGAGAAGAAAAGTATAAATAATGATCATGTGAGGCTCACTGAGTACTTTATTTGAATTAGTGCACTATCATTCAGTAGAAAAGATATGAGTATGGGTCAGAAGGTATCAGAATTACAGCCAAGTAGTCTGGCAATGAAAGGATAGAACATGCTGAACAGTAGCGTGGAAGATGTAGCTCAACTATTAAGAAATAGATACAGAAGAAGAAATTACAATCAAGAGAAGAAAAGTATAAATAATGATCATGTGAGGCTCACTGAGTACTTTATTTGAATTAGTGCACTATTATTCAGTAGAAAAGATATGAGTATGGGTTGGAGGGTATCAGGATTAGATCACCTAAATGATATCCAAGTGTGGCGTGCAACAAAATGTGTGCATGGAGGTCTATCAGTTTAATGGATCATGGGGCATGGGGCTTACTGCAAAACTTCACGGTAGACAACATTCTTTGTTTTCTGTCCTTCTGGTAGCATGACTTTAATGCCAGCAAATGACTTAGCCCTTGACATGGCAACGTAGAGTTGGCCATGACTGAAGACAGGCTCAGGTAGATAAACACCAACATACCTTAATGACTGGCCTTGGGCTTTGTTGATTGTGAGACAGTAAGCTAGTCTCACTTGAAACTGGACTCTTGCAATATTGATAGGTAGGGCTGTATCTTGTGATGACATTGTGATTTTGGGTATCATCACATACTCACCTCTATGCTCATTTCCTATAATTTCTGCGCAAATAACATGGCGTTGTAAATCTCTTACTATGAGACGGGTGCCATTACAGAGTCCTCTTTTTGGATTGATGTTCCTTAATAGGATAACAGTTGCACCAATCTAGAAAAGAAAATTCTTTATTAGAAGTTGAATTTGGAGATTTATCTATGATGGAAAATGACAGACACATTTATAAACATTTGAATTTGCAAAATTATCAACAGTAAGGTCTCAATAGAGTTTGAAGTAAATATTTCAAGACAAAATACCTTGAGCTGCAACTTGTGAAGTGGCATTCCTCCAGGTGTTTGTGCATTGAGAAATTCAATTGGATATGCTGCAGCTTCTAAAGGGTCCTCACTGATTACCCTGTCTGTACTGAGGTATGTGTGCATAGGTGTTTGCAATCTATCAAGCACCAGCTCATTGATGCGGTGAGTGAACTGATTCTTGGGAGTCAAGCAGCAGCGTTCTGACATTGTTCCAGGATCTAGCATTAGGTTTGGCTGTCCTGGTTGTGTTGGTGGATACAAAAAGCTCACCAGCTCATTGAGTGAAGGTAGCAATATGTTTTCTGGTAAGGTGACTTGGTCAAAGTCATCATGTGGCTCCTCACCATTGCCAAGTCTTAACAGCCAGTCAGCAAAATGCCTGTACTGTTCATCACGTGTGGCTCTCATGTTTACATGAAGTTGAAATTTGTTGAAGTGTTGCCACAGAGGAGAATTCTTCAAGCTTTCTTGGACAATGCGTTCTCTACCTGCTCTAAGAACAACTGGGAGAACCTGTCTGAAATCACCTCCAAGAAACATATACTTACCTCCAAAGGGTTGGTCAGTTTGTGTAATATCTCTGAGGAGAATGTCAACTGCTTTCAAAGCATTTGCAGGAATCATAGAAGCCTCATCCCAGATAAAGAGAGAGGTTTCTAAAAGCTTCTGAGCTCTTGCGCTTTGACGTTTAATGTTACAAGTGGAATCTGGCAGTAATGGAATAGGAATCTGGAAAGTTGAATGAGCTGTAGCTCCATTAATCAACAATGTGCCAGCTATCCCAGAATATGCAACACATTTTACTTTCACACCTAAGACTTGAAGGTTGTGCACTAATGTGTTGTAAAGAAATGTCTTACCTGTGCCTGCTGGACCATCCACAAAGTAGCAGTTTTGTTGAGATGCTATTTGTATAGCATTCATGACGGTGTTGTGAATGTGAAGTTGGTTGTCATTAAGAAGCTGCAGCATTTCTGCTCCCTGTTCTTGCTCACGGATGACATCAATATCTTCATCTGCATTCTGTGGCTGATTGTAGCCCTCTGGAAGCTGGGGTAAATCTGAGAATTCAGCATTAGTAATTGACTTACCATGAATCCTGAGATTGTTGTCAATGTCCCAGAGGCAAAGATACATGTGTCTGTCTTCAAAGACAATGGCTGGATTGTTGACTTGATCATGTCTAACATAATCTTCAGACATCACTTCTTTGAATTGTTCAAACAGTGCTCTAATGTCAGATGGTGTCTGAAATACCATGAGTGTGGCAAATAGTTGCCTCATCTGTGAAGGCATGTTCATGATTGATGCCTCTTGCAAGCATCGTCTATGTTCAGCATCATCTTCCAAAAGACCCAGTGCCCTTGCTGCACCCTTGAATGTCTCGTGTAGATGACCATCAATGGTTCGTATGTCTTCAAAGGATGTTACTCCTCTCCGATGGAGAAGAAGCAATCTGAGGGCAAACCTTTCTGGATCTGATGGCTGCACTTGGTATATCCTACCAATGAGTGGTGCTGTCTGTCGCTGCCTCATTTTCCACCTTTTGTTTCTTTGGTCAAATGTGTAATGGTGTGGAATTTCCGAATATAGATACTGCTGTGCATTTGGATCTTCTTGGTTCAGTTGAAACCAAGCAGTGAGCGTTGTGTTTGGATTTACATTGAGTACCCTGTCCTCGTTTCCTTCCTGGAAATAAACATTCTGCTGCAAAGGTAAATGCACAGCAAGGCGAATGATGGTGTGGCTCTTGTCATGCATCTTATACTGCATGATTCGAAACACAGCTTGATGAGGGCCAACATACCTCGCATTGAGGTATTGAAGAATCTCATCATGATGTAGTATGTTGTTCCTGATTTCCACATGTGCAGAATCATTTCCTTTGTGAATGTATTTGAAAATGTACTTGATACTTTTTACAGTTGTGCAGATTTCAACATTCATATGACAGTTGAATTTTGTGAGAAGTTGTGGACTGTAAGGAACAACCCAAGAGTCATTAACCATGTGGTGACGTAGCTGTGCCAGGTGCTGTCCTCTACGTCTGTACAAAGGATATCCATTGACATTTAATTCTGTCTCCTGGACCAATGCTTTGGGGAAGTCCTTTTTGCATTGACCATCCTGCATGCACACACAATGGGGGTCAAGTTGACCACATGGCCCATGAATCATGTGCTTCTTGACAACTTCATGTAAATGTGCATTTCGTTGTGGATCTGGAATTTCTGCAGACACCAACATATCAACATCCTCTGCTGTACGTGGTTTGTCGGCATCCGAAAGAAACAGAACCATGTGTGCATGTGGTAAACCCCTTTTCTGGAACTCAATTGTGTAAACATATGCAATCACATGTCCTAAAACATGTCTCTGAAGCAGGTCACACAAAAGTTCCTTCAGCTTCAGGTGAAAAACACGACTGACAATATCTGGCCTGTCATTTGCTGTTTGGTGTGGCAAGATGTTTTCTTGTACCTCAGGCCAGTTTGGGTTAGCAGTCATGGTCAGGAAAATGTCAGGCTTACCATACTTGGTAACAATTGTCATTGCATCTTGGTAATTCTGATAAATTGATCTTGTGCTCCCTTCAAAGGTGGCAGGTAGAATCACAATGCGACCAACGTTTGCATCTTCGGCCTGTGCACGCCTTTCGACGTGATCCATAAGGCCTTGGTAAGATTCCACCCTCATTTGAGTTTGATGCGTTCTTATGTATGTCAGTTGATTTCCCTCAATCTTTGTGTACGCATCAACCAAGTATTGTTGAAACAGCAATCTGGAGCAATGAATTGCCGAGAAATCCTCACGGACGGCAATGCGGTATGCATAAAACTCATTCAAAGAGATTCGCTCTCTTTGGTTGCGTCCGCGAGCAGCACCTTGTTGTCGGTTGCGTTGGAGATCAATGTTCCATCCAAAATCTCCATGAAAGAACAACAAAGGATAAGTCATTGGATCAGCATTGGGAGACGTAATTTTGATTTTTTGTGTGTTGTTGTCAGCAACATTGAAAACGGTAATGTCTCGATTAGCTGGATCGGGGGGTGCCCCCTCGTCTCCCACGTAAACTGCAGCGATTTCCGTTGCTGTAGGATTGTCATAACGGCGATCCTGGAAAGGTCGACGCGCAATGATCATCCTCACTTGCGGTACGGGTTCGTTGTTTGCGGCTGCAGCGTCACGTTGTTGTTGTAAAACTTGCCCCATATTCCTGAATTGTCTTGCATAAGGATTAACAGCCATTAGTTCATCCTGTAGAAGCTGCAAGACATCAGGTCGCAGGTGCGCGTTTCTTGGGTCGTGAATTCGCTCCTGCAATGCTTGATTGGTGTCCATTATGTATAACTGGGAATACTCTGGACGTGTACCTTCAGGGGCATCTGCTGCGCTTGTCAAGTGGTAGGTTTGTCCGTGAATCGTAACCACACGGGGTCCTCTACCAGGGAGTTCGTTGACTGTGGCATTCCAAGAAGCCATTGCCAAGGCAGCATTATAGTTGCGAATGTTTTGCAAAAAATGGCGCGATTGTGGTGTCTCTCCATTAAAAAGTTCCATTACATGTGGCGCAGGTTGTACGATTGGAGGAAGTACCACTTTTCCTCCAAAGCAACACTTGGTGAACACATTATGTGCAGTTTGTTCCCCGACAAAAAACTTCGAACCGCAATGCCGGCACGAATTGTCCATCGCTCCAATGTAGTGTTGTGGTGGCAGGTCAAAGTTTGGTTGTGGTTGTATTTGTGGTTCAGGCAATTGTTCCCCAATTTCGAGCTCCAATGCGTGTAGTTCATTCACCGCTTGGAGAACGTCCTGCGCCCCTGCACCATTATCTTGGGGTCTATCTGCATCACGGCGGTTGAGATAATATTGTCTTTGCCTTTCTCTATTTCTTTGACGATCAAAGTTTCTATGTTGCCTTCTGCGTGGCATCTTTCAATGCTAGTGATCATAAATAAAGTTTGCAGATTGAAAAATCCCCTTATTCTAAAAAGCCATCTAAGGGGCTGCAAGAAGATTTCAACATTTTCTCACAGAAGTATTTGCAAAGTTCTCAAAACACCTCAAGCAATATAAGAACTGTCGACGCAAGTGCATCGTTTACCACGCAATGTAGGGGTTAGTAAATAGGAGAATTGCCTCAAGTCAAAGGCCTCCGAACCATTAAAGCAACGGAGCTAAAAATTATCGTAAACTACATAACTCACTTTAAAGGCTCCATAACTGTTCCATTTCCATCAATCAAAATCCATCAATCCAAAAGAAAGCGTTCCAATTACAAAAAGAAAGCAAAGAGCAAGATATTGGAAACACGAATCCAAAAGTAATTCGGTGAAACAAGTAACCGAAAGCCCAACTCTATTGTGTCCTTTCGTGACTGGGTAGAAATCACCAACTGGCAACAGGAAACAGGAGAGCTCCTTGTGACAGCCTCCTGTTTGCCAAAATCGTAAATTCATGCAGCGCTCGTAAAAAATGAAGGGAAGAGGCTCCCCCGTCCTAGCGATTGTCACAGGAGTGCGAGTGATGCACGCGACGGATGGCGAGTCGTGTTTTCGTTAACAACTTTCGTTTCAAGTGTCCGCTCCTTCCGTGTTTTTGCGTGCCTGTGCATTACGTCATTTTGCTCTCTTGTTTTGCCGAGGCTAATCTGCCCAATTTGTTTTGGGGGTAGTTTTAAGGGGCAATTCTATTCCCACAGAAGGGGTTTTAAGCCCGCGCAGCGGGGTTTTGGGGATAGTCTTCTGTTTTACCAATATATTGTTTATCCATGGTGAGAGTTTTCTTCAAAGTTTTACTGGAATATATTCTATTAGAGTGACATGGTCTTTCGTGAACCTAAATACAGCCGTCGATTTCATATACATATTTTTATTTGAAACGCATATTTTTGTCAGTAAATATTTGGGCGAGCACGCTCTGAGGGGGCATTTGGAGTGATTCGTTATTCAAGTCACTTTTAGCTTCACCGCTCTATATTTTTCAACTTTGCGCGGCAAAAGCAGTTGTAAATGGTTTCAGAACCAAGTCGAGATTTAGAGTCGACTTCGGTTACTTGCACATGCAAGATCGAGTGCACGTCCCATTGCAGTTTGACGGCGTCCAGAGGTGGCAATCAATCAAATTGACAACTCGTTAATGTTAACACCCTTCAAGGAACCTTGTTCCAGTGAGTCATGGGGCCAAGCGACCGCCGCATGAAACAAACAACACGATATGACACCTTCCTACTTGCCAAGTCCGAAAAAGCTGCCACGAAAAACTTGCTTTGTTGACCGTTTTACTCGTCGTTTTAGAAAATATTGGGGGTAGATTACACTGGCAATGTTTTTCTCAAAGTTTTAGAAAATGTGGGCGGATTAAGCTTAGAATCGTTTGAGGGTTACCCTGTCAATTCTCCATCGAAGAACAGTTGACCACAAAATAAAACCTCCATGTTTTAGCTGATCAACCTTTAGTGAAGCAAGTTTAAAATGCTTTGTTTTTAGACCTTTTCGACGTCTAAATTGATTCCTATGTTGCCCCTGAATCGGCTCCGGCTCTATTTGAACAATGCACGACTGGCGAAATTTTGAAATCTGACAGTGCGAAGCCTGCCCTTTAGTTCTTGCAAAGTATAACGTGGAGAATCACTGCCAATCCTAGTTACTTTTACAGACAACAACTGAAAAACCTCCTTACTGCCATCGATCTTTGTTCAAGTGCCTTCGGAGGCTCTGCCATGCCTAAAAGCGACCTCTCGCCATCACAAACAGAAAATTGGCCTGTAGTTATTTTTATCTTCTCTCGGGCTTTCTCGAAAATTCTGCCACTCTTTCAACCGTCCTATTGAAATGGTTTTTGCTCGTTTAGCTCGCTACGCTGTCCAATGCGTTTCGAGTAATTTAAAGAAACTTAGCAGACACAGAAAATGGCTTTGCTGCGGACCTAAACTGACTATTGCCACCAATAGGCACCAAATTAATTCTAGAGATCCAGTAATCCAAACAATGCTACCAACACTGAAGGAACAACGCGAGAATAAGGAAACGTCAAATCGAAAACCACGCATCGTCATCCACCAAGAAAATTAAATACATACAACATAAAATTGTAGGGTTTTAAAGTTCGTATGGTAGTCTTTGGTCTATTAAAAACGGAGTTCTTGCTCTTCCTTTCTTCGTCCCAACACGGCAACAGTGGATAACATTTGACGCCATGCCATGACACTGCAAGTAAGGAAAACTCGTTAGAAGCGAGGTCTGCCAAAAACGCAATCGTAAAAGGCCAAAGAAAAGCAGCAGTCACTGATTTTAGAATGCATCAAATATGTTGTTTACTGCCAAAGCTATTTAGAGCAATTTAGAATGAAAAACGCCCTCGAGGCCTGGCGGAAGGAGTCAACAGGACAAACAGCCAGGTGCGAAAATCTAGCGAAAAACCCAATTCTTCGAAAAAAGAACCAGAAAAACAACGAAAACGACAAACTTGAAGCAACACAACAAACTTACTTTGATTCGATTTTGAGGGCACGAAGTTTTCAGCATTTTGAAGTCAGCGAGAGGGCGGTACCTGCCGTTCCCCACGTTGCTGCTGCCGCGAGTTTCGGCTCAATTTCTCTCTAAAAAAGGAAAAAAGCCAAAAATCAAACCTCCCGTAACATCATTAAAAAAGTTAATCGATTGATTATCAGAAATTTCCCTAAAAGCAAGTTAGCTAGGTATTTAGAGCAATTTAGAGTGAAAAAGCCCTCGGGGCATGGCGGAAGGAGGTCAACAGGTCAACAAGCCAGGTGCAAAAACCACGCACAAAAGCTAGTTTCTCGAGAGAACAACCAGAAAAACGGCGATCATAATGCAACAAAACAAACTTACATTGATTCCATTTTCAGGGCACGAAGGTTTCAGCATTTTGAAGCCAGCGAGAGGGCCAGGTGGGGGCGTGCCTGCCGTTCCTCACGAATTTTGCTGCTGCTACCGCGAGTTTTGGATCGATTTCTCACCTAAAATGAGGAAAAAGCACGAAAATCAAATCTCATTTAGCATCATTTTAAGTAAGCAATCAATTCAGCATTCAGAAAACATCCTCGAAAGCAGGCAAGCTCGTGGATAGCAATTTTTTTTAAACGAATGGAAGCTACCCCAGCGTGGGGTGCATTGGAAAAATCGTCAAAAAGCACGGAAATTTAGTTTAGCATCATTAGGAATATCATCAGATCGAAAGAAGAAACGAAAAGTACTTACTTAAGGCAGCCAGGCAGCTTTCCACGGCAAAATTCCCAAAAAAGGCAGCAGACCAGTGCACGACCACGGCCGGTAATAATGAGCACGTCCAATCCGCACGGGTAGCAAGCACGAAATGACCCCTGCCCTGTCCCGAGCACGCTGTTGTTCTCTACTACCGATCTACGCCTCGGTGCTCTGCTGCGACACGTCACTCACGTCGGCAACTTGCATTTCGATTGGCAGAAGAGGACCCTCTTTTGTCCCCAAACAATGGAGGGCTGCAGAGCGAGGCACGTGACCGGGGCAAGTTCGGCCGATCGAGGGCAAGAAAATTTTCTCCCCTCGGCCTTGAAATCGCGAATCGAAGCAAAAACACGGCGAATTTCGAAAAAACGCTTGCGAATTTTGGGAAAAAAACCAGACATCTAAAAAGAGGCACTCCGGACGAACCCTACCGCTAGGAAAGAGGGAACGTGGCACGAACCGTTCGGGAGCCAGAGCTCGGAGAAGGCGGACGACCGGCGAGCGGCGCTCAGAAACATGGCAATGTCCACTAAAAATAGTGAAAATTTTGGAAAAAAAACCAGCCACGATCGAAGACGAATGCTTGCCGAAACCGCGGGTAGAAAAACGGGGAGAGCTGGTCGAACGGTGGGGGCAGGAGGGCGTCGAGAAGGAGGTCGAAAACACCGTCCCCGGGAAAAGATGGCGAATTGCTCAAAAACGGAGCAGGCTTTTGGGGAAAAAACCAGAAACTATTGCGTAGGAACGACCTGGGAAGGTTTGGGAAGTGAAAGTTCGAAGCTGGGTGCAGCCGTTTCGGAGTTTTGTTCGTTGAATTTAGGAGGACTCCGAGATCAAAGGTGCCGACGCGGACATGAAAGAGGTGCCGCCTCATGAATATCCGGATTTTAGTATATGTAGAAGCCCCCAAAACCCCGCTGCGCGGGTTAAACCCCTTCTGTGGAAAAGGAATTGCCCCTTAAAACTACCCCAAAACAAATTAGGCAGATTAGCCTCGGCAAGACAAGAGCCTCGCATCGAGAGCAAAAATGACGTAATGCACAGCCACGCACCGCATACTTGAAACGAAAGTTGTCAACGAAAAATGACTCGCCATCCTTCGCGTGCATCACTCGCACTCATGTGACAATCGCTAGGACGGGGTTCGCAAAAGATAAAGGGATGAGGCTCCCCCGTCCTACTTAGAATACTTATTTCTGTGATTCATTGTTTTTCCAAAGACAGGGGTGTCGCCAAAGGTTGGGAATGTGGGGCTCTGTTGTCCGTCCGTCGAAACATAAATGACTTTTTATTTTTGTCGGGCAAAAACAAAAGAAGTTTTTGTTCTCGCACTTCGCACTGTTGTATTCTCTAACCTTTTTGTAACAATTGTAACCGGTTAATATTTCGGTAGCAGCTGAACATTCAAATTATGGCAATAAAATACTTCAATTTTTCGAATGCTGAATATTGAAATAGAAACGCATTAGAGCATCTTATAAAATTGTTCATCCTATGATAACTTTCTGAAAACGTGAAACAAGCCCTCTCCGGCAAAAATCATTTCTGTACTCCTCCAAGAAAGTTTTGGCTACGCATAATTATAATTCGAACAAACGACGGACCGGCGTTAATTTAAGAAAGTACAGTATTCTTAAGGATTTCAAAGAAATTGGGCAGCCTCGTTTCGAAAACATCAGATTGTAAAGCGCCATGCACTGTAAAATATAGCAAATGCTTTCTAAATTCAAGCACATTCGCGATTTTTGCACTCTCTACCTGCAAATATTCTCATAGGGGCCCTTTACATGAGACCCGAAGGGAAACTCACACCGGCTCAAACGAAACTTTTGTCTTCATCTGCAGCTCTTAACTTTTCCTTAATTTCTTGCGGTTGCAAGAATACCTGTATAGCTAGAAACATTTGGCTTTTTGCTATGCAACCAGTTGTAAAAACTAGATTGAGGACTGTAATCAAAAGTAGGCATGAGTTCATTTTGTGTCTCATGTAAAGGGCCCCATAGTCTTATGTCTCCACTGCTGGTGTAGGTAGGGGCTGCGACTTAAACACCACATACAGCAAAACATGGTACCTCTCCGGATTGTTCATTTCCATCAAGTAATTATTGGACAAACTATTTTCAGTCCAAGTATTTGTCGATTTCGGACTTTTTAAGGCAAAAGTGAAGAATCTGGTTCGGATAATCCGATCAAACTCGTTTCATACACGTCGAGGAGTTTTTTGACTGCATCAACTAATCACAGGTCGCCTAGGGTCAGGATTCGTAAAAAAGCTACAATGCATTTTTCAATATTGCTACAATTTTGCTCCTTTTAGTGTAGCTTATAAGTTGAAGAAGGTTAATTACTTACTATTTGTCACTTTTCGTGGTGTTCAGCAATATCATGGACTTTATAACTGACTCGTCATCGCTTGAACTGATTTCAATCTGACGATGTGCATCCTCGTCTTATGTCTTAGACCTAAATAACGGATAAGGAGTAAGGAAAAAGTTAGATGGTACAAGATGATTTTGCCGCTGTGAGATATTTGACATGCGTTATACAGTACAATATCTAAAATGTTGCTTGAAAAAAATGGAGAGTACTTTGCTTTGCTCTAATGCAACAATTTTGCGAGTTAAGAATTTCCAGAATAAGCAGAAGTTTGTGTAACATGTTCCAAGTGTTTTATTGGTAATTTCTTGAAGGAGGTTTCTTGTCCAGTCCCTGCGACAGAAACCCTACTTGCTACTGGAATATGGAAAAGGCCATAGATTAAAGTAGAAATACTACCTTTTCGAAACTTTAACTGTTGACTGAGCCATCATGTGATTTTAACATCGAATATTGTGTTGACTTGATCTTGGTGATCACTTTACATGTTGAACCTGATTTTCAGACAAAGATACAGAGGGTGGAGAGGGCATTTTATACCCTTTACAAGCCACGTCTCCTATCAGTTGCTAATTGGATGGCAGAGCAATAAATCCTAAAACTGACAACGTATTATTGCAATAGCGTCCATATTTTGGATCCATAATTGATTTATAGGACGTATAACGCGATAGTTTTCGGGTGGCCCTTTCAGAAAGTTTGTGCTATTTTGACTCTTCTGACAATAGCCAGACGCAGTGACTGTCGAATTCCGTCATCGGTAACTTGAACTTATTCTAATTAGAACAATCTCCTTGAAAATCTATAATGCTTCATTTTATTAGATTCTTTTGAAATTGACGGTATTATAACTTTTGGCTGTTATATAAGTCATTTCGTTCAATATTTGTGAGATTGAAGGAGAAAACACATGTAAATCAAATACGAAGACATTGTGTATTAGATATCTATGTATTACATATTAATCTTGGAAAGAGCCTCCCACATACTTTTTCATACACGTAACGAAAGTGATTACTTCGACAGCGTCTTAACAAAGAGTTACGAGCTCTACCCTCTGCGAAGCACAAGCTCTGGTCAGAAATGATTTTCCTCCATTTCCCATAACCATGTTTGTTTATTCCCTTTATCAAATTCAAGTCTTCCGCCTCGGTGAATGGTGTTATGTGCTTTTGTTTGCAAAGCTGACTGTTGCTCGCTAGAGATCCATGGCCTGTTGATGTCATCTGGCAGTGACTGTCTGTCTTCTCTAAAGGTCCGGTTCTGCTCTGTGTTGTAATGCAAATGTCCGAATCTGATTCACTGACTTCCACGCCCGTCAAAGCACTGCTGAAAAGTTTTTTCAAAGAGCTGTCTAGCTGTTCTCCAGATTCTCCCCTCAGCTTCTTGATGGAGTGATTCCCTTTTCCTGCAACGTCCCGCGAATGCTTTTTACGATAATGAATCCTTGCAACATTTTAAGTGTGTTTTTGATCTTGGGATATCAGCTCTTGTTCTTCAAGGGATAGAGCATCAGAACTCTCACTTTCGATTATTTGTCGGTAACGTGTTGGGTGCACATGCTTGCCAATAGCTTCATAGACGAGCAAGCACATTGCTTACCTCGTCTTCGTAAACTGGATGCCATTGCGTGTCAGTAGCAGATATTCGCATTTTGGATGAAACTTCGGCCTGACGTGTCTCGCATAGTCGTCCAAAACATGCGTGCAGACGTCATCTATGACCATGGAATCAAAGCCATACTTGTCAGCTGTTTTGAATTTCTTCTGGTCGACATATCATGCATTCTTTCGATGCACTACGTAGCATGCGAATTGTCAGGAACTGGTATGTCATAGGGCGACAACCCTTGAAACGTAAGAAGAGAAACGTCGTTATGAATCTTGTTGAAAAAGTTAGATCGGACGGCGAGACTTCTGCCGAACTCTCCCGGCATCTGGTCACTATTTTCTTGTATCGTCCCATGTGAAACGGTGTGACCTTTTGCAAGTCTTGCAGTGATGCCCAGTGTCCCTTTCAACATCAAACTCTTCGGTCCACTGCACACGCATCTTATGTGCAATGCATTTTCTTGCGCACTTCAGAAACACTTCTGCAATACTGAAGTTTGATAAGATGGAAGCGGACACTCCTTGAAACTTTCGGTACTCCATTGTTTTCAGCAAAGCGTTGATGTAACTAACACTTCCAGCATGTCCAATAGATTTTTCATCCTCTAAATGTTGTAAAAAAGCTGACAAGCATGCCATTGGCGCCAATTAATAGTCAATTTTAGCCCCCTCTATCCCTTCCAGCATACTCTGATCGTCTTGAGAGTACTGAATGAACTTGAGGGCACGAGAGCAAATCTGATTCGCGTGTGCTCTTGTGCGACCACCACCAGTAGAGCTGCACATCCATTTGTGATACGTCTCACTGAAAATGACCTCGTCGGGAATGATATTCGAACTACTAATAACATCCTTTGGTTCGTCGATCTTTTGTCTCCCATACTAAAAAGGGGTTCTAATACGACTAACTATCATTTACGCATGGCAATTACGCATGGCAAGGGTCGTATGTTAAGTAGGGACAGTTTAATTACTTTACGAGATTGCGTGTGGTACAAAACAACGATATAGTAACAATGAATGTAAATAAATTGTACCAGGGATGAATAATTGATTAAACAATAATAACCCGTTATCAAGTGCTCGAAACGCCGTTATTTAGTAAATCAATTATTTATTCCTGGTACAATTTATTTACATTCATTGTTACTATACGGGTTAATTAAAACCGGGTTTATTTGCTTTAATAACAAGTCCCCTCGCCCTCTTTTCGGAGGACCTATTTTAGTGTCTATGTTTATCTAATTGCTTTGTTTTGATAGAAAATAATTTAAAGCTATATAAACATAAGAATATCTGTATATATCAAAATATTAATTTATTTCTATTCAGATGTTGTTATGTTATGTTATAATCTATGAAAAGATAGTAATGCTCTTCAAGATGATCTTTAAAGTTTGAAGGTGATTTGAAAATACAGTGGGTTTCACAGTGCATGTCATTGAGCTTGACTTTGTTTGCAGTAACGCACCAGCAACCCAGCATTGTTAATAGGCTGTTAGCCTAGCACTTTGTGCCCCTGGACACTCTTTATGACCCGCACGATTTAACCTGCGTTTTATCAACCTGCATGAATTGCGTTTTACACTTGCCCACGAATTACAGTAGCAACACAGGCTGGTAAAATTCGCCGATTTCCACTGCCCAAGTCTCCATACTTCCAGAGGGCAAACTGGCTATAGGCAGCCTTTCTAAATGAATTCATTGTAAATGTCATATGATCTGCCCTAAGATCATATCTTGCAGTTATGTTAAGCACATCCCTGTCCAGACACTTCTTAGACACACGCACAGAGCTTCTTAAAGGAGAAGTCCGGGATAATACTAAGTTACCATTACAAGGGGTTTTTTGAGGTGCTGAATTCATTAGCAATCTTTATTTTTCAAAATTCGGGATTGTTTCTGAGAAATTAGAACCGAAAGACAAAATGCGGGTCGAATCCCGAAAAAGGACGGGATTGATTGCGCTTTGTCCCGCGGTAGAGCGTTCACGCTTTGTGACGTCAAAGGTGATCAGTGGTGTTGAGCAATAGTACTAATAGTATCGCTACAAAACGTGAGAACCGTTTAAAGAAAATTGTTTTTGTGGAAATGGTTCAAGGTCATGAAGATGAAATCTTTAAAGACGAACGTTTAACGATCAGAAGACTTCAGATTGAACCATTTATGTTCGAACCTGGTGCTGACGGATTAGAGCGAGAGGATAGTTTCTCAACTGGGCAGGGATCAACTAGCGATAGCGATGAGGAAGAAGAGATGCCTGATGTAAATCTAGAAAGAATCGGAAATACTGAGTGGTATGTTGATTTCACCTATACCTTTGCACTTTGTTATGTTTTTGAATGCGGGCGTTCGGATTTTTGCCTTTTTTGTCATTTTTTGACTATTGACTAAAACAGTATGGTCATTCATTAGCTAGGCCTATTAATAGAGATCTCTAGATAGAGACTTTGATATGCCTTATTGACCGGAGGCCAGTAACAGTAGAACGATGACATAAATTTCAGTTTATCTCCCGTTTGTAAACATTTTTAGGTGCCAATGCGGGAAGTGCACACGTATGCCTACCGGCCGTGAGAGTTTGTGTTGTCGTGAAGTTTACAGGGTGCGGCTAAAGGCAGATGACAAGAACTTACAATGTATAGGCGAAGACGAAGATTTTAAGACCGTATGCTTAAATACAGCAGTAATATTGACAGCAATCTACCAGTATGTTGAGGATGAAACTTACTTGGATGATACACCAACATTTGAGTAAGTTATAATTACATATTATATCTGAAGCATTTTAAATAGTTAGAGGGCACAGCAAGGGGGAGACACTGGTATATCTCATAAAACTGCAATTATCCTAAGAGTTCAAATGACTATATACCTACTGAAGAATTAGAGTTAGATTTTTCATCAAATGTAATAGGTTGGAATCTACAAATCTAACATTTCTAAAATATGCAAAAAGGACACTTGTGAGAAGGGGCACTTTTTCAAATTTCGAGACACATGTCCCTGATCCCTAGTGCACCCAATTCTGACGTCTTTGCAATTGTTTATATGAGCACCCCTTTCATCAATTTACCTGCAGGAGTTATCATCATTACAAATTAACATATGAAAAGAAAAATTCCCTTGATATGAATAATCTAGTCACTGTACAGTTTTTTGTTCTATGTACACATTTTATGTAGGAAGGTAACATGTTGTTTAGAAAATCTGGAATGAATTTGAGAAAAAATATGATGAACTTTCTTTCTACATCAACCACTAGGTATTTTTCAGGAGGTCCTATTCATAGGTGTTTTGTCTAGCAAAAATTGGCCATGTGGTTAAAAAACCTTTTTCTCATTTATCTATTCCAGATTGTTTCAATACATCAGCTACCGACAGTTTGTAAGATGGATTTGGCACAGACTTGGAAAGCACAGACGAGAAATACTGCCTGCTTGTGTTGTCTGCTCCATAAGGAAAAAATTTCCTTCAAATGAATATACCGGCTTTAAATACCCAAAACTGGACATCTAAGATTTAAATGCAAAAATGATTATATTTTAAATTTTAACCCCGAAAAGAATTTACTGCTTCTAGCTGCTGTGTAGAGAAATTAAATACACATTTATAATTTTGCAAATCTTGTGTGATGCCTTTCAATTGCCTCTGCCTTTGACATCTTTTTGTGCTTATCCGAAAGAAAGGCTGGAGTATCACAAGACAAAGAAGCTTCTTTTGCAGCATGTAGCATGTTTGGCTGTTTTCTTCTCAACTCAACTGCCTTCTTTATCAATGCAGTTACGTATTCTGAAAAGAAAATTCAGTAATTGACTTTTGATTTTAATCAGTAAACAGAAAATAGCATTTACCTTTGAAATTTGATAGTGGTGCAAAATAAATCCTTTAAATATTCATAAATTTTTGTAACATTGTTGTAAGCAAGAGTGAACAAGAGTTTGAAAGAAATTATATTCACCATAAGAAACTCCTTCCTTAACTTGCTGAACAGTACCTTCTCCATCCTTGAACTTTCGAAAAGTAACTCTCCACTGCCTTTCTCCAGAGGTCTTATTTAATGCCTGGCTTCTTTCCGAGTTCTCATTAAAATGGAGAACAGCTAAAAAAATCCTGTAGGACAACAAAAATCAATTTTTTCAACTTTCCTGAATGATAGTTTTACATAATAAGTAAGGATTTGTGTCAAAGTTACCTAAATCTTAAAACATTCCAATTCATGGAAGAAGAATTCATTTAGAAAAATGAATATTTCTGATAAACTTATCAAAGAACCAAATAAAACCATAAAGGCACCAGAAATACTACCCCTGTGGAGGAATTAATTTAAAACCAGTTACCATACTTTTTTCCATTAAAATGAAGGGATTAAATATTGTGTATTGTTTTGCATTTCTGTTTCAATCTAATGTTAAACAGAATGTTTGAAAAACTTAAAAATTTGCACTTAATGTTGTTCACCATAATTTACATCATTATCAATAAGAAAGTTTGTATATTTTTACGTTGCTTTCATACATGGGTAGAAGAAATGAGTGTTTTTGGGGGCAAAGCGTATGATGACATTGTAGAAGGATTCCAATGCACTGGTTTGCTCTAATGGCGAAAGTTTAGCAACATCATTTATAAGTCGTTTTGTTGTGAGGACATGCTTTAATTCTTTGTATCCTTTCTGACATAGAAATTGCAAAATGATACAATTAATACAAGTTTCATTTGACTTGAAGTGTTAGATACGCATAGCTAACATATGTAAACATAACATATAAATATTTTGAAGGTAATATCTAAACTCCATTATAACATCAGAAAATTAAAATGCTTATAAATAAATTTACTCAAAATTTTTAATAAATGACTTACTCTTTGTTAACCAGTTGCGCACAAGTTTGCCATGAGGACATTTCTTGTAAGAACTCCCATGACCTTCATGAACATTGACAACATGGTTAAGAAGTGACAGCCATTTTTCTTTCATTTCAATGGTGCTACCCATAGATGATGCTGCACACCAATAAACATGATTTTTAATGCTTTTTACCCAATCAAGTACTGCACCATTGCCTTTCTTTTTGCCAATTTTTTCAACTTTTTTCCCAATTGCTTTAAAGAGAATGGAAAGAAAAAATCTGGTAAAAAATCCCATATGGCAGAAACTCTTCTTAATCACATTAAGAAATGCAAAAGCTGAAGGAAGAAATTGTTTAAGTTTCTCATGTTTACTAGGATTGAAGTTAAACAAACTTTCAAATTTTTCTCACATTTTGCAACATGGAAAACATCAAAGTAGTGTTGTTTGTCCTTCTTCTGCAGTCTCATATACTTTCTAACAGGGCCATGACGATCTCTTACAAGTGCTCTGTATTCAATCTTTTCTCCCTCTATCTTGCCCAGAGCCCGCTTAAGACCTTCTAATTCCATGAAGCCTGCTCCTCCAACCTCATTACTCTGGAAAAGATAATAAAAATGTTTACCTTCCCGTTAAAAAATGTTTGTTGGGCTTTTGTCATAACATGTACTCAAATAAGAAATTGGTATAGTCAAGACTAGTAGGGCTTTATTTCCCTGACTTTTAAGAGATCACCAAAAAAATCAACATCACTTTTTAACAGACAATGTAGACTGCATATATAGCAATTTTAATACCTGAATCAGCTGTGTATCTATAATTTTATTACTTTCCAGATCCATTAAGGAATAAGACCCATATTTTGCAGAATAGCCTGGGGAATCCATACGTGCATCACCACCAAGAACTAATTGCTTTCCTTGTAATTTTTGAAAAAGTTTCTTTTGAGACTCTTCCCAAACAGCAAAGACAGATGGTATGAGATATGCACTCTGAATAGCATTGTATACTGTTTTTGATATTCCTGCCATATTCAAATGTTTGAGGAAAGAAATAACTTTTGAAGGCTGGCTGCCAGAAAATAAACAGGCAGCAGCTATTCGTAAGTTCCCCCATGGCATTTTCTTGTGCATTGGCTGGGAATACCAGACCTTTTTGTGCCCTTCAATGCATTCAGCCTCTATACGCAACATTGACCCACAAAGAGTTTTTCTTATATTTGTGCATGGGGCAAGACAAATGTTGCAAATTGCAAAAAGTGACATGATGCAAGATTCAAAAACCAGGTATGTCTTTGGTTCTTGTAAATTAGCTTCAGATTCAGAACTTTCTGAATCTTCAGTATCAAACTCTTCAGTGGTGCCTATCCAGTCCTCATCTTCCATTGTGGATTGCCCTGCTGGTGCCTCATCAGATTCATCATCCATCTCATCAACAGGTGTTATAGACGTCTGATTTGTTTGATGGTTATCTGTCTGTGTTTGCTGATCAACCATGATTGACAGAGTGGAATCATGTGTTTCTGTTTGAGTGCCTTAAAAAACGTTTTAATACAATATATAAACTGCCTATGGGAATAACTAAAGGGAAGATCAAAGGGGCAGGGGTTTCCAGAATATAATGAAAAGGTCATCTTGTGAAGTGACATAAAAAAGTTATATAGAAGTTTAATCAGGGCATTACAGATATGTATCAGGTAAAGCCCCCAAGTCCTGGATACAGAATACTTACCACGTGACCATATTCTGGGGTTTGTCTGTGTCCCACGAAAATGCCATGTGATAGGTGTTTGTGTTGCATAACTTTTTCTAACACACATTTCATCTGCAATGGTTGTCAGCTGAGTTGACTTGTCAACAAATGGTGCCTTGCTCTTATCCTGTTTGTTTTGTATTGGTTCTGTAACAGCATCTTCTGTCTCAACCAACACCAAAGGTGAAACCACAAAATCACTGGGGGCGTATTCGTAAGGTTTCTTCTTTTCCTCTTCCAGAATTTCTGATATCATCTAAAAAGAAAGGCTGACTGGTTTTACACTTTAAATCAAATCTTTATTATGGTTCACAGTATACATACAATATCTTGTAGTTAAGGCTCTGGGAAAGATTCATGACCTTTTTTAAGGGACTTCAGTTTCAAGGTCAAACCAAATTTATATGTGTTTAGTTCTGTAAAACGTGATTAAGTCAATGTGTAGTTGATTTTATTTTAGTCATTCTTTGTGTGATGGCCCTGGGGTAGTCATTATTGCTTGCTCTTCGGGATATCAAGATTTAGGGGGCTTAATAAAAGTAGACATCAAAGCAGTTGTTTGTAAAACCAGCAAAATTCTGCTTTATTGAGAACTACTTTTTCCAGTGCGAACACAGTGCGTTTGTTAATCTAGTCCAGACTGAATCACCGCGGAGAAGGATGGCTTATATAAAAATTACAGATATAACTACTAGTAAAGAAATTTTAATCGAAAATTACGCGGTAAATTTTAACTTACCTCGAGCCTCCGGCGCTTGACAAATGCTCCATATTTCTTAGGACGCGATTTTTTTGGACTTGGGGAATTAGACGACAGATGCGACTTAAAACGTGATTCGAGTCTCTTGACAGGATTTCTTTTAAACTTTTTGTTTCCTTTGACTTGTCCACTCGCTTTTGGCGAACCTTTGTCGAATATTGTTGGGACTGCATCGCTTTTCAGGGAGAGCCGCTTGATCCCAGTCAGTCCCAGCGACGAAATCCTTTTTGGGCCTATTTCAAATTGATTCTCTTCGAAATGGTCTTGACACAGCCTTGAATGAGGTTTTACTTTAAAATTTACCAAATTAAGTTTGGCAACCCAAACTTTCCGTAGGGCAGAATCGGATGGAAACCTAAAGAAACTCTTTCGTTGCCTAGGCCTTATCCCAACAGCTTCCCTTGACGCTCCACTTTCGGGGACTGCTACTGCGTCTTCATCTCCTTTCCTTTTTCTACTGTCTGCCAAACAGTTGTATGCACTGCAGTGTACCATTTTCAGCTTTTAAATGTTCGAAACGGAATCAAAATACGAGTGACAGAATGAATTCAAGACACGTCTTTAATACCGTTTGGTGATCGCGTGCAAATGCAGTGATCATCTTTGACGTCACAATAGGGGGATTAATTCTCGGAAACGAAAAAGATCCGACCATTTTTAGGCAAAGAACGAGCCGGTAATTGCGCAATTACTCGAAAATAAAAAACCATAGCCAAAAAATTCTTTCACGATGACTTTTTTCACCTTTTATTACCCCTTTCTATTGTACATCGTGAATATCCCGGACTTCTCCTTTAAACATATAATATGTGGTGACACATATTGTCCTCTTGCAACATTTGTTTTCCTCTTCCTTTCCCATTTCAGTGCACACACCACATTTACACCTGGGTAGGGCCATTGGCCTGTTAGCTTCAGGATTTGGACCTTGAATCACATGCACAAAATCCTGCACAAATTCAAAGCTCCCTTCTCCAGTCACAGCAAGCTCTAGTATCAATTTGTGCAGTGTCTCAACTGGAAGGTCATTTATTACATGCTGAAACATGAAAGTTACTTTTGTCATTGATAATTTCAGTAAAGTTTTGTTTTAATTTTAGTTCAGTTTTCATTTTCAAAATTCTACAACATACAAAAATCCATTAAATAAACGACATTTAATAAAATTGTAACAACAAAGTTAGCACAAATTAATACAGTAACACTAAATATGTATGGGGTGGAATTTCTTATGAAGGAGTTCCCTCGATGGGTTGAATAATAGAGAAGCAAACAATACATGGACTCTTTGTTTTGCTTGTTTTGCTTCATTATTTCTTGTTTCATATTTATATGTCCATCTTGTATCATTACTTCAGCTGCCTGCTCAATTTGGTCAACAGATCCTGGCTGAAATGAAAATATTCAACAGATTTGGTCAGAATTTTTGATATTATATTTCCAAATGGAAGATTCCAAAGTGAAAAGTTTGACATGAGACACAAATTTGACTCCCTACAAATCCTAAATAGGCACTGCAGGTGTCAAATGTTTTAGGACCCACAATCCCGGACAAAAATGGTTGAGACTTTTCAAGGAAAGCTTTTAGTTTCACTTTCCAATTAAAAAATAAATCCCCCCCACCCCTTCCCCCAATTCAATGTTTAATGCATGATTTTGAAGGACAAAGGATAGGACAACAAATCCAACATTGATTCGGGGGGAAAGGGGGGATTCGAAGTTATAGGCGCGACATAAAGTAGAAAATTGCAGAAATTGCATTTTGTCTCAACAATTTTGTCCGGGATTGTCTGAGAAACTGCGAATCTGTTGTTGAATAATCATTACGTAATAGGACCGCTATGAAATTATGTTTTACATTAAAATTAGTGGTAATAATTGTATTTCCCAACTGTTGAAATGTTATATTGGAATCCACAGAAGTTAACTTTCATTGGAGAGAGCTAAAATTGAAACATTCGAGAAGATTTTGAAATATTTCACGTTTAATACACCATGAAGATTTTGATAAATTTGTCAACAAGTAAACTTTTCGGATTTGGCTATTGTCAAACGGGGTTTATGTTGAAGGGGATGGCGTCAGAAACTTAAAGAGAGTTGATGAAATTTGTTTTTGTGGTTCTTGGAGGCTGAGGGTAACGCAAGTCTTTTTGAACTTTTTTCAAAAGGTGGAGATGTGTGAAGCAGTTTGTTAAAGCACCGCTCAATGACTAGCGACTTGAAGCACGGCGTTTCTTTAGATTCGGTTCCGTAGAAATCTGAAAGAAACAGTGTTCCTATAGATTTATCTATGTGGTGACCGACATATTTGATCTTTTGTGACCAATGAAGCCCCAAAGGTACCTGGAACTACTATAAAAAGGGGTTTATCACTGGGTCGTTTTTAAATCGAAAGATGGTGTTCAGACGAAGTTTTTACAGCAAAAATTCTGACTATCTTCGATTTCTACACCAAAAAAAAAGGGGACTACCTATCTCTGAACTGCTCACACGATACCCAGAGATATCAAGATCCTCTGTGTACAGACATGCGAAGAGGAAGGCCCAACTTGTGAGGAGGGAAGACAAAGTCATTTCTTCAAGAGATTGTTAAGCTGAGAAGAAGTGAGGGTTCATTCTCATCAAAGAGGTTGATGAAAGAAGCAGGAATCACACATTCGCACTGTAAGACGGTTTTTGAACAGAAAAGGATACAAATTCGTGCAGTGTAGGAAGAAAGGACTGCTTTCTGAAAGTGACAAAAGAAGGAGGGTTGAATTTTCTCGAATGATGGAGAAAAACTATACAAACGACATCTGGACGAAGAGCATCGTGTTTTATTTGGATGGAGTCAGCTTTGTCTATAAAAGAAACCCTCTTGACCAAGCGCGGGCACCAAACAGCCGAATTTGGAGAAAAGCAGGAGAAGGGTTAACACAAGGAGGTGTTTCAAAGGGCAGCAAAGTGGGCCATGGCGGGAAAGTGGTTCATGTCATGGTTGCCATTACACACGGACATGGTGTCATTGGAGTTGAGCAGTATGGAAAGATGAATGGATAATATTTTGAGGCTTACGTTTTCCGCAATTTCCAAGAGCTGTTTAATAGAAGCCGAAAAGAAATCTGAATGTTTATTCAAGATGGAGATCCCAGCCAAAATAGCAAGAAGGCAAAACATGTGATAGAAAAATGTTTAGCAAACTTGTTGCCGATACCTCCAGGAAGTCCTGACCTGAATCCAATTGAAAACATTTTCCATCTTGTCAGAAAGAAACTGAATACAGAGGCAATTGAACAACGAATTGTTAAAGAGACATACGAGGACTTCTCTGCCCGAGTTAAAAGAACCCTACTGAACTTTGTCAAAGTAGTAATAAACAAAACTATAGAGAGCATGCCTACGAGAATCAACTCGTTGATCCAATGCAAAGGAGAAAGACTAAAATATTGAACACTTTTTTATGGATATTACACAAGACAATTTTGAGTTATCGTTTACCCTAGTTTTTGCTAGTTAGATATATAATCATTATATGTATTGTAAGTATTTTCCAATTTTTTAGTAAGTATTTGAAACCTTTTGTTAATACAGCATACATTCATCATTCAGCTTGTTATCAAGGAGAGTCTGTTTTCTGCTAGAATTCTTATAAAAACCAGCTTCAACTATAGACTTTATCAGTAGATAGAAATAGAGCCTCGCAGAAGGAGCGATCCAGTATTCTGACAACAAAGACGCAAATGGGTTATTGTTCTTAAGAACAATAACATTAACTTCAGTGTACCGTTAAGGGTTAAGTAGTGTTAACTAGAAAATTCGTACATATTATGTCTATCTATTAAGCATTTAGGCTAATGAACACTTCTGGCCAAAAAAATTTTGAATTTTGAAAAATTACTTAAAATATCAACGGTTAACCACTTTCCGGCCTTTGAAAAACAATTTTGCATGGGTAAGATTTTTTTTATCGGAAAAAAGGTTAACCGTTGAGATTTTTGCTCAGAGGACTTTTAAGAGGAGAATTGAAGGGTTAAAATTGAAAACGAGTTGCAATGACTCTAAGAGACTGAATTTTATCAAAATCATTTATTCACTTTTGAATTTATCTTAGAAAAACGAATGTTATGTATGTTAACTGTCTTATTCTTTTCGAACAAAGTTGAAAATGATTTTAAGTCTATGAAACTTCAATGCCAAGTTACTACGTCTAGTAATCAACTTGAAATAATTTATTTCAAGTCTAATGGACATGGATTTTGCGAATTAACTTTATTCTGAAAAAGATGAGGACCTCGCAGAAGGCGCAGTCCATTGTTTCCATTATAAACAAAAAACGAATGACCTGTTTAGAGAGGGGGCTTGTGTAAAAAATCACTACGCTGAATGACTCTCAAGAAATTCTAGAGACGCTGAAGACAGAACTGGACAAGAAAATTTTGACTCTCAAACATGAAATTAGAAATTGGCAATATTCCGACGAAATACACAATGAAATATGACTAAATATTGCAGTTTACACTGTAGTCTTTCTTGTATGGAAAAGGGGGCTTATTAGACATGGGGCGTTATTTAAAATTTCTGTTTAATATAGTATATTACATTAATTATAGTATATTACATTACACTGCATCATACTGCACCAGAACAGAGAGTAAATTATTGACCTTTAAAAAAAGAGATGCATATTAATTCAAAATTGACTCACAATTTATTGAGAAAAAATATTTTCAGCCAAGTTATTGAATCAGCACTTTCATCACATCAATCAGGTTCAAATGCTAAAACAGAGCCTAACGTTGATGAGACCACTGATGTATGGATGCCATGGTTACTGTGGATATAAAAGATTCTGTTGTAACAAGTGTTGATGCAAACAATGATGTTGCCGAAAAATTTGTTGATGTCTCTGTTCAAACAGATTCATGCAATTGCCGCTCTTTTTGCTATGAAGATGATGATGTACTGTCTCAGGAAAGTATCACAGAGAGCACAAAAGAAAACGAAGGATCTGATTTTGAAACAGATGAACTTGGGAGTGATTTAGAGGAAAGTGACGAAAGTGATACTGAGTATGAAGAAATAGTAGATGTTTCACAAATACCCTTGCCTGCCCACAAGGATAGATATTTTCTCATATAACAGGCCATTTTGCTCACGTTGTGCCAGTTACGCCTTGTACCTGGTTGTTTTAAATCTGCAACTGCCAAAATTGTCTCAATTATTGGGACAATGGTGAAGATTTCAGTGAATTGTGCAGCTGGACATGAAACTATCTGGGACAGCCAAAAATGCCACCAACAACTGCCCATTGGTAATCTACTTGCATCAGTAGTTGTATTTTTGAGTGGAAGCAGTATTGCCAATGTATCAGTGATGATGCACCATCTTGGTGTGCCGTTCATTTCAAAAATATTTTACAGGCATCAGAAGCTCTATCTAATCCCAGCTGTGAATGATGAATATCACCAACAGCATTTGGAGATAATAGAACAATTGACAGGAAAGGAGATTATTCTGGGAGGTAATGCAACGTGTGATTTTCCAGGCCACTCTGCTAAATATGGCTCGTATACCTTTATGGATTTGACGCACAACAAAATCATTGACATCAGGCTTGTACAAGTAGGCTAGATTGATTATTTTTGGTGATATGTTTGTGTATATGTGTGCATGTATATGTCAACATCAGCTTGACTGTATGTCGGTCTATCAGATTGTATGTAGTTGTGTTTACAAATAGAAAATCTATTTATGTGTATTCTGTTGAGTATTGTTTAGGAGCAGTGGCGAAGCGTGGTAAATGGAGATGGTCCTGCCCAAGGGCGTGACGGGGGGCCGTCGCCCCCAGGAAAATTTTCGGGTGCCACGCCCTAACAACTCTCGGAAAATGGGGTGCCACCTATAAAAAAATTGGAAACAGGAAACAATAATTTTGCACAGAATTTCACTGAATACAATAAAAAAGAAAACTAAAGTATTTTTTAGCAATTTTCTGAAATGTATGCTAGATGTTGCCCAGGCAAATTAATTCTCAATGCAAAGATACATTGAGGTAAGCTCAAGCCCCACGTCAAGCGTTTGCCTGCTGCTTGAGTTTCCATTTCAGGCAAAAGGAGCCCCACCAGCTCTATGGCAACAAAAAGCTGGGGGTAAGCAACCAGAAATAATAGCTCTTCAGAATGCCACATAGCAACTAAATGGTATTTCTTTAATCAGCAACAAGTTGTAATAATAAGTTCCCAAATGATGCCTCTTGGAATTTCTTTAATCAGAAACAAGTTGTTATAATAAGTTCTCAAATAATGCCTTTTGGCAGTTCTTTAATCAGCAACAAGTTATAATCAGTAAAAGTTTTCAAATCAGCAAGTTATAATATATATATCCAGAAATGTAATTTGAAAGTTCTTTGTCATGCTTTTCTTTAAATGATAAAACCTCTCAATTATGATTTATTTGAATAGAAAATTTAACCTTCTAGGTTTCTCAATGAATTTTTTAGTAATGAGGTGATATAACATACCTTCATCTTCCAACTCTTTCAAAACATCCTTTTGTATTGATATTCTGCTCAATGATGCCAGTCTTTCCTGCCCCATTCTATTTCTCAAGTAGGTTTAAACCCTTCTTAGACATGAGAATGACCTCTCAGCTGAGGCACTTGAAACTGCAATCACTGTATTCAGTTTAAGGAGTTCGATTACTTCAGGAAAGCAAGTATGCAGTTCAAAATCAAACATATATTCTAATAACTCCATGGCAGAACTTTTTTGGAATACCTTGTCCACGAAGACAAAAAGCAGCTGGCTTTCCAGCAGAGGGATATTGAAAAGGCTACCATATCTGCTTTACAAAAGTTGGAGTTTCTCTTTTGGAAAATTTTCTTGCCACTTTGAAAAGAAATTTGGATTGACAAGATCCAAGAAAGAAAAATATTCACAATCTTCAAATCTATCCACTAACATCAATAATCTGATAGTAGAGCTGCTTGTAATTCACTTTCTTGTCAAATCTTGATGTTCTTGGCCCAAGAATCTCTACAACAAAACTGAAGATATTTTGAAATCCTTGATATGAGGGCAAATCAAAAAGAAAGGTGCCAAAATCTTTGATCTTTGAAACACCAAAAAGAGAAATCTGTTTTCCTGCTTTGGAGAACTTTGAAAAAATGGTTGACTGTTCTAAAATTTTCTTAAAGATGACTTTCAAAAAGCAAAACAGGAAGCTATTGAGGTATTGGAGAAGGCCACTTGCTTGTGAAAGTGTTGCATCATCCTAGCCACTTGTATTTTCCACAAGATTCTCTAGAATGTCCAGAAGTGCCTGGTACTTATCAAAAAGCACACTTATTGTGCGACCTCTGTAGTACCATCTTGTGTCACCAGGTCTTGGAATATCAACACCATGAGACACCAATAGCTCTTTTCTCCTGGAACTGAGGCTTGCAAAATTGCTGAAGGCACTAACATTAGCAAAGAAAACCTTTACAGCAGATAGCGAAGAGGCAGACTGGCACAAGACAAGACTTAATTTATGAGCTGCACAATGAAAAAAATGAGCCAAAGGATAATCTTCACGAACAAGTGCTTGCACACCAGCAATATGACCAGACATCACACTTGCCCCATCATAGGTTTGCATGATCAATTTATTTCTTATTGACTCTCCATACTTGTACAAAATATTTTTCACAACGCCACTTATGGCAGATGCAGACCTGTGTACACCTACATCAACAAACCTTAAAAACCTCTCTACAATCTCACCTTTTCTGTCCAAGCGAACAATAACACTGAGCTGTTCTTTAGTAGAAACGTCAGTCGTTTCATCAACTTGGATGCTCAGTTTCATCAAATGCGATTGTTGTTGTCTGCGGTCAAATTCAACTTTTTGCAGTTCTTCTCTCGTCTTCTCGTTGCAGCTTGAAAAGAAATCAAATTCGTCTACAGCAATGGTTATGGTTATTCTGGAGAAAGCCTGGCCAATGTTACTATCTTACTACTAAACTGCATGGTGACGGTATGGTGGTATGGTGACGATGGAGGGCAGTCGGGCCTAATGGTGCGTCTGTCTGAAGTTTAAAAATTCCATGTAATCCGTCGTAACTGCCGTTGTTAATGCTGTTATTCACTACATCAAGTTAATATTCATGATTGTCAAGCTAAAGAGAGCAATTAAATCAGCCATAAGAGGAGGAAAGATATTTTTTGTTAGAACCAAGTTCGACTCAAATTTTGATTGCGAGGAAATCTATGATGATATCAGGTTATTGAATGGAGACGAGCGGGGAGCTTTTCAGGACAGGGAACGAAAATTCAGAACGCTGATTGCTTCGAAAAGGACGAACCATGGAAACTTTATTTGTCGTGGAATTATTGGTGACTGGATTAAAGTTGCAAAGATATTATCGGGGATATTTTACCAAAACAACAAGTTCTTGGCCAAGAAGGTGAATGGGTCGCAGTGGAGCGTGAACTTTTTGAAATTTGTTTGCCGTGGTTTGCGACTGTTCCCAAGGGATGACAATTATTGCATAAATAATGCTGTGAATAGAATTGAGTACATAAGTAAACAATTGAAATACATTAACTATACAATCATACCATTCTTTTCGTCAAAAAGAAGAGGGAATAACAATAGAGACGAAGTATCAAAGAAATTGGTGAACCGCACGTCTTCATGACTGTCGCGGTGACGAATCATGCCACCACCAGGAGCAAGTGTCGCAGAGGACGACGGTCGGCTGCTGCCATAGCAGCACGCAAAGAGAAGAGGAAGGTAAAGAGGAACCGAGGACGAAAGGCTGCACTTTCTACCGATCCGGACCCGCGGTTTGCCAACCGGGGCCGTGAGGCCATACCATCGGCCCCCGCAAATACTACTATCAACATTGCTACATACAACACTCGTACGCTTAAAAATGACACTCGACTACACGAACTGGCTCGGTTCGCCAAGGAAAAGGACATTTGTATAACTGCTGTACAAGAACATCGTCGTAAATTAACTGATAACACGCTTATACAGGATATTGGATCAGGATGGACAACATACATGAGTACTGCCGACGCAAACGGATCCGGTGGGGTCGGATTCGTTACAAACCCAGCAATCGGCAAAGCCATATTGAAATTTGAAAGTCTACACTCTCGTATAGCTGCTATGAAAATCCAACTGAACAAGTGTCGACTACATATTATTAACTGTTATATGCCTACTTCTGTCGCTCCTACTACAACAGAAGTTGCCGACTGTGTTGACATTGTATCAGACTATATAGCATGCATACCATCACGTGATATAACTGTTGCTTGTGGCGATATGAATGCACATGTACGTGCCAATGGTATTTCGGTTAAAAACTGTCATGGACGTGCACAAAGAACATGTGATCATACGGACATTATATCTGACTTTGTTGAAAGCAACGATCTAGTTGCCGTCAACGGTGTATTGCGACAAAAGCAGAATAAACTTTTCACGTTTTACGGCCCGCGACGAAGGAAGGCCAGATTAGATTGGATCTTTGTCAAATCAAACTGGAAAAATGTTGCTAAGCACTGCACTACAACACGGTTGAAGTGTGTCAAATCTGACCACGCCCTGGTAGCGTGCAAGATGAAACTGGGCTGGCCGAAGACCAAACGCAAACGTTCCACCAAGCGACCCTACTGGTCGGCCTTGGGCAACGACGTCACACGTGAACATTTTATTGGCACGCTTAGGGCTCAATGTAATTCCACCAACTACACAGACTTTGCTAACGCAACTAACTCTGCTGCTTCAACAACACTCCCAAAAATGATACCCTCACAGCAGAAATGCCTATGGGACGACGACATGGAAATTGCCTCAGCACGTCACCGCTTACTTAGATCAAAGAACGCCCTTGAACATGAACGACTGGAAAAAGAGCTGAACGACACTTACACTGGTCGTAAAACTGAAATTGCTATCGAAATAGCTAACAATTTGAACACACACCACGAAGCCGGTCGTGGAAGGGCAGTTTGGAAAGCGGTTGATCTACTAACTGGTCGAAAAAAGCGTACCTCCGCATTGGTGGCTGCTGAATCAATCGAAGATCGGTTGTCTAAGTTCCATACACATTTCAGTTCTCTACTCAACAGACCGTCTAATGACACTGACCTACAACCAGTACCATTACCTACTGCACCGGAAGTCAATTGTGGACAAGTAACTCTTACTGAACTTCGCAACGCATGTAAAACTGTAGTTAACGGAAAAGCCGCTGGACCTGACTCTGTATCACCCGATGTTCTCAAACTTTCAAGCATTCACCAACCTATTTTGCTACCAATAATCAACGGTTTAATGGACGGTCAATCTCCACCAACCGAGTTCGAGACATCTGTCATTGTTTGCATTCCGAAAAAAGGAAACTCTTCAGCCGTAAATAACCAACGCGGTATATCCCTTATGAGCGTTACAGCGAAGCTTTACAATCGAATACTACTCAATCGATTTAGAGAGCGACTTGAACACCTCATTTCTCTGTTACAAGCTGGCTTCCGACCTGGACGAAACACAGTAGAGCAAGTACTCGCACTACGTATCTGCATTGATGACTGTAAAACCAGGAAAAAGAACATTGTCGTCGTTTTTGTGGATTTTTCTAAAGCATTTGACTTCTCATGTACGGTGTGAACGGTATCATGGTCAACCTCATAATGTCACTATACACTAACTCGAAAGCATATGTGCGCATCAACTGCGGCAATACAGATACATTCCCAACAACATCGGGTGTACTACAAGGAGACAGGCTAGCTCCATACTTGTTTATTTTAGTGATGGACTACATTATGAGACGAGCTATGAACCAAGACGACCAGTACACGGTGAAGCGACGCATGTCGAGACGACATCCAGCTGTGAAACTTGATGCGCTTGCTTTTGCAGATGATGCAGCCCTTACTAGCGACAATAGCGCATCTGCACAATGACAGTTCGCACGTTTTGAAAGCGTTTCACGCGAAGTTGGCTTGCACGTCAATGCTTTGAAAACTGAAGTTATGTATATCGGCGATGAAACACACACACCGATCACGACAATTGATGGACAAACACTACCAGAGTGCACAGACTTCACTTATTTGGGCATTAAAGTAGCAGACTGTTCTACCGCCTTTCGGTCTCGCAGACAACTGGCCTGGGTTGCTGCACGGCGCCCCGATGCAGTTTGGAAATCCACGGTTACACTGGAGGGTAAACTGAAACTTTTTAGATCCTGCGTGGAATCTGTCCTTTTCTATGGTTGCGAAGCCTTAACTATCACAGATTCTCTGGCAGACAATATTAACAGTACTCACCGAGCTTTGCTGCGCCATTCTATCAATATTCGGTATCCGGAAAGAATCAGTAACCAAGTACTGTATAACCGCACACATGTCCCTACTGCTACTGAAACTATTACTCGTAGACGCACTGCACTCCTGGGACACACCAGGAGGCGACCAGATACTCCGCTAGCCTCAATTTTGAACAACAGACCTACCGAGCCATACCGTTGAGGTTGTGCACTACGAAAAACTTTCCTCTCACAGTGTTGATTAGAGTTGATGGTGGTAACGGCGCGTTGGTCGCAACCTGCTAACGTGGACCGTACATGATGATGATGCTCAGAAAGGTGCACTTTTTAACTTCGTTGTCAATGACATCTTGAATCACAGAGTCGATACAATCAATTAAATCGCTTTGAATCTCAGAAGATACCCCTGTAAATACACCAGCATTACCACCTTCTTGACCGCCCAACCTTCCATGTAAACGACGTTCAAACACCGAGTCAAATTTTGCAAAACACTCCAAAAGCTCCCTGTAATTACCTCCGTTCAAGCTGTCGTCCTTTTCATCATGACCTCTAAATGATAGTTCCTGCTTACCCAAGAGAAGAACTGCTTCGATTAAAATTTTAAGCATGCCCCTGTTCTGACGAACCTTTTCATTGTGACTCTCGATCTCCTCTCTTCTAGCACGAGAAAATAAAACGTCAACTCTCTCTACAACATCAAACATCTTTCATGTTTTATAGGCCTCCAAATGTGACCTTGCCTTCTCGTGCTTTCTGCAGTCTGACAAAAAACTGTGCATATTGGCATACCCTGTTTCAGTCCAAGTCTGTGATATTCCAGACTTGAAGAGTAAACAAGGCCAACAAAAAAGACTCTTGTTAACGGAACTTCTGCAGAGCCAATCCTTTCTTGAATACCAATCTTCTTGAAAAGATCGATTTTTCGTTTTCAAATCCAGTGGCGGTTTAGGCCTCTCTTGTTGAACAATAATCTTCTGCTCACCGACACTTCTAGCAGCAAAAGACTTCTTCAGGAGCTGAACAACAATATCCTCGCTATCATAATGTTGATCCATGATCAAAAGTATCTGATAAATTTCTAATTAGCAAAATGTAAATTTCTGTGAAAATTCGCTGTGGTCTCAAGACACAGCAAATCAGCAAAAGCATGCCTGTACATAGGGCTCCCGAAGTTACAGTCCTGCCTTCAGGAGTGAGCAGGACCTGAGGAGTGCCATTTATCTTCTATTGTGAGGCAGGACCAAACGCAGGGGAACGAGGGGATGGCCCATTGTTGGGCAGGACCAAACATAGGGTTTAGTCCTGCATACGAATATTGAGCAGGACCTACCACAGGGCTTCATTTGACCATAGATTTTACCTTAACCAGTCGCGATATCACGCCCTGTGACTCCCAAGAAAGGATGACGAATAGGAGGCAATGAAGAAAGTAATTCAAATTGCATAGATTACGGCAGGAGAATTCCTGAAATTTGTTAATAATGTTCTTGTAAAAAAAATTAATAATTTTCTATTATTTTGAAAAATGGTATCTCTGGAATCTTTTAGTCCTGCCCGGCAGGACAAGCAGAACCTTTGGCTTCGCCACTGTTTAGTAGATCTTCCCTTGAAATGATCCCATTGAATCATACCATGAATTGCTCATCAGTCTCGGCAAACAAGGTTAAAAGTAGCTACCATATGGAGCTTGGAGGTTTGAAAAGAGGACTACAGTACATGCAGGACACCAATATCCATCCATATTCCTGGTCAGAAGAACGGTGCCTTTTTTATTCAAAATTGGGTAAAAGCTATTTTAAACCACATCTAATGGATTGCATCTACATCAGGTATCACTCTAGAATAATTGTCCACCTGCTAATAAATTTTTGAAACATTTTCCACCCTCACTCCTCATATTCTAACGCCCTTTTGCTATTTATTATACAACAGTGTACCTCTTTTTCGAATAGTTCCTGCCAAGGAAAGGCACTTACTAAACAAAAAAAGACTTTTTTCAATTTGTCCAGCCTCCTTCTCCCGATTCTTTGAGCTATTAACTTTTATCATATGGAACCATTTCCAGCCCTCCCTCGATTTTTTAAACTCCCTAATTGTAATCATCTTAAACCAGTTTCAACCCCTCCCCCGTTATTGCTCAACCCACTTTTATTTGGTACTTGTGAGTACATGAAATGCAATTACAAATAATGAGAAAATGTTAATGATACACTATATAAATTTGACTATTTGTTTACCTTTGATAGGTCATGAAAAAGAGTTAAAAATGTAAAAAAATTGTTATCTGTGTTGAACCATGGACATGGTTATTTTTTCCCAAACTGTGCACAAGGAGATATTGATGAAAGGGGTTGGATTATCAAAGGTAGGCACTAGATCATAGAGAAGTTGAGGACACGATGACGTTATGCGAACGAAAATGAGGCTGAAGCCTCTTTCAGAGATGGCTTTGGGGAAATTAGCGGGAAAATTTAAAAATTTGGCGGGAACCAACTCCCAATTTCCCGAACATGCCGACAGACGATATAGATGTTGAAAATGGAAATAAAATACTTGTTTTCGAAAACAAGGATGAAGCAATACGTGGATAAATTCAACATTGTTCACTTTTTGGCCAGCTACGACAAAAGTGTCAGTAAGCAAGATTTAAATAGCAAATTCTTGATGAATCATATCACGCAATGCTTACTAAAATAAGTCAAATGCTTTGTCTAATAAGAATATTTATTACTTAAAATATTTGAAATAGGTGTGTGAAAATTATATAGATTAACAGGATCAAAATTAGGATTACAGACTTTTTTGCAAAATCCCAGTAAAAATTTTTTTCTGCATAAGCCTATAGATGGTATTATTTTCCGCAGAAAAATCAGTTCAGGAAATCCTAAATTCTGGCTAAGAAAAAAAAGGACACAGTTGCAAGTGACTGCAAGGAATGGAATATATTTCCCTTTTGACGGGATACCTTTCCTTTCTGCTGGAAGTGTGAGGTACATGTGTCACCAGGGTGTGGACATTGACATGGCAGCAAAAATTGCAAGGAAGAATAAACAAAACGAAATGCAAGTAAGATGTTATCAAGAACTGTATAAATGGGACATAAAAATACTTATTTTACACCGCTTTCAGGGAAAAGGGGGAGAAAAATAATTAAACAAAGAAAAATGGTCGATTTCCCTAAGGCAGGGGGCCACTACCCCTGTCCTACCCTCCGGGTGCAGTCGTTCTTGGTCCCAATTTTTATAATTTGTTTCTATTAAAATTTGCATTGCTAGGAGAGAGATCATACCTTCATCAAAAAAAGAAGCTACATACAACCAACAAAGAAACTGGGTTGTCCGAGCCAAGCTTTACTCTCAAGGATATTGAAATTTCCAGAATACCAGGTTTCCTTATAGGGATTTATCACACTACTTAGTGCAAATCGAGCAAAACTTTATTCACCTTTCAGGTCAATGTTTACAAAAATGATCCTTATTTTCTTAAATCCATTCCTGTCTGCATAGTCTTTTCTCAAAAATCCATTTAACTTTGCATATAAGCCAAGGCAAATATCATTCAAATTTTTTGAAAATTACTGACAGATTGCATGTTACTTCATACAAGATATTTTTTCGTAATTCAAAATTTGTTGAATTCATAAAATACAAATTTGAATCAATTAGAATTATTTTCATACAACTGCAGATTCCAACTAATTCATAATTGTGTTCTGTATTTTGAAGGTATATTCAAATATTCACAGGTATTCCTGGCCAAAATGGCAAGAAACCCGAACGAGAAATGAAGAGAAAGTCTGCCGTATTAAGAACAGATTTGAAGAACTCTGTGAAAGTGAGAGTTGTGGAGTAGTATGCTCTCAAATTGCCTGGCAAAAGTAGTCACAAGTATCATGATACTAAAGGAGAGGTTAGTGGTTTATTTGGGGAAAATGTTACCAATTTACCACCCTCCCCAGATATTTTACCCCTCAGTCTGATTCCAACTTGACAAGTTTGATCTATTTCCACAAAAATCAATAACTTTAGTCAGAGGTTCAAATTTATTTCTAAAAATCTATGTTTTAATCATCTGGCTGTTTCGAAATTTAGAAAAAATTTCAAATGATGCACTTCTAGAAACTGATTTATTGAAATCTCTGTATGAAGAGCATGGACAATTCATTCTGCTTCTCTCAATAATTTTCAGTATTCAATCCCTGTGCTTCTTCTCCAAGGAGCAACTATTACAAATTATTCTAATGGACATTGCAGAATTTGATTAAGTCTTGCCTTCTCTACTTACTTAAACTTTATTTTGGTTAACTTTAAAAATATTCTTCTAGCTAAAGTGAAAACATGTAGCTAGCTCATAGCTGTTGTGAGTTGTATAATTATTCCTTTTACCAATTTTGGCAGGGAGCTGAAATTCGTGAACCAATAGATGATGCAGTTGTTAAAAAGGTGAAAGAATTACATCACATTGGAGTGAAAACCGTTTCTGAAGTCCAACGTCATTTGGAAAGCTATGTGAAAAATGAAATGTTTCGAGGTGAAGATACACCATCTTTAGCAAGGCGGAGGTTTTACCCAACAGCCAACGATATAAGAAATATAATGAATACTCAACGTTTGGGAAACAGGCATGCACCGGATGACCAGGAAAATCTTGTATTTTTTTGCGAAGAATGGAAAAAAGCAAAGCCATTGGATTCTGTTTTTATAGGGTAATTATTTCATTGTCTTTAAGCTTGTGTCTGCTTCATTCCGATAGCAAAAATGTCAGTGTATAACTGATGTTTCTTGTGATAATTCTTCTTGTTTAAAGGTTTTGCTGACTTCTCCTGAAACCCTGCTCGCCAGAGGAGAACAAATAGTATGTTTTGAACAAATAACTAATGTTTTGTTTTGTAAACAGAGGTTTTGTAACAGTAACTTACTTTCATAATTTTTTATTTTCAGCCAACTTCTACAGATACATCAAAATTTCTCTTTGTCTATCAGTCAGAGTGGATGAGACGTCTTATTCTTTAATATGGACAGGAGATGTGTCTTTTGGATGCCACCTACAGAGTTTGCAGGTGAAGTAATCAAATTCTGCTACATCTCTTGTACTAGAATTCGTTAGAAATTCAGTATGCCAAACACTATATTTGAATTTATCAGAAGTTTGGAAAAACAGGAACAGCTAAGAGTCAACAACATATATTACCTCTTTGATGAAACCTAAAATGTTTTCCTTGCTAAAAATCAACTAATACTATTTCTTATAGATATGCCATACCACTGTTCTTTCTTTGCGTCAGAGCAAATGTTGGGCATGTCGTTGTCGCAGTATTCATTCCCGAGAATGAAGATCTTCCCTCTATAGTAGAGGCAATTGAAATGATCAAAAGATGTAATCCGCAATGGAAACCAAGAAATTTCCTTGTTGACTTCTCGATGGCAGAAATTCGTGCGATTGAAGAGACCTTCCCCAGTAAGCATCATTCAATCACTTTTTGGCTATAAAGCATATTTTATAGACAGCAACATTTACTTTTTGATGCATCTATTTCATTTAACATGTTTCAAGTGCATATTGAATCCATGTTAGAATTTCAGCAAAGAGTGCTAGACTGTCGTTATGGACATCAATGAAACCAAAAGTTGATAACATAAAAACGAATTGCAGGAAATATTATAAACATCAAGTGACACTATTTTCTTTGTGCTGTTCAGTTCAGTAGTGTTAATAAAGTTGTTATCCTAAAAATAAAAACTTACATCCTCAATACTAACCATATTGATAAAAATGATGTACTTTACTTTTTTGCAGAATGCCATATTCACCTGTGTGATTTCCACCGTGAAAAAGCTTGGCAGGAATGGCTTTCGAAACATGAACATGGTGTGCGCGACATAAAGGACTAAGTTATTGTTTACCTAAGACGAATTGCCAGTAGCCCAAGCAGAGCAGGCCTTGATAAAAATATTCATGACTTCAAAATGAGTTCTGTTTGGCAGAAATCAAATTGTTTGCGTGATTATTTCACTAATCATTGGGAAAAACATCTTGAGGTAAGTAAACAATATTTTAATTATCAATTATTTCAATTAATTATCAATTTAATACATTGAATAATTCATAAAAAATCAAGCATGAATTGTTTATTGTTAAATAATACATAAAATTATATTTGCATTAGAATAGTCATTAATACAACCAAATATAAATAACAAAATCCTTGCAATTGAGGTAAAAGCTACTGTGGTGTGGAAGGTTCATTGGCATAACCTATAAGAAATGTTTAACATGGTGCTATACCACCATGCTATAACATGATGCTAACCTTGCTCTACCAAGTGAATTTTTATCAATTTTAATTAAAATACCATTGAAAGACTAATTGTAATTGCAGAAATGGGTCAAATTTTATCGAGAAGCATCCTTGCGTGTAGCTATCTGTACGAATAATGGCATTGAACGTCAAAACCGTTGGCTGAAATCATCATATCTGGAGAGCAAAAGGAATTGCTCAATTTCCGAACTTGTTGACACATTGCTTAATCAATTCCTAACAGATAGTTACAATAAGTAAGTATAGTCCTTTTTTGTCCCATGTACTTGTAGTAAATCTGTGGCATTGAAATATTGTAGCAGTTGTAACATTGTAGTATTAAAGTAGCAAAGACTTGGCATTGGTTCGACAAGAATATGTTAATAGTTTAATTAAATAATATCCAACCTAGTATAAACAAAACATTTAAAAACATGTAGCTATGGGTAAGCGGCTTTAAAAAGCTGGGGGATTAGACACACTGGAATTCAAAATTTGAACATTATGTCAAAATTATGTCAAAAAATTTGAACAAAGCTGGTCCATGGCTTTGGTGGTTTGCTTTGCAACGGATATCATAACAATATATTTGATGGTATAAAATGATGATTGCAGAAATAATTTCTCAATTTTGTTTTTTACAGATACAAAGAGTTGAATTTAATTTCATCTGCAATGTATCGGAAATACGATTCTTCAGTGCCACAATTTTTACATAATCGACCATCAGGTGTAGTACAACATATAATGGAAAGAATGTCTCTTGGGTATCCCATCGAAAAAATTCACCAATCTGGTCCACAGCTCTTTGCTGTTGAAAGTGAACTACAAACAGAAAAATACCAAGTATGGCTTGGTTCAGATTCATATCTTCCATCATGTCAGTGTCCTGACTATAAGTACAACAAGTTGCCTTGCAAGCATATATGTGCAGTTGTTAATATACAGGGTGTTGGTTGGGAAAGTCTTGGCAAGAGTTTCAAAAGTCATCCACTCTTCATGCTTGACCCAGTCATCTTGAATGGTATTAAAAATGTAAAGGAGCAGGACACGGCTGAAACGTTGCCAGAAATAAAAGTTGACTCTGGTGAGGAAATGAATCACATTGAAAGCCAGGAATCACCAAATGGAGATAAAACCAGCATCCACCAGGACCTGAAGACTGAAAAAGTATGTCAGCTAAAAAATCGGAAACAAATGCACAGGATGAGTGGAAGAAATAAATGTGTTCATCTGCTGAAAGTTTTGCAAGATGAACTTTATGTTGTAAATACTAACAATGTTTTTGAGAAATTAGAAGAAAAATTGAAGGAATCCATTAACTATGCAAGACAAAATCGACCAATGTCCAATGAATTGCCATTAAAAGATGTCACATGCTCACCGACAAAAAAGGGCAAAAAGAAGCACAGGAATTAAGAAACTTAAACTTAGAGAAAGTAAGAAAAGACTTTCGAAATTTAATAAGCGTGTTGGAATTGTAGCAGAGAGTAGACAACAAATGGTGAAAATAAAAGGATTACCCCGTACAAACATGAAGGCAAGAAAGTCTTAACAACGAAAGTAGCAGGGAGCAACTTAATGGAAAGTAGAAAGAGAGGTATACTCACTGAACTACTTAGTCCAATCAATGTTGATGAGATACCTGACATGGCAGAAGATAACTTTTTATGGGTTGAGATTAATGGCATAAAATTGTCAAGACAGCTTCAAGATACACTTTTTGATTCAAATGGCTGGCTCTGTGATGAACACATTGATGCAGGCCAAGATCTACTCAAGTCTTTGGGAAATGGTATTGCAGGGCTTAACAATACAATAGCCATGGCACATTGCAAATTGATTAATGTTGCCAGAGAAAACCACCAAGCAATTCAGTGTCACAATACTGGAAATCATTGGGTTGTATCCTCCTCAATCAACGGGGGCAATGTTGTTGTCTACGAAAGCATGTCTACTGGCTTAAACAGAAGTTTGGAAAATAAATTGCTCCATATGTACGGCTCATTAAGCAAAGAAAATGGCTTGGTAAATGTCACTGTCATTGTGCAGCAGAAGCAAAGTGGTGGGAGTGACTGTGGTCTATTCTGTCTTGCAAATGCAACTGCACTTGCTCATGGCATAGATCCTTGCACAGTTTTATGGAATCAGGAGGAGATGAGACCTCACCTTCTGGAGTGTCTTCAGCAGAAAAAAATGGAAATGTTTCCACATCAAAGCTACTATCACCCATGCACAGACGTTGTACCATCTTAGCATGTTGGAAAGACACTTTGATGGAGCAACACTCATTGAATGTAGCAACTGCAAAAAGAAATATCATTTGGAAAATCCAAAATGTATTACAGTTACAGCGGCACAAGCTGCTCAAATAATGACTGATAACATGTTCCTTTGCACAAAGTGCTTGTGAGTTTATATCAAAAAAAGCCATACCAAGATTCAAAGATTTTCTGCCTCTGTTTGTATGCTCTGGTTTCTCGTGGAACTTACATCGTCAGACATGAATATCTTTTCTAAAATAAGGCAGATTTAAGTAATCAAAATTATTTTTCTGATATAATATCATTCATATTATATATATATACTATTATAATATATATATATATTTATTCAGAAGGCCAAGGCTTACAGGAGGAAATAATTTCCACATAGGTGCTGCTGCTGCCCTATTGTAAAATTACTGCACCTGGTCGTCACCATATATATATATATAAAGTGCACAAGTAGAAGAGGGCAGATACTCTTTGAAGAAATAGGCATCAATTTGATTTTATGCGCTCTTTTTATTTTCAGTGCTGTGGTAACATGTTTCGACCATTTCATGGTCGTCTTCAGAGCAACTGACAGTGTTTCTTTTTCGTTAGCTGCTTTTATAGCTTAGAATTCATATATATATATATATATATATATATATATATATATATATATATATATATATATATATATATATATATATATATACATATATATAGGGGCATTAAACAAACTCATTCTGAAAACTTCATACATTTATTTTCCTGATGAAATTTGATTATGCTGTGTTTACTTTTATTGCCTTTTCAGTGTCTTTTCAGTGTCTTATATTTAAACAAACCAAATTAGCTTGAAAAATGAAAAAAAATGAAATGTACCTACCTTTAGAAAGTCCTTTTCTAATTTCTTGTGTGGTAATTATTTATTCCTTTTCGCCATTGGTATTGAGAAGAAAAAGACCAGGTTAGATCCTTCGCCAGCCTGGTGCTGACTTTTAAAGAATCTTTCTTCTACTGGAACATTTGTGAGAGTTGCTCGAGTGATTTATCGAAGATAACCATTTGCAAAATTCTTCTATATGTAAAAATCCTACGAGTATGGCGCTCGGTTTCGACACAATGACCTCGCATTCAATTTCAATAAAATCTTTTTTATGGTCTCTGCGTCATCGTGTCCTCAACTTCTCCATGATCTAGTGCCTACCATTATCAAAGGTATTTAGACTTTTAGAGACAATAAAACACAGCATATTAAAAATTAAGTAGCATAATCAAAAATGATTGTTGATTTCATTTCTTAAAATTATGTAACACCTTATTGTAAAAACATATGATCTACATGTTTTTACTTATTTCACAATTTCATCTTAACAGAAAGTATACCATACCATATAATAAAACCTATCATTACTGCACCGCTGCTTGTGAATGACATTGGCTCCCTGTCTCTGTTGTATCAAACATATGGATTGGAGGTCTTTTACAGGGTGATACTCGGCTTTGCTCCAAAAAGTCATCATTTTTCTACTGGTTCATGTTGGCACGGTGAGTCTCTGAAAACCTTGAACCTTTATGCATACAATTTAGCAGATTCTGTCATTTCCATTCAAAATACACAGAAGATTTTCAACTAAGCCTGCAAACAAACAGACAAGCCATATTATTGATTAAACAACTGCAGATTGAATAATTGATGTGTGTATGTGTGTGTTTATGTGTGTATGAGTGTGTGTGTCTGTGTGTCTGTGTACGTGTCTGTGTATGAAACAGAAGTTGTTAGACTAAATGCAGTAAGTATTTTACCCACAGATTGCAGTTCTTCACTACAATGCTTACAGCAAAATGCAGCAAAAAATAATCAAAATGGGGAGAAAGCAATGGCGTGTTTCTTATCCAAAACATAAAAAGAGGCAATTTGCTGTTGTAAAATCTCTAAAAACTCCAGTATTTGGTGACTCAGGATAATTGTTTTGAAAATTTGACCATTTATTGTTGAAAATTAAATCCCCAGCCTCTATTGGATACACCTAATAAACTAGTTGTTGAATATGCACAGATGCTTCAAATTTCACAACAAGGCCCTCCTTATGCCATTTTGTATGCTGCCACTTTTCGTTGTTTAATGACAGAACCTTTGGTAAGCATTGTCCTCTTTTCCAATAGACTATGCAGAAAAGCTCATCCAAGATGTGTTGGCAAGAAGGGAAGCATTTCCAATGCTGAAAGAAGCTGCATTTGACATAAAGGAATAGCAGAAGAAAACTCCACCTCCTCAAACTTCTGGTTATGCTACAGCTGACAAAGATCACCTGATTCAACACCACAGATCTAGATTTTCCATTACTTATTAGGTTCCTCGCATTTTCATTTGTAGGCATAACTGAAAATAGACATAAATCATACTCATATAAATTATGAATTGGTTCATTAATAATCAAGTGTCAATATAGGTATAAGTTGAAATTTAGAAGTGTAAATCCAATAATCAAAGTAAAGAAAATTAGTTATGGTGATAATTTGCATGTACGAGAAATGACCATTATCATAAACTGTACTTACTGATGCGGTTGATGTGTTCCACAAAGGGTCCAACATACTGAGAATATGACGAATGAAATATAGTCAAGGAGTTATATATAATGGTTGATATAAAACAGTCTCTATTGCGCTGCGAACTGAAGACAACAACTACGTAATTCGGAATGAGCTGTGATACAGTCATTCCCTTTTTCTCCCAATAAATTCTCAACAGCTTCGATCTCCCTGTAACATATTGCCTCAGCTGTCTTGTCCACTCTGACACAACTCCCACATTTGCACCTAGGTAAAAAGTTGTTGAAAATTTCCCTCTTGGCACAATTTTTTACAACAAAACTGTCTTTATTAAAATTTTTACCCTTGAATATAATTTAATTGTTAAAAACCACTCACCATTCTTAGACCGGAGGTGAGAGGGGAGCATTATCACCTGAGCTGGCAATTAACCAGACCAACTTTTTCTGACTCAATTTTTTGCGTAGATTACGAAACTGGATGTTGCTTTGGCGTTTAGGGGGGCGTTTTCTAGATACAGGGGGTCAAATTCCAAAAAACCTCTAAATGTCCCAATTTGACTGTATTTAATTATTCCACTTTAGAAAATGTTTAATTTTATTAAAACCTGGTGACTTAATCAATGCTCTATCAAATTTAGTGGGGGAGACAGGAAATTACAGACAGGGGCATTTAGGGGGGAGACAGGAAATTACAGGGAGGGGGAATTTCACTATTATTGTTATTCATGCTCTGCGTTGTAAAACTAAATTATGAGGAAAATCTTTCAAGCTGTTTTGTTTATTCGCTTTCTATTTCCGATTCGCTTTCCATTACTTCGCTTGCAAGCAATAGCTCTGAAATGTCCTTAGGATAGGGCTCCGTCAACCAATCAATTGACAAATCTTCTAACCACCCGTGATTGTCTGGTTCTTCTATATTGAGTATGCTCTGCCAAGCCTCTCTCCATACCCTTGCTACAAATTTTGCACGCTTTATGTGTTTTTCAAGGCTGCTTTTACATGTCTTTTTCAAAGGTGCGCCAAAATATAGCACATCTTGCTTCATTCACTGACAGCAATCGCTTCTCTCCGTACAGTGTGCAAACAAACTTTTCTAAGCCAAGAAACAAATTACCACTCTCACATTTTACCTTACCAAGCTCTGCGAATAATTTTTGGAATTCTTCATCGCCTTTCACGAGCTTCCAAAATGCCTGCTTCCCTTTTCGCAAGAAGGATGAGATGTAGTCATTCCCTGAAAATGCATGCAGGCCAAGGAGCGCTTGCTTCTGTAATTTAGATAACACACATGCATTTAAATCCAGTAGTCTCCGGTTTTTTCCTGTTCCGTTATCAATGAAGACATGCAAGTTTTTAGCTTCGTTGGCTAAAAGGATAACAGGAATATCAACATCTCCAGAACTAGAGCGCACAATGCAAACTGTCTCCTGTCCATTATTCATTCGTAGGGCATGGTGAAGTAGGTAGCAGATTTTGGTATCTGCTTCCTCGTGGTTTGTGTTTAACTCCTCCACCTGAATTGCTTCTTTGCTGTTTATCTTAACACAAGAATCTTTTCTTGCAAAGTAAATTACTCGATCATCGAGACTGCTTGCATCTTCAATCCAAACGTGTTCGATTAGCTCGAAAAGCCTTTCTTTGTTTCTGCCATTGCTCAAAAAACTTTTGAAGTTTGCAGGTATTCTAATATCCGCATTTCGTATCACAAATTCATCGCCATGTCCTCGCAAGTCCCTCTCTGCGCCTTTTATTGATCTGGCAGAATACGAATCACAGACAACATATATTTGTTGCTGCTTAAGTGGCATTTCTCAAAATTTTCCATGAAAGCTCTCTAAATGTATCAGGCATGCTTACCGTGCTTCTCAATGTTGCTGCCAGATCTATTATATAGCAGCTGGCATTTGCTGGTGGTTCTTCATCAGATATGATTGATTCTAATGCTCAGATATGATTGATTGTAACATGCTCTTGGCTGTTTTGCGCCTGTATCCGTCAGTTGTTGCAAGAGCAAGAGGCACCGGTGCAAGAGCATAAGTAAGAGCTTTGTTTACATCAACAGACTCCTTTTCTTTGAACGATGTTGCCAATAAGAGTCCAAGAATGTCCCTCTGCACTGCAACATCTATTGTCTTACCTCCCACTGTTACTTTAATCTTTTTTGCTGCATCGTTGAAACCTTTCCAAGGTACTCGTCGGATCGGATCAAACAGGCACAGCTCATTTTCTTTGCTGGCATCAAGGCGTTTACTGAATTTATTAAACAATTCAGTACCACGTACTTCAACTGATAGCAATGAAGCAGAAATCTCATCAGATAATGGCTTACCAGATGCAAGATTAAACAGCTTATCTTCACTCAACTCCTCACTAAATGGGTTGATAAATGCTTCTTTTAAGACATTCATGACTTCCTTAACCTGTCCCTTCTGACTTCTGCACTTGTTTAATTCTCAAACATTTACGAGGGTTTGTTGCAGCTTTGTCGACATCTGCAAGGGATTGTAGTGACTCTACGATCTTTGCCTGGGACCTTGTTCAGGACCCACTTCTCGTATGTAGATTGCTGATGAGCGAAGTTCTTTATGCCTCCTTCAAAACAAAAAGAAGAACAACTGTCAACTTCGTTACTTTGTCACTGTCAACAACAAAAATAAAACATTGAAAGTTTAAAAAGCTACAACACCTTTTTGATTAGTTGCAAATATTTTTCTATACCTATAGTTTTTGTAGATCGCATAAAGGTTTGCTCCCCAGCACCATCAATGGATTGACCAATACCGTAGCCATTTCTGCAGACTGACAAACCCTTCTCTTCCAATTCCTCCTTTGCACCTGGATGGGTATGTTCGATATGTTCAAGTGACTTGCAGTAATAAGCTGCATATCTTGAATAATTTTGCTTATTCATTGCAAAGCATAGAGACAAAGATTCTTTCCAGCATTTTAATCGCAAGCAAAAGTCGTTAATGTTCGCTGACAAATGAAGCTGATGCTGTCGGTCAACAGCAGCTTGATATATCATCCAAAACTGTAGAGTTTTGCCAAAATCTCCAGCAATGCATTTTTCTTTCAAATACTTGTAACGGCTGCTAAACGCGGTGAATGTCTCTTCATCTAAAATAGAAGTAACATCTAGTTTCTCAACTTTCTGATTTAGCGATCTTTCGACCTCGTCTAGTATATCTGGCATATACTCCGCGCAAAAGAGTCTGTCAATCGCTTCTGCAACACATTCATTGACCAACCAGGACCGATTGTAATGCTTGCCAGATATAGCTCCTTTAATTTCCTCCGATGTGCACATTCCAGCCTGGGAAACGATTTCTTCGAAGCCACTTCCAGTGACAAACTTGCCTATTGTACCGAAGAATTCCATTGAAGCATGAAAGTCACCAAGATGGATGAAAACATCGTTGAATTCGTCGGGATTGTTCCAGAGGACATGGTAGAATTTCATAGCTGCTCCTGCATCCACTGTAATATGTGTGTATTTCATATTGGAAGCAGCTGACAATGACTGCGATTGCTTGATACATTCAATGACTGTGCTGTAGTCAGTGATTGGTTTGGCAATAGGAGGTAGGAATGTTAAAGTCGTGGCCTTCGACTCTGGTTTTCCAAAAACAAGCACAACCCAACCAACAAAGCGAGAAATACACTGTGGAGACTGATAAAAGATTCTTCTCATAAGCTTCCATAGAAAGAGAAGTTTGCAGTGATACCGTCGGTCAAATTCATCATTGGCTATTGCTTCAAACAATACTGGCTCTGTATGAGATACAATCTTTGCACTTAACAGTTCTTCTCTGGGTTTTCTCTGTCTCCACATTGGTTAGGGTTTTGATGCAGCCAGGTGACTCTACTTGAAATGCGATGCCGTGTGTTGTGTGAAGGCTTCCTGGAACATTCTCTTTCTGTACGTCAAAATTGTCCCACCAAAAATATGTAAGCACAGACATGTCGCTATTTGCTGGTTGCAGTGGTAAGGGATACTTAATGGAACGCAATTTCTGGACTACTTCGGCTTGAGCCGTCTCAATTAGTCTAACTTTATCATAGTTACAGCAATGGCCAAGTCTTGCAAGAATTTTGATCGGTGTTTTCTGGCCAGTTAGGCTGTGGAGCCCAGCCCCTACAAGAACATGCTTCTGTGTAAGAAATGAACCTTTTGAAACTGCATGCACAAGATCTTGTGAATATGAATCGACGTAACGTTTAACATCATCCCCTGGACTATGATGGGTTGCATGGATAACTCGCAAGATAAAGTCTTGGACACTGCGAGGAGGCTGGCGATCTTGTTTTGATAAAGAGTCAGGTGTTAGGGGCCAAGGTAATTCCAATGCATTCTCTATCACCGCCAGTATATCACTTCTAATAATCTTTGCAGCCTCTTTCAAGATGAATTCTTTGCTTTCTTTTGTAAATTGGGCAAAATTTTTTGTGAGAAGGGCTTTGCTACTTCTCACAATTTCTGCCTCATGATATGATACTCTGACAAAAGTGATTTGATCGCCAAATTCTTTTTGAAGCCTTTCCTTTACTTTACCACGCAGTCTGCAGTCATCTTTATTGAACCCATAAATATCTGTCAAGACCTTCAGAGAAGCGAATTGACTTCCAGCGATCACATGAGCATTTATGAAGTCACAAACGGAGGGGAAATTTGTAGTACTGGAATCTGGGACAGTGTTATCATCTGTTACGACGTCCGTGTTTGTAGGTTTTCTTGATGTAATCCTTGTGTACTCTCTGTAGCATTTAGGATGCATTATAATTTTTTTTGCTATCGAGTCTTGCCCTGTAATTCTAAGAAGCATGTTTTGGTCCTCATGAAATTTCGCAGCATCCTGAATGGATTCGCAAGCCGAGACAGTTTGTACAACTTTGATTTCGTATTTCTTTCCTTTAACTTTTAAAGGTTTTGAAGTGTCACATTTCATACATTTGTTCGGAAACAGGGTTCCAGCATCGTGTACAGATCGTTTTCTCCTTTTCAGTGGCGAAGTCTTACGGTCATTGAATTGGTTAGTTGCAATTGAAATTGCCTTTGTAAAGTTTTGATAACATTGTCGATGCACAAATAGCCTATTGGGCGAAAATACAGAAGGAATCGACTCGATCTGCTTGCCGTGTACATGGATACCTCTGAATTGTAGTCTTGCCTCCTTACTTTTGATCAAACGATCGAAGGCTTCTTTTCTTAAAGCTGTGAGGTTCAGATTTCGAATATTCAACTGATCATAGTGAACAATGCATTTGTTTTTCTGTGCTGCCATCATTTGAGTACTGAAATGTTTCCATCCTTTTCCTGCAAATAATAATAGGCTATTGTTGTTTAAAATGAGAGTGATTGAGGCTCATAACGAAAGTTTATCATAATCAAACGATAAACTTGTGCACGTTATCCACATAGCTATACTTTTTATACCAATGTTGTTGCAAATCTCTGTTGTGTTGCCTTGACTGAAATTTTAAGGTATGTAAGAATGCTTCGGCGAATGATGCAAATGAATGCAGCTTCGGTTAAAGCTGTTGTTGACTTAATGTTGTTATAAGAATAGCTGAGGTCAGTAGACTGCATTCCTCCAAGTAATTTGGAATTCCTCTCAATAGAACACTCAGCTCCAATTAGTTTATTCCTTCACCTACGCATTTAGGTGGAACTTCTCAAATTTCAAATTTGCGTAATTTTGAAACTATTATCACTGTCTTTTCGTAAGATTATCACCAGCTTCTCAAAATTTCGGCATAGGGTAGATTTTGATAAAAGATGACTACATCATCAGATAATAACAAAATGTACCAATTTTTAAAGTGCGATAGCAGGAAACAGTCAAATTAGGCCACATTGCGTGTTTTTGGACTTCGAACCGCTATATTTGGAAAACGCCCCCTTAAACGCCAAAGCAACACCTGGTTTCGTAATCTACGCAAAAAATTGAGTCAGAAAAAGTTAGTCTGGTTAATTGCCAGCTCAGGTGATAATGCTCCCCCTCTCACCTCTGGTCTATCTGTATTTCAAATTCGTCCACTGGGGTGCTCTTCTTCCGTGCCACCATTTTCTGTCGTCCTTGGAGCTTGTCCATGTCTCCGTGATCGTATTCTAGAAGTTGTTTTGTACTAGAGGTTCTAATTGATATGGAACAATTTCCAAAGAGTTATTCTCTGCAAAACCGAAATCCGTTTGAAAATCTGCCATGTTTTTTCTGAGTTATCCGATCTTTTGTCTACGTATTCCTCAAAATGCAACTTGTTATCAATGACAGGAAAGTTCCGAGTTATCACAATGTACGTCATAGGGTCACGTGATAAAAAACAAAATGCCCCCCCCCCCTTGATCAATTTTTTTGTTCTAAACCAGAAGAAACCTACTTCTAAATGATGATCTATAATTTAATGAAAAAAAGATAGCATGGAAAGTATGTCACTTGTCCTTTAAGTCGAGTAACTTCATCCTCTTTTCTACTAAATTCAGGTTCATAACTAAAGAAACATCCCTCCTCAGCCTGACTTTCTTCGATATCGCTATCCGGGAAGGAATGTTTGATAGAAAAGGGGGGTGTTATTAAAAAAAGATAATCTTACTTTTTCTTTTGTACCGGTTCTCGTTTTCAGAATCAGCACTCTCGTTTGTGCTAAGATTTCTAAAATCATCTAAAATTAAAAAAAGGAATGTCGTATATCTCTTTAAAAGTGCCTCTGGATAGATTCTTTTTTATTTTATTAAACTATGTGAACAAATGTTTTGCGGTACAGAATTTGAAAATGGCTTTGAAAAAAGCAAACATTTTACGTCATACTACAAGCTTTTTCGTCTGACACTTCTCAGAGCATAAAACGTTAGAATGAGGTTCCGAAAAACACGATAGAAAATATATACCCAGCTGTGGATTGAAATAAGCCAATCAGAAAGACGCAAGCACAAGACCGGTATAGTTGAACAATCAGTGCCCCTAGCCCAAGGAAAAATTACCAATGGAGTCCAAGAGAGAAAACGAACTCCTTCTGTCAACACAATGGTGGCTTTTTCGTTTTTATGTAGATCGACTCCAAAACTGCTAGATGGAAGGACGACCGGGCTCTGCCAATTATCCGAAACGGGTTTTGCACAATCTGGGTTGTCCAAAAGATGTTGACCGATGGCAGAATCACTTGTTTTAACAGTGTTTCTAGACCTACATAAGCGAGGAGGCTGTTCTCTTTGAGAACAATTTTGGTTTCTTATGTTGGAAGGAACAGGCTGTTTTATCCTATCCCCCAATCTTTGGGTTGTGTGTCCTACGTAGCCAGAATCACACTGGCACGTAAATTCATAAATGACGGAATTTTTTTGGTTGGTAGGAACGCAATCCTTTTGAATAGATGGAAGGGCTTTCCTAGTGCTGTAAACAATCCGAGGATTGACAGCAAAGAAACATTTGGTTATGGCTTGCCATTCGAGAGTCAGATTAGGAATGTGACGCTTTAGAAACGTTGAAAGCAAGTATTCAGCTGGAGCAATTGAAAATTGAAAGGATGGAGACGCTATTCCAGCGCGAGGTTGCTACAAGAAAGGCAGAAAGACAGTGCAGTACGAGTCCACAAAGAAAAACTTGGACTATCAGAAATTTTCTTCTTCTGCGCCTAAGCCTATGTAGGCAGTGGGTGCGCCCAACCATGCACAGAGCTCCGCCACTTCTCCCTGTCCATCGCCATTCTTGATAGTTCTTGCAATCCCTCCCCAGTCCACTCCTTGATGTCGTCTTCCCATTGCCTTCTTGGTCTGCCTCTTTCCCTTGCGCCCTCAACTTTCCCTTGGATCAATGTCTTTGCCATCGCTGTTGGTTTCCTCATCTGGTGTCCAAAGTACTTCAGCTTCCTCTTTTTGACTGTCACTGTAATTGATTCCGGCCTGCCGCCCAACGTCTCCGTCACTTTATTCCAGACAAATTCGTTCGTTTTCCTCTCCTGCCAGCTTATTTTCATCATCCTTCGGTAAGATTTCATCTCGAAGGCCTTCAGCTTTTCCATGCTCTTCTTGTTCATTGTCCAGCTTTCACATCCATATAAGAGTGTCGCCCAAGCAATTGCCTTTGTGATTTTCATGCGATTTTTCAGGCTAATGCCTTGTAGTCCCCACATTGAGTTCAGCCTAGCCATAGCACTTGTTGTAGCTCCAATTCTATTCCTGATTTCTTGGTCCGAGTTTCCATTTTCCGTGATGGTTGCTCCCAAGTACTTGAAACTCTTGACCTGTTCAAGTTTCCCACCACCGATGACTATTTCCAGTTGGATGTTATCTTCTCCGTTCCCTGTGACCATTGTCTTGCTCTTCTCCTTGCTAATGTCCATTCCAAATCTTTGTGAGGTGTCATGCAGTCTGTTGGTTAGATCCTGCAGTTCTTCTTCATTCTTTCCAATCAGGTCGATGTCGTCTGCGAAGCGAAGATTGGTTACTTTCAGTCCTCCACAGCTCACTCCAGCATCGTCTAGCTCTTCGATCGCTTCTACCATGATTCGTTCAAGGAACAGATTGAACAACGTCAGTGACAGGATACACCCTTGTCGTACTCCAACAGTCACTCTGAACCATTCGCTGAATTCTTCTCCGGTCAACACTTTGGTCGTTGCTTGCTCGTACAGACTCATGATTGTCTTCGTGATTTGTTCGCCGATATTGAACTTCCTCATCGTGTGCCACAGCGCTTCATGCCACACCCGATCAAACGCTTTTTAAAAGTCGATGAAGTTGTGACATATTACTCTTTGATGGTTCCTTGTTTTCTCGCATAAGAGCCGAAGGTTGGTGATTTGGTCCGTGGTGCTTCAGTCCTTTCTGAAGCCAGCCTGCATCTCGCTCAGCACTTCTTCAACTCTTGGTGTTATTCTTCCTTGGATGATTTTTAGTAATACTTTTGAAGCGTGGCTGATTAGGCTTATCGTTCTAAAGTCGCTGCATTTCCTGCTGTTCATCTTCTTGGGGATGGGTATGAGGATGGATTCGATCCATTGTGTCGGCCAAACACCACTTCTGAAAATGAGATTGCACAGCATGTGCAGGATCTTCACGGTGTCTTCTCCTCCACATTGAATTAGTTCGGCATTGACATTGTCTGCTCCAGGACTCTTGTTGGTTTTCAGACTCCTCACTGCGAGCTCTACTTCTGCTCTCAGGATCTCGCCTTCATGATCTTCTTCCGTCACAACATCTTCCTCCAGTACCGTCCTATCCACATCACCCTTGAAGTTATAGAGCTCCTCGCAGTACTCTTTCCATCTATTCGCAATGTCACTGCTACTTGTCAGAAGTTTACCTTCTTTGTCTTCAATGATGTTGATTTGCTTGGCACGCTGCTCTGTCAAGTTTTTGATAGTTTTGAACACCTTTCTTGCATTGTTACTTTCGAAGCTGCTCTCTACTAGATTGGCCTGTTCTTCAGCCCACTCTTTTTTAGCCTTTCTTAGGAGCCTTCGCACCGTCTTGTTCGCTTCCCTGTATTCTTCTAGCTGCTCCATCCCCTCATCTTTCTTGCGCCTCAGCTCTCGTCTTCTATCGCAGCTTTCTAAGACTTCTTTGGTGATCCATGGTCGTCTGGTTTTTCTTCGTTTTCCGAGGATGGACTTCGCCGTTTCTGTTATGCCAGTTGTGAACTTATCGCATAGTGCTTGCGGTTGTTGTTCCTCTGCTTGTATCAGCATCAACGGAGCAAACTTCGATGTGAGTTCGCTCTGGAATTTAGCTTTGGTGGTGTTATCTTTCAGTTTGTCCAGGTCAAATACGACTCTGTCGTTCCTTCTTCTGTTCTTTGTAGACAGTTTCAGCTTGAAGGTTGTCATTACCAGGTCATGGTCACTGCCAATGTCCGGTTTTTTCATTGTTCGGGTTTGCGCTTTGTTCACACTGGACTGGAAACGTTTCGGTATCAGGATGTAGTCTATTTGCTTCTTTGTGACTCCGTCAGGTGCGTGCCACGTTATCCGTATAGATGCCTTGTGTCTGTGAAGTGTGTTAACCACTACCATTTGGTGTGATTCAGCAAAATCAAGGAGTTTCATGCCTCTTTCTGAAGTCTCGCCAGATGGTTTGCATTCTCACCAATTTGTGCGTTCCAATCACCGAGTATGATTAGGACGTCTTTCTTTGGCGTCTTCTTCATCAGTCTCTCGAGATCATCATAGAACTCCTCAATAATCTGGTCATCGTAGTCACTTGTTGGTGCATAAACTTGGATTATCGTCATGTTGAATGGTTTGCTCGCCACTCTTATCGAAATGAGTCTTTCCGAGACTGGGGTACACTCTAGGATGCTCTTTGCAGTTCGTTTGTCCACAATGAAGCCGACACCATGTTGTTTCTTCTTTTCTTGTCCGCAGTACCACACTTTGTGTCCTTCTTCTGTAGTGTATTCACCAGCTCCTATCCATCGCATTTCTGAGATGCCAACTATGTTCCATGTTATGTTGTCCAGCTCCATTGCAAGAAACTCGATCTTTCCATCTTGAGACAACGATCTAACGTTCCATGTACCAATGGCAAAAGATTCTCTCAAAGTCCGATTGTTAACAGTAGTCCATTTTCCACTGCCTCCCCTGTCGACCCCAGAAGACAGTGCGGCCGTTTTTATCCTGGGCCCCGACCGATCCAGTATGGTTGAAGTTTGGTTGTGCATGTTCATGGGTGAAACGGTTGGCATAAAAACCTGGTGGCGCCAATCTCCTCTCCAGGTATGGATGGCTGTTGGCTCGCTGGGAGCTCATCCGCCCTTCGACAGGTCTTGTTTTTAGTCCTGCTGAGTGTCAACACACCCTCCTCACAAGGTTACCGAAGTAAACAAGTGGGGGAGCCGATTTAGTCGCCGACAACCCGACCATGGAACAGGTGGTGCTGGTTTACATGTTACCAGTAGCAGGCATTACCTGACCTGACTGAAATCAGAAATAATGAATGCAAAAATGAAGAATTTTATCAAAACATTGACAAGACATGATGATAAAAGTGTAAAGCGTAAAGAAGCAGACTCATCTTTTTGTATATATTTGATTTTTATTTGCTGAAACACCCTCAGTGTTCACAGTACTGACATCAAATTGGTTTGATGTTTCACAGTAAAATCCTTTATCTTCCAAACGATAGGGTGAAAGGTAATCTTCGTCGCTTGTTAAAAGTGTTTGTAAGGAGTCTATGTAAGCAAAATTTGGAACCTTTTCTGTAATATCTTGCCCGTTGAATGATACAATAACACTTTCGAACAGACTTGGAGCCAAATTATTAAGAGAAGTTACATTGTTTAGACCAGGTGATGCGGCCGTGCACGGTGCATTATCGTGAAACAATCGACCTTCGAAGTAGAATTCGGTTGTTCTTGGATAAACAAATAGGGAATTTTCTTGTGGGAATGAGAATTTTATTTCTAGTTTGTTGTCAGGGTCTACATCTGTTGCAAGTATTACCTGTTCTTGAACGTTTTAAATGCCAGTTTGAACTTTAGTATGAGAAAGAGGTTGAGAAAATATGTTCCTGGCTCATTTGTAATAAATAAACGAGGTCCTTCTTTGTTCATACCTTGATTTAGTGTAGGTACAGAAACTACACTGGAATTTGTAATTAGAGGGGCAGTATCTTTAGGATCGCCAGTCATACATTTGCATTTTAAGTCTTCAAGTTGTGCTTTTGTCTTTTTACTGCTTTTCGCATCTGTTTCGCCAGAGCTTTCCCTTCTTTAATATATATTTGAGAATTTGGCAAAAAGACCTCATGGCTGAAAACTTTCTGCAAGATTTTAAAGGGTAGACAAATACACTTTCTGCTTGTGCCTACACCTCTATACTTAGTTGATGCGTAGGAGAGCGAAAACTTAATTTCAAGAAGTATACTACTTCTCATTTGAATGTTTACTTTGTTTTTATTTCAATGCCAAATTTTTTTTCTCCAAAATATTGCTATAAAAGGTTAAATCGAATGTATAAAATTGTCACGCAATCAACTTGTTTACATTTCAGTGTCATTACACATCGGAGATCTTGACTATTAGTCAATGTCAAAGTCAAAAAACGTTATTTTTCCATGAAAGGCAAATTGCTTGGCTGTTTGAGCAATCTGTTTAATACTTTTGAGCCACCTGCATGTTCTTTTAATTGTTCTGAAAAAATGCCATGTACTTCCTTTAGATTGCAAGTAAGAATTCATTTATTCTTTGATAACTGCACTAGCATGGGCCAGATTTGGGCCATTGATGGCAATTAGAAATCCCTGTGTTGTGCTTTCTTCGTTCATGTTCCTTCTAGCATCAAAATGGTTCTCAAAAATTGATACCAGAGACTCCAGCACTGATTCACAGGATACTTTGACACAGTGATTGCCTGCATAACAATTCCAATTTCGGTTAAAAGAGCTAGCTTTAGATCGAAAAATTTTTTCAGAATGTCTTTAGGATCTTTTACACACAGCTCTTCAAGAGTATAGGGTTTTGTTAATTCCTCAAGTCTTTTCCAGAAAAGCCTGTACTGTCTCCTTAACTCTTCATCTGAAACCTTATTTAGCGACCTAACTGGTATTAAACTGATGGCATCTACAAACAAATGACCTTGGATAGCAGCGTTCTTTATTTGCCCACCATCTGGACCCTTCAACTTGGCTGCAATATCTGGCAAATTCAAAACAGTCTTAGTTTGATTGATTACAGTTATTTTTTGAGCATCAAATACTTTATCTTTTCGACCAGAATATAACATAGCAATCTGACCATAGATATCTGCGAAAGCAGCTAATTTCCACAGGAAGCGTACATTAGGCAATTTTCCTAAAAGTTGCTTTGCTTCAATGGTCTTTTCTCCGAATTTCCCATAGGATGGATTTTGATATGACAAAGCAACTTTTTCTTCCAGGCACGTTATGAGGGCTGGTGTGACGGTTATGCCCGGTCTAACCGTACATATAATAAAGAAATAACAACAAAGAATATCACCAATCCCAGGAGCTTCTTTCAATCTAATTCAACATAAATTTAAGCACAAAATATACGAGCGTGGCTCAATAACAACGTTCTTCTAGAGTTCGGCTTCACTGCAACGTCTTAAAGAAATACGGGGTTCCCCTAATCAACCAATCTCACAATGTCACACACTCCCCCTCTTTAAAATGTTGTCCTCAACATTGAGCAAGTTCTGGCAATGATATAGTTGAAGCGGAATTGGCTCGCGTTCATTCCCTTCCATATCCGACGATCCGTATCAAGTAACATCCATCATATATTCTTTACGCAGTTCGTAATATCAATGACAAATATTGAGATTTAACCACCTGATAATGACAAGAGCTTCCGGGGTATATATTTTACTTCTTTCGAGTCCATTTCTCAACAAACAAATTTAGTTACTAGTCATAATTCAATTTCGAGTAAAACGTAATGCAGTTCAAACAATCAGTGTTCTGAAAAATGGATTCGGATACGTGGCGGTGCAGTAAATCGATTAAGATTTTGTTCCAGAGGAATGACTCTGTTGTAGACTTGTGGAGGTACGAAGCAACGAGGTAAAAATGTTGGCACAGCTGCAAATCGGTGATGAAACAAAGATAAGTTACGCGACTGATCATGTGCAGAATGCAGAAAAAATTGCTGTTCAGAGTTCGAGTCTCCGAGGTCATTATACATTAGTCAACTGGTGGTTGCCTTGTGGTGGCCTTGTGTGATGACTGCGATCCGTTAGGTGAATCCTGAACACTGTTGCCTACTTCGCTTGAATTGTCATCGAGATCGGGATCATTTTCCTCGGATAAAGATACCCTGTCATGTTTTTCAGATAGTTATTGTGATCTACTACCAGCAGGGGCCGTTTGCTCTAGTTGGTTCTCTACTGAATCAGTGTCAATTTCTGGGTTCATATTTTGCGCATCAAGAGTATCTTCGTCAAGGCACGGTTGAATTCATGGTGTAACGATGGTATGGCTTTTTGCAAAAAGGATGGGAAGGTGTTGCAGTCGTCTTGATTTTCCTCTTCATCAGTTTTTTGCTGGTAGTCGTGGCGTGCGACTCTATTAGTCAGGGTGCTACCGGGATTGACACTGGAAATTTTTGCGGCCAATTTAATTTTTTGTTTAAAACATACCTTATACCTTGCACATGATAATTTTGCCTGTTGGACACCTCCAAACTGCTTCAGTGGGTCATCCAATCAATGTTTTGTCAATGCTGATTTAGGCCTGTTTTCTTCCGAGGGCGCCATTTTGTTTTATATGTCAGAATTCTCAGACAGTTTCATAGGCGCTCTTATTTAAAAAAAACGCTATTTGTGATATTCTGATATAAATGCAGAATAGTTGCCTTACAAGAAAATTTTGGGGATTTAACCTGTTGAAAAGGGGAGGGGGCTAATGCACGAGTTCTCGAGAGATATGACATGTATAAATGTTCTCAGCTGATGTTACTTCCGTATTGCCAACGTTCTAAAAGCTTCTTTTAATGGGAAATAGTGGGTAGGAAATCTAGAGAACTTAATCATAAAGGCAGAAGGGAAAAAGAAGGTTATACCAGAAATTTAAAAAAAAAAGGTTTTCACTGAAGACTTGGGAGTAGGGGAGAATTGTTTGCCCTATTTTCTTAATACGAAAATTTCAATAATTTTTTGATACATTAAACACAATTTAACATACCCTAAATATTTTTGGCATATCATAATGAAGTTGATGCTTTTTCAAAAATATTTTACTCTTATGTACCAGATGCTCCGATGGAACGGAAGGTAGGGAGGGGGGCAAATTAAAGACTTGCGGGTTTTGCAAAAGGTTCATTCCATTTTAAGAAAATTGTGAGGGTAAGAAACTTACTTCATCGGAAATCCCGTTCAAAATATATGACAAATTTAGAAGGCAAATAATTTTGACATATACTGTATAGCCTGCCTGCGGAATCGACTTGTCTGCCTTTCAGAAATTTCTAGTCAGAAGTAAATTTGGTTTATTTTCGAAAACTGGGTTAACCTATTAGAAAGCAAGTCAGTAAGTGTCTGCTTGCAAGCAATTTTTTATTTATTATACAATAAAATTATTCGTCCAAATTTTCGCATTCATCGTCTTCGGATGCCTCTTTTAGGCCATCTTCATCGGTATCATCAAATATCTATGCACTTGAGTCCATCGGAAACGCACACAAAGTGTTCCGTTCGCCAGTTGTTTTTCTTCCAGCTGCACGAAACGACATCTAGAATAGAATCTAATGGCTTTTGAGTCATCCATACTATTTCCAGCGCACCATCGGCATCGCCTTCCCAACCAAAACCATGTGGTGATGGAACTTTGAGGTTTTGCTCTAACGCCAGCTTGACTATGCCTGTGACGTAGGAGACGCGTTTACAATGCTGAAGGAGCTCGTCACTGGTTGGTGGAAGCATCTGAGGCTCAGGAATCTTTCCTTTCGACGAGCAAATTTTTTTGCATCTGGCCTCATTCACATTTGTAAGGGAACTAAAGTCATAAATGATGCAGAACAGATCGACGTCAAATTCGAGTTCGTCTCCAAAGTGTGAGAAATCTTGCGGAAACCTTTCATCTTTCTTCAGAACTTTCAGGGCATTCACTTTCTTCTTGACATGAAAAGTACTTGTGTATATTGCCGGTGAAAGCACGCAGTGCTGGCAATGCAGCTTTAATGGATGCCCAAAGGTTCGCATTCAAAATTCGAGTGAAACTTTTAGCATCAATTCGGACGTACACATTTATCACCAGTTGGCTTCCAAAATGTATTGCGTATATGGCAATATCGCTGTCAACTGTCACACACAATACAGGCGTGTTGATGTCCAGTGACTTCTGCATGTTTGCAACAGAGGAGGACTTTTGTGTCTGCTACTTCTTGGTTCGAGAAAAGCTCTTCGGCTGCAGATGATTGCACCTTGTTATCTTGAACAAAAATGGAGTAGCACCTTTCTTCAACAGTAACAAAGATTCTGTGATGGTTGATTTTTTTCTACAAAGCACGTAGGATGACTCCAAGTAGTCAATAAGGATGGGGACGTTCACATGCATGATACTAAGAAAACTATTCACATCAAGAAAGCTATTCGCTAGAAGTTTAAGATTTACATAAACTATTTCCGAGAAGAATAATTTATTTGGCAAAATTTTACATTCACATAATTCACTCAACTTATCATTTAGAAGAAAACTGGGAGGAAAGAACAACTTACATTGCCAATTTGACTTTGTCCCACGACCTATCTGTAAAGCTGCGAATCTGCGAAAATGAATCAAACAGGATCTTTCCTGTTCTTCTCGTTCTTCATTCTGATCTGTACTTTCTTTCGAATCATGGTCTTCTTCTTCTTCGTTTTGGAGGGGTTAGGACCAACATGAAGCCCTGGTGTATGCTAACGACACAAGCCAACAACGGTGAGACTTATCCTATTTATGAGGATGTACTACACGTGGATTAGAATCATTTTACATTTCTCATGCTTAAATTACCATTTTAATTTAGTAAAAAAATTACCAAATTACATTATTTCGTATAATTAGTTTTTATAGGAAGGTCCTACTCGTGAATTAGAATCATTTCACATTTCCTTGATTAAAATAATAGTTTATTTTGGTAGAAAATTACAAAATTACTTTGCAACATTAGTTTTTTAGGGAGGTCCTACAGGTGGATTAGAATCATTTCACATTTCCTCAACTTAAATAATCATTTACTTTGGTAAACTTAATAAAACAAGTTTTAGCCCTAAAGACAAATCTTTCCTTGTGGGTGGGTAGTTGTGTAATATGAGCTTAACCAGGGGAAAGGAACCTATGCCATAAGGGATTCTGTTCCCAATTTACACAATTTCGTATATATTTACCGTTTAAAAGCAGCCTTTTAGTTTTCTGTTTTAAACTTGATTTATTTGTTTCCTTATTTCTTGTTTGTGTCTTTGCGGTATAAAAATTTTCTTCAACCTAATGTTGTTACAACCCCCTAGTCTTTATGGAGGTAGCGAATTAGCCTCGATTTCGCAAGAAAAATCATTAAGCAAAATGGCTTTTATAATGGCTGTCTGATCGGATATCACGGAAGAGAAAACAAGCTTGGAATCAGTACAGAAGTAATACTACGATTTCGAACCGATAAAAAATTAATCGCTAACTACTAAGGAATTACATCTATGAAGAAATTAAATTGCCCGCAAAAATTTGCAGTGCACACCTAATTTTGACCCCCTAGCGCGACAATATTGTGTGGACGGGAATTTTGTCGAGGATGGTTATGCCGGTGTTGTGGTGTAGGATCCAGTTCCAGGTAGTTGCATGGCAGCAATAGGGTACGATGCAGGGTCCTCAAGCGTCCATCTGATTTCTCGGGTTTAACTTCGTAGACACGACTTTCTGGAGATAAACGGCGAACAACAGGAATATTATCTTCCCAGTATGCCCGTATCTTGCCTGGGCCACCTCTTTCAGATAGGTTTCGAACAAAGACACGGTCGCCTGGATCAAGCACAGAGCTTTGACTTCTTCTGTCGTGTTGTTGTTTGTTGTGGTCGGCTGCCTTTCTGGAGTTGTTCATGACGATTTCATAAGCGTTTTGCATAGCTTCCTTCCAGTCAGCAACGTAAGATCGATATGTCTGCTTTTGTCTAGATTTCGGTGTATCAAACAATTAGTCGACTGGTAATCTTGCAGAACGTCCAAACATTAACTGGAATGGTGAAAAGACAATTGACTCGTGTGTGGAGTGCAATTATACGCGTGAACGAGTTTGGGAAGGTGGTCTTTCCATCGCAAATTGTATTGTTCTGGTAGCGTTCAGAGCATGCCAAGTAGGGTACGATTGAAACGCTCAGCTTTACCATTGCCCTGAGGACGATAAAGAGTCGTTCTTGAGCTTTTGGTTCTTGACAATCGTTCAAGTTGTTGAAATAACGTGTTTTGGAATTCGCCACCACGACCATGGTGTATTCATCTTGGAAAACTGTAACGCATGAAGAAATTGTTGAACAAACATTCTGCAGCAGTTTTGGCAGTTTTATTCTGTGTGGCATATGCTTCAGCATATCTAGTAAAGTAATCGATGACTACTAGGATGTATTGAAATCCTCCAGATGACCGTTCTAAGTGCAGAAAGTCAATTGAGATGATTTCAAATGGTTCGCTTGTCAGAATTGGTGTCAATTGTTCTTGCTGGGTAAGAGTGGGATTCTCCTGTTTGAGACAATGACACTGGTTGTTAAAAAAATGTTCTTTGTCAGATTTCATGTGCTGCCAGAAAAATCGATCACATGCAAGACTAAGAACTTTGTCATCTCCGACATGACCCATCTTCTCATGAAGCTCAGGTAAACAATGCGACGTAGATTGTTCGGAAGGACGATTTGTTTGATATCACCACATTGTTGACGCAATATACCATCATCGTCAAGAAATTGCTTGTTCCATTACAACAGTAGGCGCTTAGTGATGTGACTTTGTGCTGATTTTTCTGCTTGTGTTGGCATCGAATTTTGCTCTTTCCATTCGAGAATTGGTCGAATATCTGGATCACACTGTTGCTGATGTAATATATCAATCTGTTGTCCTGATCTGTTCTTTCCATTGGCGACATTTTATGGATCGACTTCCGTGATTATTGTTGATTTGGGTATAGCGGTCAGCCATCTGGTGTTGTCACTAGCTGCGGCTACTGTATAAACGTTGGCTTGGAAAAGATTGTGTGAAACCTCAGATGTGCATTCCTTTTCCATCTGATCAAGATCTTGCCGCAGTCTACTTAGTCCATCTGCATAACCATTACACTTACCAGGAGGATAATGAACAGTAAAGCGATAGTCAGCGAGCTCACTTATCCATCTTATACCTGTAGCATTCAATCGGGCTGTTGACATAATGGACGTTAATGGATTGTTGTCTGTGAAGACCTTGAATCACGGGGTATAATATAAGTAGTCTCTGAATTGATCGGTGATTGCCCATTTCAAGGCCAGGAACTCCAATTTACCCGAATGAAGATGGTATTTATTTTCGGCTGCAGCCAACATACGAGAAGCATATGCTATGACTCTGTTCATGCCGTCCTGTTTGTGATACAGCACTGCACCTAGTCTTGTGAAGCATCCGTGTGCAAAACGTATGGTTTTTCTGGCTCGGGGAATGCTAGCAGTGGCGCATTGGTGAGTAACTGGATTATTTCTTTTAATGATTGTTGGTGTCGATCAGTCCAATTTATAGTCACATTCGACTTGATTTGACCTTTGTTGTTGCTGGTTTTGCATGTTTGCGAAGAGCTGCTTGTTTCCATTAGCAATTCGTACATAGGCTTAGCTATTTTCGCGAATGACGGAATACTTCTGTAGTAAGACAATAGTCCCAGTATTTTTCTGACATCTCCAACGTTCCTTGGCCTTTTGTCTAGTAAGCTTGTGACAGCTTTGATGTTGCTATCATCCATGTAATAACCCGCTCCGGACACTTTTCTACCAAGTAAATGCACTTCACGCTTAAACAACTCACATTTTCTTGCTTTTAGCTTAATTCCATGCTCCCTTAGTCGTTGAAGCACTGTAGGCACGTGACTAACATGTTCGTCGAAGGATTGGCTAAATACAATCAAGTCATCGAGGTACGGAATCACAATATCGGCTCGAAGATCTCTCAATATATTCTCCATATGGCGTTGGAATGCTGCAGGGGCATTTGTGAGTCCGAAAGGTACTCGTCCCCACTCAAAAAGACCCCAAGGTGTAATAAATGCGGTTAGATGACGATCACTAGAACTTATAAAACCCTGGTGATATGCTTTTCCTTGATAACCATTGCTTGCCTCCTTTGTTGTCTAGTGTTTCTTGAATACGAGGCAAAGGATGTCGATCTTTCATTGTTTTACTGTTGAGACCTCTGTAGTCGACACAGAGTCTGGGGCTGCCATCCTTTTTCCGGACGCAAACTACCAGTGATGACCATGAAGATTTGGATGGGGTGATGAAATCTCTATTTAGCAAGTCTTCGATCTAGATTTGACTTCGGTGTACAGAGGACGAGGTACTGAGATGTAGTTCTTTTGCACTGGAGTCTTGTTGTGTATCTGTACCTCTAAATTTAGGTCATTTGCCACCCCAATATCTGACTCATTTATGGAAAACGATTGCGCTTCTTCGTGAAGCAATTTTCTCACAGTCGATTCCTGTTCGCTCGTCAGTCCATCCAGCTGAATTTCAGAAGGGCAAAACTCCCTTTTCCGTTGACTGTTATCATATACTTTCTCAGCAGTAGTCTCGCACGGCTTTTCGGTTTCTTCAACTTCCATTGGCGTCACAGACTGCACAAGTTGCAAGTGTCCAATTAATGTGTTGTTTCATAATATAATGTAATGGTCAGTGGTGTTCTCAATGCTGATTTGTAAGATACTCCCCTCTTCAGCATTACTAACGTCTCTGCTAATTGTAAGCCGTCGGGGAAACCTCCAGTTATTTCCGGTTCGAATATTACTAGCGTATTGTGTGTTGCTATAAATCCGGTATTCGCTTGTGTTTTTATAGGCGCGATACTTCTTCGTGGTACTATGATGTCTTTGTACCAATTTCAATTCGACCCAACCCTCAAAGGGTATAGGTGTCCCATTTGCGGCAATCAACTTTATTTTATATATGTCCTCGAACAATTATTTGATTTCTCTCATTTTTGTGTTTGGAAAACTGGCTTTAACTGTTTCTAGAGGGAGAATAGATACTTGTGCTCCAGTACCCCATAATCCTTGAATTTCTTTATCGTTCAGCTTTACTTTACAATTGCTAGAAAAAGCGGAACTATTTTTTGCATACTTAAAAATACTTTTTTCGTCCGACACTCCTCAGAGTATGCAAACGTCGGAAGGTAACCAAAAACTGACCGAATAAATAGCCAGATGCGGATCGAAAACACTAGAGGGTGATAAGCAGAGCGCGTGATTGGTTATAATTGACCAATCTGCATTACTTAACACCTAACATTAGAAGAGCCCAAGGGAAAAACTTTCTGTCTACAAAGAATGGGATTTTCCATTGAAATATAGACAGACTCCAAAACACCTAGGTGAAAGGACGACCTAGCTTGCCCAGATTTACGAAAATTGTCGTCACTGTATGTTTTGGCGCAATCTGGATTCTCTAAAAGATGTTGTCCTATAGCCAAATCGCGATTAATTTGGGCATTGCATCTTTTACAATTTCGACGCCGCTGCTCTCTTTCTGCAGAGGTTTTGATCCTTATGCTCATGGGAACATGCTGCTTTATTCTACCCTCCAGTCTTTGAGTACTGCGTCCTACAAACCGAGCTTCACATCAGCAACAAAATTCGTAAACGACTAAACCTTTTTTTGAGGCAGGAACCAATCCAAGGTACTTTGAGGTAAACAGGGCACTTTTCAGGTCCAAAATGTTTGTCAGAGATAAAACTGGCAATTTTTCGTTTGAAACACTTCGAGATGATATTATCTAGATTACCTCTCAGCACGACAATAAGGCTAAGATCGAGCAGAAACTACAAAAATGGCTCTTAGAATTAGTCAACCAAAAATCCTTGGCTCGTACAGTTTACGCTAGGATCAGACCCACAGGATCACACATCCGCGCATGTATGATTTAACAAAAACTCACAAAGAAAAAGTCCCGCTTCGACCTATTTTGTCTACGACTGGATCTTCACAATTTGAGTTAGCTAAGTGGCTATCCGAAATTTTGGACCCGGTCTTAAAAATGTTTGCCTCGCGTTGCATCAAAGACTCCTTTACGTTTGCCAACTTTGTTCAAAACTTAGAGCTTGAGCCTGCCAAAACATTCATGTGCTCCTTCAACATCAGCAGTTTGTTTACAAACGTGCCCCTTGATGAGACCATAGGGATTTGCGCTGATGCTTTGTACCGTGGCGATCTTGGTTGCCTACCATTCCCAGAGAAAGTTTTGAAAGAGCTCATTCAAATTGCCACTCGTGGAGTGGAATTTAGTTTCAACAACATAATGTATAAACAAATTGATGGAGTAGCAATGGGTAGCCCATTGGGACCGGCACTAGCTAACATCTTTGTTGGAGTGTGACTATTTTCATGGAAAACTCAACTCTTTACATCCAGTCCTAAAATTCACTAAAATTTAAAAATCAGATAAAAAAAGCCATGAATTTCTGCTATTCAGCTTTGACTCCTCGTGTGGTCTACAGTGCTAAGACCATGTTTCCCCCCACCCAAAAGGATTCCGTTCCTGCCCTCAAGAAAAGTATAGTCATTTACGAATTTTGTTGCTGATGTGAAGCTTGGTATGTAAAACGCACTACTCAAAGACTGGAGGGTAGAATAAAGCAGCATGTTCCCACGAGCATAAGGATCAAAACGTCTGATGAAAGAGAGCAGTGGCATCGAAATTATAAAAGACGCAATGCCCAAATTAATTGCGATTCGGCTATAAGACAACATCTTTTAAAGAATTCAGATTGCGCAAAAACATACAGTGACGACAATTTTCGTATAATTGGGCAAGCTAGGTCGTCCTTTCACCTAGGTGTTTTGGAGTCTGTCTATATTTCAATGGAAAATCCCATTCTTTGTAGACAGAAAGAGTTTTTCCCTTGGGCTCTTCTAAAGTTAGGTGTTAAAGGGCGAATAACATGTGTTTTGTTTTTACAATCAACTTATAGTTTGAGGAGTCGTGATTCTAGTATAAATGTTAGTTTTTTCATAACTTGTCTTGAATTTGCACAAATAATGAACAAATGTTGCAATTGTGTGAAAATCCCGAAAATTACCGCGTCAAAATGAAAGACTGGTAACGAGCATCTCTTACGTCACAACAGGAATCAGCGAACAGAAAATCTGTTGCTAAGGGCTGAAAACCAAACTGTTAACTGTTCGTCTAGGGCGTTTTCCACAGATTTGGCTCTTTTTCTCTAACGTTTGCTCGAGAAAATGCCTGATAGGTGCGTTGTTTATGGTTGCAACAACACCAAGGATCATGAACATGGGATATCGATCGACAAGATACCCTTTTTTGGCGATGTTAGGCCCGAAGCCAAGAAGCGGAGGAAGATATGGACAGATTTTGTTAAACAAAAACGAGCAAAATGGTCTGAATCTAAATTTTCTGTCATTTGCTCTGAGCATTTCGTGCCGGAAGATTTCCAGAGGCAATATTCATCCAACTCGGGAATGGATGAGCCGTATCGTAGAAGTTTGGTAGCAGATCAGCTCGGAACTACCGCTTTCCCTACAATATTTGAGCCCAAAGCGAGATCGAAACCTACAGAAAGGAGCTGGAGACAGGTAAGTTTGATATACTATTGGTGGGGAGTGAGGGGGAGTCATATTTGTTTTGGGTAGCCTGGCTGAATATTTTCAAAATATTTTGAAAATTAATTCGCTATGCCAGTAGATAATTCTATATTGTTAGATATTTATTTACCTACATCTGATATCCCTTTCCTTAGTTAATGAAAGAGGTGCTTGCAGACAAGGCAGGTCCATCTGGTTGTGCCTCAGTTAAAATGGACTCCGAGGAAACTATTGTTGATGAATTGCAGCTTGATGCATTGGTGAGATTCAAAATCACTTTACAACTTTTACTTGAACTTTATTTTATGAAGATGAACTATTATGGAACATTTTTGAAAATAAAAGTATTGTTTAGAATGTTGTGAAAGTTCAAGATTATCTCAAGCAGCTAAATTTATGCTATTTTTGTAATTAGTAAATTGGTTGTAATATGCATGCTGATTCTTGAGTTCTTTCACAGTCAAATCCTTACGAGACCCACGCCACTGAATTGGAAGTTCCACAAATGGAAGCCCCAACAGTCTGCCAAAGTTGTGTTATTCTAACTCGACAAGTGAGGAAATACAAGCATTAATGGATGGCGGCTAAATTCAAATTGAATAATTTTAGAAAATTTTCTAATAGAGGTGTGTTTTTTATCTCCTTATAAAAAATGGTCAAATTCGGTTTTTTCTTTTATCAACTACAAAACACTCTAGATTAAGATGTTTCTTTGAAATTTGCTTTCATTTCTCAAATTTTTGATTTGCAGATCAAGTGCGAAGTAATCAGGAATGTGATGATCAAGTTGGTGATGTTGGTGATGATGATGACGATGGTGATGATGATTATGGTGATGATGATTATGGTGATGATGATTATGGTGATGGTGACAATGATACAGTGAATGACAGTATGCACGAAGAAGTTGAGGAGGAGCCTATAGATGATGTTGATTTTGAGACAACAGCAGAGTTCATTGGAGCAACAGAAGCAGTTTCTGATGATGAATACGAGTGAGTAACTTTTCTATTGCTACAATTATTTTCACAGTTGTGCAATATCTTACTTTTTGGATTTTTTTTCAATTTCATTGAATAAGTATATATTTATGCAATATTAACTTCCAATCTTTATGTGGCAATTCTTTTAACTTTTCAATACTCTGAAGTTCTAAAAGATTTTTTCAATGTATATCTGATGTGGTCCAGGTTAAATATTATTTATTAACACATTGATATTACTAAAGCAGTTATTGTGATGTTTTTGATGCATTATCAAAGGGTGTACCTGCAATGAAAAGTAAAATTGAGCTTTTTGCATTGGAGTAGCATTGGAGCTTTTTGTACCATGTTGAGTTGAAAATAGTATCTTTGTTGACATTAAGAAATTCTTGAATAAGAGTTTTTTCTTTTTTAGTGATGATATAGGCAGCTTAAGGAAACAACCAAAGTTCATTGTTTTCTTGACACAACTCCTTGCTCTCTTCAAATTTTGTCCAACTTGTAAGGCTGATCATCCCTTGATTGAGGTTGAAAAAGTGGGGACAATGGCAAAAATTAAACTTACTTGCTCAAATGACAAATGTGAGCATCGGCACAGCACATGGCACAGTCAGCCATTTTGAGAAAACACCAAGATACCCGCTGGAAACCTCCTTCTTTCTTTTGGTATACTGTTGGCTGGTGGAACTGCAACCAAGGCACTTCATATTTTAAAGATTATGGGTGTGTCATGCATGACACTTACAACATTCTTCAGACATCAAAGAGTATGTAAAACCAGTAATATCTTCACAGTTTGTACAATATTCATACATACCCTAAACATAGATGTAAGAACCTGGGACACTGGAGGCACATGCCCCACAAGATTTTCCTTTTAAGGAAAAAATGTCCTATTACAAAGTGCCTTAGATATTTGAAAGAAGTCTTTCCCATTATTATATATTTCTTCTTAACTATTAAATATTTTTTCCATCTTCCTAAATATTTTTGTGTGTCAGAGATTTTTGCAAGCAGATAATTTTTTGTTTTGTATCTTATTATTTACTGATAAATCAGTTAGTGTCCTTCCAAGTGTCATTCTATTGAAATGTCATGCCCCTCTAAGTTTGAGATGCTTCCTAGGGTCCTGACCCAATAGCAATTTAACATAAACTGAGAAGATCATTTCTATTTTTTGACAGAAGATTCTGTTTCCAGCTATTCATACACATTGGCAAAATTACCAAATAAAGTTGTTAGAGAGATTACAGCAGAAGGGAGAGAGCTTGGTGGTGGCTGGTGATGGGAGACATGACAGCATGGGCCACAGTGCTAAATTTGGAGCATACTCCATGATGTTGTGTACAATACCAATGATTATTCACTTTGCTATTGTGCAGGTACACCTATATCTTCTCTTCAATTCCAGATAATTTTTGCATTTTTTTTGCTTTCAATTCACTTGATCATTAACTGAATGACCAAGCAAATTCATTTTTTCTGGTGATTCATTTTATGATCATTTGAAAATTCATAAAGGTCATAGTAATTACATTTGCAACAATGTACAGAATGATGTGGGTTCCATTGGAAGGGATCCCAAAAACAGGTTCACAAAGGAATCTGATAAGGTTCTAATAGAGCTTGTGATATTCACCACTTATTTAGGTATTTATTACTACACTACTACAATATAATCACAAATATATTGCTTAAAAGAGTAATGAGGTCAGTGGAAGCCCGGCAATGGAATTTGAGGGCTTCAAAAGGTGCATTGCATATTTATTTGGTGCTGGACTTTTACCATTTCGACCTTCATATCAGACAGACATCAGAGCATTGCAAAGCATTTGAAGGAAAAACTTCCAAATATAAAGCATTATTTTGATCTGTGGCATTTAAAAAAAAGTGAGTAAAGCTGCTGCTTTGGTTTTAACTCAGTATTCTCTATTGAACTTTTAGAAGCATAAACAACAAAATTTGTTACACTCATTTTCATGAGCATTAAACTTATAAGCCTACTGAAGCTCACATGATTAAAAGATTAAACATATACTAAGCATATTTTCTAGCCTTGGAGTTTTTCATTCACTTCCATTTCTTCCTAAATCAAGCATAAAAAATAAGTATCATACAAAGGATGAAGTTATGGGATATGAAACAGCATTCTTTCATGAAATAATATTTTGAGAATGATAGCCACAGTGAGCAACATTGCAGATAAATCAGAAAGAATAGCCAGTTGTCATATCAAACACAATATCAGACCATAAAATGAGTTTTGAAATTAAGCATACTTAAAGCGTTTTTTCAGGCTCAAATTTGGAAAATCTGAATATAAAATAAGAGTGTATACAAATGCTGTTTCAAACAGGATTTACTGTATGTTTCAGAAATCCAGAAAGTTCTAACAAAAATTTCTAAGACCAAAGGATGTGAAGAGCTGTCCAACTGGATAAAGCCATGTATACGCCACTTATACTGGAGTGCTACAACAACTCGTGATGGTAATGGAGCAGTGATCTTGGCAAAGTTTAGAGCATTCTTCCAGCATGTAATAAACAAGCATGAAAATTTCGATGAACCATTGTTCAACAAATGTCTGCATGGGAAAGATATCACAGAAAAGAAATGGCTCGATGAAGGTAGGCATTTCAAACAGACTCAGTTACCTCTGTTAAAATCATATCTCTGTTACCAGAAACTACAAACTCAACTCTCAAATGACCCAACTGTAGGTAATTAATTGGCAAAATATTTTGACTGTGCTATTGACTAATTAACATAACTACATAAATTAGTGTAGTTGTTTTATAATAGTGATACAACTGTATCAAAAATATTGTTTAATCCATCTTTTTGTCATAAAAACACACAAAGCTACTTGCTTGTTTTTCATATTCAAATTTAACACTTCTAGATGATGCACCATATGAAAAAATGACATCAGCTGTGTTGAAAGAAAGTTTTTTGAAAGGTGTTAGACAGGCCTCACCTATTGCACAGACAAGTTGTTTGGAGGCATTTCATTCTGTGCTGAACCACTTTTGCCCAAAAATGATACATTTCTCACATGCTGGAATGTATTGCAGGTTAGTAGGTATTATGTAAGCTCACAATCTGGATAATAAGAGAGCACAGTATGTAACCCCATGCATAAACCATTTTATTGAGAAAACAAATTGTTGAATGTGTCCCTTGAATAATACTACTCAGTAATGGATTTAGCAGGGGCAACTAGGGGCAGTTGGCTGCTTTGTAACTGGTCTGCACCCCCCTGTTGGAAGCCAAACACCCCTTTTCTATGAAATGACTTATTACATTTATAAGCACCCTTCTTTATCAACTGCTCCTTCAGAATAGACACTATTTTTGTATGTAGGCATGCTTTGGCTTCAATTCATTTCAACTGCAACATTCTACGTGATGTACGAAGAAACAAAGATGGAACAGAGCAGGTGAATGTGACATATCCAAAATTCAAAAACGGAGAAGCAACAGTGAGAAGCATTCGTGTTGTTCCAAACTATGGTATGTATATACAGTATACAGAATGGAAACAAATGCTAATGTTCTGCTTAAGTTTATTGTAAAAACATACCTTCATATATATATATATATATATTTATATATATAATCATAAGGCAAATGCTGACAGGAGGAAATTCTTTCCACAAGGGTGCTGCCCAATTGTATTGAACCACTCTTGGTTGGAATCAAACTCCAGTTTGCTGCTTCAAAAACCCCCGCTCATCCCACTGAGCCAACGGCCCAATGTATTTATATATACATTTCATTTGGTTATGCAAATTACATTCAAAAAGCTGATGTAAAAGTGTAGTCCTGCTAGACCCTTATGTTGAATATCAATTTGAAATGATAACAAGATGAGCTAATTGGTCCACCATCAGGGTGCCCATACTGTAAGATCAGACATATGAAGCAAGCATTATGAATAAATGATGAAAAAATCACAATTATATTTAATGAATTTGTCATCTTTGCTTACTTTCTCCTTAGCATACATTGATGAAATTTAAAATACAATGGCATCAGCAGCTAAAGAAGGAGAATTGGAGCATCATAGAACAAAACTAAAAGAAATGGCTCCTCCTCCAATTAATACAATTTTTGAAAAACAACCCAGAGGGGAAGCCATTCAGAAAAGAGATGCAAGACTTAAAATTGCTACACAGGACATTCCACCAACAAACCCAGGTATAATTTACATAACATGGAGCTTGTTTTTTGTGATTGTTTGTGATTTTAAATGAATTTTCAATTCAAATTTTGTCATTCAATACAAACACAAACGGATAATAGAGAAATTTATTTAAGAGGTCTTTTGGCTTCATTATAATTTTACCTGTATGTACCTAGTATTCCAATTTTTTTTATTAAATTCAGTTTTGAAAGGCTCCATTAACTTTTTCAACTATCTTCAGTTCCAGAACATTCACATGTACATGTTGGTGATAGGAAAGTTCGTGCCAAGCCTACCTGCAAGAAGTGCAAACTACCAATGAAGGGACATAATAATGCAGCACAATGTCTATGAAATAAAGAAGATGAATAACCGTGCATTGAATTGGGTTGTGCTAAATGCTAGTTGTAATTAATGGGCCAAACTATTGGAGAAATTCCTTTATAAACAAGCATAATCTTGATAATAACTTTGACTAATAATTTTGTCTTCTGATAGTTTGGTTGTGTGTCTGTGCCTCTGCACTGTTATTCATCTTCTTTGTCAAATACTTTTTTGTTGGTGAGAGTTCCACAATATTATGTAAAAAAAATTCAAATATTCTAGTTGCTGTTATCTTCAAATCCCATGTATGCTTGATCAGATGGAAAACTGCTTCTTATTACATTATAAGCACATGCAGGCAGTGGTATTCTTATCTTTCCTAACTTTCTGTGGACCAACCTGGTAAATTCTCTGTATGCCACACTTCGCAGGAAACTGGAAAAAATTGAAAAAAATTGGTAGGCATCAAATTTGAAGCAAAGGTAGTCAATATACGGGTTTTCCATGTCTGCAATAGCAACATCATGGCCGTCCTCTCGAGATCCTGTTCCAGCAGTATCTTCTTCTTCAATGACAAACTCTGTTTCATCGATTGATTCAAGAGACCCTTCAGATTCCTACGACTTTTCAGACATTTTAGGAGCAAAACAATCGATAAACCGGCCGGCAACTACGGCAACTTCACATATGTCCGATTACAAAAGCATGAATGGTTCCTGTTGTTACATCACATGGTAGCTCGTTCCAGTCTTCTCCCTTGCGCGGTAATTTTCAAGAGTCCCCCTTCTTAATTTTAAGTTTTGGGGCATTAACCTATTGAAAATTGCAATTTGACTAATTTTATCAAATTCAGCATTGAAAGTTGTCCCGTTTACCAAATTATCGTATTTCATGATATTAGCCCTTTAAGTAATGCAGATTGGTCAATTATAACCAATCACGCTCTCTGCTTATCACCCTCTAGTGTTTTCGATCCGCATCTGGCTATTTATTCGGTCAGTTTTTGGTTATCTTCCGACGTTTGCATACTCTGAGGAGTGTCGGACGAAAAAAGTACTTTTAAGTATGCGAAAACAAGTTCCGCATATTCTAGCAATTGTGAAGTTTTGTACCACAAAGCATTTGTTCACTACACAACATACATGTACATGTTGTTACTTTAACTATACATTTCTGACCAACTAGTTTAACAATAGCATCGTTTTTTGATGGTGTTACATGAGCTGCAAAAATTGTATTTGGCTTGTTATTCTTATTTTCTAGCGACAAGCTATTTATTGTTTTACACAGCGTTTTCTTTATGTTCTGCCCAATGTTTTCTTTGACAAATTTGTCCGCAAAACTTCACTGTCAGGCACGATTTACATTTCATCAGTTTGGATTCATCATATCCACACTGACAGTAATCTCTGGGACGGTTACTTTCTTGGCTGGGCTACGCGTTGTCCAGTCTGCGTAGCCCTCTCCTGCTTCCCTTTTCCTTTTGACGCTTTGAGCAGCCACGGGCAAAGTGATTTTAACCATTGCAGTAATAACAATGAGTGCAGGAGTCCGGTTGTTCCTTTTCGTGGACATGCATGGTTTGTCTCCTTTTCACCTCTTGGATTTCTATTTGGCCTTCCGAGGTGATAACTGGGCTTGTTATTGTTTGGCTTCTCTAGCTTCTGTGTTTTTACTTCGTTTTGCAAGCTCTGTATTTGTGCTTGCATTACTCCCATGGCTTCCAGAACACGATCTTCTGAACTTTTATCGACCTCCTTTTTTGTTGTGCTGTTTCTCCTCGCTTATCTTTGGTATCATCTATTGTTACAGCACTTGCTTGTACATCTTTAACTCTTTTACCTATGAGAGCTGGTTGTTCTGCTTCTGCTGAGGAAATGTTTCCCATCTGTTGAATCTAATCTTCATCCGACATCTTGGGAAGATGGAGCACTGAGCGGAATTTGATAAGAATATTATGATCCCTCAGACCGGCTTCGACTGATCGCAGAAACATGGGTCATACTAATTGAACTAATTGTGGGTCATACTTAAGATTAGCGTCTGCTTCTTTACTGGCAAAGAGAACCTTTTGTCGTAGGTCAAGAGCACGTAACAGAACAGCATCTGGTGATTCCTTAGGGCCTTGTCAGATTGTAGCTAACTCCTGATATAATTGAGTTCCACTCTTCTCCTTGTAGTGTGATCGCAAAATCTGTCTCAAGCGTGGTAAAGTGAGATCATGAAGTGTTTCTATATAGCTCCTCAATTGTAAATCAGGCCACACAGCTTTTATCACAGCATCAGCTACCTCTTTTTGAGTATAGCCTTTATCCACAGCAGTTTCTATCTGTCTGGATAGCGATACAAAAATTATTTGGTCAGGCCTGCCTTGCTCTCCAATATAGCCGGATATTTTTAGCTCTCTACGTAGGAGTGAATTTACATTGTTTGCGTCCACAATGCCACTAAACCTAGCATGTTTAGCATTTAATTCAGGAAGGTTTGTCCCTTCCCCCTTTTGTCCCTTTTTAGCTGCTTGCTTGCTGAACAATAATGATTCCCGCTCCCTATGTTGACTTTCTAACAAATGTCCATATTTTGTCCTTAATTCGTCAATTTCTGCGTCACAGGCTTAATTTCCGGGTTTTGGGGTCCTGATTCCGAAGTTCCTGATTCCAAAGTACTGGATTCCTGACCAGGAGTCGGGTTTTTGCTCCGCGTTTTATCTCCTTCCCCGTTTACATTTTCATTTCCAGTCTCCTAATCGTACCCCCGTCGCAAAAAAGACAGCCAGTCTGTGAAAATGATAAGTGTTTGATCTGCGGGCGATTCCTCAATGGTAAGGTCAACAAAGTTTCGAATTTCACGAAGGACTTTTCGTTTATTTAACCCAACAAGTGCAGTTTTGTCAAGGCCTAAATATTCTCCAAATTGTCTCAACTGAGTTTCATCAATAGTACAAACTACAAGTTCGAGGGTATCATAAAGTTCCTCAGCCTGCTCAGCCATGACAGAAATAACTGTCTAAGTACGAGACCAAGATTGCGAAATCAATAAACGTTCAGGGCACGGACAAAAACCAAATAGGGTACAGCAAAAGGAGAATCACGTAAACACAGAGAGAAAACAACGACAAAGGCAAACTTTAATTCATGGGATTCTCATAAAATCACGAATGATGGCAAAGATTTAAAACTTCCGACCTTCGATCGGCAAACTGCAAACAATAGGCCATCCCCAGCCACGAACACAGTCGACTCGAAGTTCCCGCAAAACTTTTTCGTTGGGCGCCAGATATGTGACGGTTATGCCCTGTCTAACCGTACATTTAACAAAGAAATAACAACAAAGAATACCACCAATCCCAGGAGCTTCTTTCAATCTAATTCAACTTAAAACTATGCACAAAATATACGAGCGTGGCTCAATAACAACATTCTTCTAGAGTTTAGACTCTAGATGGATCTGTACTGGCAGTAACCAAAGACTTTAAGTATTTGGGTTCCTACATAGGATCAACAGAACAGGACATCAAAGTTAGGAAAGCCTTGGCATGGCGAGCACTGTATTCTCTGAAGAACGTCTGGGAGTCCTCTACGAACCAGGAGCTAAAGAGAAGTCTATTCCGTGCAACTGTAGAGGCCGCTCTGATTCCATGTTTCCTTTAAAATGACTAAAAACAAACTGAAAAAATGCGGAAATTGGCAATTCGGGTGACGTCGCAGGGTGGGTGAAAAAAAATTCATTCATTCACCTTTCGATTTGTCGAATGGAATAGAACACGTTCGATTCTTGAAAAATTGAAATCGACAATCTGACGGTGGCTTTCGACATTCGATTCCTTCTCTTAAACGGACAGATCGAATTATAAATTTATATAATTACAAATGTATTAAAAATATCTTCATTTCCAGCCCAAAGTCTCTAAATATACTCAGTTAAGAATCTCATTAGTTGGTACAGTCACCAAAGTACATCAAAATTCATTGTATTACAAAATTGATCTCTTTTTTCAGGAGACTCCTACAAAACTCTGATGTATGAATATAGGATACCAGCACCAACTCTTTCCAAAATAATTCCTGAAGTGTGCCAGGCAATATATTTAGTGCTGCAAGAAGAATATATGAACGTGTGTCCGTTAATAAAAAGCTGTGACAAAATAGTTGTTTATTGATTGTCTGGTAGGTTCAACTTGATCAGGTTACAATATTGTGTAACTGCAGCCAGATACTGATGAATGATCACTTGCTGTTGGAGAAGGACAGAAGGAATTTCTACCAGAACTGGTGTAATTGAGGGTTGAATACCCTTCTCTGAAGTTTAAGGGGGAAGGTGGTCTGAGTGAAGGCCTTATTGTAGAAGAAGAAGGCATTGACATGCCAAGGGGTGTGGACAAAGAGGAAGGAGGTGCTTGACCAAATCCTATGGTGCCAAACTGCATTTTATATAGAATACATTGAATCTTTTGCTTGATAAGTTTCTTCATATATTCGTCTTTAATATAGACCAAACTGATGGTCACTATCCTCTGTGACTGCAGTTTTGCTCTGCTTTACAGACTCCAGATAGCCCAATGCTGATTTTCCTCCATTTCTTCTCTCTTTCTATTTGAAATTTTACCCATTTGTGGCTCTTTGTTGGACATTTTGTGGACCTTCGAGTTGAAGCCACTGCACCTGTTTGAGATTCCTGCTCGGAATCAGGATCCTGACTGCCAAACTCTACCTGGGTGTCAAGGGCATCACTCTGACTTTCCGATGCAAAAGCATCTTAACCACCCTTCTCTGCCTCATCTGTAGCCTGCGCCGCAGACCCAATCCTCCAAAGAGAATAGGGTCTGCGAACAATTGACCCGAAGCTTGTTCTGTTTGGCCTTAAAATATGCAAAGGCTTGGGAACTAACATGATAATTTATGCGCTCAGCGCTGCTCACCGCATTGTTGACCTAAACTTAATGGCCGCCGCAACGGAGATCGACGTTTGTACTGTTTGTTTGAATGAGCTTGGCAAACCTCAAGACCGAAATCTTATAGTTGGGAAGACAAGAATAATTGACGATTTGAACAATCTGCCATTAAAAGTTCATCTTACTTCGGATTACATATGTCGAAGTTGTTTAGCATTGGTTAAGAAGCACAAAAATCTGAAACAACAGCTGTGGGATCTGGAAAAAGCATTGGACGCCCTGGTTAATGTGCGTACGACAGCTTTTGAGGAAACGTATCTCGCAGAGAAAGGCGAGGGGTCATTTGCAGTGAGAAGTAGCACGCCAAAAAAAGCAACAAATGTTCTTGTTCCAGAAAATGCAGGTGCAGTATCAGGGCCTAGTAGTAGTTGCAATGCAACTGCACTGGGGGGCAGCACTAGAGGCACAATCACAGTCCAATGGCCTTCAAAAACAAAGCAAAAGTCACTTGAAGGGGGTCTAGCTTCTATTGGAAAAATGCTCTGCAGAGGAACATTATCGCAAATTGTCAGATCAATATGGAGGTGTAAACCTATTAGAAAAGACCTGGTAAAGGAAATGTGCCGAAAATCAGAACCCAGTTGTCTTAGAAGAACAGGACCTGAAGATATTGCTTCATTCTCCTTTGAAATGCTCATGAAAGAACTTGATGAGCATGCCCCAATTACGAAGACAATCATGATGGCAGCATCAATTTGTAAAGAAAAGAAAGGTGATGATGAGAATTGGATTAATGCTGTTTGTGTGGCAGCATCCATATTGCTTCGAAATCGATCCCAACAAATGAATGCATTCCAGCTGATATTGTCAATTATCCTAAAACACTGTGGTTTTTTGGTAAATTATTTTTATTATGCTATTATTATTATTATTTTTTATTTTTTTCTCAGTTTTTTCTTTTACCTTACGATTGTTATAGTTTTTTCTTGTAAAACCAGGCTAGCCAATTGCAAATTACCTTGTAATAGTGAGATTTTTAATTGTAGTTTAAGTTGAATTGAAAATGAAATGTTTCCATTTTCATTATAATGCACATTTCTTTATTTCAGGGTATAATGGGCAGACTTCAGATACTGAGACTTATGCCATCACATACTCAGTTTTATCGAAAACTTCAGGCTTATGGAAAAGTCCATGACAAAATACTGAAAGACATCATTAGAAATGAATCAGAGAGATTAGAAAGTACAACTGTGAGAGAAGGTTGCAGCTTACAAGAGAAAAATAAGAGCACAGTAAGCCGTATTGAAAAACACAAATTGTCACAAAAAGAAGAAAACGATAATGAAAATAAAATTAAGGCAGTGAAAAGAATAAGAGAGTCATTGCAGACAATTGAAGACGGGAACGATAATGGCTCATTTGAGCCACCAATTAGTGCATTTGCCAAACACAAGGCATTAAGGTTAAAAACTATCCCAGTAATTAGTGAACCAGAAGTCATTGTTTCGGAAAAAGCAAGTGAAGTAGTGCTAAAAACTAATGTTGTCAAAGAACCTTTAAATATTAGATATGACACAGGAAGAAAAATTGTTCTGGATAACATTGATTATCATCAAGTTAGCCATGATATGACTGAAGAGCATAAAGATAATGATGTGCATTATTGCAGCCACATGGCAACTGAAAATAGAATTTCAGGTTGTCATCTTGATGATACAAAACCTAGAGGGGATTTAATGTCATTGGAAAATGGCATATTCAGCCCAAGCAAATGTGAACTCCAAAGTCAGAGAGAGAACTACATTACATTGGTATCCCGGTATATCACAGATGAAATAAAATGTTTGGAGTTCTTGCAATGTGTTGTTACAAGAAATATACCACATAGATATACAGAGAAGACCAAACAAAAAACAAATACGGTATGTAAATATAATATTTGATAATGTCTTTTCTGGTGATACCTTTAAAAGCAAATACAATGCAGTGTCAAATAGATACAGTTTCAACTAAATATTCATGTACATGCCAGAAGGCACAAATGTATTTTAAAAGTGATAAAATTATAGAAAGTTAGGTTTTATTTGTTCCTAGCCTCCCCCAATACTTGTCCTTAACAATTTTTTGGGTATAATAATAACAAAATTGAATGAAATCTTCTTAAAGGAAAATTTGTTAATTAGATAAATAGATTTGACATGGGAGTATCTTGAAATAAAAGATATCATTCTGTTTTCAAAGCCTAAAATGTTTTCAATGCTTTCAATGCTTCTTTCAGCTGAAAAATAAGCCATAATAGTTTGAACACTATCATTACCAAAGAAAATTGAATTCCAATGTTACTTAGAGGGGGTGATGGCTTAGTATCACCTAGAGCGCACCCAAAAGAAGCCTTGGAGAGCGATTTATAGAGCCCCTTAAAATGTAAAAACAATATTACCACGGAGCAAAATAATTTCTTGGCCTTTGTCTAATAAACTTGATCAAGCATAAACAATCTACCCAATAGACCGCAATATTATGATTTGCGTAAGATTACCCCTTGAGAAAAATTCAGCAAATTCAACGTTGGGTTTTCGATACCATTTTTAATCTAATAGCCCTCTAATTACCACCAAGGACACAGGCCATCAAGAGTATTCTCCTGCAGATTTCTTTGATTTTCGAGCAAGCGTTAATTTTCTGTTGAAGTATTATTTTCTGTTTTTTCTTAATAATTTAAAATCATTTTTGCAAATCAGAGATCACATTTCCGTCCAAATTACCGCATTGCTTTTCAGTTTTCATTTGCTTTCGCGAGTAGTAGATGTTCTAGTGTGTCTTATAGAATGGATAGCACAAAAAGGGAAACAAAGTTAATGTTCGACTTAAAGCCATGCGTTTTCCTATATTTCTATATTTGTATTACCAAAGTGTTCGCTGCACGTTTTGTTATTTAATATTATGGTGCTTTTGGTATCACCATTGAATTTCTTATTTAACACTCTTCCAAAGCTTTCAATATGAAGCCCTCTATCTTCCAAAGCTCTTGAAAGTTGCTCTCAAGGATATTTTATTTGAAGGTGCGAAATAGAGCGCCTAGAGTTTCTAAGGGGCTCTTTTTATGGAGCACCTTCATTTTGCTTAGAGCAAGGCCTGCTTAGTATGTATGCTTGAGAAAGGGAGGGACCAAAATTAACACATTTAGAGGGTTGTATGACCTTAATTATTGTTCATTGATTTTTATTTTTTCAAGACCTACCTTGGAATAATTTATGCAAACGAGAACACTTGTGATGGAATGGGTAAAATTCTTGAGACTGTGCACCAATATGTGCCATGTTATGAAGTTCAAGGAGAGAAGCATTTTAGCAGCCAGGCAATTGTGGGTGATCAATTGACGGTAGAGAGAGGAGTAAATGGTTTGATGGATGTCTCAAATGGATTCACATCTGAGGAGCGTAGAGAAGGTCTTCATTTTGAGATTGCTGACTTTCATGGTGGAATAAAGTTCTTAGAGGTGATTATTGGTAATTAGAGTTTTATGTTTAAACCATCAGAATGGATTAAAATGGAGTGAGACAAATACTTATGGTAAGGGGGAGTTCTTATTTTAGTATATCTAATCTCTCCGATAAGTTGAGCACTCTAGACAGCAATATGATAATTAAAATTAATATATATATATTCCCTAAGACCTTTCTTTTGGTATATTTAGTTATTGAAATCTGCATTCTGTATTTTCAATCTTACAAAATGACCTTGAAATTCAGCCAGGCTCAAAATCATGCTACATAAACCTTAATAGTCTCTTTCAGGTTTGGAAAGAGCTTCTCATATGATGTATAATTTAGTTCCTGAAATATCTATTTATTAAAATTTGTGTTGAATTTTTCTGCAGCTCATATATGAGGCATTCTATCATCCACAATCAGCAAGTGATAAATGCACATTATATTGTGACAGAAACCTAATTGATCGAAGAAATGTGGCAACAGATATTAAAAATTGGGTAAACCAATCAAAGAAGTTTCTTAATTTGGCAGTCAAGGCACGTGTGATTGCTGGAGCATTAAAACTGTTGGATCTAAAATCTGTTGATGATTTGCCCCTGCAGCATATGATGCAAGCCAATGAAAGGTCAACTACAGAAGAAAAAAGGAATAATCTTCACTCTTTGGCGTCAGAAATAGTTGACAAGTTTATTTTGAGAACTGAAAAGGTGGAACACATCTTGAATAAAGTTGAGGCTGAAAATGAACATGAGAAGCAAAAAGCACAGAAGCATTTCCAGTGTCGTTTTTCTGGATGTGGCAAAGTTTTTAAATATGATGGCAAGGCAAGAAGGGAGCAGGAAGCTACTCATGGAATGACACATTCTGTGCAACCCTCCAAAGGTTCAGGGGCAGTAGATGAGAACAGAGATGATATGCTTAACTATCAGCTTGCTTTGTTAGAGGTTGGGATGCTGATCCAAAATTTCTTTGATGCCGTTTCTGAAGGTGACGGGGAAAGAATTGTCAGATGCTGGAAGTTCTTTCTACCATATTTACGTTTGATGGGCAAGGAAGCACCAAATATGCACTTGAGGCATTTTATTTGCTATGTCAGGTGAATGCACTTCTGACAAATGGAACAGATTTTTTAAAAACAAAAATGGACTAGGTGGAAACATACCCTTGGACCTTGCACTTGAACATCACAACAAGCTGATAAAAACACTGATGCAAAACCTAGGCCCAAATGCAACCAATCAGCAATGTCTGAATAGATATATAAAGGCATTAAGGGTTAACAAAGGTGTGCTTGACAGATTTGACCAGCAAATATTTTTCAAAAAGCGATCAGGAGAACATAAGCGCCGCTGTGAAAAAGCAGATTTGCACAAAGTTGTTAATGAGCTTGTTGAATATGATGCATTTACACATAAGAATGGCCGAAAATACAAGCACTTTTGTAATGTTGATGACAGTATCTTGGATGGATTTGACATGCATGCCATGTTCGCATGGATTAATAAGCACAAAAAGAAAGTGTTTTGCAAAAAAAGTGTCCAAGATAATTATATTATATATATAAAACAAGAGAACATGTTGCAAAATTTGTATCTGTTTTGGTTTATTTAACAAATTTGTTTGCATTTAGGGTTGATCTTACTAATTGCAAGGTGTTATGGAGCTGTAGGGCAAGGGAGGCTCATCCTCATAAATATTTTTGCATATCTTAAAATTTTTCCCTATTTTCCATTAGCCAGCCACCACCTGTCAGAATAAATAGTATTGAAAAATAATGCAAATAACACAACCATCACCACACATGCAATGTGCCTGAATGCTTGTGATATTGCCAACTTTTGCTTAACAATAACGACCCGGCCTACATGCAAACCCTCTGAAACAAAATAGTTTCGAGGTACCTTTAACGTTTAATTCAAATTTTTTTGGAGGGGGGTGATGGCTTAAACCAAATGTAGGCTTGGAGGAGTAGGTACTGCAAATTGATGTAAAATGGAACAGGGTGTCCAAAATTGGGGTATTTAGAGCATACATACTTTTTAGACAGCCCTTTAGTGCACCAGTTATGTTAATAAGTAATTAAAGCATTTTTTAGTTGTTTTACATAACAAATAAAAAACATGTTTTACCAAGCAAATCACATCAAATGTTACATTTAGATCATTTATTCGCTTCACAGCAAAGTTCAGTTCTCCATTTCAATGTCCTCTTCTTCATGTATTTTCTCAATGGCTGATGACAAAAAGCCTGATATACTGCAGCTGCCATCATTGTCACTTGCTAACCCTACATTATCACTTTCATCTAAAGCAAGTAGACTGGATGTTGTGGTATTAAAAGTGTTTGCATGTTGCAAAATTCCCCAATCCTCATGAATTATTTCCATTTGCTCACCAGATGATTCTTCATCACTAAAACTGATATCTTGTAGATTCATTTCAAAATCTTGAAAAGTCTTATACAAAAAGTGTAAGACCTGTACTGCATGATTTCGTCGCCAGATTTCTACATACAGAAATATGTCTTCAATAGAAAAGATGTGCTATTATCTGGTGCACTTGAAAACTGCAAAATTCAAATTTGACACTTGTGGTTCCAACTGGTTTTACAGTTGCTAACTCAGCTTCTATTTCCGTCTTTAAATTGTAAAGTTTTTCGGTCAGTTCTTCTTTTTGTTCTTTTGTGACATTTCGTTTTCTTTTTGGTAATGGTAGTTCAGTTTCCATTTGTTTAGAGAACAAGGTAAACTTGCTGTCACCTTCAAGACATTGATCACTGCAGTTGCAATCCATGGCACAGTTATCGCAACACATACAATGTTTTGGCATCTCCAATGAAGAAAATGCATTGAAATGTTTTCCAATTTCTCTTCTTCTGCACATTTCATGCTGTAGGAGAATTTTCATTTTGATATTGCAACGTGTACTTAGGATACCATTGTATAGCACATAAGATGTTGCTGAACTTCCATCCCTTCCAAGCCGGCCTGTCTCCTGCAATAATGCTTCCGTTGAGTTTGGAGGACCCATATGAATACTTCTGTACAAACCTCTACAATTTATGCCCATCCCAAATGCAACTGTGCAAATGAGTACTCTCAGAAAACTTTCTGATTTGGCCATCTGATTAATAACATGTGATTTCACATTTTCTGGGGTTCCTGCATGAAACATGTCCACTAATTGGTTACTTGGCAATAATTCACTACTGGCAAAAAATTTTTCCCCCAATGAAATTGAAAATGCTCTAAATAAAATAGAGCACTGTTTTCTTGTTTGGCAAATTATAATTGTCCTTTTCATATGTGTCTTACAGTGTAAAACCTCATAAATGATTGGCTGAAATATCTCATCTAAGCCTTTATTCTTATTGACATATTCAAATATGTACATTATATTGGGTCGAACTGGATTCTTCTCTACACAAAAAGTTTTTGCTGCATGCAATTGAAGCATTTCAAAAATGAACAACTTTGTTTCTTTCGTTTCAGTTGCTGTGAAAACTCCTACTGGTGTTTTCTCGAGTATAAGTGATTTTAATTCCACAAGCTTTCCATACCAATGTCGAAATGATGCATTTGAATCTAATGAAGTTCCCCTGAAATAGAATAATATTGGTGTTCCATAATTGTAATCGGATTTTTAAAAATGTAACTGGCTTGATACTAGGAAAATTGTATATTTATATATTTTGAAATGATAAAAATGTTTTCATTTTTAGTTAATTTATTGGGTTTTGTATTTGCCAGATTTCGAAGCAACAAGTTTAAAAGAGCATCTTTTCTCGAGCTCACCATCATGATTCTATCCCTTAGGCCTATATATTGTGTGACGGAAAAATTTCCACTTACCAGTGAATAAGACAGTGTGCTTCATCAATAATCAAGCCAACACAGTTTCTTCTAAATGCAGGCGATGATGCAATGGTTCTCCAACGTTTAATTGAAAGCAAAGTTTCAGGTGATGCGTAAATCAATGATATGCAATCTTCAGTAATATGTTCAAATAATTCATCGCTTTCCATCTCATTTGTGTCTGTCAATGCGATGGCCGTAATTCCTGTCTCTTTATTTAAAAAGGAAACTTGGTCGATCATCAGCGATTTTAACGGTGATATCACAATAACTGTGCTTGTTCCTGGGAGCTGATCTAATATGATGTCAGTCATTATCGGTAAAATCTGAAAAATCAATTATTTTCCAAAGCCCGTAGGAGCACTGAAAAATATATCATTTCCTCCAAGTAGTTTTCGCATTGCCACTTTCTGATGTAAATTTTCATACAAGTTTTCGATTGACATGTACCTTCTACATGCCAGTTCTAAAGCCTCCTCAAATTTCTTGACAGTAAAGGAGGCGGACATTTTGAAAGATTGTCAGACAGCAGCGATGCCTTGAGTACTTGAGTCATAAATTAAAACTTGTTATTATTTCCATGGTTTCAATGCATAAATTACTTCCGCAGATTCATGGAAGTAATTTATGCAAGAACAAGCTTCGGGTCAATTGTTCGCAGACCCTATTCTCTTTGGAGGATTGGGTCTGCGGCGCAGGCAACCTCATCTGGTGCTCCACCCTAAAAATATATAACAGCATTTCTTCATTTTTCAGGTACCATCTGAAGAAGAGTGGGAAAAGATCGCAAAACAGTATTGGGACCGGTGGAATTTTCCCAATTGCATTGGAGCCATGGATGGCAAGCATGTGGTGGTAAGGTCACCCTTCAAATCAGGATCATTCTTCTTCAATTACAAGGTGACATTTAGTATAGTGTTGCTAGCATTGGTTGGTGCTGACTATGAGTTCATTTATGTTGATGTTGCATGCAATGGAAGAGTATCTGATGGTAGGGTTTACAAGAACTCATCCCTAAGCACAGCTCTTGAAAAGAAAAAACTTGGAGTACCAGGTTCATCCTGCCTCCTAGGATCTACCATTTGCCTCCCATACAGCCCACTTGTTGATGATGCATTCCCTTTACAAACTTATATCATGAAACCTTTTTCACAAAGAGGCCTTACAATTGAGAAACGCATTTTCAACTACAGACTTTGCAGGGCAAGGCGTTTGTCAGAAAATGCATTTGGTAATTTGGCTATCCGTTTCAGAATTTTTATGAAACCCATCTGCCTTGAGCCTTCTAAAGTAGTTTGCCTTACTCTGGCATGTTGTGCATTGCATAAAATTCTGCGAAAAGAAAGCAGTAGCAGAAGACTCTACACCCCTCCAGGAAGTTTGGACACAGAAGATTATGGAAACCAGCAGGTGCTCGATGGGGAATGGCGTAAGGATGATGAACCTCAAGGATTGGTTCGTCTTGAGAAGGTCCAAAATGGAAAGCAGAGCTACAGTGCCAAAGAGTGTCGTGAGATGTTTACAGGATACTTTGTTTCTAATGCTGGCCAAGTTCCATGGCAAATGAAGATGATATAACCATATTTTTGAAACTACGTACCCAATCAATTACTAAGTTTGATGTTATCTTCTTTGCAGTTATAAACTCCATCAAAAATTGTAAAGTACTGTAATGCTTCCACTTTGATACATGCTTTCCACCCTCAACTCCACTACCACTTTTTGGTAGTTTTGACTCTTTGGCCTTTTCTCTGCTGAGTATTGTCCTTGGGTTCCTTATTTTGACATTGATATCTTTCTCTGAAAATCAAAGCGATATCTAATATTATGGTGTAACTTAAGACAGTGGTAGAATATGAATGTTATTGGGATACAAGGAGTGAAATTCATTCCAAGGGGTTGCACTCTCACTGAAAGGGATCTACAGAGTTGGTAATTTTGATAGACCAAAAAATGAGAGTTACAAGAATTTTGAAGATACTAGCTGGAGAATTCGCTAAAGGATCATAAATAGAAGTCAATGATGTGAGATTTCAATTTTGAACGAAAAACTGCAACAGCGCCGGCAACACCTCTCCAGAGGGATTTCTGTAACATTAGGCCTATAACAAAAAGCTATCCTCAAACAAAAGCCTGCTCAACCATACCAGGATATACTTTTACTGCCAAAAGACATACCAGGACAAGTAGCAGGAAATAAACACAAGGAAGCCTGTTTTTAACATGGACCTACCTACGCAGAATATAAGGCGTACATCATAATGTATATGCTAAATCATATAATATTTAGGCATAGCGTTTAGCATACAGATATAGAAGTTTAGTATATTCTGCATGTTATCTACAGATAAAAATGTTCTTATCTTACCTGAGCATGAGGCACCAACAAGTAGAGCTAGATAATTTCTGGCTTGTGGCCGCTTGTTCCTATCATTATACTCCCTATACTCCTCCAATTTTGTGTTATAGAGACACGGGTACCTCTCGAGATTTTCAACTAACGTGTTTTCTGCCTCGGATGACCATTCGAACTTGATCAACTTCACCGGAAAATAGGATCTTGATCCTAAATTAGTCGCAGGTTGCCGTAGGTTGCAGTAGGTTGCAAAATTAAAGTTGCAGTAGGTCGCACATCCATTTACTTCTTCTTCTGTGGGTACCTTATCCGATCCGGACGTTGGCGATCATGATTCTCCACACAGTCCTATCTTTGGTGTTGCATAGCAATTCCGCTTCGCTCAATCCAGCATACTTACTCAAGCTAGAAATGTATGTTAGCCTTGGTCTTCCTCGGCTCTTTTTACCTTCTATTTTCCCTGTTATAACAAGGTTTTCGATTTTCTCTTTTCTCATAACGTGTCCTAAAAAAACTTAACTGCCTCTGCCGGATGGTTTTAATTAGGTTTCTTTCTGAATTTGCTCTTTTGAGGACTTCATCGTTTGATACGTGATCTTTCCATGATATTCTCATCATTCTTCTGTAGAACCACATTTCTGCAGCCTTCAGCTTAATTTACATTGTTGGTGATATGGTCCAGCATTCACTACCATAGAGAAGGACAGAGTGCACATAACATTTCAGCAGCTTGTTCTTTATTTTGATGTTCCATTTTCTGTCTTTAAAGATGTCTCCTAGCTTTTCAAAGGTTTCCTTCGCCATTCCAATTCTCTTCTTTATTTCAGTGTCACATTTGCCGTCTGATGTTATAAGACTTCCTAGGTAATTAAATTTTTCAACTTGCTTTATTTCTTCATCTCCAATCTTGATTTTACATGGTGTTATTTCTTTCTCTTTTCTTATTACCATACATTCCGTTTTCTTTACATTTATTGATACCCCATTTTCTCACTTTCTCTTCTAACAGTTTCCAATAATTCCTGAAGTTTCTCTACCGAGTCTGCAATTAATGCTGTATCGTCTGCATATCGTATATTGTTTAAGTTGTAGCCTCCTAGTATCACTCCTTTGATGTTTTCTATCTCTCTGAGGATGTTTTCGCTATAGAGATTGAATAGATCTGGTGAAAAGACACAACCTTGTCTCACTCCTCTCTGGATGTTAATGAATTTGCTGAACTCACCATCTAATCTTACTGCAGCTGATTGTTCCCAATATAGATTACGGATCAGTCTTAGGTCTTTTCCATCAATGTCTAGATTGGAACATAACTTTGTTGATTTCCCAACATTAAAAAGAGCTCTTTGCCAGATGTTTTGTCTATAACCTCCCTGTTAATGAGCTTTGACCACGTACGGAAGAATTTCTCTTTGCATGACCAAAAATGTATGTGCTTGCATCCATCAAATGCTGAAATGTATTCTTCAATTACATACTTGTCAGGATATCTGCGATCATTATCACAGCCCCAAACAGCACAATGATCAGATTTACCCATAATGTCGAAGTAAAATAAGGAAAGCGAGCAAAATTTTTGTAAACTTTAACAAATCTTGAAGCGAAGCACATATTCACCTGCAGAGCAAAGCAACTGCAGTGCACATTGTTTGCCCCCTGGCAATCCCACAATGCATTGCGTGAAAAGATGGTGGCCGCAACAGGAAAGAGGTCTATTACATGGATCAATATCACACCAATTGCTCATGTTTTCCAAGGACACAGTGCAGAGTTCATTGACGAAAACTGCTGTATTGGTTTAATCAATTTCACTGAATCAAGTATTGAAGCCTACAATAGGTCTCTTTCAGAATACTGAATGAACAAAGCCAGGAATACCAATGAGTTTCGTAGTCTGTCAGATTATACGAATGGATTATGGGACAAGAGTGAGCCATAATGGATTCAAAGAGTCAGAGAGCGATCAAATTTAACATATTGTAAAAGGACTGGGCACAGTATTCGTAACTCTGAGAAGCCAGATATCTCCAAATTAAATTACTTGGAATGATACCTAAGAACAAACGTTACTGTCGAAATAAAAATCTAAATGTAGGGAAAGATCAGAATTATCTGTTCGTATGCCATTTAGGAGACCCATTTGCGAGTTTCGAAGCATTTTCCATATATATGGGAAGATTTTTCGAAAAGTATAGCAATGGAAAGTTTCACATTACAACAGACACGCTAAGAAAAAGCCTAGTAACTGGTGCCGTCCCAAGATAAGGATGGTAGAGCTTTGCAAGCTAGAATAGGATGCTTAATGCCACACACTGTAAAGACCCAACAGCTGTGATAAAGCTTAAAGCTGTTGAGGAATTGACCAGAGGCCAAAATCAGAACCCTAGCTGGAACATATTTAAAAGACATGTTGTCACTGCTTCAAAAGCTCATGATGTTAAAACAAGGTTCAGCACATTACAAAAAGCATCTTCATCCAAATCTGAAATAGATCTCACTTCTATTTTTAATAAGATTTCAGGGAAAGACTTTGTAGATCCAGATTTGCCAGCTCTGCGATATGGGAGATGCATGGAAAATGATGCAGTAGATTGCTTCATTCAAAGTTTTAAAAAGAATCACAAAGATGTCAAGTGTCCTTTTTCAAGCAGACATACAACTTCTTTAGACCCTACAGTTGAGCTGCCATTTCTAAGGAAGAATGAGGAGGATATTGTTCTGAACAGGAAACACAAATATTTTACTCAGTGCCAAGTACAGATGGCCTCAGCTGATATATCTGCCTGTTATTTCTATGTCTGGACACCCCATGGCAGTTTTGTTGAGAAACTTGTTTTTGATGAACCAAGTTGGTTGAAGATGAAAAACACTCTGAAAGAATTTTATGTTAACTTTTATGTTCCGCATATTATTTGTAGTAAAGGAAGTACATAAATTTGACCTTTTATTATGATAAACAGACTTAACATTGATATTATATGCATTATTTATTTTCTTTTGATGCCCCAGCATGAATTTTGTCATCAAACAATATATTAGGGGGAATTGTTCTTACAATGAATCAATATGAACATTCTGATTTGAAATTGCTTTGACACAAGAAAATTTACCATCACAAATAGGAAAAAACAAACATCAATAAAGAATATTCAATATATATTGAAATGTATCAACATAGGTCTAGTTAATCTCAAATAAAGGCTGTGAGGCATAGTAACTGGTAATTGATTGATGGTCTACATTGGATTTGTTTAAATCTTCTACTAGAGTTTGTTGATTTAATATATCAATATTGCATTTTTATTTTATCCTACATACTTATGTTTCATGAAAGCAGACTATTTTTTCCTTCATCTTTTACTGGTCAACATAAAAAATTTACATCCTGAGATAAAGGGCTCTGGAGGCAAAAAATTTTAGATATAAAGATATGGACTTTTATTTAAAAATTTGTGAAATTTCTGGGAATCTTGTGACTTCCCCCTATTTGTCTCTTACCTTCAGAAAATTTTGGCTTGGTTTAGTTTATATTATTTTCCCATAATGTTTGTGGAAAATTTTTTTATCTCTACAGCTTCTCACAAAACTAATTTTTTTAATTAGTAAAAAAGATCAAATAAACAAAGAAACAAATGATTTGTCACAATTTGCAAAGCCTCTTGGATAACACAATAACTTGCTCACGTCTCTCAGTTCAAAGTTCACTTGTTTTTACATGCATTTCTAATTAAAGGAGGCTGAATATTACATAAAGCAGCACACACTTTTATAATATTATCAGCAAGTGGTAAAATATTTATGGGCATTGTGTTCTTTAGCAGTTTGAACTCTTTAATTCTGTTGATAGCCCTTTCCACATGTATCCTTAAGTTTGCCACCATCTTTGTCTGCCTACACTCAGCAGCAGTCATTTGGAGTTTTGCTCTTGCTCCTGGGGGAACATTCAATGAACAATAATAATGCAATAAATCCTCCTTTATCTGGAACCCCCTATCTGCCATTACTTCATCACCAGGATCCAAAAGTTTGTAAAATCCACTATTTGAACAAATGTATTGATCAGAGGTTCTACCACCATAGCTGTCAGACAGATACATAATATAACCATGAGGGGAAATTGCAACAAGAACTTTTATGGTGTTATGTTTCTTATAATCTGACCAAGTACTGGCTTGAGCATCCAATGAATTTGATCTCTCTATGAATATTTCAGTACAATCAATTATACATTTTGTTTTGGGGCTCACACTTCTGAAAACATCTGGAAGCTTATTCTGAATAATATACCTTGGTAACCAGACAACTAATGCATTTCCAAGTAGTGGTCCAAGCATCTTGATCCATGTTGTAAATATGTTTGAGCATACTGAAGGAGAAATCATAAATCTGTCAGCTAAATCCTCATTCATTAATCCAAGTCTTAATCGCATTAGCACAAGTAGAAACTGGTCCTTTACGGGTACTTTTTTAACTCTTTTATTCTTGTGACTGATATACTTTGATGGAGAAACAGTGTTATTATTTCCTCTCCAATAAACCATCGATGACAGGCAAGGCTTAATTAAATCAAAAATTACGTTGAATATTGCCAGAGTTTGTATCCCAGTATAAAACTTCATTTTTGCATCTGACTTGATATCTTTGCATGGAAATGGCTTTCCTCTATTCTTCTCATGCAATAACTGGTTTGAGAGTGCATTTACCTTCTGTTGCAGCCTTTTGTTATCGGTTTTCAAGGATTCAAGCTCATTCTGAAGTGATGAAACTTTCAAATTTGAATTATAACAATTTGTGCAGGTTGCGGTTTCTCTAGCAGAATCATCTTCCTTTATGACAAAGTCCATATCTACCTCAGGATTCGTAGGCGCTTCTGAGAGTTCAGGTTTTTTCTCAGTTTCAACACGAATCAAAGCTCTTCTTGGCTTTTTCCTGGTAGCTTCATATCAAAGATGTAACGTAGGAATTGGATTTGCAAGACTTGGGCAGCCATCCACAAAGTGTTGAGAACAGACCATGTCACTTTGGCCAGGCTTGTTTTTGCTTGTCACCCTGTTCATCTTCTCGCTTGGAAATCTATGCAAAGTAAAAGGTCGGACGCATGAGCAGGCTTCGTGTAGAACACCAGCATGCTCTTCACATTGCTTCTTCTTCCATGATATCAGCCTGTAGTTGCTGTTTTTGCAGCCAACCACAGCGCAATTCCTGTTAACCATTTTGTGACCCGCAGTGGCCTAAACTTCTTTCAATTCTGTGAATTGTCAGAGCTTCGTACTCAAAACAGTTTTCAAAAAAACTCTTCCAAAGATAACAAATCACAAATCAGCAAGTAAGAGCAAATTACGAATGAAAACGGTGGTTGAAAACGAAGAGAAATCTCGCGACGATCCAGGGTTGCCAGATTTGCATGATGGGAATAGCGCCAAATTGTTGAAAAAATAAGCCAGATTAGTTAAAAAAAAGCCAAAATAGTTCTCCTCCGCAGAAACAGCTCATTTATGGGCAGTAAGCAATAAGGAATTAAATTATGGCCAATCTAATCACTTTTCTAATCAATTATACCAAGCAAAAGCAACAAAATAAAGAAAAATGCTTAAAAGTTGTCCAAAATAGTAATATAATCGTCTTCATCTTCCTTATTAGTTGAATACATAATGTCTGACTTGAACAATGAGACCATTTTCTCAGTCACTTCAAAGTCTCTGCAGCATTTGTCCCCAAAATGTAGATTAGTGCGGATGCGCAGTATTGCTTCTAGCATTTCAATTGACATTCTGTTTCGCTGCTTTGTCTTGATGTTTGTGACATAGGAGAAAATTCTTTCTACTGTGGCATTGCTTGTTGGTGTGGTGAGACAGGCCAGGGCATATGATGCAAGGTCTTTGAACGATTGCTCTCCCATATTGTTCTTATACATAAGTATAGCAGACCAGAAATCTACTGCTCCTTGGGGAATACCATTGCTGAAAGTCGCCTCATCTTTCCAATTCACCAGGATTATTTTGCGATACTGGTTGTCTATTTCGGACATGTTTTCCGCCATCAAGTGCTGCATGGGTAATTTGAGTATGGGTACTCTTGATACTTGACTTAAAACACATGATGGTTGCAAGAAGCTAAGACCTCGAAATATCTCACTTGAGTGTGGCATGCGCTGACTGAGCTGGCTTGCTGCTTCAAGGAGCATTTTATGGCATCTGGTTTTCATATCAGCTATTTTCAAACGCATGTTGTTGTCGCCTTTATGTTGCTCCGTCAATAAACTGGCTTCGAAAAGAAATTTTGCTCCAAACTGAACATCTTTAACTGGTAATTCTGTTCCAGATGATGTCATCACTCGACACTTGAAACTGTCGTAGAATAGCTTGAGCTCACTCATCATATCATATGGCTCAAGGTTGGTAGCTTGAAAGAACGCGTTTACTTTTTCAAACTCTCCAACGATGGGGCAAAGAAAATGGAAGTAAAGGAGATTTATCGGATCTTTCAACATATCTGATATCAAACGAGCTTTGAATCGAACCTGAGCATTTCCTTCAAGCTCTGCTATCGAGAAGTACGATTTCAATTGATGCCAGTTGACTAAAATGTTATACAGAACTTTCCCTCCAACCAACCAACGTGTTTGTGACATCTTTTGGAATGGGCGGGGCATGCTTGCACTTTCTGAATTTTCGTCAATTATTTCGAACAACTTGCTGTATGCTTCACGTCTAAAAATACTTTTGGAAAACCATTTAGGGATTTCGCTAAGCATAAACCCTAAATGTGATGGCATTTGCTCAAAGGCATGCTTGATACAAAGTGCTAGTGAATGACAAATGCACTTCATCAGGATGCAATTAGGTGCAGCTATCTTCATGCGAGATCAAACTGAGTCATGCTCCCCCACCATGGCTGATGCTCCATCACTGGCAAATCCAACACAGTCAGTTAATTTTAGCTTTGAAGCTTCAAGACAATCTTTGGTTGCTTGAAATAAAGCTTCTCCAGTTGCATGGGTAACTGGTATCAAGCCAAGTAAAGAGGTAGTTATGTTCTGTTCTTTCTTACTAAAATAGCGGACTGCAATACACAAACATTTAATGCAGGCAACATCAGTCGATTCGTCAATCATAACGCAATACTTCTCACCTTCCATATCGTTACAAAGTTCTTCGTGTAATGCAGGGGAAATAACTTTTTTGATTAAAGATGTACACTTTGATCTGTGTAGCTTCATTTTCTCTAACTTTGAACCAGCTCCATTGCTAGCTATCAACTCCCCAAGATGATCAATTGAGCTTATTGAAGTATGACAGGCAATAGCTACTGCGAATTTTAATTCCATGCTTTTTTTCACAGCGCTATCTTTTGGACGAGGTGCAAAGAGTTTCATGGTGCTGGAAACCGAACCTGCTGCCTTTATATGTTTGGATGTGTCTTCATGATTCTTAAGATTTGATAATCGAGGCTGGATGTTTACACGACAAAGGAACAATATGCCATTTCAGAACCATCTGCAGCTTTTTTTACCCATGGATGTTTTCTTTGCCACTCGGGCTTGAATTTCCTTGAATCATCATAATTCCCTTTCCATTTTGTTTCTCTAGAATGCTTACTGAAACTCATTTCTAACTATCACAGTGTTTCAAGAGACTGGTGCATGTGCTCTGAGATTTGTTTTGAAGGGTTTAGAAAGGCACCATTAATAAAGGATTTTTATTCTTTGCCGTGCCGAATTTCCCATGAATTACAGGAACAGGCTTAGCCAGACTGTTTATTTTGCTTTTGCATTTTAACATAATAAGATATTCGACCTTTTCGGAATAACCCGTGAATTCTTGACAATCGAAAACAGTCACGCAATCTTACCAAAAAGGAACACGCTGCTCGAATGCAACATTATAAAAGAAGAACACGTCACTAATTACTAGTTACAGCTATTCATGACCAAATGATATCAAGCACAGAAAAAAACTCGTAATCTATATTGACAAGTGTTATTCACTTTGTCTCCTATTCACCACACGAAATACCGGCAATACTTTCTAGTCCAGACACACAGGGTACACACGAAACAACGGCAATACTTTCTTTTCCAGAAGAGATATAATTATCGCTAAAAATTTTTATTTAAAGCCTTGTTTTAAAAAAGCCAAAAAAAGCCAGAATATAACAAAACGCCAAACTCAATTTTTTCAAGCCAAAGCATTCTAGAAAAAGCCAAAAATGAGCAATCTGGCTTTAAAAAAGCCAATCTGGCAACCCTGCGACGATCAAGTACAGCACACCGTTTTCATCAGTATTCACATACGAAGCCAAAAATCTTTCACCCCAAAACTCGGCCCAGTCCCAGGAACAAAAGGAGGCCGCGGTCCGTCGAAGTGGTTTTTTTTTGCAGTTATGCTAGAGCTGTTGGATACAGATGGATTGCAAGGTGGATGTTTGGATATATGCGCTGGGATAAAACTAGGCCCTTACCAGCTTGCATATATCATGAATTGCGGACACAGTTACCGACTGTTAATTCTACTGGCTACCAAACAACTCAGGAGCGCCAATAGGTAGCGAAAACTTAATGCTGATTTCCATAAGGTGAAGTTTCTCGGAAAGACTGCAAAATATTATATTTGGATTTCCAAAACTCTTCAATGCTTTTTTGGGATTCACTGTTTAATTAAAAATAAAAACTGAGCATTTTCCTTTATATTCACCAGCTTTATTGCCGCAAACTTTCACCCGATTCTAACAGAATATCCCAATAGTTAATGGTATATTTCTATCAGAATAGTACACCAGTTAGTGATCGATGTTAGTAATATGTAATACCTATTACGGGATATCCCATCAATAGTTGTTACATTAACAAACACAGCCAATTGTATTCCATTGTTCATGCGGTTGTACCGTGTCCATGATGCCTTTTCCCAAGAAAAAGCTTAAACTTGTCAATTTTGACAAAGATGGACGGAGGGGTACGAAATATGTTGATGTTTCCACCAAAAGCAACGATTAAGTTCAAACGTCTTTCCGAGTATCATCGTATGCAATTGAAAGTGGTAGCTTGCAAGTTAGGCCGCCCAATGATTGTGTTGCAGGGACCCGGCCTAGCCCAGAAGCTGTTTTTATGGATGTCGATGACGAAGACACATTAAATACAGATAGCCTTTATGGGGATGATGAGCCCACAACAGCTAGGTGGAAAAGCTCGAAAAAAAGCTATGCTGAAATTAAGGCAGCCGACTGTGAACGCTGGGGGAGGCTGAGAGAAACTTTAATGAAAACCGCCATTTCCATGGAGTCTCCACCTAACGAGCCTGTATGTCAAAGCTGTTCTTGTGCCTTAAACTTTGTATGTCGATGTGCAGATTGCGGACACTTTATATTGTCTGTGAGATTTGCCTCCAGAAAGATCACAAACTAAGGCCGTTTCACAAACCCGAGAAATGGAACGTAAGCGACTTTATCAACCTTTTTGCACATGTTCATAAATGTTTCTCTTCATTGCGCTTAATGCCCTCTCAGAGACGATTTTTATGCAAAAATAGCTACCCATCCTCAATGATATACCTGACCCCGTTCCCTTGCTTTTGGTAACATCTAAATGTATTTTTTTCATCCAAAAGAGCAAATATTATGTCAGTATTTTCATTTTCAGACATTTAGCAATTCTCTGTTAAGATGATAATTTAATCAAACCAAAACCTTATTGTTTGTTGTCATTCAAATATTTCGCTTATAGTTAAAAAATTTGGAATGCTATCTCAATGACGATAAAATACAATCTGCTATATATGTAATCTTGACAAATTAGGAAAATTTCATAAAAAGTGCGAGGCTATGTAGACATTTTGATGTTTCTGCTGACATTATGTTTCCCCTTTGGTTTTTTCTCCTATAACATTAATTCTAGTTTGTTTGCATGACAACACTCAGTATTTTTGTTGTTTAATTTTAGTTATTGCTTTTCTTTAAAGGGAATGTTTTATGAAGAACTGACCAGTCCCTGTACCTTTGATGCTCCTCTTGGAAATAATCTTTGCAATTCCCATACAACATACAAGAGAAATATTAAAGTGGTTGATATCAAAGGTATACCTATATTTCATTTGAAAAAGCATACAACAATGATAATTTTATCTTACCAGTCCAAAGATACATTTTTCATATTTCATCAAAATATTACTTTCCAAATATTTTGTTTTATATTATATATACCCGACATTTTTTAAAATCGTAGGAAGAGTAGATGACTGCACTATTCAATTCTGTGAAAGCTGTCCAGAACCAGTAACGCTTTTAAAGCTTGGTCTTTGGTCATCATCGAGTCTGAGACCAACTACTGCATATGATATATACCTTCTTCGCTCCCTTTTTGCTCTGATGTTGGAATGTCATGTGTCTGTTCTTGGATTTGTCAATTCCCTTAGATGGAAAAATAATCTATCAAAATTCCAAGTGAGTATGTTTAATTGACACTGCTATATGTTTGAAATTACCATAATGATTCTCAGTTCTTTTTATTTGATAGCTTTTACTGTAGAAAGCTGGTTTAATATAATTGCAAACTTTAACAATTTTGTTCTACACAATATCTTTTTGTATATCTCAAAAAGCATGATTAAGTGTGAACCTCAGAATAGCAACTTAATACCGTCCTTATCAGTGTTATGATAATCTGTAAAAAACAACTTGATTAATGTTTTGCAATATGCTTCTTCAGAAATTTCAGAAACACAATTCTAAAGAAGCATATTGGAAACGTCAATCAAGTTGTTATATATTTTTAAATATAGCATTTGCCTTCCGACGAAGAGTGGTTCGATAAAATTGGGCAGCACCCTTGTGGAAAGAATTTTCCTCCTGTCAGCATTTACCTTGTGATTATATATATATAAATAATATATTTGTAAATTATTAAATGATAATAATAATCTATATATTAATAATCTAATAATAATCAAATAATTATCTAAATATACATATATATATATATATATATATATATATTTTTATTTCTAGGCAAATTCCCTCTACCGCTTGCTTGTAAACAAGAGTTTTGAGGAATTTCGCCATTTCATATATCAAAACGAAACCATGGAAAAGCTTTATGGTCTTGGTGATGGAGCTGACTGTGTTTTATGTTCACAGGTGAATTGATAGCTTTATACTACAATGCTTCCTCTTTTATTCCTTTCTTAATTTGTATTCCATAAAATTCTGAATAAAGGCCCCCAAAATAAAGTCCCCTGTCCCTAATGTAAGCCTTCCACAAAAAGGACAGGGCTTGAATTTAGAGTTAGACATAAAACACCATATTCTCCTCTTAACCAAAATACACTTGTCATTTTTTCAGTTTCTAATGCTTGTTACCTATAAAATTTGCTCCCTTTGTCCATGTGCTTTTCTGGTTATTTTAAAATACATCTATTCAGAACATCCAGCTTGATTGCAAATGTCTCTGGAACATGACCGATATTTGCGTTTATGTTTGAGATGATTTTGCACTTCTCCTGGTATTAACTGAATTCTGACTATAATTCCTTCCCCCAAACAAAGTCCCTTAAATATAAGCCCCCTAAAATGAACCCCTTTTATGCTTCATCTTAGCCTGTTTTAACAACTGTGATCAGAATTTTATATAATGTACCTTCATAAAATCCATTTCCAAAACATCCATCCTTTATGATGTTAAAATCAAAAGTCCTTCTCAACATTTTAAGGCTCTCACCTTTGGATAGAGGAAATATTCTGGTGCTTTAAGCCAGTATTAATCTTAGTGTTTATCATGTTGCTGGCATTTTCATTAAACATAAAGTATGAAAATACCCCCCCCCCCTCCTCTATTTGAAATGCCCTATTCAATGAATAATCACAGTCCTAACTAGATTATCCCAGAAGTAGTGTGCCAATTTTTTACTCAGTAAATTTGGTGGATTAAGACAGTAAGATGTATAGAATTCTATTCATCTAAATCCATATTTTTTCATTTTGAAATTGATTTCCCAAGGGAAAAGATGATTGCATTTTGATGCTTGATGGTACATTTGGCTGTGTCGGGAAAAGAAGTTCAGGTAAAAGTACAGAGCAGCCCAAGCATGGTACTCGCTTCTTTTTAGACCAAGACAAAGCTGACAGATTTTTGGCCTCCTATAGTGATGAAGTCAAAGAAATATCTTCAGTATGTAGCCAAATCCTCTTTAATTTGCTTTTGCATATTTTACATGGCTATTGCTTAATACATATTTTGCCTGGGTGGCTATTAAAAATATCTTGCTTCCTTCTTTAACAATTTAACCTAGATAATGCTTTTAAAATTTTTCTTTTTCAAAGGATTGTAGCAGTTTCAAGGCAGGATGCGACAAATTAAGATCTTCCATCCATGGCAGTGGACTTGATATAACAGGGGTGTTTGGATCTGTCTGCAAACATGAAGTTCCTGGTAGATTTTTAAATATGAAACACGGTGAAAGGTTCATATTCATTTCTTCTAAGATTTGTTTAGATACCTTATTTAGATAATGACATTGATACCTTATTTGTAATGTTCTTACTGCAGGTCAAAATGTATATAAATGTGATTTTTTTGTTTGATTTCAAAATTTGATAAAAACTAGTAATTATCACCATCATGAACATAATAGCGTCCTTCATCTATGCTAAGAGGCCTTGAACCCTCGTATTTTTTAGCAACTTCAATTCATTAAAAATCTTTCTTTTCTTTCGTCATCACAATATTTCTACCTCTATTCTTCTAAACATCCCTTAAAATATAGGAATTTTTTCAGGCTTGCTTACCCCATCTTCGTTATCAATTCCTATTTGCAAGACTTCAAGAACAGAAATTTTGGAATCATTTATGACATTTCCTGTTTATTGTCAAAACACATAAAGGTAAGTTATGTACTTATTGTCTGTGTTGGTTTTTTAACTAAATGTAATACATAACATTCAAATGATCCACTTTTATCCTCTCTGATACAGGTGATTAGGGACCCCTGGCTTATTCAAATCATATTGTAGGGTTTAAGCATTGTTTAATGTTTCCACTGCCTAAAATATTTTTTGCATGTCTAGAAATAAAATATCCAAATTGTTATGTTTTTTAGAAAAAAAAAGATGGATGATGAGTTCAAAAATTGCACATTTGTAACTCCAGATTGGCATGCTTATGGACATGTTGCATCATGTCAAGTAATTTTCAAATGCTATTCATATAACTCTTTGTCATTTACAATCCAGAAGCAGTTTGATATGTTTTTGTTATTCCAACATTGAGCATATTCACATTCATATCAATCATCAATGTTTGGCATGTTAAATAAAGATTTACAAAAAACCTTTCTGCGAATTGTAAATGTGTTTTTCCCCATCTCAGTCCATGAAATCTGCTGGCGCGCTGATGAGTGTACCCTTTGAAAAGTTAAGATGTTGAGATTTTTATAAACTAAACATTTTTTATAAAATTTTTGAAAACAAAATATTTTAACTCAAAGCATACATTTTTTTAAAGATTGATTATGCCCCTTGGAAACGCTTTGAACATAACACATATGATCACACACCTAATATTACCAGGGCTTCCATTTGATCTTTTGTTTTTTATTATTTCCTGAGCTTCATTTTCTAAACTCTTGTAAATGAACACTATGCATTTCAAACTAGATAGAGAAGTAACTACAGTTGTTAGCTGCAGATAGCAAATGCTATTCGCTACTATCCAAAGTTTGGACTGACAGATGGTGAAGGAATGGAAAGATTGTGGTCATACCTGAGACAGTTCACAGCAATTACAAAGGAAAGGACACCATCTCACAGAATTGATCTTTTAAGTGATGCACTGATATACTTTGCTCAAAAGAAGAACAGCAGCATAGGTAATAGCTATTTGTATTTTTGATGTTTATATCTCTAATGTTTATTTTGTTTTGTTCACTTTGTTTGCCAGAAGTTTACTCTTTCTTATATTATTGTATGTTGAAGTGAAGCTTGTTAAGTGAAGTAGAATTAAAGCAGTTGCACATTGAACATAACGTTTTCTTGCAAGGAAATCATTTTAGATATTGAAGCAAGGAGCCAAAAACTATATTTGATTTTTTTTTACTTTAGAATGGAGCTTATCAGATCGTTTGTCCAAAGCTAAAAATGTTTTGAAAAGCAGTCAAGCGGAGCTACAATAAATATTCGACAACCTTGGAGGTATTCTATTTTTTCTTTATTGATACTGTATTAGAAAATATGGTTTCTTTTCTTATTTAACATCATTTTTGCGTCATATTCTTAGCTTAATCATTGAAATATATGCTTCCATTTTGTGTGAATTTTTATATGATTTTTAACAAGGATGTTTTATTACTTCGTTAATCTGACTTAAGTTTGAAGATAAGAACAAAGATTAAAATAGCACATGCTAAGGTTTCATTTCATTGAAGTTTGAAATAAACTTATTCAATGGTGGTAGCTAAAAGTTTGATCTATTGGTGTTCATTCCAATCTGTAGACAGAGTTGAGGATTCTGAGGTCTATGCTTGGCATGATAGGGAAAAGTCACTGGTTCTTGCAAGGACAAAGGGAAAAAGTATATTGTTTCTAAAATTTTGATTTTATCTTTCCATCTAAAATTTTGGTATGGTAGGGTACAATACTGGTACATCTTACTGGTACTGGTACATTAGGGTACATCTAAAACTCTGTCACAAATGCATTTGATTGTTATGTTCATGGATTTGTATCCAAGATTTTTAATTCATCTGCTCTGCTATAGAAAATTTCAAAATAATAAAGAAAAGAATCAGCTGCTGTTGGCATTCGTTTGGATATTTCCAGAATTGCTTATTTTCTCCCTTTTAGAGGCTGAGTCCGATTGGACAATGAAATATGTTCAGAAGCTACTTGATTTAGAGGCAGCAAGGTAATTTCCTTGTTATTTGATTATTGAGATTTCAATCATATTAGCCATGCTTTAGATGCTTAATGTTGAAGTGTGATCATCATCATTCAATAAATTTTTGTTAATTTTCATTTTGCATTTTAGTACTTTGTACAAGCAGTGTACAACATCTGATCAGATGGTAAATGTAAAACATCATATTAACGAGTGAGTGTTTGAATTTTGTATTTCTTTTTGCTACTTTGACTGTTCTTGGGGAAGCATTTATTAAATGGCATATATCATAATCAAATTGTGCTGGTTTCTGACCAAGTAAGTCTCACACATTTCGCATCAGGCTTTTTGCTCTTGCCCATTTAGGGACATTAACTTGGCAGCTTTGGAATGCAATCTGGATCATACACAAACATACATTGATAAAATCTTGAACCAGAGCAGTCCATGTGACCCTTTAGATATATTTCAATATTTTAAGTATTTCAAGTTTGGATTTCATTTTTCCTGGTAAATTTTTTTGGCAAAAGTGTTGTTGGCAGGTAAGACATTAGGTATACCTCAATAGCAATTCAGGTAAGGAAAGTCTAAATTTCAAGCTTATGTGTCAGCACCCCCTGACACATAAGATAAGATAAGAGCTTGAGATATAGTTTTTCACGAAATGGAATATGGTTTTGGAGGTCTTCTGTGTGTAGATGTAATTTGCATTTACTCATAAATATACTTAACTTGACAAGGTATAAACCCTATATTGATGGTAGAAAAATTCATGAAATGAGGCACCCCATGTAAGCTAATGCCAATAGGTAATAAATACCAGAACCTGACACAGCATGCTTGGTTAAAGCAAAGGAACCTTTTTAGTCAGAAAACTTCATAACCGCTGACTTTGCAAATCGAGTTTGGTTTCATAATAGTTTGGTTCAAAAATAGCACACTACTTCTATAAGAAGTAAAAGTATGCAAACAAATGTTATCTTGATTAATTTTCAGCTAATATTTTCCCTTTATAGTTTTTGGCCTTAAGGTCTACCTTGTGATATCTAGGTAAGGGACTGTTTATGCGAGCCTGTAATACTTCTTATTATGTTACACAGGCTTGATAAAGAATTGAAATCTATTGAGAGAGCTAGAAATATTACGTCTCGATGGAGCAACAGCTCACCTCAATTCAGCGAGTCACTAAGGAAATTAGAAGATGACAAGAAAGTAGGATTGCTGGCAAAAGCAAGAATTGAAGCAGTCGAGAGAATTTTTCATTTGAGTTTGAAAAAGAAATACTCAGGCAATTATTTAGAAAAATCTGTTTCTTATTATTGTCATTTGTTTGTCACGTTTTAGTATGTCTATCACTTCATATTCACTACTAAGTTTATGTTTCAATTTAGTTGAAGATTGCTTGTCAAAGAAGGTTGTTGGACGAGGGAGCATCTTTCTTTGCTCTTTGAATCTTCCAGTTTCTGTAAATTCTGTTTGTATTTTTAGCTGGACAGAAAATTCCAAAGCAGATTGAAAAGCAAATAAAAAGAGCAAACGGCCGATTAACTATCACCGTGAAGAAGTACAACGACTGTGATTTCAAATCTCGAGACAGCAGGCTGCCAAATACTTTGACATTCAATGATGTAAAGGATCCTGAATGTCAACTTTATGATGACATCAATGAGGATGTTGAGGTTAAGATTTGCATAATATTTTCTAACATACTACATCTCTCTACTACTTCTTTAGTTAACTGCAAGGACAGAAATCGATTAAACATTCCACTACAATTCCTGGGCAATCAGATCATTACATTACAAAAACCATGATCAAATCGTTTTGCAACCACTTGTCATAATTCCTTTACATAAAGAAACTTGCAAGTTTATCAATAAAACTAATTTTTGGTTCATAGAATGTACTCGTTGCTTTGGAATAAATGGTTCAAAAGAGATTTAACAAAATAACTCATCGTGCTCTTCTTTCACAAATTCATTTATTTCAGAAAACATTAGAAAGCACTAGTACTGGCAAATACCATTCTACTTTATTCAAACTGAATATCAAAATAAAAATTCTAATGACAACAAATGTCTTCCATTTTCAGAAAGTAAAAATCTCATTTGTTTTTCGGCATTGATGTTACAGCCAATACATACAAAACAAGTAAAATAACAAACTTCCAATTGTCTATGTAAACATTAAAACATTATATTTAATCATTTAGCATGATAAGAAATGGAAAAAGACATTTTGCAATAACTGATCAAGAGAATGGCTCTGCTTGCACTAAGGAAGTGTTCTGGCTAAAAAAGTTGAAACCCAGTCATTTTTCATTGAAGTCAAGTCGACTTTTCAAGTTCAAG